>OY756150.1:0-1200000 GCA_963576785.1 Chlorophyllum brunneum
ACCCTAACCCTAACCCTAACCCTAACCCTAACCCTAACCCTAACCCTAACCCTAACCCTAACCCTAACCCTAACCCTAACCCTAACCCTAACCCTAACCCTAACCCTAACCCTAACCCACTTTCCTATAGAGAAGTCAATGAGTTACAACTGACCAAACGTGTTGAGATTGAGGGGATCGTGGAGTGGTTGGAATCTTCATTCGATCACCCACAGTTACCGAAGTTCATCGGAAGTATGTTGGAGAAAGCCGCGGCGAATCCCGCCCGGCACATTCCGCAGTTCTATTGTATTCCGAAAATACATAAGAACCCCGTAAAAGGGCGGCCGATCCTGCCGTGCCATTCCGTTGTTCAAGGACCTGCCGGTAAATTTGTATCGAAAAGTCTTAAACCTGTTATTAAACAGGCGCCATTTATCATCCATGGATCCAAAGATTTGGCGATAAAATTAAGCAAGTTAAATCTTCCCCGCTATAAGCTGATAGACGGGAATGTGTACACTTTGTACTTGATTAGCGGCGACGTCGTCGCTTTTTACCCACACGTTGACGTTGAGCTCGCTCATCAGATTGCGCGGGGGTACTTCGGCAAGTATCTCCGAGAGGAGAAGTATCCACATGACGTTGTCAAGATGAACATGGAATCTATGCTATTCCAGAAATGTCTAGACGCGGCGGATTTAAACTTAATTATGCAGTTCGATGGGAACTTTTATAAACAGAATCGTGGCTTAGCGATGGGCGTTGCGTCTAGTCCTGATCTGGCTAATCTCTATGGTGTATTCCACGAGTTAGATTTTCCGTTTATAAATAATAATTCCCGTGTACCTTATTATGGAAGGTACATTGACGATTGTTTGGCTCTGGTGTATGCGGAGTCCGAGGAGGACGCCATCTCCGAGATGTCCAAACTTAAGTTTGCGAACTGCGACATAGAATGGGTTAGCTCAGCTAGTCAAATGACTTTCCTGGACATGTTGTTGTTCTTCGATGAGAAGAATAGGCTTCAACATAAAGCCTACAGGAAACAGCTAAACCATTTTGAGCGCATACCATGGGTCAGTTTTCACCCACTTTACGTGAAAAGAGGAACCTTCCTCGGAGAACTGTCACGGGTCGCCACTTTGTGCAGCCGGTTCCCAGATTATCTGGAAGCTTGCAAAGATGTAGCTTGCATCTACATCGCACGTGGTTACCCCGTCGGTGTTGTTAACTCGTGGTTTAAACAAAACTACAAAGCACGTTGGGAATCGAGGTTGAGAGAGACCCAAGTAGCACGGGCAGACGTGCTTGTGCTTAAAAGCGAGTATAACCCCGCATGGGATTATGTTAACGCTCAACTTCTTGAGGAACACATAAAACAAGGTTGGCTCAGCGCTTTGCAGCAATGGGCTATCACTGATTCGGATCTCCCACGGGAGATTCGACAGCGTGAAACCAGTCGGGTACCTCCGTACCAGTACGAAGCCTCGCACGCCGGCGCGCCGCCTTCTGGGGCCGCTGAGCATTTGCTTGGCCTAGGAGCGTATGGGGAATACCTTAGATTGGATAAGACTTCAGTTTTTGACAAGCGTGTGATTGTGAGCAAGAAGCGCACGATTAATCTCTTTGACTTGTCGGCGATTTGGAAACGCCGTGTTCTTGAATTAACTGATGAAACTATATTTTATGATGACGAGACGGATATCGCCTATCATCGCGATTATGATCGCAATGTTTCATCGGGTACTTTTCCAGCTATGGACACCGGAGCTGATCCGGAGTACTATGGTCTCACGCAGTAATTCGCCATTAACTGCCCCTTTCTGATGCCTAGCTCAGACGGAGGGGGTGGGGCTGAAGAGCGCAGCAGAGCGTGTGTGGCGGTATTGGTCCCGATCTCGATACTCATCGGGTAGGACATGCTTCTATGGCACCGAGTAACCGGCGCCGAAGGCCCTAATGCGGGCTGAGTGGATATCGGATACTATCCACGTGGGAGTGTGTGAATTTGTGGGCGAGTAACGGCCCCTCACCTTACGTCGACGCCAGGGTATGGATACCAATTGGTTAGAGGGGCACAAGCCTCTTGCCGTCCCGGGAAGGACGTTAAAATATAAACGAGGAACTGGGAACCCGCGCCGGGGAAAACGTCGGCGTCCCTATGGGTAGACGTCGCATAGATGTCGAAAATAAGTTCCATATTTGTCAACCAACATACCCCTCTGTCCGATTTATCTGTGACTGTCACACCTGGGGAAGGGTGCGGGGACGGCCCTTAGTGATGTAAGCGTGGGACAAGCCGCACAAGATGGCCTCTGTCCGTGCGACTAGAAACGGGGATACGAAGCCGTAGTTTAGTACCTGGACTCGTGACTTTTGCAGGGGAGCAGGCCTATTTCGGGGGCTGCTGAGACCCGCTGGTGCTTTCGCGTATCGTTTCGCGTAGTTCCATGGCCGGCCACGGCCTTAAAGGATATAAGTACCCCGGGTAGTTCCCGGTGAGAAGTTTATCCGGACCTTTAGATGGTCACCGGCGATGCCTAAAGCTCGGCCGGTGTATTGTTCGTGAAGATATTCATGGCGGTACGTACTCTATCTACTTCGAGTAAGTGGGGCAGCTTTCTAACCAGTTGGCAGTCATAAAAATTCCCACCCAACCCTCACCCTCACCTAACGGTGCCGCTTCGCGGACGGGTTTCGGGATTGGGTGGGAATTTTCACTTTAGCAGATCAAAACTACGAAGATAATCTATTTTTAGAGTACACGTTTACGTAAGCAACATTACGTAAGGAGTCACGTGAGTGCTCGGTAAGCATGTTTGTCGCTGTTTACAATTTGATCCGATCAACGGAAGCTTCGGAGCTCCGTCGGACCCGAGTAACTATTTTTAGCACGCCGATTCCCATGGAATGTCAAGGAATGACAGCTGTCAACTGTCACATCGTGGGTAGAGTGGACTTAGAAGTCCTTCTATCTTAAGAACAAGGTAAAATAAACAAGTGCAAAGCGCCTGATGAGCTGTATATAACAGCGAAATCCTTGTGGGCTAACCCCCCACTCGATTGCGTTGCACTACCAGCTCGTCAACTGAGTATCTCCACTATCAAACCCTAACCCTAACCCTAGTATTTTATGTAGTATGACTTATCTATGTTACAATATGTATATAAACCCCATGTAGCAGACCTAAGTTCTGCATCTTGTTCAATCGAACAACTTCTTCACCATTGCCTATCTCTTTGAGTACAACACCTCAACCGATCTCATCGACTTTAGCCTCTATTCAACTGACGTTGATCGCTTTATCAATAATATCTGCCTATCCGAATTACCTTACTACAGGTATCAGATAGAAGCTTATTATCTCAGTGAGTAGACCCTACGTTCTCTCCCACTGTGTTTACTGCTGCCCCCAGCAAACAACTTGTTACGGTCGTTTCCTCAACAGCGGGAATGACAAGGAGGTCTCCAGGTTTGACATAGAGACGAATCCAAGCGTCTGAAGGCGTTTCTATCAACAAATAATTAGGATGATATTTACTTTGATAGTGCGCCTCTGTACACACCACGGATGTCAAAGAATCCGCTTCCATCAAGGATGTATCGGGTTTCTTCATCCCCATGCATATGCCTGAGCATACAGATGATTGCAACGAGGGCCGAATTCGAGAGCGACAACGGAGGGGACGGTATCGTAGTAGTGGGTGCGGTTATCAAAGGTTCCTCTAGACTCGGGAACGAGTGGAGGAGAAGGAACCCGAATCGACGTCGAAGCTAACGAAAGAGCTGCAGGCGAGACGTACGGAACGAAGGCAGAGGTATCCACCTTGTCAGTTGAAGGCCCAGTGAGGCCGTGGTCTCCCTTCTTGGTTGTCGTTGATCGCAAGCTGCTGTGCTGTTTCGGGTGTGGAGCAACATAAACGATTTTTTCGGCGGTGTCTCTGGTCATCGAAGTTCAAGTGAAGACTTGGGTGGCGTCTATGACGAACAAAGGGCCTTTCGCCTTCCCAGACTGCAACGAAGCCTTCGGTTGTGAAGTGACTTGAGGTTCGGCCATATGGTTGCTGGCCTTCACTTTGCGTTAGATCGTAGCTATGCTGTGTCAGTGACACAAGCAATTTACCCATATCGTTAAAATCAATCTCCTCCTCTTCACCTTCAGAGGATGACGAGGAGTCCGGTTTACGAAAGGGGTCGATAACTCAACACGACTAGAACCAACTATAAATGAATGGGAGACGCACCAGCTTCCTCCGCGACGGGTTGCAAGATTTCCTCTTTCTGCTGGAACAGAAAAGGAGAGTGTTGTCCTCGGAGAAACTTGATCGACCGGAGGAGGGGTCTTGAAGCCAAGAGGAGCGTCGAATTTGGACCGAATTTGGTCGGCCTCGATGCTACCAATGTGCCCAGGCCTCGTCCCCGTCTCGGTGAATATTCAACGCCCTCAGCCTCGTCCCCTTCCGCGCGGCGCCTCATTGCCACGCAAATCACTGCCGCCATAGCTTCTTCTTCCCCGCACATTTCCATTAAAATTGTGGTTATATCCGCGATAAAGCATGATTAAAACCCCTACCGCGTCCTCTTCCACCCCCTCAGCGTCGTATGCTCCCTTGTACTTGACGATCCTGTTGCGGATTTGACGCTACAACTCAGCATTCAGCACTTGTCCCATTTTCCAGCACAGATACATACAATCAACATACATCCCGACAGTAAAATCCAGATCTTCCTGCAGAAACGACGATCCTGGTGATTTTGGTCCCTGGTGATGTTGTCCTCCTCCCCTTCCACTGCACCCACGTCTGCCTCACCCTCGAAGGAAAGGCGGCATGTAGCTCTGTGATCCACCGCCCGATGAGTTCTTATTCTTTAATTTACTCATTGAGTAGGTAGGAGGGAGTGAAGTGAGCAGTCAACCTGAGTCGCGTCATGTGGGTATTTGGCCTAGAGGGTGATGGCTAGGCACTAGGGTTCCCACTGACAGCTCCCGTTATTGGTTTTGTGATCTCCCAGGTCAAGAGGCAGCGGCAACAATGGGCCCACACTGATTTACGGTGAACGCTCTCTGTGGTGCGAGAGCGTTGGTGGTTGTTGCACGCGAGTAAGTCACAGGAGCGACAGGTTGACAGGAGTAGGATCGTCATCCCAAACCTAATTTTAACAAGGGTTCAGGCAATTAGAAACAACAAACATTTAGTGACACGATCACGAAACGACCACATACGTTCTTCAAGCACTCCTAGGAGGGGTTCTGAATATCACGAAGAAGTCGAGCACCCATGCAGGCGCGGTCGTCCAACGAAGAACCGTGTTCCCCCCCAGAACCACACTGTACATTCCTTCTCAAACGGGTCGGTCGCCACCTGATGTTGAGTAATGTTAGATTCTGTGTTCAATGTCGGAATTGCTGTCTGGCTTAGAGGAACTTTCACAACTGGAGTAGGATCGCTGGCTGGAGGAGTGCTGGGGATCCTCACCTCTGAATATCCAGTTTTGACGCATCGGTTGAAACTCTTGTCATATAGCTTACGACGATCACGGTCTCGAACCGAGGGTTCGAGCGTTGTCGTTCGACGCCAGGAGACGTCATGGCCGGAGTCGTATTAGAACCCGAAATCGACCTTCGTACTGCAATACGTTGTTGGGAGACAGAACCGCCTTGGTCAAGGAGGCCAGCTCCCTGGAGGAAAGTACTTTCCACGGGAGGAATGGCGATTAAGAATGGGTGAAGTTCGCAATGGCGACCTTTAGGGCCGGCTGGGTTACCCAGATCTGATAGGCAAGGTCGAAGAAGGTATCCGATTCCTAAAATGTGGGCTTGAGTGCGTATCAGAATAAAGCGAAGAGCTCGACAGAGTTCTTTACCCGTCATCGAAAGCTTTCCCATCTTTCAACTCGTATCCGTGTAACCGATTGGCGAAAGAATAGAGTGGGCGATTTTGACGGTATATCCAGTTGTGGAGGGGTTACGAATCGCAGGAACAGGGAAGGTCCTAGTGATGTGGGACGTAGTTTGAGGCCTGAAAGGTAGTCGCACCAGCGCGTCAGTCAGGATACCATTAAGCGAAGAAGGCTCCACACCTTGTAGGTGGTACGTCCAAACCACGCCGTCGTGGGCAAATGATTGATCGGGGATCGGCTACTAGCTTACCGTCTGAGAAAGTGAGCAGCCATCTACAAGATTAATGTTATATCCAGTGTTCATCGTTTTCATCTGTTACGAGAGCGAGACTTTCGGATGTGCAATCGCAACATGTGGACCGAAAATAGCGGAGGGATATGCACCATCCTCGTGCAAGGAACAGGGAGTTCGAAGCCATTTCGCGCCTGCCTCAGAACCCCTCGACTAGGACTTCCACGGAGGCCCCTGCGCCAGAAGACCCCTCCACTCGGATCACTTGCGACATCGAACCACTCCGGTGTGTTGGAACGGGTGCGCAGAAGCCACAATTGAAGAGCGCGACAAGAGTCCAATACCTGACCGTCGGTGATAAACGATAGCTGCGGAATAAAGGGCCGTGGCGGTAGCCGAGATTGCCCCGCCAAAATTTAGCAAGTGTTTCGCTGTGCGGACTGATGCGGTTAAACGCTCAACACGTCGTTGACAACCGGAATTGAGTTTTCCCTCCCTCTATCCCACTACCTACGATACAGCTTTTCGAAGCGCGTTGACAAGTTTCAGCGAAGGCTCTTCCATCAAGCTCCAGGGTGGGAGAAGCTCACAGCTACCCGGAACTCGTGTTCACATCAAACAAGGGGTTAGTATTTAGTGCTTTGGCCAACGCGGAGAAGATCCACTAACAGTGTGTAGGCCTATCCCTCATTTATCTTCCTAAAGACATTTAGTAGTTTGATTGCTTCGTTTCAGTAGCCTTTTTATTCCTTGCATCGGGTGCCCCTTTATCGCCAATCACACATATGACAGGAACATGTGGAAATGTGAATGACCTAGGATTCTTCTTCCTTCTCTGGTCCATCGATAGATATGCGGAAATCATGCAACCGAGCCACCATCCGGGTCGTGGGAGGAACGTGCTGGTTGCAATTCACCGCAATTAAGTTGGTCCGTTCGAACAGGTGTTCGCCGGGACAGCTGTTGGATATATAATGCAACCTCGGGATTATTTTCAACAATTCTACCCACACAGCTCTCCCTCACCAGAGTTCACACGATGACCTTTGGTGACAGCTCCAACGACGACAGTCCACACTCCCGCGTCCGCGACGGTCAGAAAATCGGCGTTGAAATCGCACCAGATCCACCAGCCGCTCGACGAATCTCTTCTGAAGGATTTCCTGGCCCCCCGCTCTATAAATGTGAATTTTTTTCTCGAAATGTTGCCCTGGCCTCGGCGCGGAAGCTCTATTTCAAGAAATACATCGCCGGTGTCATATTGACTACGCTTTTCATCTTTACCATCTTTTCGATATTCTGGGGTGCCTTCTACCGAACCCCAGCCAGCGCACTTCCCGGGTGGATCATCGTATGTGCCTCAGTTGACTCAAAGTAACCTTGTTAACCCTCGCTAAGGATTTCGACGGGGGCTTTGTTGGTCAAAATGTTGTTGCTGGTTTGACGGCGCGAGATCTACCTCCCGGGATAAGTTGGACTGCCCTCCCAGCTGGGCAATTTCCCGGTGGCGTTGATGAAGTATCTCGTGCTGTGGCTGAGCACAAGATTTGGGTAGCAGTAACAGGTGCGTCTAATCTTTGTCATCCCTCCTCATCCTTAACTGATAGCCCCCAGTAAATCCGGGAGCTTCGGACAGACTCACAGCGGCGTTGACGTCTCCGAACGCCGCATACGATGGCTCGCAAGCAATTTCCGCGTTCGCCATGGAAGCCCGAAACGAGAATGCTTTGTTAGTCCCTTCCATTCCCTCCCCCCTCTCATTCTTGTTCATGTTGATGATGCCACTAGTCGCGTCGTACTTCGCCCGACGGTGAGCCCCAGCAATCAATCCTTTGAAGATATACCAAACTGTGATAGATTGAACCCACGCTATCAACTATCTCCGCACGTTTCGCCTCTCAACTAGCCCAAACCCTCAGCAATTCGCCCGTTGTCCCACAGCTACTGGCTAATTCGCCCCAAACCGTGACAGCACCGATATCGTTCCAGTTAGTTAATCTGCACCCCTTCGACCAACCGCTGTGCGTACCAGCCAGACCTGCCGTGCTAATACCAACACATCCCGGACTAGTGCCAACGTCGTTACATTCACAGGCCTGATCTTTATGCTAATCTTAGCATTCTTCGTTGCGGTGCGTTGCCCTCTGTTTCACCATGTGACCCTTATTCAGCTGACTTGACTACTCGGTAGATGATGGGCAACAGCGCCCGCGAAGCCACGAAACTTCGCAGCTTATTAAAGTTCCGATCTCTGATGATACTGAGGTTCTCTAGTTCGGTGACAGCGTACTTCCTCCTCTCGGTTCGCTTCTCCTCCCGTCCATTCACAGCCCGCGCGCTCACGCCATCAACAGCTGTTCTACTCCCTCCTCGGCTTGGCCTTTAAGCTTGATGTCAGCCGAAAGTAAGAACCCTTTCGTAGCCCCACCAAGAAAGTTTGAGTAAATTTGGACCCTGTAGGTTTGGACATTCCGGATTCCTCGTATTCTGGATGTTGAATTTCGTGTTTATGTGTGCTGTGTAAGTCGTTCGGCAGGTTTCTAACTCCGCTCGTTGACGTTTTGCAGAGGTTTGGCTATAGAGGCAATGTTAAGCCTGCTTACGGCCAAATTCGTTCCCTTCTTCCTGCTGACGTGGATTATGGGTACGTGGTTTATCTATTTTTATTACGCACCCGTGTACCAACCACCCCAATCGTCACCAGTGAATGTCGCTATCAACATCTACCCGATCGAGATCCTACCGATCTTCTACCGCTATGGCTATGCCGCACCATTTTACAACATTTCCAGGGCAGTACGGACGATTCTCTTTAGTACGAAAAACGAAGGTACGTTGCCCGTGAAGCGAGGATGCGACGACGACGCATGGTGTACTCACTCCTGTCACAGTCGGTTTTCACTTTGGCGTCCTTATCATTTGGTCTGTCATTTCATGCGTCACAACCATCCTCTTTCAGTTTTTGGAAAGGAGGCGGGATATTGCGGCCACAAAACGAGAGCAAGAGATTGAGCAGGGAAAGGCCGAGAGCTGAGGTGGAGAGGACTGGAATCAGCTACTTTATGCTGGACTAATTATATTATTCGAGTGATAATACTAGACTTCTGTACCTGTCACTACACAGCTCCACCTACATAACTCCACTGCAATGCGCCGGCTTACCCGGTTCTTCCTGATGTGCTCCTGCCCATCAATAGTTCCTTATTTACAGAGGATGCTCATTGGGTAAACCACTTTGATGATCTTGACTCGACAGATCCGGCTTCCAGAGAGCACCGATTAGTAGTGCCATACGTATGACTCTTCTCGAGACCACCCGTCTGTGAAACGAGGATAAACGTTATTCAGAACAAGCCGCAGAGATCCGAGGCGTCATGGTGCGGTCGGTACTCTTCCACTAGCTCAAGCAGACCGTCTGCAAACAGGAGAAGTCAAGCCTTGACAACCAATGACAACATGTTCCACGCTAAGATGATCGTTACCACTGCTTGTAGTTTGTGCGGTAGATCCGCTTCTTTCGTAAAGCACTGATTACTGAGGTTCCTGGCCTCGACGTGCCTTTGCGTTCTGCTCGTTGAGCTGCTCTCATTCTATCCGTAGTCGTCGATTTTCACTTTAAACCGTCTAGGTCGTCAGTCCCGACTTTCGATCGCCGATCGCCGACCCACTGCGCTGACAAAGAGGCTGAAGCAGCGGATAAGTATCTGGGTTTCATACCGATAGAAAGCTACCTTCCGGTCTTTAGGAGGGATGCATGTGGCGGTAATTGATTTCATCTGACGTCGAAGCCAATTTACAGGGAACCTGACACAGAATGACCCACCTGTACAACTTAGACGCCGCGGTTAGACCGACCCGTACCAGCTCCGTTTGGGATGCGTACTCCGAGATGACACTCCACAGCTGACTATTCATCGGTCTCCCCACTGCTTCATAATGGGGCTCTTGGTTACTCACAAACTCATCTCTCTCCCATAAAGTGCGCTTTGTGCCACATCCCACATCCTCACTAACTTACCTTCGCAACTTCGTGACGTCGTGATGGCTCAAGAACATCGACTCACGCTAATAATCTCTTCGGATTCGGATCGTGAATACGATCAAACCGCCAACTTGAGCACACCATCGATACACCGGACATTCGAATACGATGTACCTTCACAATTCCAATTCGATGTACCTTCACAAGCACACCTCAAGGAGAAAGGGGTGAGGCAGCTCGAGGAGACAGGGACGAGGCAGCTCGAGGAGAAAGGGGTGACGCAACTCGAGGAGCAACCGCCGAGGCACCTAGAGGTCAATTTCCCCGGGACTGCATTCTTTTCGAGACCAGAACCAAAGCCCGGATTCTTTACGAAGACGGAAGCAATGACGAGAGCGAGGAAAACATATTTAAAAGTATTCCTCAGTGGTGCCATGATCATCGTCTTTATGATATTCTCCGTGTTTCCCATTTATTGGGGTTCGCTGTGGAAAATCCCTGCTCACCCTCTGAGTGGATGGCTCGTGGTACGCTATTGGTTGGCCCGTCTGAGCTATGAGAAGAAATCTGACTTCCTGATCCAGGACTTTGATGGCGGCGAGGTCGGAGCATTCTTCGTGCAAAATATCGTGCAACACTCAGACCCCAGAATCACATGGTCGGTGAAAACCCATGACCAAGTCCCTAGTCCCGAGGCGTTGGAATATGACATGACGGAAGAGCGGGCGTGGATGGCTATCGCTGGTGTGTTCCTTTATCTCCACTCTGCATGAGTATTCTAAATCACCTTATAGTGAATCCTGGTGCTTCAAGTCGGCTTAATGCGTCGATTCAGGACCCAAGCATTCCATATGATGCGAGTCTTGCTGTGACAGCCTACGGAGTTGAAGCTAGAAATGAAAATGCTTTGTGAGTGGCTACGACTCTGTCCTTCGGTATGGTGCCACTAAACGATCGACTCTAGCCGCTCTTTGCTTCACCCGGCAGTGAGTCGACTCTTCGTTGATACCCTAACTAAGTGCTCACATTATCCAGGTTGTCCAAACATTAGATATATTATTTCAACAATTCACTCTTCAGCATACACAACGTGTCGCTTCGTCTGTCTCGGCGACATCACTAGCAAACATTGTTTCAACTTCACCACAACTGGTCACTGCTCCCTTGAATTATAAGTTCGATAATGTTCGTCCCTTCGATCAACCTGTGTAGGTGTTTGTTGCTCTAGACTGCTCTGCGTTCTCAACTCGTGATTAGCGCTTCAGCAGCTAGTTTCGTGGGCTTAATTTACATCTTGATTCTTTCGTTCTATATTGTCGTAAGTATTTATTTGCCCTGTCGGTTTGTCACTTCTCCTAAACCACTATCCATAGATGATCGGAGATGGCGCGCGCAATGCTTCTGGTTTATCCAAGAGTCTACCATTGGGTGCCCTAGTACGGCTTCGCCTCATATCATCCATGTCTGCATATTTCGTTCTTTCCGTGAGTTCCGCAGGATCAACATTAAAGTATTTTCGCTCACGTCGCCCCCCTATAGTTGATGTATTCACTCGTTAATCTTGCTTTCCTAACCGACTTTACACGGCATTTTGGAAAGTCTGGTTTCGTGGTTTTCTGGATGCTTAACTGGGCTGGGATGGGGGCTGTGTACGTGAACGCTTGATTTCCATCTTTTTCCTCCACTAACATCGGAAAACAGGGGGCTGGCCCTCGAAGCTATCGTAACACTCCTGACAGTTCGTTTCATTCCATTCTTCATGTTGTTCTGGATTATTTGTAAGGATACTCCACCTACTCCGTGACAATACCGTGCTGATATGGTATAGGTAATGTCTCTGTGTGTGTGTTCCCCATCCAAACCCTTCCGAAAATATATCATTACGGGTATGCTGCACCGTTCTACAACGTATCCCAGGGGTTTAGGACGATTGTTTTCAATACGAAGAATCAGCGTAAGCAAGCTACAGTTACTTTTTCAACATCATTTGTGCTCATTTTTGCGCTCTGCAGTTGGTCTCAACTTTGGTATCCTCATTTCATGGATAATTATATCCTGCATCACCATGCCGGTCTTTCAATGGTGGGCTATGAGGAGAGACAGACGCGCAGCGAGGGTGTAAAATTTAGGAAATACATTCTACTTCTTGTGTGTCACTGCTCCCAGCTGTTCTGGATCAATAGCAGGGATGGACTTATTATATACCGTTAAAATTTTTGATTATACTACCAGCATCTAGACATACATACATACACATTATTACTTACGGCTGTATACTGCCTACAATAATGAAAGGTCATCTGCACTTGGTAGTTCAGTAAACGTGCGAGAACTGCATATTCAGCGACCGATAGAACAACAAAACGTCGTTGGCAGAACTCGTACTGGAATATTTGTGACTGTGATGTTACCCGCCCCAATCAGGAAGTTTGATGGGCCAAAGCCGAGCTGCATACGACAACAAAGCCAACGACCAAGCAATCTCATCTCTTCGTCCCCGCCGTCCCTAGCACCCATCCCGCTCAAATGGTGAGCTACACCCTCTCCACGTCGTATCCGACGATGCCCTGTGGTTTTTCTGGAAAAATTCTCAACTTCTGGGCTGGATGGCTCGCAATGACACTGGATGACGAAACTGGTTGACTGACTACTATCCTTCATTTTCTAGGCCACGTCAGAACTCGCCGCTACCTACGCTGCCCTCATCCTCGCTGATGATGGTGTTGAAATTACTGTGAGCTCGAACTTCTTCTACCTCCAGATATCCAGATCCAACTTCTATCCTAGTCAGACAAGATAACCGCGATTACAAATGCTGCGGGCGTTGACCTTGAACCCATCTGGGCAACCCTTCTCGCCAAGGCTCTTGAAGGAAAGAACGTGAAGGAGCTTCTATCAAACGTTGGCTCTGGTGGTGGTGCTCCTGCCGCTGCCGCACCGGCAGCTGGTGCTGCATCTGGTGGTGCCGCCGCTGAGGCACCCAAGGAGGAGAAGGAGGAAGAGAAGGAAGAATCAGACGATGATATGGTACACCCATATTTTTTTTTCCATCTCGAATTCGGCTAACGGGCTTTCCTCCAGGGCTTTGGTCTCTTCGATTAAAATGCCACTTTTATCACCTCTTTGCTGTATTCGTTACATAGCCTTCCTAAAAAAAACTCTGAAAAGCGGCACCATTCTCTCCACTCTGAGCAACTCATTTCGCACTCGACTTATCTCCTGTTGGTTCCCACATTTCCTGCACAAGACATCGACATCAAGATAAATGGCCTTAGAATTCCAATCCGATTGGGCAACCGTATGAAGGCTTTAGGGAGGCGGCCACTCGTGGCATCCCGCTTGTCTTACCCTCTTCTCCGTCTCTTTGTTGGCGAGCCGACACGATCGGTGGGTCGATGAATTGTTTGACCCTTCAGCACATTTTCCAGATATCGATTCGCCGTTAGGCATCGTCCGCCTGAGGTCAGGGCGGAAGGAGGATATGCGATCAAACTCACCCGGCAAGTTATCCTACACTGAAGGTCCCACTTACCCTGGGAGGTATATGAGCTTGATCCCTCGCGTCGCAGGGCACTATTCCACGAAGTGCTCAACCACTATCCACATCGAACATCGAACCATTACAATCATTACTTGCTCTTCACCAGCACGTATAGAAATGAACATTGCTATCAGAGGAAGATCGCCAGTGTCTCAATGTTCGAAGCTATTTGCGATTAAACTGTAGCTGGGCCTAGACTTCCTTGTGTTGTAGTGTAGCGAAGGAACTGCAGGCAGTTTTCGCATTACATTGAATGCTGAGCAAAAATTTGGCTTCCCAAAACATTAATGTCTACCCAGCCTGTAATGGACGACATTCCGAACTCAGAGGTCGACCCTTGGGAACCCTGCAGCCTCTTCTTCGGGTTTTATCTTTAACCCCACCTGATCAAAGGATCTGGGTGGTCCACACAACATTCCCAGATACCCTACCAGTATCCACTGTGTTTTGTCGCGGCGCCCAGCCACCTGTTTCACAGCGCCGTGTCCTCCAGTCGTATGTTCGCAGTTCCACTTCTGAGGGGTCCGTGTACGTAAAACTATCCACAACATGTATCTGGGTCTGATCCAGATCAAGCCAACAACCCAATGTGATCCTCCAACCGAGGTCCCCATCCGGTCCGAGTCGTTGAACACCCTTCAACGGCTCCCAGATAAACTCAATTCGAGGCTGTGTCTGAACATGCTCAGGACTTCATTCCATTGGTTTATCGCCCTGACCACACGATGAGGGAGTGCACATGGTGCAAATGGGCTTTCCCGTCAGGGTTAACCAAGACGCAACCTTGCCTGGTTACGCCACCTTCGACCACGCCTGCTCCTTACTCCGTCTTCACTTTGCCGAGAGGGATTCATTGCGGCTCCTGAACCATGCACTTCCAGATGCATTTTCTATTGATAGGGTACAATTCTTGGTTACCATTCGTCCCATCCGCGTTGCATCTGTTCCGTAAATGATTCTTCTCACTCTTCGTGCCACAACATCTTAAGATAGAAGAGCACCTAACCGGTCCAGCTATGTTATCACCGGCCGAGGATGAAGAAGATCTGAGCTGAACTGACACGCCTGCGCCACTGCCTTCAGTGGTACGCATCTGGCTTCGCGGTCTAACCACATTCCCCAAATCTTTTCATCACTAAATCGTATCTGAGCTACACACTTGTCTGATAGATGGCTTGAGGAGTACAGGGGAAAAGGTGGAAACGCCAAACTCCAGGAACTCGTTTTTATCATCTGCAAAATCATTGCGAATAGCTCGCATCAGTCCGCCGCATGCCAGATTCAATCCAGCCAACCTGTTAACCTTCAAGCACACACTCTTGGACGACTTGCTCAACCATCCCTACCTCGACTTCATAAATAATCATACCGCTCTGTAATCTTCACCGCCGATAGCTTCCGCTGGTCTCCGTGGCCTTGGATCTGTTCGCCCTTTGACAGGAAACCTGCTGATTGGCGACCGCAAAAGCCGGATACCAAAATTGACAGATGGCCGATATCATGTTCGGCTATTAGGAGCGTAGATAACAGCGTACTCTAATGTCCAACCCGTCTCTAATAATACCACTACGCAGCAAAATACACATGATCCTTCTAAATTGATCTGTGGGTCGTAATTATAAGATAAGGTACTCTGATCCTACTGGATGGCGGCATCACCATCTCTACATGGTTAACATTGGGTTACCATGGAGCAAACTCGACATTTCCTTGACCTCGCAATCTAATGAACCAGCTGTATCAATATCCAGATGTCCTAGGGGAAGGCGTAGCGGGAACATACTAATATAGTAGCAAGAATTAGAGTATATCGCAAAGGATGAAATTCCTTTCTGCAGTTGGCGGCGCAGTGGGTCTTCACCCTGGCTGGGATAACTCCCCGACCAGGATGATTGCGTCGCACAACGAGTGTTGAGTTCCTGGAAAAGAACATCGAAGGCTGCTCGCCAGGCAAACTGCGTGGAACAACATATATCAATGCTATCAATCGCAGTATTGGGTTTAACAGCACGTACCCCGATAATAGGATTAAGGAAGCCCAAGTTCCACGAGGCACCTGCCAAACTCATGCTGTTGTTGAAGATTTCTTGGGCGCTGATGAGCCGTAATTGGTGTGCCTCAACGTCACCTTGGGTGGCGGCAGAGCCATGGAGCTCTAGCAATGCAGCGTCCAAGAGAGTAACACCAATATAGGCAGTCCGTATGACGTCAATACTTGGGTTTCGCAGCCACGTTTCGAATGGAGGTAAGGAGGCTTTGAAGTTCATGGCGAGATTGCGAAAGTAACGGGAGTTGTCCACATATTCGTTACACTGTTTATTAGACAGCTCTGACAGGGCGATAAGTTTACGGAATCGTCATACAGGGTGATGTTCGCACCTATTATTGACGTTCGCGATAAAACCCGTGCTCGCTCGAAGAGAAAAGCCGCTTTTACGAGTATTGTTTTACTGGTGAGACTCTCACCACGGCTTTCTGTTCCCGTGAGAAAGCTGTTGAGAGTTAAGCCTTCCCTTTGCTCGCATCGATAAAGCCCCTAACAGGCACAAGGGAATGTTAGCGCAATCGGCACATATTGATTTGATTGCATACTGTTTCATATTCCTCGATTTCCCGGGGCATTGGTGTGGTTAACCCACTCGCAATCGTAGAATATGCAATGTTCGGATTGTAGTTCAAAACTCCAGCCCATATTTTATCCAACGAGAAAATTGCCCAACAAGCGTTAACTCGTTCTCCTTCCTCTATGTCATCCACTACTGGGGGTAACGTCGACTCTGGTGGATTACGGGTTCGCATTCTTTGGATGCCAGAAGCTTTAGCAAGGGAATAGGCGGAGCTCGTGTGGTATTTGCCTTCCATATCCCTTTTATTGGCAAAGAAGAAGTGCGAAAGGAGGACTTCTGCTTGGATGACATGTAAGCGATGCTTTGGTTGCGTCGCTGTAGACGACGTATCATGAGATAAATGTTGGATAGACAAGTCTAAATACGTGTTTTCGTGTCTTTTCAATTCAGGGTCCTGACTGAGATGTATCCCAAGCAGGTACATTACAGACAAGAGCGAGGGTGATGGACGTAGTTCGTGGCCTACTGGACCAGGGAAGAATACTGCATTCCTGAATCTTCCGGGGTGGAGAAAGAAACCGTACTGCGACGCATGTGCCAGAAATATATCCGTCCTGAATCGAAATCATGGAGAGTCAGTAAGAAATAGAAAGAAAGCAAAAAAAAATGCTTACAGTCTCTGCTTGATGTGCTGAGGAGGTTCCTGGAAATCAGGACTAGGACGACGGTCAGGGGAATTGCTGGGCGCATAGGGCTGCTGCAGCGTCACATTTTGTATAGGTTGGGAAGGCATCTGAAGATCGCGGAGTCGCGTTTGAAGCCTTTGAATTTGGTCTTCGAGCATCTGAGAGGTGGATGGCCCTGAACCACTTGTATACTCGCAGTCTTCGGCCTTATCCGTTCGCATACAGGAGCCACAGATTGGTTGAACCCCATCACATTTCTACATAAATATCATAAGTTCTTCAACTGTCTATAAAGTGGGGGCGTCATACCATTTTTCGTCGACGACAATTTACGCAGGCTTTCCCTTTCTTGAGGATGGGCTGGCCAAATGGACTTCCGTCGGGAGGGGATGAGCGATTATGAGCCATTTGTCGGGTCGATGAATGCTTGTGAGTTTGAAAAACCAGGTATGGCGTTCGGTGGCTGCGTATGAGTATTTATGCATTTCTTAGCATAGTCACTTGACGAGACCGAGTCAAATCCACAAAGCAAGCAAGGATAGTTTTCCGGAGATGTCGCTCTTTTGCAAATGACGGGCTATGAGATCACCTGGAAATCGAAGGATGCAGTGACTCACGAAGTCCTCGGTATCGTTTACACCGAACGTCAAAGTGGCCATACCTTAGATCTACTGAATCGAGTAAAAAGATGAACGTTTCAGGTAGACTCATAGCTATTAAGACCGCAGTGATGGGCCAGGGCAGTGCTAGCTGACGGAGAAATTTGTTCTCGGGACGACTTTTAGCCCCCGAAAAAGCTGTTAGCCATGACTGCGAATTGAGCTCGTCACGGACGCGAAGATGGTGGTTGCTCGCTGAAGCGTACTTCGAGTCAGGTGCCCGGCGTGACAGTAATTTCGGGTCATGTGCGCTGTCGTGGCTGAGTCATACTGTGCTAACAATACAGTTAAACAAATATAGGACTTGCTGACCGGGCAATACAATTGAATTTACTCTTAAACCAAGTATGTAGTGGCGAGGAGCTCTTGTTTTCGAGCCAATGTCACGAACGCGAATGATCACTCTGCATCACCTGACGTGACGATCGTGGTTCCTGATAACGAGTCAACGCGTCTGATTTCGCGCGATCCGCTTGTTGCCCTTAGCTATGTCCCTCACTGAGAAGTCATCACAGACAAATGGACACATCCATGTCAACGATGAAACGCATGAGGAACATCAATACCTTCATCTCATCCGACGCGTTCTTGACTCGGGCGATGTGCGCCCAGACCGTACAGGAACAGGCACCATCTCCATCTTTGCCCCTCCGAATTTACGTTTCTCTCTTCGTGATTCTACTTTACCTTTGTTGACGACAAAGCGCACGTTCCTGCGTGGCATCGTGGAAGAGCTTCTGTGGTTCGTCAATGGGTCGACGGACTCGAAGATTCTTTCCGATAAGGGCGTCAAAATCTGGGATGGTAATGGCTCCAAAGCTTTCCTCGAAAGCAGGGGTCTGGGTCACCGTAGAGAAGGTGACCTCGGCCCAGTCTATGGTTTCCAGTGGCGACACTTTGGTGCCGAGTACGAGGATTGTGATACAGATTACAGCAATAAAGGAGTCGATCAGCTGCGGGAGTGCATTCAGAAGATCAAAACGAATCCAACTGACAGGCGCATCATTCTCAGCGCCTGGAACCCGAAGGGTATGACTCTGACTGTATAATTACGACCACTTCCTGATTATGCGTTTCTCAGATATTCCTCTCATGGCACTTCCTCCTTGTCACATGTTATGTCAATTTTACGTTCATCTGCCACCTGAGTCGGACCCGACTCGCAAATCCGAGCTATCTTGTCTCATGTTCCAGCGTTCCGCCGACCTGGGATTGGGGATACCATTTAACATCGCTTCCTATGCCCTACTTACGCACATGGTCGCCCGTGTTACCGACACGACCCCACGCGAGTTGATCATTCAGCTGGGGGATGCTCATGTGTACAGAGATCATGTTGAAGCACTCGAGGTTCAACTAGAGCGCGAACCACGACCTTTCCCGAAACTCCGTTGGGCGAGAGATGATATCAACAGTATTGAGGATTTTAAATATTCTGATTTCGTCGTTGAAGGCTATAGTCCACATCCCTCTATCGCTATGAAGATGAGCGTTTGATGTCGGATATATATTACCCCAGGTTCACTGTCATTTAACCCATACCTTGTATACGCGTGTCACTCCCTGTATATGTACATATTTATTGGAGCACTCTGGAACTTCATTTTTTTGCAAGGTTTTGGACCCGGACGCAAATAACCTTAACGCAAGAAGGCATTGACCGCTATTCTCGATTAAGTACAACTTAGTAAGTATCCGTTGCCCAAGCTTCATAAGCCCTGAGTCAGCAAAGTCGAGGCTACTTCTCGAACCTTCCCAGGTGAGGTAGCATTAGCAAGAGGTGAGCGACACGTGATTGGGAAGTGATCGATAAGACAGGAAATGGAATGTGAGACAATCCAACCCTACTTCCCATCTACACCCACAATGGCCCACGTCCTCCCTGACCTCCCCTACCCCTACGATGCTCTCGAGCCCTTCATCTCCCGCCAGATTATGGAGCTTCACCACAAGAAGCATCACCAGACTTACGTGAATGCCCTTAATGCTGCCGAGGCCGCATATGCCAAGGCGAGCACCCCCAAAGAGCGCATTGCCCTCCAGGCTGCTCTCAAGTTCAACGGTGGTGGTAAGAAAGACACTAAACACAGCTTTTTCTCGCTGCTAATATCTCGTTGTTCAGGCCATATTAATCACTCTCTTTTCTGGAAGAACCTCGCACCGGCTAAGGGTAACGGTGGTAAACTGCAGAGCGGTCCTCTTCTAGATGCCATCAACCAAACGTTCGGCAGTCTCGACAACCTGAAGAAGGAATTCAACGCTACCACCGCTGCCATCCAAGGATCCGGTTGGGGCTGGCTCGTGCGTCATTTCGTCAAGCATTGATAAAAATAGACGACTGATGTCAGCGATATTCAAAGGGCGTCAACCCCTCCACCAAGCGTCTTGAAATCTCCACCACTCCCAACCAGGACCCTCTTCTCAATCTCGTTCCCATCATTGGCGTCGACATCTGGGAGCACGCCTTTTACCTTCAATACCTCAATGTTAAGGCTGACGTAGGTGTCTTTTCGTAAACGTATATCCTTTCGTCATCCTGATCCCGTGCAGTACCTCAACGCCATCTGGTCTGTCATCAACTTTGATGAGGCCCAACAACGCTATGTTGAGGCCATTAGCGGCAGCAAGCTTTGAGTATGCTTAGCACCTGCGGCTGCAACTTGCTATGCTGAAAATCGGAAATTGTACCAATAATATGCACTTTGAATTGTACTATGTTCCTGACTGAACCGCATTACCGGTAAATGCCGCAAGTACAGAACTGGCGTTAAGGTTGTCCTCGCTAACATGTCTCCTTCAACGCAGCGTTCCTTCGGTTCATACCTCCAGTGGAACTCGCCGGTAATGCAGACTTTAAAGAAGAAACGGAACGCATCTTGGCATGTGTCTGACGCCAGTGATATTGATCCAAGTCCTTAAACTGGCAGCCATGAGGACGATTGCAAGGGAGATCTAGATCATTTCGCCCTAGCCCTAAATGACCTCGCTGGTTAATTACAACGGTTCCTCGTCCTCTCACGACACTCATGTCTGACCCCGAGTTCGAGAACATTGGCCTTCATAACAGGAAAGTAGTCCTGTGAGTAGGAACTGACTGGTCGTGGAATACGTTATAATGATGTAATTAGTGTTCTAGGGCTCACAGGTGCAGGAAAGACTTCAGTGAGTGATTATCCTGTATCTAGTGGCGAATCCCCACCCTTCTCAGTTCATCCAAAACCTCGTCCCCGAGCACAAACGGGATGAGACGTTGATTGGATCATCGATGGAGCCAAAAACTCTCGATGTCACTGCGCATCCTGTCGAAATCGATGGAGAGACTGTCATTCTAGTCGACACTCCAGGCTTGGGCGGAGAAATTGACGTGTTCAGCGAAGTTGGAAAATGGTTGGCCCGGAAAGATCGCATGTGGGTAACAGGAGCTCGCAGTGATGAGTTACCTACTGATTTCTTGATCAGAGGCAGTCGCACGGTTCATGGTATCATACTCTTCTATTCTATCAAGCAGAACCGTATACCCACCACCATGACGACGTTAAATCTGAGGAAAGAACTGGGGAAACTACTTGACGCTTCGCCGGATTCAAGTTTTCCGTTCTTTCGTGTCACTGTTGCGACAACTAATTGGGTATCGGAGTTTTCGGAGGATGGGACATCGGAATCAGAATATACCGACGACATCAATGCTGACCAGATTGCCACCGAGACCATGCTGCTCGGAACTTGGGCACTTTTAGCGAAGCAAGGCATGACAATACAGCGATATCCGTATAATGCTCAGAAATGTGCAGAGGCCACTATCTTGGCTCTTATGAACGTAGGTATATATGATCGTTGTCGATCATCAGGTGCTCATTTCGTTCTTAGGCGGAACCTCCTGATTCGAAGATCATCAGCGCCCGAGATCGCTTAATCATCGCGTGCGTCGCTCACGGAACCTCCCCACCCGCGAACTCCTTACACACTTTTGCAGCGTCATCGGCGCAGCACAAGCCGGCAAAAGCTCTGTGAGTCATTCTAACAGGAACGGCTTTCATTACTCACACCCTTCAAGTTCATTGGGCATCTGACAGGCGATAATTCGGCAATCGATGAGACGAGGCCAGTTTATGGTATAAGTGAACATGAGATTACTCAAAGCGGGGAGAATATCATTTTGCTCGATACACCTGGCTTGGACGCTCGTCCAGATAGAGAAGCCGTCTTCAAGTTGATTTTAAATTGGTTGAAAAAACAAGCAAAGTAGGCTTCGACTGTGTGTGATTGACTCGTCGTCCTAACCAAAATTTCATTTCTAGACTCATCCGTCAACCGCGGCTGTACCTTGACGGAATCGTAGTCGTCCACCCTCCACTGATCGAAGGAAAGCCTACAGAGATGATTAGTCAGACGTTCTTGTTCAATCAAGTCAACGTGCTGCTAGGCGGACTGAGAGGAATTCGGGATAAGAAGGATGAATATGCTTATAGGCGTCTTGTCCTTGCCACGAGCATGTGGGATAAGGAAGATGATACTGCGATGGCGGAAAAGGAGGGTACCATCAAGGGGCAAAATTGGAACATCATGCTCGCGGCTGGGTCGCATATGGTGCGTTTCGACAACACACCAAAGTCTGCTCGCCGTATAGTAGAGTTAATCGTGGAAGAAAAAAAATCGAGGGATCCGCTTTATCAATATCATACGATGATGAAGGAAATTTCGGATATAGTACGTGTGATATGTTTATTCGTTCGATCTCAAGGAGGTTGACAGGAGTACAGAAAACGGAAGTAGAAAAAGTTCGTAGAGCGATTGTTGCGGTACGCGAAGAACAGGCTTTACTTCGTGAATCCCAAGATACACTCTCTCAGATCCCCGACTTGGATAAATTGATTGCAGCCGCAACAGTCGTGAAGAATTGATATAGTAGCAGGTAGCGTCCTTTGTAGAAAGTTCGACAAACGTCTTCTATATGTACATGACTGTCCAACTAATTCAATGTGGTCGTTCCAGAACTGCTCAAACGAGACCTATTCATCCGTTTCAGCAAGCGTGTCATGGTCAAGTTTCATTAGGGTCACGTACCACCTGTAATTCTGCCTCTTCAATTTATGAAGCAAGTTCCCAAGCCTTCCGGAAACCTTTTTCTCCTCAGCGAGTACTTGCTTCAACGTTTCACCCTGCCTTCCATCCGGGGCCTGCACCAAAGCCTGGAGTTTCTCCATCAAACGCTGTTGTTCCTGATAAATCTGCTCCATCGTATTCAACGCCTGATCAGCGTCTAATTCAAGTTCTTCTTCAGGTTCTTCATGGAATACGCTATCCAAAATGGACGGTAAAGGAACGTCTTCGTTCGTCCCCCCAACAAGAGGATTCAGTACATCCCAAGCCGACGAACCACTACGCCTGAACCGACAAACCGTCGACCCTCCATCAAGAAACCTCTTCCAAAATATTTGCTTCAACTGTTCTTCTCGTGAAACTGCGATAGGGTGATCGATTTCATCCCACATCGTCGTGACAAGTAAGATTCTCTTCGGAGCACCCTTCTTTCCGACAAGTTTTTCGAATTTGTTGATATGGGATTGAGTAGCGACAGGCATTCGGTTATCGGTAATACGATGAAAGAAAAGTATAGCGCTGAGGTTGACCCGATTGCCGCTAACGTCCTTAGTATCAATCCAGATCAATTTTCAACATCATATTCCATCACTCACCCAGCGCTTTGGGCTTTCAACCATTGAGTGAGGAGGTTGAGAACTCGATTAGGATTTTTATCGGCAAGGTCATATCCCGGCGTATCAACAAAGACCACCACTTTACCATCCGGGCGAACTTTTTCGTATGTGTCGATGGAATCCGTGCAAGACGTGAGAAGATGACCTATATTGACATTTTGACCAGTGGCGTGTGCGATGAACTGTGCATAATATTAAATACCACAGACGCATATCCGTACAGTGGAACATACCGAGCTCTTCCCAACGCCAGAGGGACCCAGCAATCTTATGATCTGCGTTTATTTAGACTGTAAGGAAAGGTAGGATTATCCTCACGCTATAACGAATTTATCAGCCTTAGGTTCGTCTTCCTGGCCTTCTGTGGGCGTTTCTTTGGAGTTTTGACGGCTTCTGGGCTCGTCGTGGTCTTTTGTTTGCGCTCTGAAGGGCTTTCAGCTTGTTAGCATCTGTTAAATTAGTAGAAATCAACACCTTTACCAAACGAAGAAAAGTACTCGCTCTCGACCGCATATTTGTGATAGGGCTACGGACAGGAAAGTATGAGTGTTGCGACTATAAGGTTAAGACTCAGTGACACGCCTTGAGGGGCTCCCTTCAGGTGTTGTGATATCGTCGGAGTCCCCTATTGGGTTATGGTGGGTTTAGCTAACACCCCCGGGGGGGGGGGGGGGTAAGTAGGCCTACGTGTGTGTATATCGTCTATGTTGAAGACTCTGAGCGCTGGGTCCAATATATCAAAAAGTTGCCTTACTCAATCCCTGTTTCGTCTGGGCTCTTGTGAAGAACATAGCTCGTACGACGAGTTCAGCTGGGGATTCCACGCGCAATAGCCAAGCAAAGGGTCAGAAAGCCCAATACAAGTACGATCACAAGGAGATAGTACAAATTCCCTCAAACCAGCGAAAGCCTCTTAAACCTCATCCTCATGCCATCCTCATGAACGTGTCAGCATGATTTAGGAGAGCCGTCGCCTCATGTGTAAACACGTTGACGTGCCGCACTTGTAATACATATTGCTAAGTTCGTGATCGCTCATTGAGTGATTCGCAGCACTATTCCGATATGTACTAGGACGAGAATTTCTAGAAAAGCATGAGGTAAAGAACTTGTGGCCAACACACGTACAGTATATCGATTCATAGAAAAGCTAACACATTCTAGAGGCGAAGTCGAATGGCCCTGACTGACGACCGAAACACACACCTCTCTTTCACATATGAGATTAAATAGTGGATTGTGGTGGGGTGACAGTTTAAGGCACTCTGACGCGTCGAGTGAGTCGATTCGCGGACTGAAGAACCCACCCGGAAGAGTGTGGCTCTGGTGACCCTTCAACTTTAATATCTTATCTTCCTTAAACTCGACATCACGTTCACGAGTGCCTTCGTCATAGCCACGTCAGGGTGTCCCGGGAAGGCCCACAAGTTCCACGTTGACCCCACCGCAGTCGGAAAGATGTACTGGGGTTTGAAAAGTGAGGAGGTGATCCTACGGGGTTCCAGTGCTCATCACCCGGGGTCACAGTGCACTGAGAATATTGGAAAATGTACTTTAGACGGGAATGTCAACCCTTTGCCAGCTGTCACCTCGCTCGACATTGACCTGGGTCTACGCTTCTGTCAACTCATGACCAAGATGCTCCATGAGCTCTATTTACCACTGCAGTCATGCTCGACTAAACAGGTTCGTTCGGTTCTTTGACAACCACTGAAAGCCCGTTTTTGATGGCACAAGATTCGCGGAGTCTCGTATTGTTGTTCGAGTGAGTGGGGGGTTCATATAAATGTCTGTTTGGTTACAATTCAGCATCTTTCTTCCAAAGCAGGGGAAGGTTTTCGCGTAAGAAAGGGAGTACAATATAGTTCTTGGGGAGAATTTCAGGGAACATCGCACAAAAATTGAGAGAGAACCCCGCCGCCAGGGACGTAGTGATACCCTCTGTCGACAGTACTCCACGGACCGTTGTCAGCACAAGATGATTGAGCTTGGATGAACTCGTGATAGCCACACAAGTATTATCTGCTTCGAACGACGTCAGCATCCAGAGCTACAAGGAACCATAATAGTGTACGTGAGAAGAGACTGCTACTGCATGATGATATCTCCACCTTCGGCGTCCTATCTCCTACATATTTGATGATTGTAGTGGATTTAGTTCCACTCCTAATGGGATAAATACCATCCGCTCTTCCCGGAGAGTAGGAAATTCTCTCATCCATTCTTATTGGATCGCCCAGAATTCACTCAAGCGTCGGGAGAGCGAGAAGACGGAGATCTATTAATAACCCAGGCATACTGCTAGCGTCAATCAACGCAGCATTTTCGTAGTGGCCCCTCATGCTCCGTATTGTGTATATTTCTCAGGTTGCCAAGGATTTGATCAAACTTCCGACGTCACAAGGTTTTGTACCCGCGCTGCCTCCCTGGAGAAGCCCGTATATCCACCTGTTTATACGTGAGTACCGTCGCTTGAGGCTAGGGATCGACACCGTTTAAGCGTATAATACAGAGCTCTCCATCGCCACGAGACCAATGTGTTGTTGTTCGCATAATGGCTTTGGTTAGAGAGACACGCTGACATACTTGACAGCAATACTAAGTAGCCTATATATAAGATCATCCACGGAGAGGACAGCTGCTCCAACCCCACAGAGTAGAGATGGCTGTCGACCCACCAACTTCCCCCGTGAACGAGAAACCGGACTCTCAGGTCGAGACCGTAAGTTCTAGGTCTAAATCTGATAACCTCGACTTTGGGGGAGAAGCATCCCTTCCACCTCCACCCCAATTATCGTCTGAGGAGGAAAGGCGACTATGGAGAAGAATAGATCTAAGGCTGATGCCTATACTGGCACTCATGTATCTGATGTCGTTTATGGATAGGGGTAAGCAAACTAGCTAGGCGGACGATAAAGATACATTATTCACATTCTGTTCCTTCAGGAAATATTGGTGCGGACAATCCACATCTACCGATGTTCAGGGGCTAACCCCAACACCCAGGAAATGCCCGATTGCAAGGCTTGACGGCGCAATTGGGATTGACTAGTACTCAATACAATATCGCCTTGGTACGCTCGAATGGAAGTCGAACTGAAGGACAGCTGAATAAAGTTCCGTCCGGTAGACCATGTACTTCATCGTGAGCGCCTCCTTACGGAATTTTGAGTTGCTTTTGAGATGGCCCATAGCCCTATTGCATTTTTGAATGCCCCGCGAAGTGAGGCCTCACTTGGACATCACGACTTCTCACACTCACCTTACGGTACAGTCTCGTGCTGAAACGATTCAGACCATCGAGGTGAGTGTAAATAACGTATCGACAGAAAGATGATAACAACCTGCGATGGTTAGATGGCTTCCTGGAATCACGGTGAGATTACATACGCCCGCAATTTCATTTATGCACGTACTCATCAGATTCTTACCAGCTGGTATGGGGCGTCATCGTGTATGCATGTCATGATTGTCCAGTGTCTACCGGAAAAACTAATGGGAATGACATTCAGAACTCTCATGGGATTGGTGAAAAGGTGACTGGTCGGCACCCATGTCCTCGCATTCCTGACCTCGACCCATTAGTTACCCTGAACTTGTCGGAGTCCGGGTATGCCTCGGGGTTGCCGAAGCTGGCCTGTTCCCAGGCGTAGTATATTAGTCAGTGCATAGAGTCTATTCTTGACCCTTCTACTGACGCATGCTCATTACTGGTCATCACGTAGTTTGTCAATATGGTATCCCCGCCACATGCTCCAGCTCCGAATCGGGCTGTTCTTCGGTGCTGCCTCCTTGGCAGGTGCATTTTCAGGCCTGCTGGCCTACGGTATCGGCTTTATGGGTGGAACAGGTGGGAAATTGGGTTGGTCGTGGATCTTTGTGCGTGTTTCGCCCTCTGTTTAGAAATGAGGCCTGAGCAGTCATCAGATCCTTGAAGGCATTGCAACTGTCCTCGTTGGTTTATTCGCTTTCTTTGGTGCGGTAACCCTCTCTCGGATAGGTTCTACCTGGCAATTTGCTGATCAATGATCCCCTGGTTGTCCAGTCTTGGTCGACTTTCCTGCTACAGCGGGTTTCCTGACCCCCGAAGAACGTGCATTCATAATCTGGCGTAAAAGTGAGCGGAAATATTTGGGGGTGATACTTACGTGTGACTAACCCAACACGAGAATATGACAACTCTTCCGTTGGCGAGGAGGAACACTTTGAGATGCGACACTTCTGGGCTGCTGTCTGCGACTGGCAAGTCTGGCTGCATATTTTAATATACATGTCTCTCATTGCACCTCGTACGTCTTTGTCAAATTCTGCCCATGCCTTATGTGACCATTCTCCCTCAGTCTACGGCATCACCTTGTTCCTGCCGTAAGTTTCTAACTTCAAATATTCACACACTCGTTGCTGAGGTTTGAACCCTCCCTTAGGACAATCATCAACTCGTGAGCTCGTTCAAATTTCTAGTGATTTCATTATTGACAAGTTAGCACATAAGGTTCGGTTACTCCCCCGCTATCAGCCAGCTACTTACAGTTCCTCCTTACGTGGTTGCCAGTAAGTAACACCAGTCCCATTGATGAACGCTGCTGACAGATCAAAGCTATTATATTGTATATTTGGGCCTATTATTCCGATAAGACTCAAAAACGGTACCCTTTCATCCTCGCGGGACTCGTATGCTGTCTTATCGGGTTTGCGATCAATATCTCAAATGTTCCCCGCGGCGTCAAGTACTTCGGCACGTTCTTCATTGTGGCAGGTAGTTACGCAGGCTTCCCTGGGATAGTGGCATGGTAAGAGGTTTGGCTTGACGAATCAGAGGGTGTGTCGTCAATGATGTTTTAAAGGCTCGGAAACAACCTTGCGGGACAATACAAACGTGGCATCGGCATGGCAATGCAGATTGGAATTGGAAACTTTAGTGGAGCGATTGCATCGAATATCTATCGCTCGCAGGATAGTCCTAGATTCATTATTGGGCGTGAGTATGGTGCTCCCTTCTATTCCTACTTTTACTGAGAACGGTGATTTTGATTTGGCAGATGGAGTTGAGCTCATGTTCGTCGGCATTGGTTTTATCTCTCTTCCTATCGCAGTAATCCTATATACCCGGATCAACAAAAAGCGTGACGAAATGCAGCGACAAGCGCTCGAAAATGGGGAAGAGAACAAGTACACAGCTCAGCAGCTTCGCGAGATGGGTGATCGGGCCCCCGATTTTAGGTACACTCTCTGAACTGTGGCTGCTGTTTCAATTGTAGGGTCCTGTGAAAAATTTTCTTCACAAACATGTTCGAATCTAATATATTACCACATTGATCCAAAGATGATGCCACATTGCCATCACGGAAGAAACGTTTGTGATTAGTCTTTAATTAAGGAAAATGAGGTCTTGAAAAGTTCCTGTTCATCCCCTTCAGATCAGTACCATTATCCGACACCGTGGTTGCACTGATAGGGCTTGAGGGTATGCTGAAGGAAAATGCCCGTTACCCATTGAGATTAATAACACCACTTAGCACTTTCTACCTGGCTTGTTTCTTCCATCCACTAAGAATCACTGATCGCACGGTGCGGGTGGGTTACTAAGGTAGAGGTCCAAGTCGCTGAGAAGGGAACCTTTCGAGAAGAAAGCTAAACCGAACGAGAGCCGCACCGAGCAACGTGGGGTAACTTGAACGTAATGGACGGCAGCGACGATCACCAAGATTGAAGCCATAAGGAGCTACAAAATCGGAGCTACAAAATCCCATGTACTGTAACTTCAGTCGCCATCTGAGAACAGCTCATCGTTACAATACCATTTGGTACCACCATCGTCCCGTCTGAGTTGGCCAATAGTAGGTTTGTTATGTTACGTTGTTGATAACAGTTCTATCAGATCTGTCCAAACGCTTGAGAATGATAAAGAAGGTATAATAGATTCTCCGTCTCTCGAACCGCTCATATCGTGCGATCTACGCCTTCTTGGGGGGGAACTTCTGAGGAGGGACCCTCGCAAGCAACCAATCTGTCAAGAAGGTATCGTCACTAGACGTGGACTTCGGTCATTAACTGCCAATCCGACCATAGATATCGCGTCTGTGCAATGTGGCCGACCCCAAATGCTCGATCCCTGCAGGTGCACCAAAACCCTGAGTACATTTGACAAACCTAGCTTGTTGCCACCTTTCTCTATTAGGATAGACCGCCATTGTGCAGGCACGGGACGGCTTCTGAGATCTGGAATGCTCTCCTTTTCAAGAATATCCCCGTGCAGGAGTCCATTGGATAGTACCCGGCATCCCAATATAATAAGGGACCCACAAAGGGATATTAAAGAGCTGGTTTAAAGCGTCGCTGTTCCGACGAAGCCACTTGAAGACTGCCCATACTAGCTTTTCCTCTTACCCCCCACACTAGCACCTCGATGGAACAGGACCCGATTCAGAAGCTATCAAACATCTTGGCCGCCCAGGAGAGGCGGCATGAACCCTGGACGTCTGGTACCGTCAACCTCTCGGGACCTGACTCAACCTTGTTTTTCAAATGCATGGATGGATCTTCGCGGTAAGGCGTGTGAAGCCGTACCGACATTGATTAGCTGACATTTGTATTCAGTCACATTCAATTGGGCTCGACCACCGACGCTGACATCGAGGCTCTTGTTGGTGCCTGTCAGCCTGCCAGCTCTGGTCGAGGGAACAAAAATGTTTTTGACGAGACATATCGCAAAGCACTGAAGCTTGACGCCGGGGAATTTTCCTGGATATTCAACCCAAACTCTGAGCATTTCCTCGTAGAGCTCGCACACGGGTTTTGTCCTTGGGATCACGCGGAGGGAGGTATACGACTTGAGCCCTCCAAGCTTAATATATATGGTGAGGCCGTCGTTGACTCATGGTGGCATCATCGATAACGATCTTACAGGGGAGGGCGGGTTTTTCAAAGCCCACAAGGATACCCCTCGAGCAGACAGCATGTTCGGATCCCTCGTCTTTGTACTTCCGATAGACCACATAGGCGGGAATTTAGTTCTTCGTCATCGTGGACGCGAGTTTAACTTTGACCCTCCATCACCCGTCCTCAATACTCCAGCAGTGACAGTCCCATACGTTGCCTTCTACAGCGACGTGGAGCACGAGGTGCTGGAGGTGACTTCCGGCAACCGCATCACCATCACTTTCAATATTTATTTCGATCCAACCCGTACTTTCCAGTTCGTCCCGGCCCCTCGCACAAAACTTCCGGGAAATCCATTCTCCGAGGCTTTGAGTGCACAACTACGTGACGCCTCCTTTATCAGCTCACGCGAATACTTGGGCTTCGGTTTCGAGTACACCTACCCAAAACGCGCAGACGAGTACGAGGATAATCTTGTTCGGTACTTGAAGGGACCGGACGCATTCTTGTATCGGACTCTCGCTGAGCTTGGTCTCAAACCTTCCCTAAGGTATTTGTACCGTTCCGAATATGGTTCTTGTGATTTCTGGGTTATGCGGGAATACGTTATCAGCGGCCGAGACCAAGGAGAGGCTTCCAGTGAAACGGAGCTTGACTATTTGCTGGAAGATACAAAAGCTCGTATAGTCTGGGCAAAAGGAAAATCCGAGGAGTCCACTGCTGGAGGCGATCGTGCTGTTTACCGGCGTCACCCTTGGTTTGGTACCTACTTCGGTGACGTTGAGCACTACAGATCGCGCACTGCTCAAGTTGACTGGGTCACGGAGCCTAGTGACAACCTAGTGGGAATGACCAAACGGGTTGAGCTTGGCAACGAAGCCGCGCACGAGGTTTATTACTACGGAGTTTGTATTCTCGTCGATCTCGGCGAGGTGGCCCTTCCTACCTTGGTGTAGCATCTTCGAAGGCAATTATATCCATCACCCAAATACTATACTTTCATGTGGGTCAGCAAGGAATGACGGTTGCCTCAAGGCCATCGGCTAGACATTCATGTTTTCGGCTTTTACGTATCAGCCTCCTACTTGACTGCCTGAAGTTGAGCCGTGCTTATGGAAGTCTATTCTTCTCTTCCGAAATTTCACCTTTCTGATCCTGTACTGACATTTCAAGATCATTGAATGTTCATACCCATCATATATTACGGAATAGGTCATCATAACTTACGAATCAGCACTACAGGGACCAACATCATAAAGATATAACCGATACAACCCTCGTTTCTTTGCACTGCTTCCACACGTCTCCAACATAGTCGGCCATGATTCGCATAGTTTGTTTGGACGGGTGACTTAAAATGGCTCAGTGAGCCACCCTTGCAAAAAGTTTTTGTCAACTCACCCAGGGATCCAATAAAAGTAATGATCAGGATCGTCGCACATTCCAATCGTCGTACACCCCAATTCTGCGGTGCATTGCGTGCAGGAATCAGTGCTTGTGTACCCAAAAGCCTTGAATCCAGGGGAATCTCCGAGAACCCCATCCCAAATATTGGCGAAATTAATGTAAGAAACGTCAAGTTTCACAGGATCAGCGGCGCCCTTGATTTGGGCCCCACCTTGGTGGAACTGGCTCAATCCAGTGAAAATTGATTGTTTGAATGCTTCGCCTGAAGGTACCGTCGTTCCTCGTCCGTAAACATCTAACACCATAAATTTCCGTGCGTTTGTGGGCGGGGCTGCGAGTATCTCAATTTGGTCCAGGAGAGCCTGCGCAGCCTGCGGCAGATGATCGCCGTCGACTGTGAGAATATTCAATGGTTAGATGACCCTCCACAGGGGTTCAGGGCACACAAACTGACTGAGGGATGCGAGGTAATCACTATGGAAATGTTCAATGGAAGCTCGGGCAACCAGAAAAGACGGACATACTTGATGCCGAAAAATATGCTGTACAAGGTCGTTTCTGGATCTAGGGTGTTATTCTGGCCAAGGAAGGTATCCACTATCATATCGCTTGAGAAAATCCAGCCGGCATATTCAATCGACCCTCTTACTTTGACCCAGAAAATCAACCTTGCGTGGGTTGCTTGGCCACAGCGACAGGTCTATACACGCTCCTGATTGCTATTTCCGGGGTGAACATCAGAAAGAAACCTGAACCGAAACCAAAAAGCTACGCTCACAGCATAGTCCATGATGGTTGCCTTGACATCATTCGCGACTTGCTCTACCCAAGTCAGCCCATTTGTGGATCTACCACCTGCCAGAGGACTTGGGGGTACAAGGATAGGTGGATCGAGCGGAGAGCCATCTTGCCTTCCACTATCAGTGTAACTATCCTGTGACCTGGCGTTAAAGAATGCTAAGGGAGATACCAGACGAAGTTTCCGCTTACCCCAAATGATACTATCGTTTTGATCTGACCGCTATCGATCCCTGCATTGATGTCGGCTGTGTCTCCGAAGAGTTGGCCACATTGGGGACCAATTGCGAGATGAATTCCATTATTATCGGGAGGGAGCGGAAGTGGTTTCTGATCGCCGTTTCCGGGTCCAACAGGACTACGTGGTACGTGACTACCCACGACTGTGACTGCCGCGGACAGAAGACGCGTGAACGCGATGATAATGGCCAGGACGTCTAGGAACATCACTGGAGGGCTTTAATCAGTGTTGTTCGTTGAGGGTTCAGGTTCAGCAGACAGAGGGAACCGTTACACAGAAGCTAACAACTGACCGACTGTTAAGAATGGGGATGTATATATACGGAACTAGTATCGTATCATTCACACGGTTTGTTGCTACCAATTCCACAGGGAGCCGAAAAAGGCGAGCGCGCCTCGTCCGCAAAGAAAACAAACGTAGGACATTAGCAGTCAGCCTAAATATGATTCTCTACATTTTCCCTTGGGCAGGGCACGGACAGATGTTCTTCTGAAAGAGTAGAGCGCCTCGGGTTGCCTGATTAGTCTCCTCAAAGCAAGTTGACGATCCATGCGACGGTATGGTCACAGGATCGAATCCAGCTCATGGAATTTTTCGCGTTGACCCTCTACTAGCTATCCTTCGATTGAACAGGACTTTTGTGCTTTTCTTCCTGCTCGTTATTTCAGTCACTTGCGGCGCATGGCCTTTTGTTCGATGTCCGTATGATGGAACTCTCAACGTCCCACGAATAAATAGAGGCCGTCTATCATTCATGGTATATTTAGCGCTGAGCTATTGAGCTAACAATGGGATCAAGACAGTTAAAATGGAGCCGAAGACACACGAAAGGAATGGGTATATACATATCCTTATGCCGCCTGCTCGCTCCCGTTAAAAAACGTAGTCTCATTCGAAGTCGGCTGAGTTCTTCGTGGTCCGTATTTTCGGACCATACCTTTTGCCAACACCCTCGATTTTGGTCACTGGAATCACCTCGTTTATAATTACCTCGTGGTGTGGTTGTATTCTTGGAACAATATTATCGGACTGCTCAGGGCGTGTGGATCCCTTGCTGCTAACCCGAAACAGTCTCATTTCGTAGGATTGTGGCCATGATACATCTGCAATACCATCGAACCTGATTCTGTTGCCTATGTTCCCTTCTTTTACATTGTCACCAGACATTACTCGTCTCAATGACCCCCGGCATGATGTCAGGTCAGGGGGTTCTGTTCTAGATTATCCTATCTCGACTTGATCCCTGAGTGAGGTAATATGGGCCCACCCGGTTTCAGCTATTGGCAATAGAAATTAGTGTGCGGAACGCATTCCCGTAAGGGAGCAATAGTAGGGGCACGGCACGACACGAAGATGCACATGCACCCGGAGTGAGTGGATGGGTCAAGGGAAGAGCTTTGCTCCTTTGGTGCTACAAGTAATAAAGGGTTTTACGTTACAATGCAAACCTATCCTCCTTGTCGTGGCACAGTGCTGGGGAGAGATATTTCTGCGAGTAGATGCCCCAGCACTTAGAATATTGACTAATTGACGGGCGCGTAAATGGGTGTTTACCACCTCAGCAGCTTCTGCAGCTGCATCTTCCCGGAACCTCACCGACCCCGTAATCCAAAGGATAAAGGGGAAAACCTGGATTGGTCTGCGTGCAAAACATGAGTTAACTTGGCATGGGATGGGTGGGTGTGTTCAGAAGCATGTTCCCTTTTGCTAAAAGTTAAGTTCCTTTAGGCAAGGCGGCAATCCCAGCCGAGGAAATAGGTGAACGTTGTCAACTGCGTGTTTGCCCGTTGTGGGTAGTCGTGAATGTCACACAGTCACAGGGTCACTAATTTTTCGTCTGACGCCGTCCTGCCATCTAATCACCAGCATGTCGTCCTCAAATTCTGCGCAAAGCACCCAGCAGCCTGTGGTATTCACCACACAGACGCAATATCCGCTTCCTACCCAGAAGTATATGATTTCGACATCATGGAGGCGATACCACCTCTCGCAATTGGTCAACAAAGCTCTCGCACTCACACAAGCCGTACCTTTTGATTTTATAGTTCGGGGTGAGATTTTAAAAACCAGCCTGGGAGAATGGTGCGCGGAAAATGGTGTGGGTGAGGTACGGTGGTTCCATTTGTTTTAAAAGTGTTGGTGGTATAACGCGTTTTGAAAGTTCAGGAAGAGACTCTAGAGATTGAGTATGTCGAGTCGGTGCTACCTCCTCAGAAGATGTCGGATTTCCCGCATGACGACTGGGTGTCCAGTGTGCTATGTGACCTACAAGGGTATGTGCTGTGGTTTACCGTTGTCAGATAACCACAAATTTGTATTTATCCAGGTATCTCTTGACCGCGTCATACGATGGCCATATCCGCGCGTTTGACTATTCCAAAAACGTAGTCGCGGCTGCACCAATACATGGTGCACCTGTCACTTCACTGGTACTCGTCCCATACCCCAATGCCGACGATTCAACATTTACAATAGCGGCATCCTCCCACGATTTGACCGCTTCAATATCCCAACTCAAATTCGACACTAATGCGAAACCATCGAATAACAAAGTCCTCGCGACACTGCACCTCCACACTGGCCCCCTCTCGTCCGTGTCCTCGAACATTTCCGGTACCCACCTTCTGACATCATCTTGGGATGGTTTAATTGGACTTTGGGACACTACAGTTCCTTCGACCGATGAGGTTCCCGAGCCAGAGAGTAATGACCGGGAGAAGAAGAAACGGAGAAAAGTGGAGAATGAGTTAAAACCGCGTCGGAAAGCACCCATCAATGTCCTCAAAAGTCATACTGCACGCGTATCAAAAGTCGTGTTTAGCCAGGAGCAAGGCGCACAAATGGCGTACAGTTGCGGTTTTGATTCAACAGTACGGGTATGGGATACCGAAAACGGTGTTTCAACGCACACAATCGTATGTTTCATCATCTCGTACGGATTCGTTCCTGGTTGGCTCATACTTTGTCGCTTTATGAATAGGCTGCTGCAGAAAAACCGTTCCTCGATCTTGCTGTGTCATCAAATGGCCATCATGCACTCGCGACGTCTACAGACCGCACTTTGACACTATACGATCTTCGGACCTCATCCGTTTCCACCTCTGCTTCCGGTACTTTCCTTCACCCAGCAACCCCTTCCTGTGTCGCCCTGAGTAAAGCTGAAAATCAAGTGGTCACCGGGTCTTATGACGGTGTTGTCCGCCTATGGGATTTGCGGAGCACGAAAAGTGCGATGGCGAGTTTCAAGGCATGGGATGGGACTAAAAAGGTTCTAGATGTGGATTGGAAGAGGGGAATAGTTGGTGTTGCGGGAGAGGGTGGTGTAGAGGTTTGGAAAGTAGGAGAAGAAATCAACAAAAATTAGTTGTATATGGAAACAAGAATTCTTTGCGGATTGGTGTGCGGAGTGAAGTCATAATCTTTCTTGTCCGTGGGCCCTTCCCATCCTTCACCCTTGTCATCTCACAAAACGATATGGATGGACGTTTTGACATTTTGGAGTATCGGTCAAATTTTTGAACGTGCTGTGATAGCGAGCGCTGACTCCCAGAGCTCAATCGAGGTTTACCCACCCACATCTAACTACGTCTAAATTTCTTTTCTCACTCACCGTTCCCGTGATCGGATAGTCATCCCAAGTGAGGCATACCAGTCGTGACTGACAACAGTACACTGGCTGCTCATATTGAAACAGCCTCAGGAACCACACGTATCACTGCCATCCCTAGACAGCGATATCTTTGATTCCCACGTCAAGATGGGCGCCAGTGTGATATCTACCTGTTGACAAACGACAATCATCGAAATGCCCTTAGTGACGCTCCACACCAAAAATACACAAGCAGAACGTCTATTGGTTGTATGAACCTTACCCCGCCTTCCGCCAAGCCTGTAGCCTATTTTTTTTTTTTAATTTCGGCGCTAGACTTGCACGTTTCTCTCAGGTCAAATTCGGTTGGACAGTGCGCGCGTACGCTTCATCAAGGATGCTCATTGCTGATATTGGGGTTTATAGTTGGAATAGGGAAGATTTCGGAGTGAGGCAGTAGCGCCAGCCGTCGTTCAAGAGATGTCAGTCAGTCAGATCATACAGGTGAAGAGTTCCATCTATCTTTGACTTCAGGGATCCTTATCCTTCATACTTTTAGAAAGTTCATGGAGAGTTCTTAATCGCACATTAAGACCCATTCACTTCATCAAGAAAATCTCTCTGGTAGAGTTGGACCGTAAGTATACTACACCAGACGTAAACTATCATCCAAATTAATTAAATCTTGCAGATTCTTTACTTTCTTTTACTTTCGAACAAAATGCAGTCTTTTCAAACAGATCCGCTCCTTCCGTTCGCAGAAAAACGAATACCTACGCTACGAAAGGCGTGGTCCACCGTCACCACACACGCACGGATCGGTCGTCTAATTCGTGAAGATGAAGGCGTCCGAGGTCCTCTTTGGTTCGGGTCTGACCCAGCTAGCCCTTATCACGTCCTTGCCAACGTCCTTCGTCTTATATGTGCCATACTCATGGCACCCGCGTGGATGTGGTTTATACCAAGGAACCAGGAATGGTTTAAAAACAAGTTCCTTCGACGGTTTTTCTGGCCACACGAACTTCCTCAAACACCTGAATCTATACTTGTTGCTGGTTCTAGTTCCCATTCCGGCACGGATTCTACGTGGAGTACAGAGAAGAAAGGAGAATACGCTGCGAGTCCGTCAAAGCCGAGGTGGTTGATGGAGGTCCAGTTTCGTGGAGAGGAAATTGCAGGTCAGCGACAGGTTCGCTATGAAGATGTTAAAAGACGTGTTGAAGACGGGGGATATACGGCTATCAGCTATCCAATGAAGAGTGCTGAACAATTGTTCACCGAGTCTGGTTTGCGTTTGGATCCTCAACCCGAGTATCAATCAGCTTCAGGGGGAGGGGTGAAGTACAATCTTAGGAATCGGAAGAAGATCACGCAGGCTGTATTGAACGAGTACGCTAGAGCTCGAACGACGAGTAAAGGGAGGACAGACGGAGTGGAGTATGTGTGGTTGGATGAGTTATGTCTCACGGATGAGGGCGTAACGAATGAAGTCGAGGCGCGAGCCCAGAGGATTCTGGGTTTAGGACAACTGGCAGATATATTCCGAGCTGCGAGGAGAGTTGTTGTGTTTTGCCATATTACCGATTGCAACCATACAGGGATCGAGTGTCCTTGGGGCAGTAGATTATTCACGCTCGCCGAGGTGATGCATACGTCAAGAATCCTACAGATGACGAGGACATACGAGTCTGACGAAGATGAGGCTCACGTCGTCAGTGTCCTCACTGCTATGACTGGTCAAGATTTTCGTACCGACATTATGGCCAAGGCGGCGGAAGCCAAGATGTGGCATCTCTACAACATAATGCAACACTCAACGCATTCTGGCGGTATCTCGTGGCAGTCTGTTATTCACTCCCTCATCCTCGACGTTCTACGCCGCGATGAAGCTGATAACTCCACGTCTCATAATTTTGTGGGCAAAGCTCTGAATGGTCTCCTACCTCGCGGAGCCGACCCGGCCGATTTACAAGGTACCAACGGGTGGGCGGATTTGGCATGGTTGTTGGAGTTGAACCAAGGGTATTATAATGCCGCTATGCTCACTGCTGTGTGTAAGCTCGCAGACCCGGAGGTGAATGGGTATAGATGGTGGGGAAAACCAATCACACCAAAGGAAGGATCCGAGCGTCTCGAACCACTCGTCACCGCCACCCCCGCTAAATTCCGCGACGAACTTACCAACTCCACCGTTCCCGTACTTTCGCTCATTGGACCACAGGTGATTGACTTGGATCACATGTTTCAACGTGATTCTGGAGCATTGGAGCGTCAACCCGAGATGGAGGCTCTTCGTTTCTGGGGACTCGTTGGTTGGTTCGTTATCTCAATCATTGGGTTTATTTTGGTGGCGGCTATTGGAGGCGCTGGTATAATCATCTACTGGGTCTCGAGTATACTCTTCGTCGGACTCCAGCTGGTGGTTGGGACGATCTATGTGGAGAAAGATAAATGGGTTGTGATTGAAGATTGGCAAGCACCAGGACACGACGCTTATCGCCTCCTTCAGTCCCGGGATCCCACTTACACGAGAAAAATCGAATGGGATTATTCGAAACAGCTGATACCGAAATGGGAGGTCCCGCACATGATGGAACCAAGGAAAAATCGAGGAGCCGTCAATCCCTATCCCGTAACATTGATCGACCTTCACACAGGCGTGTTTGTGAAAACGCTAGTCACGACCCGACCGAACAGTATGGCACCACTTGCAATTCATGGGAGTGGTATTACGTGCATGCTCCTGGATCGTGATACTTCTCTACAAATGCCCACGATTTCAGTCAAAGCGGGAATGACGAACCTTCCACCGCGTGCTCTATCGCAAACGAAACGAGTCGGAAATGTGTACGTTGGAGGGAATGCCTTCAAACAAGGGAAAATTCGGATTTCCTTTGGTACTTGGTTGCGCGCAACGCTCTCGGGTGTGGATGTAGACGACGCAAGAAAACATGCATCTGCCGCTACGCGACTCGCAAAAAAGGCTGATGATTTGGAGATGCAAGATGTGTCGTTGGAAGGTGATCTTGGGCCTGTATTACAGCAGACCGTTAGTTTCTCTTCGACCGCACCAATACTCAAAGCCAAGAAGCTTCCATATAAATCCGGGACGGATTCGTCGAATGGTACTGTCGTTGCCATCGATCCTGCAGAATTCGGTGGGAAGGGAGATGACTCGGTGGAGAGTGATATATCACTTGCGGGGATGCAGCCGCCTGCTCGATATCGTGGGATCCCGAAAACCCAGTGGTTCCCAGACAGGAGCGGAGCTAAATATGTCTAACAAAAATATGCTATATCGCAGTATCTTCTTCCGGGTCTATTGCCAATCGGTCGTTACTCTACCCTGTCATGTATGATTCATTAATTTATCCACCCTCAAGAGCTTCGCTCATAATTATTGATTTTCATCTCTCCGTCGATTGTACCAGGTCCGAGTTGGGTCTGTCAGTTAATTCGGTCAAAACTTGTGGTGAGAAACAGGGACCGCCGTCGGATCATTTCAGCAACAAGCTCTGGTAAGGATATGGTTGGGTCAAGCTATGTTCATGATCAGTAGGTCGTTATTGGGAGTGTGGGTGTCACGGTCACCTGACAAGAGACCAACCAACTTGGCAGAGTGCTGATGGCTTGATGCAGGGTTCTCAAGTCGACAAGTGGACCTGAGATCAGAATAGTAAAGATAGGTACACCTACCCCTTCCCTTCTATCTACATCAGCGCTAACCATGCCTTCCATCAGTAAAGCCAAGGACAAGGTTTCTCGAAAAGCACACCGCCTCTCTGCGATGCTGCCAACGCAACACTCTTCTACACCTGAACCGCCTGTTGGACCGCCCAGATGCACACCGCCATACATTGCTGCGGATGGGACCGATTTGTCGATACCAGAGGTCCTCCAGCGCGGGACTGAGATGGTAAAGATATCGGACAAGAAACAGAAACGAGTTGTTTTCAGGCTCGACCCTGACGAGGGTCAGATTCTGTACAAATCTAGGAAGAGAGGCATTGGTGTGTCTTATTCTCTATACTGTCGTCCTTGTACTGACCTCGTTCCAGTTCCTATCGAAGCCATCAAGGAGATGAGAACGGGCGCGAATACGTCATATTATCGTATCCAATTCTCTGCTCCAGAGGATTGGGAATCTCGCTGGTTGACCGTCATTTATGTCGTTGACGGAAGCTACAAGATACTACACATGATTGCTGATACTCGCGATGTGTTCAAACTCTGGGAAGTCGCTCTGAGGAAGCTACATACGGTCAGGCAAGGTTTAAAAACAGGTCTCGGGAATGTCGATTTGAGGCAGACAATCTGGGAGAGGCAATATTGGAAAGGGGCGGACGCAGAAGGAGACCACAAACTCGATTTTGATAATGTGAAGAGGCTCTGCAAGAGGCTCAATGTCAGCTTGACGACGCCACAGTTGGAAAAGATGTTCCGGGTAAGTGTTTTATTTTAGATACTCGTTGACAAAGCCGATTCACGCGGAAGAGTAGGACCTCGATTCCAAAAAGCGAGGTTACCTTGACTTTGTGGAATATCAAACGTTCGTCAAGGAGCTTAAATATCGTCCCGAGTTGAACGCAATTTATGGGAGAGTTGGGGAGAAAGGCAAGCTCGATTATGCAGCGTTCAGGAACTTCATGGTCGAAACTCAGAAGGTCCGTTTGATCTTAACCCTGCTCGTTGTTTGGCTTAGAAATCTTGCAGACTGTCCTGCCGGAAAACGAGCTCAAGTCCATATTTGTCAAGTTCGCACAAGCAGCGAACTTCTCGGACGATATAACCCTCTCACTCGATCAGTTCTCTTCCTTCCTCCTCTCACCCGACAATGCCGTCTTTTCCGAACATGGGAAATCAGTTTGGCAAGATATGACCCAGAGTCTATCGGACTACTACATCTCTTCTTCGCACAATACTTATCTTGTTGGTCACCAACTCGTCGGTGTCAGTACTATCGAAGGTTATATACGGGCGCTCCTGCACAGTTGTCGCAGCGTCGAACGTAAGTATTCTGCTCCAGTGTGTTGACTTCCCCCGCTCACAAACACCATGGGTTATTACGTAGTGGATATATACGATGGCGACGACGAGCCGATGATCTACCACGGCAAAACCTTCACTTCCAAGATCTCCCTGCGAGACATTTGCCAGGCGATTCGCAAATACGCATTCATGACCTCTCCATACCCTCTCATTATCTCTGCGGAGGTGCACTGCGGACTAAATGGGCAGGAAAAGATGGTCGATATCCTGACGGAGATTTTTGGCGCGAGTCTGATACAAGCTCCGGTGGGGAAGAGACCAATACTGGAAAAGTTACCGAGTCCTGAGCAGTTGAAGTACAAAATTCTGTTCAAGGTATGCCTGATCTTGCCCAGGTTGCCACCCGAATCTGTGTTTACCCTACGTTTAGGCCAAAAATCTATATATTGTTGAACAAATGGCTCTACTCAAGGCTCAACGCGACATTGAACAAGCCCAGCACCGCGAGGACCGCATTAGTTCTCTCCTCAGCTTTACATCGTCTTCCGAGTCGGAGTCGGAATCAGAGGATGATAGTAGTGGGTTGCGTCAAGAGCTCAAGACCAAATGGCGTAAATTCCGTCATAAGAAAGCTTCGCCGAGTTCGATTCAAAGCCCACCCACAACCTCTGATGCATCACTTTCCCCGCCTGCCACCACTGGCGTTTCCGCCGATACCACAAAGGCAAAAATGTCTTTCCGTCTCGTTTCTTTACTAGTATACACCGTCGGTGTCAAGTGTCATGGTGTTGGACCAAACTCGCCAGTCTCCTATTCACCCGAGCACATGTTCTCTCTTTCCGAAAATGCAGTTAATCGGTTGATGAAATCCAGTGTGGTCCTACACGAGTTGATCAAACACACTCAGAAGAATTTGGTTAGGACTTATCCGAAGGGCATGAGGGTTAATTCGACAAACTATGAACCACATCGGTTTTGGGCCGCAGGAGCACAGGTCGTGGCTATCAATTGGCAGACATTTGGTGAGCGCATCATTTTCATTTACGTTTTGAATTATGGTTAATTAATTCATTGCATTGCATAGACCGTGGATATGCGATTAATCAAGCAATGTTTCAGCGTAATGGGAGGTGTGGATATGTTCTCAAACCGCTCGCTTTGAGATCAACTGGGGAGAACCTGCTAAACAAACACACACGACATTTCTTGGACGTCACTGTAAGCTATCCCCGATTTTTTTCGACAAGACCATGTACTGAGGTAGAGTTTTTGTCGTAGATAATCTCAGCGCAGCAGCTCCCTCGCCCTCGGGATAGTTCTGGACAAGAGATTATCGAAGACTCAGTCGTCGATCCTTACGTCGAAGTCATACTACACATCCCAGACTGGGCGACATCACCTTTCTCGCTGTCCTCACGTCGTGAATCTAAACCAGCAACTGACGTTACATCGACATCGACCCTCACTTCGAACGCCTCCACTCCTTCAGCAACTTCTTCAGCCAGACGGGTAGCTTTCCGTACAAGCGTCATCAAGAACAACGGTTTTAATCCACTCTGGCAAGAAGAATTATCTATCCCGTTCGATCGTGTTGGTGGTCCTGATGGTGGAATGAACAACTTAATTTTTGTCGAGTTTGCGGTGAGGCAGGGTGGTGATAGTGAAGACGATGAACCTATTGCAGTGTACTGTGCACCACTGGGCGTAATCGAACTCGGTACGTTTCCTTTTTTCTTTTTTTTTTTTTTGTCCAATCAAACATTATTCTGATTTAAATAAATGCAGGGTATAGACATTTGCCATTGTGTGATATGCAGCTTGCGCAACATATGTTTTCTACGTTGTTTATTAAGAGTGTGATACGTGATGTTGATTGAGATTGATTTGGATTGGGATGATGGTGGAGATTTACATTTTTCTGTAACATCGAATATTACTTTTTCTGCGCATTCTTGAAGAGCGAGGGATTGGGTTGTATAGCGAAAGCCTGACGAGCGCGATCGAGTCCAGCAACCATTATGCTTCTAACCGAAAGGGGTTGACCAGCGGCTCGAGACGGGGAAGATTTGGGGGAAATTATCCAGAAATCAGAGATAATGATGATACAACTTAAGGAATCCAACGAAAACTTGTCATGTTCCACTGCCTACTACTACTGGGGAAATACTACTTAGGTATATGAACAGAAGGTTGGCCAGTTCTAGAAATATGAAAGAGATACAGGAGAATTTAAATAGATGAACTAATTAGACCGGAAAAGTGGTATAAATTTTTCAAGGAACATAATATAGACAACAGTTGAATAGGTAGCAACGGATAGATAATGGTTTTATACTTTTAAGGTAGAAACGGAGGATTTGATTATGATAATGACCGGACATGATGGGCACTCCGAGGTTTGTGATCCGAAATAGGCCTTGCAGACGACGCGAGGGTTCAACGTTCAGAGGTGACCGGAGCCAGACTTCCTCCAGTTGACTTACTATTGTATATCGAAAACATCAATGGCCAAATTGATGGTAAATACTCTGAACAATCACCTTGTTGTTTGGGGAAAAATCTCTAGAAAATATCGAGATGGACTTAGATACCCACAGTTAGACCGTCAGAGCTACTCGCTGGCTTGTCATTATCAAAATAGAACTAGTAGAGTGAACACTATTGGTCTACGTGATATCAGGTTTGTTCTTCGGTCTCTTATGCTGCCCGCGACGCGATTCGGTCGGGTATTCACACTTGAAAAGACGTCTGGCGCACTGACTATTTAGATAATTTTAAATTAGAATACTAAAGTAAGTCGAGATAGCTGTCGCTTACTTGCAGGTTTGATCTGGGCTCGATTCCGACGGGCGGCCACAAGCTATTTTTCGTTCGCGACAGAATAAACACGCGAGGCCAAGTTTCTTTCCCGTCGAGGACCTATCAGGAGAAAAGGTACTTCTCCCAACACCAGACGGTGGTGGGATGTGTTTCGGGGCTGGGACCCTGCCAGTCGCCCCGAGTCGAGATCTCACAGAAAGTGGTGCAGAGTTCCGAACTCTAGTTCCTTTGCATTCGTTCAACGTGGTTAAGGGGGCACCACCCGTCTCCTTCATCGATTTCTTGTGAGACCAGTCACCTGTCGATATCAATGCTCGAGCGCTATCGTCGAGTGTCCTCTTGTGTTGCTTCGCCTTTGTCGGGACCTTCTCTTTCTTACGCCGTTCGACGCTTATCGGCCTCTTCGACTTGGACGTGGTTTCGTCGTTGGGTACGGATAGCGTGTCCATGTAAGCCAAATTGGCGGATAGTTCAGAGTATTTAGAGTGTTGGTCAGGTAGTAAGCTGGTGTGTTGCACCATTGAGAATTCAGGGCCATCGAGGGGATCGTCGTCAGAGGTAGAAGGGAGGTGGAATGATGTTAAAGACATCCGATACAGCTCCTCAGAGCCAGGAATCATGATGAGGGGATCGTGTACTTCAGAGGCTGATGAGGGCACCGTAGAGTTGGGCTGACAATGTAGGTCCATCACGGGCACGGCCTCCGGAATTTGATAAGGGGTAAGGCCGGCCTATGGAACATAAAGTTAGTTAAAACCACCGTATTCTTGCAGCACGCCACTCACAACATAGTAGTGGTCACTCCCGGGCAGAGGACAGTATGCGTGGTCGGAATTTACATTTTCTAGCCACAAAGTCGTCGAACCCTGGGCGCTAGAGAAATATGCATTTTGGCTCCGGCCGCCGAAGCTACTGGTATCCGCGTAGCCGAACGGCTTCCCCTCGAGATTGTAACTATAAGTGACACTGGTAGGGTTGGAAATGCCCTGCGTAAACAGAACGGATAAGCAACGCGTAAGAGACCGCAAACAGTTTCCATGTACATACCTGTGTCTCTTCAAGTCCCAACTCGTCGACATAGGTAGACCAGGTGGTGTTTCCCTCGGGCTCACCAGCCGTGGAGTGACTACAGAGAGGTATGTCCATCTGCTCCTCTTCAATACCCAGGGGAGAACGGGGGGTTATGGGTTCGGGATAGGGTGGGCGCAGCGGGATTAGAGACCGGCGAAAGGGAAATGGAGCGAACATTGACTACACGAATATATAAGCACTTCACCAATACGAAGCGTCGTTGCTTCTGCCACGAGGCTGTCATTTAAGGTCGCATTTGCACCAGATCATCATCATAAAGGTCGATTGAGAAAGGGTTGTGGCAAGCAGGTCAGAGCACCCGGGGCAAAGATTAGTTCCAGCTTCGATCCTAGGCTTTTTTTCACCATCGGGTTCTGCGAACAAACAGGAGAAGGAACACCTTTCTTGGCTAAAATGATTTCCGATCGTAATCTGGATTACGCACCCCAATTCACAGTGATGGGAGGAAGTGAGCTTTCGATTCGGGTCACCCACAGGAAAGGAGGCGAGGGCATGCACAAGGCAGTCTGTTCATTAATTCCTTGAGGCTTTGCAGCGTTAACTAATCAAAGATTAATACCTGTACTAAGGGATATGAAGGTTGGGCGAGAAGCAGTATTTTTTCCATAAAAAAAGAACTATATTGGCTGAAGATGCGACGAAAGCTGCGCGCCCAGTCCGCAGTATGGATATGTAGGAAGCATGAAAGGCGGACCGCTTGACACTTACAGGAGGTTCGTTCTCTACGAAGAGAACACCTGGCAATCGTAAGGACCTTGTCTTACCAGTGTGAAGTAGTCACGGAGACATTGTCAATTCGAACGCCACCCGTTCCATGCAAAGAATCCGATGGAGGGCCCTAGCGAGGCGAAAGAGCCCAGTGTTCGATTCGGCGATCAAGCCACAAATTGAAGACCGTTCAATCCAGTCATGATCGTCGGACCATAAACGCCGAGGATAACTGGTTCGGGGAACTTACCCCTGTTCATTCGACTCAATCTCCCCTCGAAGGACATGGAGAAAGTCCTACTCGTTGTTCCGAGGACGCGTATATTCCAGGCACTAGAGCGCCACGTCCACGTTGACATCGGTACTTCCGCACGACATGAGGCTCACACTCCTATACACATGTCCAATGCTCCAAGGAAACTCATGTCAAACAAACTATATAGTTCAAACCCAGCGAAGGGTAGCACAGGGAATGCTTCTTTTCGTCCCACAGGGTCTTCGAGCGCGATATCGCTGGATGATGACCTAAGGTACCCAAACACCCTTAGCCTTAGCGTGTGCTAATTATATTCTCAGGGTGTCGTTGGTAGTACTGGGAAAGTTGCATATTTGGGGTGCTAATGAGATTGTACCTAAGCAAGACGTACGAGGATCATGGTTGGAATTGGGAAGGTCTTCTGTCCGGGAACCGTGCGGTACGAGTCCTCCCAGGTGCTGTTACGTTTGGGACTATGTGTGATAAGGACACCAAGTAAAGCGAAAAACATATTCTTCGGAGTTTGAACTCAGTTGAAACATTAAACTCTCGCTAGGGCTGGTCTGCACGCGGGGTACTAGTTGCGGATGCGTTTCCATGTGTAGCAACTGATCTCCACGTAGGTTACTGTCGTTTGTGTCTTTCTGTCTAAAAAAGTTGGTGAATGTCGTAAGACGGAGGCAGTAATCATGTCACTACTATATTGGTTTATTTCCGATGGGAGGAAATTCGGCACCTTCACAACTTTCTATGTCGCCAGCAATCTTTGAGCGCTGGATGCAGGGTCCAACTATACCGCGAACAGAAAACAGTATATTACATGCAACGGCATGCCGGACTGCGATGAACCTTCTCCTCGATCCGTTGGGACAGCCCGGGTTGAAGATCGGTCCTATGTCCCAGAGCGCGAAGGGTCAAGGGTGATGACAACACCAGAGTTGAACGTAGTCAAGCCCCTTGCGTCGGTGTTCTACGAAGGAACAAGCCCTTGTTTATGACTGGACGGCCCATCAACGACTAATTCTTAGATAAGTGGACTCAGAGGGATTGGCAGAAAGTTCAGGTAGTGATTCTGTCCACTGCATTTCAACAAACGGAACAGCGCCTTTTTTTGGGAGTGTGTACTAGTAGAATTAATGTTACAACTCATGTACCTCGAGTTCGAATAACGGAAGTGAGAATGACGCTCCTGGCGAATCCATGCGTACTTGGGAATGTCAGTCACTTTACTGCAATCTCCTTGAATTTACCCCTGGCCCTCCCCCTCAAAAATACAACGTTCCAGATTTCAAGTGAGTAGGATAGTCAACGAATCGACCTCTCGCAGGAGTGTATTCAGACACAACGAGCCAGGTTTTACGGGCATTGATACGATGGATGAGGGGAGGATGTGTTGGATGCGGTGATGATCATTTTGCGAAGTGTCCCATGGGCACTTTCACCAATAGGGTCAAGTCCAATGGAATCTGGGTCGGCGGCTTCGGTCGGCGAACCATTTTCGGGCCCAACCTCTCAGCAGAATCCTAAGGACAGAAAGACAAGGTGTGGTTTCGGCAAAAAATGCGAGGCATGTGGAGGGTGTGGATGTTAAGGTCTATAGAATCGGTTCTGTGATGCTGCTCGATGTACATGTTGATTGAGAAGTAATACAGACTTCCCTATAGGAGTTGCACGCATTCGATATGCTTTCCCGGTCATTCCCGAGGACCCTCGTTGAATGTGGAATTTGTCGCCCTGTGGCGGCCCGGGCAGATAACAAAAATAAACGACACGCTTGGACATCGCGCCCTGCGGATGCCGAAGAGTAGAGCTGAGGCGCCATTACGGTCAGAAGAACACACCAAAGAACAGTAGGCAGCCGGCGAGATAGGCCGCGAACCAATGTGTGGTCCTGCTAGCGGCTCATGAGACCAAACCCAAATTGTGCTCATAAACCGAACTGAAGCGGATATCGTAAGTATATGTTTTTGGTCGCAAACAAAACCTTCGCAAATAATTACTTACCATAATCTGGTCGCAGGAGGATTCTTCCCATCGTTTTCTCAGGCGTCCAAGGTTCTAAACCGTCGAACCATTTCATTCCCGATGCGAGGAGTTGGTACGGGACCTAGATAACGTTGACCTGGTCTTTTGTATAGAACGTAAATGATAGAAATTATCACGGTCTTGACCTAAATTAGTTTGCCGTTTTCCTAGGTCGTTACGAGCTCTGGAGGAATGAATTCAAACACTGGGACACCACCTGACTATCATGTATCACCAAGTCTTGCCTGATGATCAGGATGGGCCCAGAGCCACCCTGCCCAGCCAATGACACCCAGCGACACATGATGATTTGTAGGTTTATACCCCGCTCCAGGTTCCAAATACGAGATCAGGGTTTTCTGAAAATTTTGCAACGTCGTTGAAGGGTGAGAGGACTCGAACTTGAGCGCATGGTTCTCCCGGGGCTGGAGTCGCAAGTCGCCAAGTTCAGGTATTGGCCGCCTGGCCAAATCGCATCGCAGAAGATTGCAGGCTCGATCACCGCAGTGGTCATGACCTCTTCTTTACTCGCATTTTGCTTAAAAATCCCACAGGAAATTTTTAGATAGACCAATCATACCCGACCTCGCCGAGCCCAAACTAGCCGCCAGGCATGCAGGCAGTTTTCCGGGCTGATTCGGTGGTTGTGTTTATTTGGTTCTGGTGCAACTTAGCGCTCCTTACCGCCTTCGCCTGTTACTGGATTACCAGCAGCCCTCGGTAGATTGACGCTACGCCCAGCTTTCACTCGAACACATACCGTCCGGTATTCAACAATACTCCTCTGTCTGCTTACGATGATCCAACTGAGTCCGGACAGAATATGTGCATTCTGCGTTCGACGGGGAAAAAGGGCTTGGATTCATAGATTTGATGCCTTGAGAACTTGGACGCTTCTACGCGAAGATGCATGAGGCTACACTAGGAGAATAAATATTTCATCCTCAGGTTTCAGCTGGTGGCTACTTCATGCGGGATGGACGACATCTGGGAATGCGTTTCGTCATGGGGTTAGAGGTCTTCAAAGTCACTGAGGACAAAGTTTAACATCATGAATCTTCACCCGCTCATGTGCGACGTCGGGTGGAGCAACAAATCACATTTGAGGGCACAGAACCCCGCGTCAGATACGTTCTCCTCCGACTCTGTTTAACTATGCACCTCTTACGTTGTATATATCTTCCTCTATATTCCTTTCTGTAATGTGCAAACTAATCCAACACGTCATACCACGGGGCGAGATTTCAAGCTAGGCCAACGAACCAAACCTTGATGGAAAAAAAAAGAAACACTCAAGCGCTCCGCGACTTCACTTTCATCCTCCCAGCTCTCACATCAAGGTACCACTCAGTGCAGTAGTGAAAGCACCAGGTGGGCCAGTGGTATTGTTGAGTGCGGAGAGGAAATACCTTGTATTCTTTCACATCTGCACCGATACCTAGCGACATTCAAATCCTACCGCGGATTTACTTACCACTCACGCCTCTCCTGGACGAGACCCGGGCTGTGATTTGCTCTTCAGGATTTGGTTTTATATCCGAAAACTTTTGGGTCGGGCTGTTGAAATCTTGGTTGATGTATTGGGGAAGGATACGTCTATGGATAGTTCTGTTTCACCCAAAGGGTCACGTTGACAGGCATGCCTAATTTGAGTTGGTGGAGCTAATTGACGCCCAGGAGTGTACCTCATGAATTGGTCGATGTGAGTGACTTCGTTACGACTCTCTCTTCCTGTCACCGATTGGATTGTAGAAATTCCCCGTTATGAGAGACGGGCGATTCATGTATACATGTAGTCTCGACGAATATATATATATTGGACATTCGCATTGTTAATTACATTTCATTCATGAGCTCTTCCAAAGGTTACAGTTCGAACCCTTAGTACAGTTACAGAGATCATAAAGAAACATGTTACAAGCGATTTAACTGGTTTCGGCTTCGGCTTTGGCTCTGGAATCTATAATATCTTCTTCGTTCTTTTCGTCAAAATACCTCATTACCTGACGACGAATGGACGACTCCCTGTTTGTTTCCCACATCTCCACAATGTGCGAGAACTCTTGGCGAACCGCTTCGGGGTCCTGTTCCACCCACGTAAGTTCTTTGTACTCGGAGGACTCTTTGAGGTGACAAAACCTCATTTTAATCCATGCTTCGACAGCAATAAACTCCCGGCGATGAGAGATGTGCCTTGTCTATCTGTGATTGTGTTTGCAAGGTTTGAGGAGAGGGTTCGGTGAGCTTGGTGATAGGTTATTCGGTGTTCGTACATATGTGTAGTCTCGACAAATTTATATATATCATTCGTATCGCCCGTTAGCTCTTCCAAATGTTACAGTTCAAATTACTAGCACAGTTACAGAGATCATAAAGAGTCGTGTTGGCGGAGAGATTAGAACCAACAAATTAGAGTCATTGAGCAGCCGCTACATCCCGCATATATTCCTTTAGGCTTTGCTGCTTGAAATGCCGGTGCACCTTGGAACTGACAGACCCCCTCTTCTCCCCTTCCCATGCACTCACAATGTACATGAATTCGCACCAAACAATCTCTGGCTTTGGCTCCTTCCACTCAAGCCCGTATTTCTTGTAGTCATGCCGGAGAGAGCGAAATCTCGTGTCAAGCCATTCTTCTACCGCGACAAAGAGGTTCCAATAGCCCTCAAAGCCCTTCCGGACCTTGAGTTTTTGAAGCCTGGTGGATCTTTTCAGGTTCAGATTTCGGATAACCGTCCCATGCCATTCATACCGCTCCGATCGCTGCTTATCCCAGTCGATGCAGATGTACGCCAGTACCCAGTTGAACGACTCAAGATCGAACCGATAACGACGAGAATCACGGAGAGGTTTTTCATTCACCTCTGCTATGAGTAGCTCCAAGGCCATGAATGGAATCGTTCCGGAACGATGGGAGCTGTATTCGATTTCACTGCGATCTACTGCAAGGTCCCAGTCATTCAAAACACCTTGATATTCACACTCGTCCGACGCTTTGCCATGACCACCAGACGACACTGGGTGGCACATAATATCCCAGACGCTAATGTCCCCATATTTGAATCCCCTCTTCCATAACTCGAAATGACCTACAAGGATGTCAGATTGGCTCAGTCAAAGTCTCAGTGATTCCAGGACTCACGTTCTATGCATTGTCTCCAGAGTAGAAAGACCAGCTCAGCGTCCTGTGGGTCTTTTGTTATCATCTCGAAGTCCACAAGAGACCCCAAAGTGATTAGCCGTAATGACTGCATGTCTTGTCCAGCCTCTACGAATGGCGCTACCTCTGGACTAAGCATTCCAGGCGGGCGGATATGCTTCGAGCTCGTATTCCTTGGGAGGGTAAGGATGAAGCAAAGATTTCTTCTCTGTGATCTTCTGAGTCCTTGTTGACCTTAGAATCGGGGCAAGGCTGTATGTGCGAGCACGTCCCCGGGTAATTTGTGGTCGTGCGGAATGCACGACATAGACTGAGGCAGCGAGGTTTTCCCGTGATCCGAGTCAGATTTCCGGGTTTGCTCTCCGGCATAGGCCCTAACGTCACAATTTTTGAGCTCAGCTCTCGCCTATGTGCGCTCTCATGCCCATGTACCGCCCTCCCCAATTCATATGTGCCTCACATTCCAGGAGAAGTACTTCTGGGTATATATCAAGTCCTCACCTGCACGTTATCAAGCCCCCACCGCCAAGGCACTCTTGGTCTTGGGCCTACCAAAATACTCTCCTGTTCAAGTTGTCGGTTTGCGTTTCCAACCTGGAGTATATTCATTTCGTCAGCAAAAGCACCAGAGGGAGGTGTGGGAATGATTTGAGAGAAGAGCCGCTTATACGGCTACCCGTTAGCAGTGCAAAGGACTTGATGTTGAAGGGGCAACGTTAGGTTCGGAAAAATGTATCCGCCTCGCTACATAGGTGTCACGACTGACGGTGGTCCAGGGCAACAGTGAACACCAGAGAGCTCCAACGCTCAGCGACGGATCAGCATACAAAACTACGGCCCCAGATGGGCGTCAAGTCAAGCCACCATTCTGGGGCAGTAAACAAGGTCCAGCCACCTCAAAAATATTCGTTCGACTTGCGCAACATGGCCTTGTTACCATTTCGCGTTCTAGTTCATCTACCCAGTCTGTCCCCCTCTCTGGTGGGCTATTGAATGACGGTATGCCCAGCCTTCACCTAGATCCTTCGAGCCTTTAATCGATAGCGTACACGAAATGCCCGCATTCTGTCCTTCCGCAAGAACGAGATGAGGATTATATGATGAGTTGAGAGTTGTAGTACTGATCGCGGTAGTGGTGGAAATGGTGGAGATTGTAGTGGGGGCTAGGAATAGGATTCGAATGACCAGGGGGTATAAATCGGATGGTGGAAGTTGGAGTTTCTGTACGTCACCCTATTCAATCTCTTGCTGTAGATGAAAGATTGAGAATACATTGAAAACCATTTCTCAAAACTGTACTTGCAGTCCTGACGCTGGTCCTCGCGAAAAAGATTCAAGTTCAAATGCCGGAATCAGTCAGATGGAGAGGAGGTTTGACTCCTTGATTAGATTTACTAATGCACAGGTTGAGCACCCACTTGGTCGCTCTGACCTGTTATGATAACTTACATGGGGAAGGGGGGCTAAGGTTGACCTGACCGAAGATTTAGCCACCAATTTGGAGGAACTTCGCAGCGATATCAATCGATTGTTGAAGGTTTCCCGTTGGATCTGAGCTACGTGACTATCGACAATCAAGGCAGGTGTTTATCAGTTTCATCATGAACACATATTGGTCGGCGTATACTGTTTACCCGCGCACAGCCCAAGAAGCCCCAAATGTTCTGTTGTCCCCCGCACACCACTATCACCTACCTGCCACCCACCCCTGATAGTAAAGAACTATCTCCCGAGTGTCCGCAGCTTCATATTCGAGGGAGACCAGTTTGCCACCTGAGATATTCCCAGGAGCTCTACCCGGTGTGGGCCTATTTGCGATGTTGCCATGTATTCAGAGCTGACGCAATGAGTTGGGGGATCCAGGGCGCAGCAGTGAACCAACTCATTCCCAGTCGATCAAGATGGGTTCGTTCAAGTCTGCTATCGTCGTTTGGAGATTCTGACCACGATTTTCCGCTCAGGTAGATTCCAAACACCTATGGGAACTGGTTTTGGCATGCAGGGATTCTTTCCCAATTCTCACGACCTGGTTTTAAACCAACCAGTCATGTACAGCATCAATGAAACCAGGGAAAAAGGTACGAGTGTGAATGAGTATGATGTTTGGGTCCAATCTCTGATATCATCTAGTCCTGCAATGGCTCGCTAATTACACAATATCCGGAGCCGAATTCGATTCTGATATACGTGACCCTCCCCCTCGCTGTCATCCTGACACCCGCATCGAGATCTTGGATCGCATTCGCCAGTGGTTCGATGACCCTGATGTTGCCTATCAATTATTTTGGCTATTTGGTGCTGCCGAGGTCGGGAAATCCGCGATCGCCCAAACTCTCGCAGAGGAGCTTTCAGCATCATTCAGGCTTGGTGCATCGCTCTTCATATCCCGACAGAACAAGTGCCACGAACCCGCTCACGTCTTCCCGACGCTCGCTTATCAGCTGGCTGTCAGAAATCCCTTGAATTCCTGAGACAGAGGATGATCGCCGACCCCAAGCTTCTGGAAAAGAGCATGGAGCACCAGTTCAATCTCCTCCTTGTCGAAACTTTTGTTACCTTACATCTGGGACTTGAGCAGCGTAGCTGGGTGATCTTGATAGATGGACTCGATGAATGCAAGGGTGAAGATGCGCAAATTAATATCATCAAGTTAATCAGCCACTTCTCACGACAGCATCCCACCGCTCCGCTCAGGTGGCTCATTGCAAGCCGGCCTGAAGCTCGTCTAAATCGAACGTTCAAGTCCGTCAAGGTCAAGGGTACCTTCCTATCACAGGAAGTTCCCGCGAATTCCGACGTAGCTTGTCCAGGATGTCGAGAAGTTCCTGCGTGCCAAATTCGACGACCTCCGAGAGAAATATGATGACCTTATTCCATGGGATGCTCCGTGGCCTGTGGAACGCGACATGGCTCAGATCGGTGCAATGGCATCTGGGTACTTCATCTTTGCCGCGACGGTCGTCCGTTTTGTCGATGACTCGAGTACTCGTAACCCTATTTCCCAACTCACAATTATACTTTCTGTTCCTCGCCACATTCAAACGCACCCCCTCTCGACTCTTCATGCACTTTACACCCGGATTCTTGACACGGTACCCAAACAGGCCTTGCCGGCGTTGAAGTTGTTGCTTGGGTCTGAAATTGAGGACCCAAGATATGTTATTGACAATGATGACAAAAATGATGTGGCCCCGCTCGTTTTTATGGCCACTTTACACGATCTCCGGCAGGACATGGTCTATGCCGCACTCTACAACCTTTATTCACTCATCAAGGTCCCACCGATTGGGGAATCTGGAATTCAGGGTATCCGGTTTTATCACGCATCATTCGCCGATTATTTCTGCGATCCTTCAAACGCGGGTGAATATGCCATCAATTCCGATGAGCTTTTCGATCCAGTATGGCGACGTAGTTTTGCAATCATCCAGCGTACTCCACGTAGGTACTCGCTTCTCCTACAGAGTTGATGTTATTTCCTGAGCCAACTCCTCGGTCAAGGGATGTCACCGCATCCACAAGTCAAGCTATCCTGGGATATGGGGAAGGAGCTCACTGAACACTTGTCACACGACATTTGGCGTCCGGCGCTTACGCAAGCTATCCACTTCCTTCCACCCGTTTGTTCGGGCTGTCATGGTCTGCTTCAACACGGCCATGTGCGCTTGAGTGACCATGAGCTGCAGGATTTCTTCGAGCAAATTGACTTCAGCGGACTTTCTCTCTATTTTGCTTCCCTCGGAACCAGTACTTTGTACGATTTGGCCAGGTGGCTCATGCACGACGTGAGGATCTCATCGACAGTTTGTTATCTACTGAACCCTATCCGACATCCCAGGTGCCTTCTATTCTTGTCAAAGCTGGCCTCGTTGAATCTGTCTCGCTCCAAGATCTAGACTTGAGTCGCGTTGGAGATAGGGCGCCTGCTTTCAAGTTTGACTGGATTTATCATGAAGTAATGAAGAAGGGACTCGGAAGCCGAATAAACTTGTGGGGAGCGCAGGGGTTCAGCAATGCCCCAGCCAAGGTGAGCCTTCTTGATGCATGAGTTCCTTCGTGTAGGTGTCGAGTTCATAACATTTACAGGCACCTTATCACCCATGGCGTGGAAATACTCGTCCTCCAGAACAACTGATATCCGAACTGAAAGAGCTTTGCGAGGACTCGAGAGTCTGTACTCTAGTGGTTGGATCCAACCCGGATAAAAGATGCCTGTTTGTATGTACTGAGCCCACAGAGTCTCAGTCCGGAGTGTTTTATTATGTACCGTATTATGGATAGATGGTACTAGGTATCCTGTTCCACCTCGTACTGACAGTCCTCTCATCTTGTTCCTATCCTTGTAACGACATGCCTCTTCCGGATGTAGAATACAATGACAACCAGAGCAGGTTTGCCAAACAGGCGAAATCCGCGCCCTGTCTGATATTAAATGCATTCTACCTCGAGCAAGTTCAAATCGAACAGGATTGACACCTAAAAAACTCTGTTGAGATATCTATCCCTCTTCGAAACTTGTTTGCTGGGACCGGCGCAAGTTTTGGTGCAGGTTGGAACTCGATTCTTCAGCGCGAGGGCATTCTCTCTGGCGCGGAGGAAGTGTTCTTGTTGGTGACCTGCTTACCAGAAGGCGACACAGACAAGCGTTCGCTCGTTGTATCATCAGAATCTATCCAGGTCTGTTCATCTAGGATGGGGCTACTCTCGTTCTTGGCTGGTGCAATTAGCAAGAGATAAGGTTTGTATCAGAACAGAACTGCACATAGCCTCATCCTTTGAGTCAATGAACTTGATTTCAATAGAGGTTGGTGCTCCGGCATTGAATATACTCGGAATGTCAAGACCTGCCACAAAGCTTGCATGCATTCCGAACTCGGAGGTTTTGGTAGATGACAAGCAATGTACCCAAGTGTATCAGTCCAAGTGGTATTCGGTGAGTCCAAAGTCATTATTGGGTTCGTGCTCGAGTAGGAAACCAACTGAACTCTGGCCATTTTCTCCGCTTTTGTATTATTCATCACAGTTTTGTTTGTTAGCTCTTCCAGAGCTTGACTACTAGTACGGTTACAGAGATCATAAAGAGCCATGTTGATGGAAGCCAAATGATTTACTCGGCTTTGGCTCTGGAATCCCTGATAGAAATGACCTAGGAGGATGCCAGGACAATTCGACCTCAGGTATGAAGGTGTCCGAAACTCACATTCTATGCATTCCCTCCAGATCCCAAAGACCAACTCAGCATTCTTCTTATATTTTACCAACTCCTGCAACTCCACAAGAGGTTCGAAGGCGATTATATGCAAAGGCCGCATTTTGAGGTCTTTGTCCACCAATTTGAAAATGGAGTTGTTCACCGTTGGTGAGATGTTCAAGGAGCCGTAAACTTCCGGGAGACAGCGAATCCAACGATTGTCAGTCAACTTCTCCGGGCATGGTTGATGATCTCTTGCTCTGGCCTACGACGAACCATTTAATAAGAGGCTTTTATGACAGTCCACTTTTTGTCCTTCTCGTTCCCAGAAGGTTCATAAATGCCATCATGAATGCTGGTGCCACGCCCCAAAACTACCAGCGCTGACCTCTGTTTGCGTTTTGTGGCATAAAACACTATCTTTCCCCCTTCATCCAACGTCACTACGACAGGGTTTTTGAACACATCGCTACCTTTGTCGCGTTTTCCCCCATCCTCCGCCATTAACTCTTCGGGGCATGTCTGGTATTCAACAGTCGTCCATAAATCGACTGTCGGATCAATGTCGGGTATGATCCCCCAATCTGCTTTGTCGAAGCAGTCCAGATGGCCAGAAAAGCAATTGTCCTGATCATCCACACATTGCGGGCCTAGTATCCATGTCTCTCTTGGATGAGACACACAAAGTGATGTGCTTCTCAGATTTTGCCTTGGTGCTGGAGAATTGTTCAGATCGGGCTATTGAAATTTTGTGTGACAGACTGGAAAAGACTGTGTTTGTGGGTGATTCCTGTTTCACCTCAACACAGAATCTAACATTACTCAACATCAGCCGGCAACCGACCCATTTGAGAAGGAATGTACAGTGGTTCTGGGGGGGAACATGGTTCCTCGTTGGACGACCGTGCCTGCATGGGTGCTCGACTTCTTCGTGATATTCAAAACCCCTCCTAGGAGTGCTTGAAGAACGTATGTGGTCGTTTCGTGATCGTGTCACTAAATGTTTGTTATTTCTAATTGCCTGAACCCTTGTTAAAATTAGGTTTGGGATGACGATTCTACTCCTGTCAACCTGTCGCTCCCGTGACTTACTCGTGTGCAACAACCACCAACGCTCTCACACCACAGAGAGCGTTCACCGTAAATCAGCGTGGGCCCATTGTTGCTGTTGCCTCTTGACCTGGGAGATCACAAAATCAATAACGGGAGCTGTCAGTGGGAACCCTGGTGCCTGGCCATCACCTTCAGGCCAAATACCCACATGACGCGACTTGGGTTGACTGCTCACTTTGCTCCCTACTCAATGAGTAAATTAAAGAATAAGAAGTCGTCGGGCGGTGGATCACAGAGCTACATGCCGCCTTTCCTTCGAGGGCGAGGCGGACGTGGGTGCAGTGGAAGGGGAGGAGGACAACATCACCAGGGATCAAAATTACTAGGATCGTCGTTTCTGCAGGAAGATCTGGATTTTACTGTCAGGATGTATGTTGATTGTAGGTATATGTGCTGGAAAATGGGACAAGTGCTGAGTGCTGAGTTGTAGCGTCAAATCCGCAACAGCATCGTCAAGTACAAGGGAGCATACGACGCTGAGGGGGTGGAAGAGGACGCGGTAGGGGTTTTAATCATGTTTATTGCGGATATAGCCACAATTTTAATGGAAATGTGCGGGGAAGAAGAAGCTATGGCGGCAGTGATTTGCGTGGCAATGAGGCACCGCGCGGAAGGGGACGAGGTTGAGGACGTTGAATATTCACCGAGACGGGGACGAGGTCTGGACGCATCGGTAGCATCGAGGCCGACCAAATTCGGTCCAAATTCGACGCTCTCTGAGCGCCTCTTGGCTTCAAGACCCCTCCTCCGGCCGATCAAGTTTCTCCGAGCACAACACACTTGTTTTCTGTTCCAGCAGAAAGGGGAAATTTTGCAACCTGTCGCGGAGGAAGCTGGTGCGTCTCCCATTCATTTATAGTTGGTTCTAGTCGTGTTGAGTTATCGACCCCTTTCGTAAACCGGACTCCTCCTCATCCTCTGAAGGTGAAGAGGAGGAGATTGATTTTAACGATATGGGTAAATTGCTTGTGTCACTGACACAGCATAGCTACGATCTAACGCAAAGTGAAGGCCAGCAACCATATGGCCGAACCTCAAGTCACTTCACAACCGAAGGCTTCGTTGCAGTCTGGGAAGGCGAAAGGCCCTTTGTTCGTCATAGACGCCACCCAAGTCTTCACTTGAACTTCGATGACCAGAGACACCGCCGAAAAAATCGTTTATGTTGCTCCACACCCGAAACAGCACAGCAGCTTGCGATCAACGACAACCAAGAAGGGAGACCACGGCCTCACTGGGCCTTCAACTGACAAGGTGGATACCTCTGCCTTCGTTCCGTACGTCTCGCCTGCAGCTCTTTCGTTAGCTTCGACGTCGATTCGGGTTCCTTCTCCTCCACTCGTTCCCGAGTCTAGAGGAACCTTTGATAACCGCACCCACTACTACGATACCGTCCCCTCCGTTGTCGCTCTCGAATTCGGCCCTCGTTGCAATCATCTGTATGCTCAGGCATATGCATGGGGATGAAGAAACCCGATACATCCTTGATGGAAGCGGATTCTTTGACATCCATGGTGTGTACAGAGGCGCACTATCAAAGTAAATATCATCCTAATTATTTGTTGATAGAAACGCCTTCAGACGCTTGGATTCGTCTCTATGTCAAACCTGGAGACCTCCTTGTCATTCCCGCATGTATCTACCATCGCTTTACCCTCGATGAGAAGAACTATATCAAGGCATTACAGCTGTTCCAAGTAGGAACCTGTTGATTGTACTACCTATTTGTTGATGGATCGGATTTACGTTTGGCTAGGCTGAACCTAAATGGGTTCCACATAACCTCGGGGAGGCGACAGATGCTAACCCCAACCGCGTTGGCTACCTCAAGACTATTGGTGTTGGAGTGTGAGTTTCCGGCTACGCGCCTTAAAATCCTGTATGAATTACTTGGAACTCTGTTCATGTGAAGATGAAAAATACAGCACCTGCCTGTGTGATTCGGCACTTGACTTCCTACTCAGTGTTCAAAGCATAATGAACTGCACCAGCGAGGAGTCATGTGGGGTTTCTGATGAAGTGAGGTTTCTGTTACGACAACACTCTTCGCACCTGTGTCAAGGTTTTCCATCCGTACACAAATATCACACTTCCCTCTTTTTCACCAGCTCGAGTCTGTCATTCCAACCCTCCCTCTTCCCCGGCCAACCTGTCTCACCACAGCATGACTTTTATTACTGTAATGTACAGGGCCACAAAGGGCGAACTTATGCGTGTTTCCAGACTTGCCTTGGAATATGACACACTTCGGAATTTTCCGAGTGAGAGCTCACGTGTTACATCAACCGCTACTAGTACTATGGTCTCTCGCCACTTCTATCATGTCTGGCGTCGGTGCCACTCCTGACGACGCCCAGGTTGCCTTTATATCACAGGAATCCCAGAAAACCGGGAAGGCCTTGTATTGCGCCAAGTGTCACTGCGAATCCTGCGACGATGTAGCTAAACAACTCAAGATCCCCTTCTACCCGCGCTATGCTTGCCCGAGCTGCGAGGGCGAGAAGGATACCTCAGGAGACTACAGGCCAACGACTCCAATCAGGGCGAACTCTAAGTCCAAGAAGGAAGCCCTACCAACACCCAATAGCAGGATCACGACTTCCTCTGTCTCCCCAGGCCAGAAGGAAAAGGCTGATGTCAAAGCTCTGGAGGCGCACCAAGGAAATTTACCGTCTGAGACGAAGCGGTTCTGTGCCATCACTCTGATGAACGAGCAATCAGACGGGCTTCAATTGTGTCATGTCCTTCGTAGAAGGACTCCTCTTGAAATAGTGCGTGTTTGACCTTGTTCGCCTCCGGAAGGTCTTTCTGAATTTCCTTAAGATTCGTAGACTGGAATATGCATGGGGCATTCCCAGTTTCCATGTGGATACCTCCTATAATCTCTTTCGATGTTCGTATATCCTCATTACGTCTCTATATATGAATGCCCTCTAATGCAATGTTATAGTGACTGCGACCTTGCATCTTGCGTTTGACTCTGGTCATTGGGCCCTTGTCCCCAGCTCTGAGCGGCTGATGAGAAATTTGGACAAGGTCAAATTTTCTCCAAAGAAGTCGATAGAGGTAAGCCCATTACAGCCTGGAAGCTCTGCAAACCATTGTTCATTCGTCTTTGGGTGCAATTCATAGGCGCGTTTCAGGAAGGAAAAGCGCTTTAACTATACCTTTGTCCCCTTTCCAGCGTTTAAGACGACTATTTTCCGGCTGGTGGGCAGCTCAGACGTACATGAAAACCGACGCTTCAAGCGCTACACCTATCCCTCATATACCCGTTTCCCAGAGCTCTACCTGCACATCCACCCGCATTTCGTTATCTGTAATTTTGCTCAGAAGGTTAAGGAGCTTAGGAGAATGACTGGTAATGAGTATCAAGGGTGGTTCAAAGAATGGAATGCTTACATCACCTCGTGTGAGGAACTCTATGATAAATGGATCTCTACGCCTGCTCTCCCACCCTCTCCAGTGGCGTCGACGAGTAACGATGGGGCTGGTCGTGATGGATCTGACAGCCGACGAAATCCTCGCGGTCAAACGTCCAATGATGGCCGTAGACAGGACGGCGGTGCCGATAAAGGCGGCGGCTGGGAAGGATCGAGTAGTGAAGGATCCGGCGATGACAGTGGCGATGATAGTGGTTCGGACACATCTATGGAAGATAGCGATATTGATCCTACCTCTGGTAACATCGACAAACTAGTTCACCCAATCGATTCCATCTCCCAAGCCACAACCAACACCCAACACAACGACAAAAATACAAACACCAGTAACAACGCTCTTGGTGTGAGCGAAGTTTTCGACGAAGTTGGACCGGGCTTGGGAGAGAGGATTAATGCTTGGTTGGATGGTGTCGAGGTAACGGACATGGTGGACTTGGATTTGGAGGAACAAGCTTCGCCTTTACTTCCTTCCGGAGCCGACCAGAAAGATGTTGATATCGACGCCTCCCAACCGGTTACTGGTGCCCTTCGTGATAACATCTCCGATGGATCCGGGACCATGGTCCACATGGGCGAACAGGTCACTTTCGATAAGGGAGTGCCGATGGAAGGAGTGGTTTCGACTATACCATTCGTTTCGTGAAAATGTAACAAGTTACCATTGCGAGGTCTTTTATTATTCAGTTCAAGTTGTTGCTGAAAGCACCATAAAACAAGTATTCTAGCCCCGTGGTTGAGAACAATTACTATGATAAAGTTGAGTGTGCAGTATAATATGACGAAAGTGAGCATTTTTTATACCAGACGCCCGTGGCTCCGTACACAAATATTCCTTCCTGCCGGGATCTAGCCTATCCTTGGAGCGAGGCCCACCCCCATGATTTAAGAGGGTTTTTTCAGTTAGGGTGCCAGTCAAGGCATGGTTCTGGTAAGCACAGGTGTGACTGGCCTTTCAGCCCAACGATATCCTTCCTTGCCCGACTTTACTGCAACACCCCCTGTTCCTGTCATTTGTAACACCTAAACCTTGCCACAGGATTGGACAAAATCATCCACTTTATTCTTTCGCCAATCGGTTACATGGATACGAGTTGAAGGAGAGAAAAGCTTACGATGACATGTAAAGAATTCTGTCGAGGACTTCGCTTTTTTTGATATGCACTCAACGCCACATTTTAGGAATCAGACACCTTCGACCTTGCCTATCAGGTTGAGTACAAACTTTCGCACCGCGATCCCTCTAACCAACGTCGGATAACCCCAGCCGACCCTAAAGGTCTAAAGGTCGCCATCGCGATATCTTCACCCATTCTTACTCGCCAACTTCTTCCAGCTTTCCTCCAGGGAGCTGGCCTCCTTGACAAGCACGGCCCTGTCTCCCAACAACATCTAGAAGCCATCACTCATGCTTTACTGCAGAAACTCTATTTCGGTTCTAATACCACTCCAGCCATGACGTGGAACGACGACGTTCGAACCATCGTCGTAAGCCATGTGACAAGAGGAACACGATTCCTTGTTGGACGTATGTAGCCTTTGGGGGGAGGAGGACAACTGGGATGTATGCTGCTGATTGTACGTATCCGTTCTGGAAAATGGGACATTACGTTGCGATGAGGGCGCTGAATGATAAGTTGTAGCATCAAATCCGCAGCAGCATCATCAAGTACAAGCGAGTATACGACGCTGAGAGGTGGAGGGGGTGGAAGAGGACACGGTAGGGGTTTTAATCATGTTTATTGCGGATATAGCCACAATTTTAATGGAAATGTGCGGGGAAGAAGAAATTATGGCGGCAGTGATTTGCGTGGCAATGAGGCGCCGCGTGGAAGGGGACGAGGCTGAGGATTTTGAATGTTCACCGAGACGGGGACGAGGCCTGGGCGCATCGGTAGAATCGAGGCCGACCAGATTCGGTCCAAATTCGACGCTCTCTAAACGCCTCTTGGCTTCGAAACCCCTCCTCCGGCCGATCAAGTTTCTCCGGGCACAACACACTCTTTTTCTGTTCCAGCAGAAAGAGGAAATCTTGCAACCCGTCGCAGAGGAAGTTGGTGCGTCTCCCATTCATTTACCGTTGGTTCTAGTCATGTTGAGTATGAGACACAAGCGATGACGAGACTTCTCATGCTCCCACTGCTGATCGCGTTGAGCGGATATTCCGTGGTGTTATCGACCCCTTTCGTAAATCGGACTCCTCCTCATCCTCTGAAGGTGAAGAGGAAGTTGAGGAGATATGGGTAAATTGCTTGTGTCGCCGAAACAGTGTGGCTACGATCTAACGCAAAGTCAAGGCCAGCAAGAACCTCAAGTCACTTCACAACCGGAGGCTTCGTTGCAGTCTGGACAGGCGGACGTCGGTGTTGGTTGAGAACGTGGAGAGTGCTAGGGATGGGAGATGGGTTGGGATTGAGACGAAGAATAGGACCGTTCATTTTTTTCCAATGACGAATTGGAGGACGTCTAGACACCGCTGAACATTTACAAAGGAATGTCGATGGGGTGGTGGGTCTTGAGATCTTCTCCTCGATACTTTGTCTGACGCTCTCCACGGTTTGTTGAAGTTGCGCCCCTTGTTCGTCGTCGACTACTAAAGACCAACCATACCACCCCCATCTTATTCGTTCATCCGGGCGACGTCCGTATCCCCACAAGCTTACTCCCCCAGCCAGCCTCTAAATACACCAATCCCACCTCTTCCCCTCCAATGTCACCCGACTGTCTTCGTTGAGTCGGAAACGTTCAAGATTTAACCCAGTTGATGGAACTCTCTCCCTTCGTCGAATCGTGTGACCAACGTCCCTGCGAGCACCATAGCCTATGATTGATATCATTAGGAATACAACGAAGCTTAGGGTTAGGTGCCGTTTCGTACTTGGATGATAACTCACCATAATTAAAGGTGTGCGAGGTATGTATCGAAAGGGCGAGTCAATTTATTTATTTCCAAGAACACATTAAATTTCAGTTAAGAAACGGCGAAAAGCGTTCAGTACGAGCAGCGAGAGTATCAGCCTGGGTAATTTCAAAATTATTGTTATAATCATGCGAAGGATGACATCGTGGCGATAACTCGGAAGGTCTGCAGCAAAGTTTGGGGGTATAGTATTAAGAGCGGGGATTTGATCGGGCGCTACAAGTGCAGTTCGAGTGGCCATGTTATGGGCTACTGCTTGGGCAAGAGCGAGGCCGTGACCAGCGATCTACATTGCATGGCATCATATAAAGATTAGATTTGAGAATGTGGCATGAGCGTACTGTTTTCCGAAGTGGACGATAGGACTGTAGACTGCGACGTTGCAGATTAAGTGTCAAAATCCGAGTGTTGTGAGCCACCGCACGTAATTCATCTAGCCTATCCGTGATGTTTTGGGGTGCTTGAGCGAGGTTAACTGATGCGAATTCGGCGGTAGTATCTGTAGAAGAGATGCATCATAATTCTTAGAATTGAAGGTGGATGGATACACGCACGAGCTGCTTCCACTGCCCGCACACGCAACTTTGCACTCTATACAACAGCATCTGTGACTAAAGGTTCATCGCCAATTTCTGCAGGGCTTTAAGCAAGCGATGAGGTAGAAGCAGGTGAGGTGAAATCCACCTTTTGACCTCTCTCAAGATGTTGGCGACTGCCTACTTTCCCATGCGTCCAAAATAAGCGAGAACTCTCCATGAATGTCTGCGGGGTCCTGCTCCTGTATCGCGAGCCCTCGGAAGATCCTATTCTCTCGCAGACGAAGAGACGTATAGTTCGACCCCTGCCATTTATTGTGTGATGATCCCAATTGATACACGTGTATCCCAGGAGCCAGTTGAATATCTTCGAGCAATATGAATGCACGGAGCCAGGAATCGTAGGATCCCAATCACACGAGACAACCTTATAGTCATCCCCGTCTGTCATCTCCCAACCAACAGACGACGCTCAGTGGGACATGATACCCAACGGACTTCTATCTCAATCATTTCTGCCAACACTCGTAATGACCTACTTAGACGTCAGATTTGTTCAGTCAAGCTCCTAGTGATTCTTCCAGACTCAGGTTATATGGATTGTATCGAAATTTGAAAGACCAACTCGGCATTCTGTGGGTCTACAAGTTGTTCGAAAGTGATTCAGTGCCATGGCCGCATTCCTTCTTCCAGTTCCTACTAAGACGGGAGTGATAGAGAGATGGGTTCGTAACGGTGCAAGGAATGTCCTTCGTGGATCACAAGTATCTCACACTCAGCTGGTGGCTGCTTCACGTTGGATGGAAAGACGTCGGAGAACGCGTCCGTCGTGGGGTAGAAGAAGTCTTTGAAGGGTTCGTTGTGTCCCTCGTCTGACTCTCCGTGAGCGTCACGGTTAACATCTTCCAGGGTATTGCTCAAGACAAAGTTAAACGTGATGGACCTTCACCGACTCATCCGCGACGTTCGACGACGGGTAGAACATGAAATCACATTTGAGGGCACAGAACGTCGTATCAAGTACGTTCCCCTCTACGTCTCCTTATTAACTACACACCTCTAACGCCGCAATTAGCTTCCTCTCCACCCTCCTTCCACCGACCACGAAATGGTTCAACACGTCCTAACACAAGGCGGGTTCTCAAACTACACCGACGAACCATCATCACCTACTCTTGGCGAAAGAAACACTCAAACATCCTCAACGTCACTCCCATCGTCCCAACTCTCACATTCCAATTACTTCCTCTCCGCGCTAAACAATACCACTGATCGATTTGGTGCCTTCACCACCGCACCTGGCGGTACCTTATATTCTTTCACACTCGCACTGGTACCTAGCGATATCCAGACTCTACCATTACCAAATCCTCATCCATTTGCTCATCGGATCTCGTCTTGGTATTGGAGAACTGCTTAGATCGGTCTGCTGGAATCCTGTTCAATGGGTTAGAGAAGAATGTATTTGTGGATAGTGCTGTTTCGCCTGAGGAAGAGGTGAGGATAAGGTTGGCGGGGATGTTACCTGGATTGAGTCGTTAGAGCTCGTTGGCGCTCAGGAGTGTACCCTGTGAATTGGTAGGTTATTTGGTGTTCGTACAACCGTGTAGTCTCGACAAATTTATATATATATTGATCATTCGTATCGTTCGTCAGCTCTTCCAAAGGTTACAGTCCAAACTACTAGTACAGTTACAGAGATCATAAAGAATCGTGTTGGTGGAGGGCAAATGATTTACTCGGCTTGGGCTTTGGGTATGGAGTCCTTAATATCTTCGTCGTTCTTTTTCCTGAAATACCTCATTACCTGAAGGTAAATGGATGCCTCCTTGTTTGTTTTCCACAGTTCCACAATGTACCAGAACTCATCATGAACCATCTTGGGGTCTGGCTCCACCCACGCAAGCTCATCTTCCGCGAATAATTCTTGGAGGTGACGAAACCTCATTTGAATCCACTTCTCTACAGCGACAAAGAGGTTCCAGTAGCTCTGGATACCGTCTTTGACATTCACACGCAGATTCCCCAAGCTTCTACGGACATCCCTAGACACCCTAAGCCGACCTTTCCAATCCGGGATCAGTGACTCATCCTCCTGAAAGTCCGGAGAGATAGAAAGGAAACCTAACGTCCAATTGAACGACTCCAGGTCATAGCGATAGTAACGCGATGCTTCAGGTTTTGATTCCATAGCATCTAGGAGTTCCAGGGCCATAAACGGAATCGTCCCAGAACGATGAGACTGAGGAGGGACTTCGTTGCCGGATACCGCAAGATCCCAGTCAATCAAGACTGCCTCATATGCATTCCCGTCCGACGCATTTCCTAGACCACCAGACGGCACTCGACGGCACATGATGTTCCATGGATTGATGTCTCCATGTTTATATCCCCCTTGCCAAAGCTTGAAATGACCTGTGTAGATGTTAGAATAACTGAGCCTAGACCTTAGCAACGTCCAGGACTTACATTGTACGCATTGTGACCAGATTTGAAAGATGAATTCAGCGTTCTTTGACTCCTTCGCCAGCTTCGTTACGGACACAAGAGGCTCAAAAACGATCAATCGCAAATTTTTGCCAATTCTGGAATGAGGTTTTCCCCCCGCTTTGGCAAGAGGTCTTTGGAGCCATATATCTCTGGAGGAAAATGCTGCAACGGGGGTTCGAGTTCTGCGAGATAAGCTCGCGCGTCCTTGATGAGGGTGTTTTCTGCCAGACGCCCGACCATTGGATAAGACGCTTTGATGATGATCAGCCGAAAAGATACCCTTGTGCGTACTAGTGCCACGCCCCCAGGTTACGAGTGACATCTTGTCTTCTCTTTCTGTGACGTTGGATGCAGCCTTCCTATTCCCCATATTCATTACCACAGGGCACTTTGGCCCCTCCGGCTCCTCCTTAATTGTCGGCGGAGGTAGGGGTAGTTCAGGGACTTCCCGAAAGCGCCGTTGCTCATGCTGGGCCATGTGATCAATGTCGGTCATGATCCCCAGTCCTCTTTGTTGAAGTGGTCCAGGATGGCAAGAAAGCAAGGAAGTGTGGAAGATTATGAGCGATACTGAACCCAGTCATGAAGTAAAGACAGTAGCAGCAATAGATAAGCACATGTATGAATGCATCCGGGGAAACCACAATTAAGATGCGACCAACTTCAAGAGACGTCCCACCGGTGACTCACTAATGTAGATCAACCCAAAAGACCACTTTCCGTTTTGCATAGGGACCTCCGCATAACGTATCGGTAGCGTCGGGCACTACTTATGGTATTGGTTGACTATTTAGCCTCGGGTGATCAGAGGCAAAGTTTCCTCCCTGGGTGAGCTGTTGCCTCCATTCGGGGATCAGAAGCCAGCGTGACCACAAATGAATGCACACCCACCATAGTCAGCTACCGGGTTTAAGCTTTTCTCCACATGTCTGGCAGTATGGACTCCAGTCCAATCTTGGTTGCAAAAGCAGCAGGTAGTTGTAGAGGGACTTTTTGCCTTTTAGATCTGCGGCATGCATATTCAAGTCCTCCTTTCCGGTCATGGTGATCCACATATCCGCCCGACGTTCACCCTGAAAACCGTCTATGGCTTTGGAAGCAGCACATCGTGATCTAATGGCTGTATACGTCCTGGGCCTGAGGGACTTATTAGCTTCTTTGTCTTTACACAAGACAGTCCGGCATGTCTCAAACTGTTGCTTTATTGGTGATGCGTTATTCAGTGTTCATACCACGTACATATAGTCCCAACGAATTTGTATATATTGGTCATTCATATCGTCAATCACAGCCCTGTTCGTTAATTCTTCCAAAGTTTACAGTTCAAACTACTAGTACAGTTGCGAGAATATCATCAAAATTTAATTGAAGATCCACACACAACCTACTTGACTTTGCGATTAGAAGCCGCCTGTATATCTTCTTCGTTCTTTGGCACGAAACAGTCCATTACCTCGTTTATGATAGACGTCCTCCCCTTTTCCTCCCATGTTTCAAAATAAACAAGAATTCTGAATGAACCTTGCTGTGTCCTCGTTCTTCCCATGTAAGTCTTTTCTGCCAAATTATTTCTTGGAGGAAACGAAACCTCATTTTAAGCCATGCTTCGACAGCGACAAAGAAGTTCCAATAGCCCTCAAAGCCCTTCCGGACCTTGGGTTTCTGAAGCCTGACGGATCTCCTCAGGTGCAGATTTTTAAAATAACCGTCCAGTGCCATTCATACTGCTCCGATAGTTGCTTATCCCATTTGGCACAGATGTGCCCCAATACCCAGTTGAACGACTCAGGATAGAACCGATAACGAGAGAATCATTGGGAGGTTCTCTACCCTCCTCCGCGAGGAGTAGCTCCAAGGCCATGAACGGCGGAATCGTTCTGGAACGATGGGAGCTGAGTTCTGTATCACTGCGATCTACCGCAAGGTCCCAGTCATTCAAGACAGCTTGATATTCACAGTCGTCTGACGCTTTGCCATGACCACCATCCGACACTAGGTGGCACATGATGCATGATATTTCACAGGCTAATGTCCCCATGTCTGAATCGCTTCTTCCATATCTCGAAGTGATCTATAAACTGTCAGGACGATTCGACCATAGGTACTGTAACAGCTTTTGGACTTAGGTAGCCATTCCAATATACTCGTTCTTGCGTTATGGAGATTGAGCTTTTATGCCTGGTTTCTAACGTCATGACATACAAATTTCATACATTGAGCGGACCCTGTTCGGCACTTGTACCCTCAGGTCTTGGGTACGAAGGTCTCTCCATCGAGAATCAAGTATGCCCTATCTTTGGTGCCGAGCCAGGCCAATCTACTGTCAATGGTGTCGATATGTCTCTTAATTATAAATTTGGTCATCTATGGCGAGTACACATTCACTTCAATACAAAGTCCTACCATTTCCTGCTAACATGACTTTTATACTATAACTATGCCATTCTAGCTGCCTTTGGGATCTTCTTCATACTGTGTCTTCTCATTTTCACGTAATACAATACAATACTCGCTCTTCGAGTTCAACAGCAGCTATCCGGTTTAAACGTGGATCTAGAGCCCCTGTGATTGAAGAAGGAGTTATGGTCGCGAGTTCTGACGAAGAAAAGAAGGCCGTTGTACAGGAACAATCTACGACTACGATAGTCCATGAAAAGACCCCACAGAGTGATAGTTCAACGGCGGCGAGGGGAGAGACGACGGAAAAAGCAGTGCAGTGTATACCTATCGAGGAGAAGGATGCTTAGTGAGTCTTTGTTTCGTTTCAGATGTTCAAGGGCCCGATATATCGTTTGTAGTGCAGATCGAGTCCTGGATGAACTGACTTCTGGATTGGATTCACAGAGTGCGTGGGCGATCGCGTCGTTCCTGAGACAGATGGCGGACAACGGACAGGCTATTCTATGCACGTGAGTCGTCTCTTCTTAATTCAGGAAGCTGCGTCTTGATGATATCTGTGCAGAATTAACCAGGTACGTGGCTGTACAAAGTAGAAACACCATTTGCTTAAGAACTCCACTGCAGCCTTCTGCTGAATTGTTTGGACTAGGCATTTCCGCAACTCTTCGGGCTTCCCGGGCTACATTATACATGTGGGTCCTCTTTTCTTGGTTCGGGAAGCTGCGTCTTGACGATACCTATACAGAATTCACCGGGTATATAGCTGTATGAGCTAAAATCACCATTTGCTTAAGAAGTCTGTTGCAGCCTTCCGCAGAATTGTTTGGAGTAGGTATCTCCACTGTTCTTTGGGCTTCTCAGACTGAAAAGGATACAAGGTTTTGATCGACTCTTGCTTTTGGGAAAAGGCATTCATACAGTATATTTGGCGTTATCGGCAAAGATGCTTCCGCGGTGATCAGATATCTTGAGAATGGAGGTGGATGACCTTGCAAGCCAGGTGAAAACCCATACGTCCTTCTTTTACGCCAGTCGGCCTTTTCTCAGTGATTATCCTAGTGCCGAATACATGCTAGAAGTGGTCGGAGCTGGTGCAATAGCCATCACCGAACGAAGCTGGCATGAAGCCTGACTCAGTTCGCAAGAACACCAACAACTCCAAGATGATCTCGAGCGTATCCATACAGAAGGGTGGAAAAAACCTCCAGTTGAGCGTGCGCTACATGGAACATATGCAACTCCGTGGATTTTCCAGACGCAGATGCTTCTCAGACGTCAGTATGCGAGCTATTGGCGTAGCCCAACGTATCTGTTGTCTAATCTTGTGCTGAATACGATTGGTGGGCTAATCATCGGGTTGACGTTCTTCAAATCTGGGGATACTATCCAGGCGAATCAAGATAAGCTTTTCGTCAGTGATACCATTGTGTTGCGTGTCTTGAACTCACCTGGAGCAGGCGATTTTCACGGGAACCGTTTTGGCAAGCCCTGCTACTCCAGGCTCACGGTTGATAGAACGCATCACTAAGATACTGTCCCACCTCTACCCGGACCTGTGCTTAACTACTATTCAGATGTGCAACATTTACGAGATCCATGAACGACCAGTTCGGATGTACAATTGGTCAGCTCTCACAATTGCCCAGCTCCTCTGCGAATTTCCGTGGAACATAATCGGGGCCTCCTCTTTTTTGTCTGCTGGTACTGGACAGTTGATTTCGAAAGCTCGTGAGGCGGCTTTATGTACTTCATGTACGGTGTCCAGTTCCCTCTGTTTTGGACGACAATTGCCTTGACTGTTGCATCGGCGAGTCCAACAGCTGAGATCGCAGATTGATTGTACTCTTTTCTGTTCACCTTCGTCCTGACATTGTACGCTCATGCTTCCTCTCCAGTGTTTGAATATACCGATGCACTAAAACAGTAATGGTGTTTTGCAACCCTTCCTTCAGCTCAGTTGGTGGAAATGGATGTACCATCTATCTCCATACACCTACCTCATTGAAGGGTCCCTTGGGCAAGGTAAGTTCTCAAGCTAGCCTTGGAAGCCTAGGTTCGAGCTGATCTCTCGTCCTCAGCGGTCGGTCGTATGGAGATCAACTGCTCGCCCACCCGAATTCATCACCGTAGATCCTCCTTCTGGGCAATCATGCGGATCTTTCCTTCAGGAATTCATCTCGCGTGCTGGGGGATACATCACCAACTCCGATGCTACGATCAGGTGTCAGTACTACTCAGCGCGAACAACGGATGGGTGGATGGAGCCCAAGTTCAATATCTTTTACACGAATCACTGGCGGAACTTCGGGATCTTCTGGGGATATATTATTTTCAACCTGACTCGTTCCCTTTGTTTCATCGATGCATTCCACTAACATAGCCCTAATTTCCGTGTAGATGGTATCCGTCTATATGTTTACATATCTTGTTCGTGTCCAATCTCACAAAGGAGTCATCGCGCGCATGAGAAGAAGTGTTACCAATGTACTCGATGGGTTTAAATTTACCAACTGATGTACTGCCATACCAGGTGCGTACAGAGTACCGACTACGATGTATTATAATGTACTCTCACTAGAGACCGGGGTTCTATCCCGTTGATGCGCCGGGGTTGTTGTTTTGTGTTCCTCATCATACTCATGCAAGTGCCCTGGATTGTGCTTGTGCTTTGGGATGATCATAAGAAGTAGTTCGGACGGTTGCGACTCGAAACACATTACTAGATTCGGACCTATCTACAAGTGTACAGTACAGTACAGTCCGATGCACCACCGTGCGGACAACATCATATGACAACGGCAATGTAGAAGTTCATACAAAACACATGATGGAGTGACCCAGCGTTGTCCTCGCTCTTAGGGTGAGTTGGAACTACCCGATTAACTATTTGGAGGCTGGTCGCGAGCCTGAGAGCTGCTTTGAGCCTCACCCCGCAACCAAAAGACATCTGTCTTCCTTTTAACCTCTTCGATCCATGAAGGAAGGTAAACGGGCTTACGGCCTTCAAAAATTTCTGTGCGTGAATACACTGACAGAACATTTGCCATCACAATTAGAAGTATGACACGGATCGCGAGCTGCATGTTTCTCTGTGACCGTGGTGTTTGTTTTGAGCGGGGTGCTTGAGGTTTGGGAGTTCAGGACTATCGACCCGCTACTGGTTATTTATTCTGGAACCCGGTATCACCCACTATACTAAGTACCCAGGATCGGGTGAAATTCCGTGGTGAGTCTAGTTGCTGGTAGACAACCCAAAATTGAAAATTGATGCTGCGCTAAGATGGTTGGCATACGGTCCACGCGACGGTCCATCTCAGATGAGTCCATGCCCAAGGTTCCCCTGGTACTGCTCTTGGTATCAATGTGTTCCATCATCACAATCATAGAAGAATTTAGTTCCCGCTAACTAAGGCTCATCTTACAGCTCGGACCATCACTGCGGTGACCATAGCCCCGTTGTTGCAGGTGCTGCGAACAGCGAAACTCGACCGCCTAAATTCACTTATATATCCACTAATCAAACCTATCATGCATCAAGAATTCAACAAGCTAAGCTAGCTTAGAACTGGCCCAGAAGCGGAAATCAGACACCTGATGCCGGGGGGGGCTATCATTTTCCGATGTCAATGTAATACATCTAGGTGATATCTTGTATGCAGAACTCCAGGCTGGAAGAGAGATTGATTGAGCCTGTAGTCATTAGCAAGTTTCACGAACACTTCCAAAGATCAGAACCACGAGCGGAGGATGCCCAGCACACCGCCAGGAGGTATTTTAGGGAACATCATGCCACGATATAATGACTCCATCAGTTGCACCTTCTCATTGGTTTCGAGAAACTTGATCTACATATTTTAGGGCCTTTGATGAGCCATTATCTCTGTAAGGGCAGGGCTGGTCATTTTTCGGTTAGCCTTATTGACTGGCCTGTATTTTAAAAGCACACACCTGAAGGTGCCGGGATTGGGCAGCCTCCCCTGACATCTGTGTTCAAGCGAAAATCAGCTCAGCCCCACCATGTCTAATACTCAAGCCTCTTTGTTCCAAGCCCGGGATGCCATTCTCAATATGACTCTCATTGAGACCCTTGGTGGCGGTCAGTGCACTTGAAGTTCGGGGAACGGCATGACTGATGTTACCAAAACACAGGAATTTACTCAGCTATATTCTGGTTCACTATGTATATGCTATGTGGGTGAAGTATTTCGGCTATTTCCTTGTAATACTGAGGGTCTTGTGTGTGCTTGGCTAGTTTTCCATAAAGGAAAGCAAAAACCCCGTGCAGCATCCACTTTCTTGATTATCATTCCTCTTTATGTCCTGTCGATGGTTCACCTAGCCGTCCGCTGGACCGTGGCTCGACTTGCCTTTGTAGTAAATGGGAACACGGCCGATGATATCTTCAATGGCTTCGTGAACCAACCGGAATGGTGCATTGCGGTATCTGTTGTCTCATTCTTGCTGATGACACTTATGGCCGACTTCGTAACTGTAAGTTAACCCATCAATGAGATGAACGGCATCTGATGACATATAGGTGTGGAGGTGTTGGGTTATCTGGAATCGTGACTGGAGGGTTGCTGCTGTACCGCTGCTACTAATCTTCACTGGAACAGGTAAGGACACTTGTATCCACCTGCAATGTTACAGACATACTGACAACCAATGTTCAGCATTTTGCATCATGAGTGCCGCATTTCAAATTGACCCAAACAGTGGACTCGCCACTAGTCAATTCAATAAATATGCCAAGTATGGCTTCGTCTACTTCATCCTTTCACTCTGCAGTACAGCCATCTCAACCACTTTGATCGTGTTTCGGATTATTACTACTGCACAGCTGACTGGGTCTGTTACCGTGAAGTTTTACAAAAAGTTGCTGGAGATTTTAGTAGAGTCTGCAGCGTTGTACTGCATAGCACTCATTGTCTATCTTCCTTTCCTCCTACGTGACAGCTTCAATGATGCCTACTCTCAAGCAGTGCTGACTACCATTACTGTACGTCATTTTGATTTCCAATGACCAGAGTCCATAGACTAACAAAATGGCAGGGCATTGCTCCTACACTCATTACGGCTCGTGTGTCTCTCGGGGTTGCTAAGGACTACACCGTTCGCAATCAAAGTGACACTATTGTTGCGCAAGTGGCTGCAGGAGATAAGGACACCCTTAGTTCCAAAACAAAGGGAGCTTCAGAGATCGAGTTACGAAGTTTGGAGAATTGCTAGAGAAGATCAATTGCTCTTTGAGTGCTTTCGAGGCCCGATTTTCATTGGAATTTGGATGCTTACAGACACTGTAAATACTTAGAGATAATTTTGCGTTCCTGTTGTAAAGATGCTGCTATATCACCTCTATCTCCTTCACCAGTAACCGTTATGACGTTATCCAACTGGATCGGTCACCTCGAGTACCTAGTATGCCGAATGGTCATCGGAAAGGGGGACAGCATGGAATGAATCCATGAAAACCAAAGGTTCTGTTCCAGCCATCAAGAACTACCCAAAGCAAGCTCCAGTGGCAGCACGCCAAACCATAGATTATCGAACGCAAGACTTATAAGTGGAGGGTGCATTTGGTTGTGAGGTTTCATACGGATAGATACACTCTGGAGACAACTATTGGAGATTAAACACGTGTCGAGCCCTACGCTCGACGCTTGGACCTACTGTACACGTGTGTGTGCTTTATGTCTAGTGTGCTTCGTGCACATACCTTTTTCCGGACTTGCGCATTATATGTCTCCTTTATTCCGTGCTACTAATTACACAGTCTCTCGAGTACAAATGCGACACCCTCATGTATGCCCACCTCAGCCCTCGTACGTCTAATGAGTGAGTGAGGTGAGTAGTTGGACTCCTTATTTCCTACTTATGCCATACTGATGTATCCCATAGTTTACTGTTTCTACAGCAACTGTCTCACAAACCATATCACGCTTCGTCACTTGGGTTGGACGTTCCCTCAGAATTTTGGCCCGGGCTTGATAGGCCTTGGTGCCTTTGCAAACTCTCGGTTCAAACATGTCAATCTGTAACTTGATTTATATGAATCTCATCTCCAATGCCAACGCACTCCCCTCCGTAACATCCTCACGGATTTCGAGGGTGTTGTTTGCCCAGGCGAAATGTTCTCTCAGGCCGCACAGCTCTCCTCATTTGAACCACTCACCAGCCATCCTCCGAATACCACTGTAGACTGTCAGACGCACCATGACCCCCGTCCCTACCCAAATCAAGGGACACTACTGAAGAGATGTACACGATCCTCTTACAAGCGAAACCATCCACTTTACCACTAAAGCTCATGCTCCTCAACCAAGGATCCTGGATCAGAGCTTTAAGCTAAGCATGCGAAGAATATGCTTGTGGGGGAAGCGGCTATTAAAGGTGTTAGTGGTGGTGAGAAAAAGTAAGTTAAAACTCTCGCTACATGAAGACCAATCACCTCTTGGGACAAGTACGGCTATCTGTTTCTCACTCTGCCCCGCTGATTACTCGTATATACACACAGTTCAACAAAAGGCCTCGATGCCTCCACTGCACTTGAATTGACTCGTGCTCTCTGTATCACAACTAACCTCGTCTATGTATCCACTACCGTCTCCATCCATCAAGCCGGTGAATCCCTATACAACATTTTCCACAAAGTATGTGTTATATTCAAAGGTCGTATGGCGTTTTTTGGGCCTGTGTCGGAAGTGAGACAGTATGATTAGCAGGGGTTTTCTTGGATAGTGTGATGTTCGTTTCTGTCGCAGAAATAGTGAATTTCCTCGTGAAAGCTCCTTCCCCTCCCTTTACTTTCCCATGCGTCCAAAATAAGCGAGAACTCTCCATAGTTGTCTGCGGGGTCCTGCTCCTGTATCGCGAGCCCTCATCCCATTCTCTCGCTGACGAAGAGACGTATAGGTCAATCCCCGTCATTTATTGTGTGATGATCCCAATTGGTACACGTGTATCCCAGGAGGTGGGCTACCTCTACAGAGAGATGGGTTCGTAACGGTGCAAGGAATCTCCTTCGTGGATCTTCCTAGTGTGCTTGATGAGTGGGTAAACGGGACAATACTTAAACGGCGCTTAATGCGTACCTGCGATGGACTGCATAAATTCAAGTGTGTAATTTCTCGAGTCACTCACATGATTTGCTCTCCGGCGCTTCATGACTACCCTAACGACCTCCTCAACTTTTTCAAATCCGCAGTCTGTTTTCCCCAGGGAGAAGGTGTTACCTACAGACCCAGGGGACTTAAGACGGGAAACGCCCCTTGTGTACATTATAACGAAAAAGTCCCCTCACATTTTCTGGTTCGATCCCTTCTCTAGATGGAGGACATGAAGACATCCTTTGATGAGGTTCACCACTATAACATAAGACCTGGAAGCCACTCGATCGAATTCTGGGCTTTTTTTGTCGATGGTAAACAAATCAATGCTCGTGGAGTGATAAAGTTCGATAAAGGCGTCTATGCATATGTTCAGAAAACCTTCGGTGGAGGGAGGCAGGCTTTTCGTTCATTGTAGACACCCAGTGGGAAATGTTGTCGAAGAGGTCAGGGTCCACTGAGGGTAATATCCGACAGTCGGACATCTTCAAAGGTAATATCGAGTGTCTGACGATAAGCCCATAAGGGTACTGATGCTTCGAGATATCTGGCAGCTTTAAGAGTTTACATGGTGATACGCCACAATACTCTTCAAACGTCATAGTTTATTGTTGTAGTACACCAATTGTGAATCACGACATACAAAGTTACCATTATATGAGCCCTGAAAGATGAACAATAACGAGTTTCAAAACCCACAGATCCAACATCTCCCCTCCTCGAAATCTGTCAACTAGAATCGTCTAGCACTTGCCGCTGTGAGGAATCCACACAGCGGGGAATGGTGACCGGTGTTCTGGTTCAGGTGGTAGGGTCATGTGCGATCAGCCGCCGGACGGTAACTGAGAAATGAATCTCAAAAGAATCCTGAGCGCTGAGCGCTTAGATGACGATTGACCAGTCGGCACTGGGAGCGCCTGAAAAGAAGCATCATGCTCATAAATGACAGAAATAGTCAAGGGACTATTTGGGAATTTGATGTATAAGTTTGTGATGGTGTATGATGTGATTGTGATGGGGGATGTATCGATGATCTCTGTCTTTGGCGATAGTTTTTCGAGAGGGTCTAGGTCCACAAGTATGAGAGAGACAGAGAACCAAAGGGATGGAAGACCTAGCGTTGTCATTGTAGGAATGGAGTCAATGTCAAGTTGTCAGAAGGCAACATTAATGGTCGGAGGATAGTTAAGCGAGTAAGTATAGAGTAAAATTGGGGATTGTAAGACGTCAGTGGTGCCCCTGAATGTACGCCGCTGGGCACGGACTTTCACTTGACTCGAAGCGAAGGTATCAGCCAAAATTGGACATTGGTTGTGAGTGTCGTCAAGGTGATGATGGCACACAACAGGTATGTGTTCAGCCTTTTTTTGAATGGTCGTATGGACATGCTGTGCTGGTGATGTCAATGGCTGGGTGGTCGCGTGTCAAGCGAGGATACAAGGAGGTTACAACGGAGGTAGTGACGTTTTGGGGGGATGTATGACTACTAAAAAGTAGTAGCACAAGCGCGCGAGATTTATTTGTGGCTACATAAAAATGGGATTGGGCGGATGATGGCCGCAGTTGATTTCCCCTCCCCTCGATCCCTTTTCAAGTTATAGATTGATTGTTCCCTTTCTTTCTTCCCCTCCTTTCATTCTCTCTCTCCCCGTCTTTCTTTCGTTGTCATTGTCGCGTCCGCTCATGAACCAACATGGATCTCGACCACTATCACGCAGAACAGATGGGCCACCACTCGGTGTGAATGTGAAAGGGATTCCCGTCACCGCGCTCAGCGACGCCCAGAATCATAATCATAGCACACATGACCGCGACAATCGCCATGATGCCGCGATCGGTCTTGGCGTTGGCACCGTCACGGGCTCGGGACTCGGCTCCAATATCACCACTACCACTACCACCACCACCACAAAACCTGCCAATGGCGTCAAACACAAGAAGAAAGGCCAACGACCAACATCGCTCTCATTATCAGTTGCTGGAGGGTGGTTACAACGCGGCGTGAAGAGTCTGGGGAGCATGAGTTCTTGGTCGTCTGCGGGAGTCGGGAGAAGGATGGGAGTACCGGCATCGGCGGCGGGAGCGGGATCAGGATCGGGATCGGCGCCGAGACGGTCAATGCAGGATGGACAAACCGAGCCGATGCGCGAACCAGGCTCAATGTCGTCAGCCCCAGCCACCCATCCTCACGAAATCGAAGTACCACAAATCTTACAGGAGGGCACATGGATGACAAAAGTATCCGGGAAAAAACAGAAAAAAATGTTTCTGAGGTTGGACCCCGATATAGGCCATATCATCTGGCATTCAAAACAACCTCGAATCAGTGCGTAGCTTTTTGGCTTTTTCATTTATTTAATATACCGATGAGTCGATTAGTTCCAATCGAGAATATCAACGAAATTCGGTCTGGGCCTTCAACGAGATTGCATCGACATCATTTTCAACTGGCCCAGGAATACGAAACGTTGTGGTTGACAATTATCTATATTCTCGATGGGCATTACAAAATTCTTCATCTCATTGCGCCTTCGGAGGATATATTCCGGATGTGGGATACCACACTGCGACGGCTGCATGCGTATAGACTGCAGCTGATGACCGGGTTGGGGAATATCGAGGAGAGGCAACGGGTATGGGAGAAACAGTATTGGAAGGGCGCGGATATGGATAGGGATCAAAGACTGACGTTTGACGAGGTGGAGAAGATGTGTAGGAGGCTCAATATCAACAGTCCACGCGAAGACCTTTTGGGTTGGTTCCTGGTGCGTATTCCGTTGTTCTGGTAGCAGAAAACTAGCTGACGCAGCGTAGCAAGCAGATGTCCAAGGCAGACGATATCTTGATTTTGAGGATTTCCGACGTTTCGTCAAATTCCTCAAAACGCGCAAAGAAATCACTCTCTTGTTCAACCATCTCAAAGGCACTTCTGAATTTTTCGATTTCGACGTGTTTGCGAAATTCATGCGACATGATCAAAAGAGTACGCTTCCTACACCGGCCCTACTCGCTCTCTTCGAAAAGTACTCTGTAGCTGTGTCGATTCCGTCTTCATCTTCTATATCCGCTTCACCACCCATGACACCCCATCCAACAAAAGATATCCATTTCGACTTTCGTCCTAGTTCTGGTAGATCCCTCTCCCTTCCCCAACGAACGTTCACACCTGAAACTCTGACGACGTTCTTACTCTCACCCGATAACGCACCATTTGCATCTCCTTCACATACCTCTCTCCCTCCTAAACCTTTGGATCCCACATCTCCACTTCCTTCAACCACAGCGATGACGGCGACAACCACAACGACATCCTCATCGCTCTCATCCACGAAACACGACATGACACATCCGTTGTGTTCATATTTCATCTCTTCATCACATAATACCTACCTCGTAGGTCACCAACTTGTCGGTTCATCTACCGTAGAAGGATACATCCGCGCCTTACTCGCCGGTTGCAGAAGTGTCGAAATCGATATTTTTGACGGATCAGGTTCAAATGAACTTGGTCCTCCACTCGATCACGATACATCCCTCTCCTCTTCACCAAACCTCACCACCGGTATTACAGGTCCAGGTTCAGGTACTTCGAATGTAAATTCAAGTCCAAATCCAAGTATCAGTACAATAAACGAACCTATGGTCTTTCACGGTCACACACTCACTACAAAAGTCCCACTGCGACAAGTCTGTCAAGCGATTATGAAATATGGGTTCATTGCTTCGCCTTACCCGATTATCATCTCTGCGGAAAATCATTGTAGTATTGCTGGTCAAGAACAAATTGCGAGGATTATGATTGAGGAATTTGGGAGTGCGTTGGTTAGATATCCAAATGACGGACCGGATCTTCCTAGTTCTTCGTCATCTTCATCCTTAAACGTCGCTACCGACGGTAACAGTGGCAGTGGTAGTATCGAAGAAGGAAACTGGGAAGGGAAAGCAAAGATCACACAATTACCCAGTCCAGAAGAATTACGGGGTCGTATTTTATTGAAGACGAAGAATTTGATGTTGGGTGGGAAGAAATTGGATCGGAATGCGGGATCGGTGGCGTCGAGTGAGTCGGATATGGATTTTGAGTTTTCGAGTTCAGCGAGTGAGAGTGATGGACTTGTGAGGGGGTTGTATAGACGGGATAGTGGGAGGAAGGGAGGAGGGACGACGAAGAGTGGGGAAGGAAGTGGGGATTTAGTTCGTGGTGAGTTGTTCTTTTTTTGTTCTTTTATGTGGATTTGCATGTTGATGGATATGTTGTAGGTGGATTGGGCAGTATGATGAAACGTGTTCGTAGTGTCGGACGCTCAGCAGCTCCTTCCGCACTCTCAGTTGCACTCGCTACATCAACCTCATCAACTCATACCCATTCTTCTACCGGAATGTCAATATCAATTCAAAGCTCAAGTAACCCATCAACTCCACAAAACATAACGCAAACTACAATGGTTTCTTCACCTCCACCACTTTCCCCACCACTTACTTCATCAAAAAGTTTACCGATAACTATCCCATTGTCAAAAGCGATGCCGATTCCGATTCAGAGACAGACGAGTGTACCACCTCCACTTCCACCACCCCCGTATCCATCGACTTCGTTACCTACAGTATCCAACTTGAGTTCGTCTCTCAAAAACTCGGCTACCATTCATGAATCTGCATCGACTTCGGGTTTAGTACCATATCAAGCGTCGACTGTACCATTGTCGAGCTCGAATCCATCTCCTTCGCCTGTTCTTTCGTCGTCTTGGAGCGGTGGTAACGGTGCACTATCCCTCGTTCGTCGAAAGTCATCGCAAAAAAGGACACCAGCAACTCCTAAACCTAAAATGTCAATGGCGCTCGTTGCATTGTTAGTCTACACCGTCGGTGTCAAATGTCACGGTTTCCGACGTTCATCACACTTATATCTCCACGCTGACGAAAATGGATCAATATCCGATTCAAAATCCACCAAATCCACCAAATCCAAAACGAAATCTATGGATGGAGGAGTAGGAGACAAAGAAGAAGAATTGTACTCTCCAGAACATATGTTTTCGCTTTCGGAGAATAGTGCGAATGGGATGTTGAGGATGTGTATGCTTGATTTGATAAGGCATACGGAAGGACATCTGGTTAGAGTTTATCCGAGGGGGACTAGGATGCGGAGTACGAATTTCGAACCGCATAGGTATTGGAGTGCTGGAGCGCAGTTGGTGGCTATTAATTGGCAGACTTTTGGTGAGTTATTACTTGATACTTTGTCTGAACAAACTGACAATTGGGTGTAGATCTGGGGTATATTATCAATCACGCGATGTTTCAGCGGAATGCGCGATGTGGATATGTGCTTAAACCACCACCGTTGAGACATCCGTTGAAGGATGAGTATAGTCCGGAGAAGTGGAGGAAGAAGAGTCATGTGTTGAGTGTGACTGTTATTTCGGCGCAGCAGTTACCGAGAGTGAAGGTGAAGGATGGGAGTGGACATGAGGTGCTTGGTTCGGACAGGGATAAAGATGGATCGGGTCATGATGAAGGGAGGGAAAAGGACGGAGGAAGTGGAGGAGGAGGAGGAGGAGGAGGAGGAGGAGGAAGTGGCAAGACCGTGGATCCGTATGTTGAGGTTTCATTACATGTCCCAGAATGGACGTATTGCGTTTCACCTTCTCTTCCTCATACCTCTTCTTCCACTTCTACTTCCACTCCCGCATTATCCGCCTCACCTTCTCAACAAGAACTCCCACTTCGATTCACAACTTCCAAACCCAAAACCCTCACATCTCGAACACCCATGATCAAAAACAACGGATTCAACCCAATTTGGAATCATACTCTTCGGATTTCTTTTGATTGTATTTCTCAACCTGGGATGTTGGAGTTGATATTTATTAGATTTGTGGTGAAACAGGAGGGAAGACAGAAGGATGATGCGGAACCGTTGGCGGTGTGTTGTGTTTCGCTTGGGGAATTGCAGCAGGGGTATAGGCATTTACCACTTTATGATGCGACGCTTTCGCAGTATTTGTTTTCGACGCTTTTTGTGAAGGTTGGTGTGAATTGAGGGGATAGATGGGGTTGGGTTTGGGTTTAGGGTTGTAGATTATTATTTTTTATGTGGAATGTGGTAGTATTATTATTATTACGCTTCATGATGCGGGTCATACATCACGTTTTGAATGACACGAGTGCCGCGAAGCGGACGTGAGGCTCTTTCAGATTAATCGAACCCGAAACATAATATCAAGGACTCCACATGGTTAATGCTTAATGTTAACTGTGCCCCGTCTAGTACCTGAATCATATTCCATCTCCAAGCAGTAGATTGAGAAATTTAATTCATTCCATGGTTTTGCCGTACAGAAGTCATTGAAATACCACCAAGTGATGGTCTCTTTCGATGGAATGGATCCAGCCATACACAAGGCGAACCCACAGCCCTGAGAAGGCGCCTAAGCACTTAATGAAATCTGGAATGAGCGCTTTCCGGGTATATTTTGATACACGCACAGGCAAAAGCCACGAGGCGCTCTGTCATCAACAACGGTTATACCCCTACTTCAGCTACATGCCCTATATAGATCCCCAACGCTCATCCTCTGTCTACTCCCTGCAAGGTCTTTCAATGATGAGGCCCAATGATGCACCAGTGATTGTGTACGTCCTGATCCATCAGAAACCACAGCAAAAATCACCCAGAAGCTTATCTTCGCAATTAGTATCCTAGGACCATCAGGGTCTGGAAAGAGCGCTGTGAGTACTCCTCTGAGCAGCGATCGTACGAGGCCGATAACTGATAATTGACATGGTACTCGACAGTTTATTCAGAATTTGATGCCGGAAAACGATAGAGATTCGGCCTCCATCACGCATGGTCTCGAATCGGAGGACCTCAGCGTACATGGTTGCAAGGGTGTAATCGGGGGGAGAGATGTGATCTTGTTGGACACTCCTGGCCTTGAACTCGACTCGCCCGATGTCTTTCAGGAAATTGCAGACTGGAAGTCTAAAAATAAGTAAGGCGGAAACATTGTGAAAGTCCAGGGCTGATTTGATTCATTCAATTTCATTATACAGTACAAAATATGTCGATGGTGTCATCTTACTCTTTCCTATGGTCCAGGGCCGCTTACCTGAAAGGATGCGCAGTGGCTACATGATGCAGAAGCTCGATAAGATGTTTGGCCAAAATCGGGACGATCTATACAGTGGTCTCGCGCTGGTCACTACGAGGTGGTTTGATGGTCCAAATCTGGGGAATGGAGGCCCAGAACCTCAGTTGGTTAAGGCCCGTAAGAAAGAAATTCAAGAGCATTTCGGATGGAGCGCTGGTGAGCAGAAGGGTGCGTTTTTTCGGAACTATGACGACACTGTGGCATGCGCAGAGAAGATCGTTGAAATGGTATTGCAAACTCCGGTGCGTTGGCTAAATACTCGTATTTGGCCACTCGAGTTAATCGTCGTTTTAGCCAGTGGTCCTGTAAGCACTTCCGGTTGTGGGCGGCACTTCGCTCGGAATAACTTCCCGCTGACAGCGTCTTGGGACCTTCTGGAGCTGGGAGGAGCTCGGTAAGATCTTTCCTCAGATCGTGGATGACGGCGATTGACCTTTTCCCCAGTTCATCAAGCACTTGTTTGATGCCAAAACAGCTATCCCAGTTGAAGACCGCCTGACCCCTGTCACCACACACGTACAACCGTACAGAGTAATCGCCGGGAATAAGAGAACAGTCCTAGTCGATACTCCGGGCATCGATGATCCGGGAAAGACTTTCAGACTCATAACACAGTGGATGGAGGGGAGAAAACCAAAGTACGGCATCATGCATCTCGGAATGTTCACACTACTCGCTGAACCTGGAACTTTATATAGAATGAAGACCATCGATGGGATTATTTTCTTCTTACCCATCGACAAAAGTCAGGGTGATATCGGCGACTACATGCACAGGAATCTTATCAAACCTGCCTTGGGTAAATTACTGAATATGTCGAGGGATCGATACGCTCATCTGATGTTCGTCACGGCGCTTCGATCTGACGGGCCTTCGCCGAGCTATCCCTGGAGTGAGGATCACATTCGAAACCAGTTGGGAGGTCTGAAGGATCTAGGTGCAAAGATAGGGCGCTATAATAATACTTTGGCAGGGGCGGAACAGGTTCTGGACGAATTGATAAAACCGGCTTGACACAGCTGTTGACATGTCAGTTCTCGCTAGACTACATATACACCTGGTTAGCATGCTTCGATTCGTATACTGTTCGCGGTCCAAAGCACCGATGGATGGTTGGTCTTGCAAATTGTGGTATCTTAATCCACAGGACGAAGGGAAGGTATCCATTGCTGTTTGCCCTCAGGGGGGTATGCAAGGACTTTCGACAGGTTGTAGACCACAGGTTCGCTGGCATGAACCACTGACGTGATCATCGAAATCCGTCTGAACCCCCGTTCACCCTGAAGCATTGTATGTACCTGACGTAGGCGTGCGCAACTCACGCCGTCTCCGCCCTCGTATTCAATTTCCTCAAGCGCTGGTACGTACCCTGACGTCCCTGGATAATCATTCGGGAGGGACGGTGGTAGTTCGGCCCCAACAAAACGGCTTCACTCGCGTTACCTTCCACTGAGTATTATGCGCGTCTCCAGCCCGTCACAAACGTTGCTAGCCAACCACCACCGTCATGGACCCCCTTCGAGTGGTATCTTGTATATCTATTTTATTATCGCCCCAAGGATCTCCCTTCTCTGACAATTTATTACAGACATTGGGATCGTGATCAACGTATGGGATTGGATCGGCACATTCCCCAGAGAACGGGAATTTATATGGAGGTGAAGGCGTGTACTGTTAATTTGATGAGATGACCTACTAATTCTCCACAGCCACTCGCTTCTTGAGTTGAACGCAGCGCGGGTCTTGTACGTCTTCACGCGGTGCACCGCGTTTGCGTGCCATGGGTAGGTTTTGATCAAATACCACTCCGACATGTCTGCCCTAATTATACTACCCCTAGGGCGAACTTTGCATTCCTTCACATCAGCAGTAGCTATATGAAGCCCCCAATATCTACTCGTTTCTGTCGGACATGGTTCTTCTTCATGATCGTCACGGTTTGCTGGACCTACGGGTTGTTACTCGTTAACTTGATGCTCAGGGTTTATGTTCTATACGAGCGTGATTCAAGAGTAATCATCCTCTTGGTTGTCCTCTTGGCCCTGAAGGTCTTACTCGTTATCATCAACTGGTTTTACATGCTGCCCCATGTTGTATACACGGAGACATGTGAACCCCTGCTCAAACGTTCCGTTGATATGGTGACAATGGCGTGCGTCAACCGATACCCATCACATCGAAGCATTAACCCGTTTTTCAGGTCGACTGAGCTCATATTTCAAGGTATTCCGGTCTACCTCATCTTCTCTCGAGGTGCAAAATTAGAGCGCGCAGCAGCAGTGCGTATTGAAAGAATGAAAAAGTTAATAATATATGTGCGCCGTACCTGCGGACTCTCTTGGACTTTCATTGCAGGTATGAGACATCTAGGTGTATGTGATAAATTCCTCTAACTTCAGTAGTTTTCTCAATTGCAGTCACCTTAGTCTCTGTCCCTGTGAGAGGTTCACCCACAACAACTCCACGCCTGTCTTACCCGTGAGCCTCCTGAAGGTTGTTACTTGACGTGGCTAAAATTCTTCCCCCAGTCCATTCATTGCTCTGGTCTCCTCCATGGTAAATCACTTTCTTTAATTTCTAGGGAATAAACGTGTATATGGGCTTGAACATTCAATTTAGAGCTGCCGCCTCATTCTTCAACTGCACAAGCCTAGCTTTATACCACCGAACGAGCGCTTGAGCCCCTGGGATCGAGTCTCCTTTGAATTAGATTTATTTGACTCGATGTTAGATGCTCAAACCGCCAGCTCGGATAGTCCGAGTCCAGCCCTTGACATTAGTCACCACCAGAGTGTTCACTGACAGGTTGGACGTGTTCCTGATGAATGAAGATATATGTAGCCATAATGTAAATTAGCTATGTACTCCGATAGCACGTTTCGGGCGGGAATTTTCGTCTTGGCGATACCGCCCACCAACAGAATCCGACAAAACTACAAAGGTCTATTGTCCGTATTCACCATGTGGTGCGTGGCTCGAGGGGAGCCTAATCTCCTGATTCTCACAAAACCAACTCGAGGCCTGGAGGCCCCCCGCTGAGGTGGAATAATCCCAGGGCGAATGGTCGGAAACGATGGGTAAAACCTGGTGAAAAGTTTCGCAGGTCGTTAGATATGAAGTTGTCCATCGATTGAGACCCTGTGGTACGATGAACCCAATACCATGATCCCAGAGCTCACGGGTGCGAAGTTTCCGTCTGACAACTCCCGGCTCCGCTGCCGACCTCGACCCCCTAAATTAGGGTGTTGGATGACATGTTTGTTTATGATATCGACTTCAACGACGAGGACGCAATCTTCCTTGATTGCACGCACTACACCTGACAGAGGTCAGCGTGACTGCAGACGCCAAGAATTAATCACCCTTGATGTCGGAGGAGGTTGCCGTAATTTAATGACGAGGATCTGCGTAAATTGTTCCGCAAGCCGCAGAGACAGGCTTGCTTGAATATGCTAAACGACAAGCGCCAGCGAGAGTAATATTTTTGAGCAGAAAAAGCATGTGATGACCACCGCAGGGGTCGAACCTGCAATCTCCTGATTCGTAGTCAGACGCGATGCCATTTCGCCAGGCGGCCAATAATACCAGCTGATCAAAAGTACATATAGGTTTGGTGCATCCAGAAATGAATGGTCGCAGTATGTTTGGACGATGATTTCTCCTAGATGTCCTGTATTCACATTCTCACTGAAGAAATTTGCCTGTCTATAGCTCCAGGCCATCTTGCGTTGCACATATCAAACCAAGCTGCTGAGGGGAAGTTAACTGCATCTTCATCTTCCCTTCTCGAATGATAGCCATGCGTTTGTCGAGTTGTTTGTTTCATAATGTTTTTAATGTCACTGAAGCTGTGAATAATGCACTGGGCGTACCGCACGCCATCCGTTCGTCGCCTGAAACCCTCCAGGCGCCCCTAGAACCGCAGAACCGCAGGGGGGCGTCACTTGGCTCCATAAGGCGTCAGAATTGGTGCAGTGGATGCTTGCCATACCAGTGTCCGGACCCTGTCAGTGGAATCACACCGCTCACAACGGTAATAAATGATACACTCCCAGGATGGGAGGTTGGTAAGAAAGCCTTGTGAGCGTATTGTAGGGTGACCAGCTTGACGATCAGAAATGCAAACTGGGCTACCAAGCGCCCACGATTGTACCACATACTAGATGTCGTAACAGCGTTAAACTCGGCTCAAATATCGGGTCCCTTTGAAGGGCTCTGTCCTTCAAGCTTTTTCGCGCTAGAAGGTTGAAAAATTCACATTCACCCGTATTGTATTTTATTCCATGTTTTAAAGTCTGAAAAAATTCTCACTCCCCGGCAAGAATCAAGTTGACCGGAACATTGTGTGTCACGTGGGGTGGACAAACCATTCCTCGAAGCATCAAATTGACGCTTAATTCATTACACACAGGATTCCAGAAGCCATGACACGCCTGTCTTTCGGGGATAAATAGTCATCCAGCTGAATTAAAGCGGTGCCAGTCCCAACCTCAACGTTCAACGTTCAACCTCAACCATGTCTGAAACCGAGCAACCACAGTTTTCTTTCATACTGTAAGTAAGTGTAACAACTCCAAGTGGTTCGTTCTCTGAGTCTTTATGTTAAAGCGTCCTGGGAACTGCAGGCTCTGGCAGGAGCACTGTACGTTCTTCACTTACAAAACGAAAGGTCCCCTCACTCATGTCGATCTCATCTAGTTCATTCGAGGCTTTCTCAAGGAAACGGATCCCACACCTACGATCGGCCAGGACATTCAACCCGAAACAGAAAGGATTTCAGAGTATTCTGTCACATTAGAAGAAGAAACCGTCGTTCTGGTCGATACCCCAGGAAACGACTTTTCGGACGACATCCTGCAGGACATAGAAGACTGGATGAGCACTAGAGCCATTAGGTCTGTGGTTACTTCGTCGTGTTGGGACTTATCTCAGGCCTTTGCCTCCCAGTTTCTCTCGAATTCGTGGTCTTGTTTTCCTCCAACCTATCACAGCCAATCGCGTTGATATGAGCATAAATAAACGGGTCCTTGAGAAACTACTTGGTACGGGCAAGGGTCAAATTTACCGGCATGTGGTGCTTTGCACAAGCATGTGGCCTCATCAAGTCTCTGAAGACCTTGAGGCAACGTATAAGAAACGGGGAGAAATAATCCAGCGTGGAGTCTGGGGTCCGTTGGAGAAACGAGGCGCCATGATGCAGTCGTATGATGGGACATCAGATAGTGCAAGACGCGTAATACGGTCAATTCTAGAGGTGCGCTTGATGCACTCATCGTAATCCCCAGGGACTCTGAATCGAAACCTCAGGCTCCACCTCCTGATGAAGGAAAGCGCTCAGGTCTTCAGGTTCGGGACGCACCGCTAGAGTGGGTATTTACCTAGTAGTTTGTATCCCTCGAACTTACCTACCCCTTCCCTCTACCCATCAGTGTCTCTTCTGGTCCAGTTTCCCCCCCTCAGAATGGTGTACCAACAATCACACGTTTCGCCTGGGTAAGTAATGCCGTAGTTCGTGATTATTGTGACAATGACTAAGTGCAAATTTGTAGTCATTCCGCTCTATCTTCAAGTCATACCGAGGCAAATTTATTATACTGTGGGTATTTATTTCCGATATCTAATAGGCGTCATACTGGAGTTGTCAAAGTCTACTGGGCCCCTCGGGCACTGGGAAGAGCAAAGTGCGATTTTTTACCTAGCTCGTCGTCGTCATCTCACCAATGGAGGGTAGTTTATTGCAAACGCCACAAAGCGTAATGTGAAAATTGGGGAGGGATTGACCCCATGCACAAATGCAATCCGTACATACCAGACAACGCTACCAACGGGTAGGGAGGTGGTCCTAGTAGACACTCCAGGGTATGACATGTCCCGCGACAGCCCGAATTATAACGGAGTACTGCGTCTGGTCTCAGGATGGCTTCGAAATAGAAATGACAGGTGTGTGTAGCTAATCGTTCACAGCTGTTATGGGTGACGAATTCTTTCTGGTATAGCTGGAATTGTTTCTCCACCGGGAATGTCACCATCAGTTCAATCCTCTTTTTCTATCGCATGTCAGACAACCGAGTTCCCAAATCCACTCAGAAGCATTCACATACCTTCAAGCAAGCGGGCAATACAAATGATTCGTTTAGCAGGGTTCACCTTGTGACGTCGCTGTGGAACGAAGTCGCTGCAAAAGATGGTCAGCAATTGGAAGACAAGCTGAAAAGCCAGCTGTGGAAAGAATTTGTTGACGAAGGGTCGAGTGTTCACAGGTTCAATCCGCGGGACAGTGCTTCTGCAGTTACAATTTTGGAAGCTGTAATCGGGAACAAGGAGGTTGGAGATATTTTTATTCCTTCTGCGCACTTGACCTCTCCTACGAGAGACAGTCAAAACCCCGTTCAATAGAGACATGAAGCATTGGATTGGTTTTCCGTAAACATTCTAGCTGGCAGTGAATATCAAACTGTTATACATGTACTGCTGCACGAGTCCGGAATCCGAGATATAGCAAGAGTCTTTGTTCTGAAGGCGTTGTACTATGGGATTACATTATCCTTAGATAGCTTTCCCCTCCCCTCTTCAATTCCTTCGTTCTTTGCCGGTCCGAGATCCGGAACCTTCGAGGGAGGTGCGGAGAATTGACCGACCTCCGCTCTTCGTTTCCGTTTTCGAAGTACGGCTCTCTCCAGTCCTCGTCCCTGTTTTCGAAGATCCTTCTCCAATCCTCGCTTCCGTTTTCAACTCGGCGGAACGCCTCTCCCCAGCCCCCGTTCCCCCCCCCCGTTCCCGAAGAACGACCCTCTCCACGCACTTCCCTCGAGGGACCCGCCCTATTTTCCTCACCGGGTTTTTTCCTCTCAACAGGCGTCTCCTCCAAACGAATCTTTCGTCCTGCTGCCAAAACCTTCCGTTGCGCACGCATGTCTTGTTGCTTCTTGTAAATCTCCTTATCTTTCTGCTCAAAAACCCGATTCACCCTCTCCTGCGTCTTTTTTCTCATCTTATCCAAGTCCTCCCTGAATTGTTCGTTAAGCTCTCTCTGTCTTTGTATCTCCTTCAGTTCAATATCCAGGAACATTTTCGGAACCTGGTGGGTGTTATCAACGTTGCATCATAATATCAAAATTCGCCCTCACATCCTCGGTGACGCAGTACTGCCAGTATTCCTCTACGAGTGATCGTATGGTACTGTTCTTGGGCGTCTTGATGATACGAATGACGTCCGAGTAGTCTTCCTTGGCTTTGTCTTTATCTTTCTGCTGCTGCCGCATTACTGCCTCTTGTCGCTCGTACCACTCTTGAATCTCCTGATCGGGACCAACTTGAGCAACGCGTTTGCCATCACGGTGACGAAGCGTCAACTCGCTCCCCGTCCAAACTCGAACAACGTGCATCATCATTCCCGGAAGCCAATGAACAGTCTCGGGAAAGATATGAAAAAGTTCCCTCGACTGGTTGAGCCTGGTCGCAATGTACACCAACTCCCATACGAAGAGCCATCGGCATTTTGGTCGTGTAGTTGATGCTGTGAATTGGCGAGGAGTTACTGTGGCGATGGTTGGGGTGGCGTCGAGCTCGGGGGGCGGTAATCGTATAACAGCGACTGTCTCGTCTGTTTCGTACAGCCATGGGCGACCGGATATCCGTACACGATCGATATGCATGTACCTTTGTCGTGCATTGAACGTGTAATTCAAATGTTTCAAGAAATCTCCGTCCCAAGGACCACCAGCCAAACTTTTCTTCTCCCGAAAAACCTCGCGCTCTCGTGTACGATCTGGGTGTGCGCCACGTATATCCCAACCTGTTGTGGGTTTCCGTTGCTTGACCCTTTCGAAAGTGAGGAATCCATTGCCCTTGGGATCCTGTGTCTCCGTCTTCGCCACAACAGCGACGATATACTCACGACATGTCTTCGGTGGGTCCTTCTTGGGCAATTTTTCCCTCATCACCCGTAGCTCGACGACATACCAAGCGTCAATTCCCAACTCCTGCTCCTGGATATAGTAGGCGTAAAACGGCGATCCCCAGAAATCCTCTACGGGATAAGTATCAAACCAGTACCACCCAGTGGGCTCCTTCTCTTTGGGTTTGATGACAGCATTGAGGACAGAACGGAAGGAACGCATCGATTGTAGGTAGGGATGGACTTGTGTGTGTGGCAGAGGGTGGCAAAAAGCTATTCTTTATCTTGATTGCTGTACGAGCACGTGGATGCGTCAATAGTGATTATACGAGGTAGAGCCTCGTGTCGTCTGCGTGCGCCTATCAGATTTGCCAGACTGGTCGACAATTGCGGGAGTCTTTTGTCCTGAACAATTTTGGCACAGCTCTGGCATACATGTACTCGTCATCCCTCCAAGCTACGCACATAAGATATTTGGTGTAGTAACCTCTAGTCGAAACTTCCTGTCTAACAGGATGGTTGAATTAGGGCTAGACCTTGCGTTCTGCCCCTCTAAATGAAACGAATGCAGCTAAAGACAAAAGCATTATTCCTCCTCAGAGGACATAGAGCCCACATCTTCGGCCACCTCAGTAGGATGGATCCGAGGCGACAGGGCATGCTCCTCGAGCATTTTTTGGTATTCATTCATCATCTTTTCCATCTCGTGTAGTCTTCTCTGGACCTTAGTGCGCTCTCTCGTCTCCTCCTCTTTTTCTTCCTCGCGTCTCTTCCTCTCCTCCTCGTATCTCCTCCTCTCCTCCCCGTGTTTCTTCCTCTCCTCCTCCCTTTCCTCCTCGAGTTTCTTCCTCTCCTCCTCCCTTTCCTCCTCGAGTTTCTTCCTCTCCTCCTCCCTTTCCTCCTCGAGTCTCTTCCTCTCCTCTTCGTGTTTCTTCCTCTCCTCCTCCAGTTTCTTATCCGCCTCGACCTCGGCTTTTTGACGTCTGGCTTCAGCGTCCATTCGTTTCCTCCTCTCGCCTTCCATTACCAACTGGAGGATTCTCGTTTGTTCAGGCGTGTTATCAGCAAAGTTTACATTGACCTAAACCCACAATCACAATCAACTGCACGAATGGATATGAACGTCATAGAGAAATCATACCTGGTCTTCGAACCTCACAATCGCACCATGCCATTTCCTTATGAGAGCGTAGATCGTAAAGAGCCGAGGAGCCTTAACAATTCTTACAGATCGCAAAAATGTTCCCATGCGCCCACTATTGACCCACATCATCACTTCATTAGACGGTTTCATTCTCTCAACAGAATCATCGTCCCCGTAAATCGCGGCGTCAACACCAGTGAAGACGCGAATAACATGGAAGATCATACCGGCGAACCAATAACAATTTCTGGTAAAGATGCGATAAAGCGATTTGCACTTGTGGAGCCGACAAGCAAGAACAACGAGTTCATAAAAGTAGATATGGCCGCGTGGAGGAAGTGGAGTGAGCGCATCGTAATTGAGCGTCGAAAAACTGCTTCTTCGCATGAGGCGAGAGGACCTCGATATTATTGATATTTTCGAGGTGTGAGATTTGTCGGATAGGTTGGTGTCTCCGCGCACCAGAGGATGTTCGGGTAAGGGAAACTCTTCTGCCACAGGCGAAGAGGCCTCGTTTGAATCATTGTCGAAAGTCTCCGTAGGAACAGGAACATCCTCATCATCATTCCTGGACGTTATAAGGGGAGGCTTTTCTGATAAGGGGGAAGGTAGTGTCTCGTGGCCAGGCCGGACAGGTGAGGGATGTTCGTTAGGGGACGTGATCAAGGGCAAACTAGCGTTTGCATGTACTGAAACGTCATGTTTATGATGACCGCCGATTGGAGGGGAACTCTGCGTTGAAAGGACAGACGTATGTGATACTGTACTACCCGTAGAGCCCGTGCGCTCAAGGGTAGCTGGAAGCAAAGTTTGGGAATGTGGTTTGGTTTCGCGGGCTTGGACTGTATGAGAAGTGGGAACCTGGAGGTTGGGAGGGGCGCTTCTGAAGGTAGGCACTTTGGAAACTGCGCTGATATCTGTGGAACGGGTGGTGGACCGGTAGGTGAGAGAGGAGAGGTGGGTGCAGATTTGCTCGGAGGGGAGGATGGATTCGCCGCAGGATCGGTAGTGCTTTCAACGTTGGGTTTCCCAAGGATGATCCAGGCAACTTCTATGTCGGAAGGGCTCCTATACGGATGATTAAGTAGTTCATACCGATCATCAGCCAGGATCATGTCTGCCGAGCTCGATTCTGACGCGTTGCTAGCCAAATCCTTGGCTGCAAAGAACATCCCAAGCATACCACCAAATCCGTCTGATTTTGGTGATGTAGCTCGCGAACTCGTTCCCCCTGGTCCACCCTCGTCGTCCGAATGTTGACCAGAATTTTTCGCACCATGACCAAAGGTCTTGTGCTCCCGCCTCCGGTCTGGTATATACGCGGTATCGCTTTGTTTTCCGTCGTTTCCTTTGGATGCGTCAACCTCATCCTCCTGTCCTGCCGCCTTTTCTCCCAAATCCTCTTCCGTCTTCTGTTCCGTATTCAACTCACCCGCCGTTCGTTCAAAAAGCAGATAGTACTCCCGCTTGTCAGCATGATTAGTAGATCTAATCGTCGCGACAAGGTACTCATGGAAGAAAGACAGTCGCAGAGCGGACTCTTTCCATATCGAAAGCCTAGTCACATAAAACGATTTGGCCCTAGCAATTCCTTTCGCCGTGTAAAATGCAGTGTAGAATAACCAGAGGTAGTCGATGGGACCCTCGCTGTACCCAACGTCCATTTCACCCCATGCCTTTAGCAAAGACCGACGCTCGGCACTGCTGATACTTGCCGCGTCAAGTTGCATATTTAGTAAGAAGAAGTGAGATGTGTGTCGAAGTATGCTAACGGAGAGGGACCAGGAAGAGGAAGAATCAAACCGGAAGGGTTGGTCTGCGGATGGATCGAGGTGGATGAGCCTCAAATATAGACCCCCACACTGCCCATTCCAAGATACATCGTCACTGGTGATTGCCGTTCATATCATTAAATTGATGATCTGGATCGCTACCCTGCTCCTAGCCCATTACAACCTGCAATGCTCACCGCATTGTAGATAAGTTCGAAGTTGGTGGGGATGACTTGCGGAGAAAATGGATAAGATATTCAAAGGGACAAGAGAACTACCCTCGGACCGTACCCCAGGAATCTCCAGCCCGTATATCGTCCTTCAAGGTATTTTACTAGCATCGGTCCACACGGGAGTAGCCAGCTTTCTTTGCCGATTCAGGGTCAGCCGCAGGGTTGAGATCGGACAAGATAGGAAAAATGATCCCCAAAGAGAAGGATTCATTCATCACGGCTTCGCTGGGTTTGATTGTGCTCTGCGCACGTGTAGAGCCTCATGGCAAGATGAAAGCTGACTCGCGTATGGTCAGTATTCTAGAACTTGCTATAAGCTCAAGACGCCCGGCTTACTCAATAAAAGGACCTGACGCATCCTCTCCGACAGTTGAGAGCGCCTTCATGTTGCGTTGGTGGTGGTGACTGAAGGATTCAAAAATTGGTACCCCAGAGCTTCAGGGAAATCAAGCCAAGCGAATCTGCGTTCAGGTCACGGGGAACCTGCTGACTCAATATGGCGTTTGCTCATCGAATCCACTTGCTCCGTTTCTCGTACTATTCCTTGGACACACTTGCACTCCATTAAAAATATTTCCATCTCACTGTAGCGAGGAAGTCTGAACGGTAAACGAGGTTTGGGTGGTCGCCGTCCCCGGTGATGCCGTTATAATAAGACATCCTCTCGTACTCGTTGGGGCCGTACACGGAGACAGCGGTGGCCTCGCTGGCGAGGGTGGATAGATTGGACGCCATAGTTACGTCGCTTAGAGCCAGGGAGCCGGGGCGCTTGCGTGGCTGGCCCTGGTTACATTCGAGAGTGAAGAGGGAGAGTTCTGGACATAAGGTGGTAAGTGTGATATAGACGCGGGAAGCATTAAAAGACTCGCTCAGCAGCTCCGGGTGCTCTCTCATAGTCTGGAGCACCTCCTAGGCGAGTCCGGATATTCCTACAAGGGAGATGGTAAGTATGGCATAGATTGATGACGTGCAAAAAGGCCAAGGGACTCGCCTTCGCCTAGAGGACCGACTTTATCTAGTTCGTCTTCTGTGAATGGCAAAGCCGCGAAAGGTCAGTGTGGAATAGACGAAGGAAAAACGGTGGGACTGGTTGGGAGGATCCATAATGAAGTTATAAACGCCATGGTGAACAAAGGAGAAGTGAAGAGCCTCGTCCTATATCAAAAAATCATCCAAGAGACAACTGGAATAAAATATTTGACATATACATATGCATATCTTCATCTTCACAGCAAGGTATTGCGTCATGTCAACTCTGTGCACTCAACGCATACAGTTAACGCTTCCTGTTAACCACAAAATCATGCACATCTCATTTTCTTGATGAAACATATTGAATTCATTGCGGTATGTGCTGGTTCGGGTGCGGTCTTCATGACCTGGGTTAAAATTGATGCATATTTTCTAGGTGGATTCTGGAGCTTTTGAACCTGGTACGTCAATCCTTTGGCGCGGTGGAGGCTAGTTACTCCTATTTCCAGTCACTCAACTCCATCCTCCGATTGTCTTCGGTTGTGCATAGTTTTAGTAATATTCCGAGTTTTTTAAGATCTGATAGTCAATAATCGTATGAACGTTAGTCCAGACCTGCGAACAATTCCAAATATGTCTGCCTGCTTTCGTGAGGTATTTAACTATCCAACCAGACCAAATTATTGACGCAGCAGAACGGTTCTCGGGAATACATTTTCGTACATTTTTCAATAGAATCCCAATAGCATCCACAATATAAAGGTTAGATAATATTCACTCATGTCGTATTATACATCATACAAACCTGGTCTGCCAACTTATGAACCTATCTGAGCAATGCATAGAATATTCGATTATATCCAGTTTTGATTCTGATATTTTCTGTGAGTAGGGAAATGTCAGGTTATGTACACTTGACGGTATGTAGAGGAGCTGACCCCAGAAGAGCTTGAGGTCCTTTGCCTCACCAATCGACTCAGCGTCTCGGAAATGGCCGAACACGGAGCTCGCTGGGTACATAAAAGCTTTCTCCATCTCACCTTGTACAATTCAATGTCCTATCGCACGTACGGAATTTCGGCCTTAATTTTCCTGCCCTGACTGATACTCCAGAAGCATAATGTGGTCAGACTTCATTTACCGCATCTTCCGCCTACCGAAGGATGGACTTTTTTCCGGTGAAACCGGTCCGTATCTCTCTCTCCTGAATTCTCTCCTCGACATTGGCCAGTTTCGAATATCTCCCGTTTAAAAAAAGGATAACTTCTTTTGGGAAGTCAGCACTAAAAGCTGTGCGCCGGCATTGATAATTGAAGTTGTCACCCCACACTCCATTGAACTCGGCCCTACCGGTGATAGTGCTTTCCAGACGCTCCGGTTATCATCGGATCTACGATACCCAACTCGCTCCCGGTCATCTACGGCATCAGCGCCCGCAATACTCAATTTATCTGTATGTGAATACCATACTGCGACTGGTGAATTTGTGGAATCTCCTACCCAGCCGAGATCTGGCCAGTGGGTGTGGAAATACGGTCTTTTGGAGGAGGAAGGAGAAAAAAAGTTCAGAGAGATTGTGGCAAGAGTGGTTCATATTTCCACTTGAATCGGTGTGTGTGTTGTAAATATGTCAGGGATATCATGCTCACTTTTCCTCCTGCAACGGTTCTATTAGTCGATCTTTATTGGCCTGTCCATATAAGATATCCTCCGAAAAAAAAAGCTTATAATTTCCAATGTCATCAAACATCGCAAGTGAGCCGGCTGAGGTCCCGCATATTCAACTTTACTTTCTTTACTCTCTTTGATCCGTTGAAAGACGAACCGCGACATCTACTCAGGGACGGGTATGGGCACCGGCCGCTTCAAGACCTCCCCCACCATTTGTAATAGACAAATTCTTCGATGTCCCTCCATCTCCATCCAACATGAAACGGCTAACACTGGCTGAGTGTGAAACATCTGTTCTCGACATCATCCGACTGTTACACCCTCTTCTCCCCAGAGCGCTTTCAGGCGCCTCAGGGGAACATCAGCCCTCAAATCCTATGAAAGGCTTGAAGAACCCTGTCGTGGTACAAATGTATTCAGCGGATGATTTGGACAACGGAGTGAGGAAGATTTTGCTTAACCATGGAAATGCGGAAGTCCCTACTGCCGGTAATAATCAGTATGTACGACGGTATCTCCGAGTCTGTGGCAGCTGGAGCGGGTCTAACTTGAAATAAAAACTGACAGTTACGCCGACCCTTACCCAATGGTCACATCAGCCGGAGTATGAACTCATCAGGGAGCCCGAAATGCTCTCACATAAGCCAAACCACCCCCACACCGTCGTCCCCCAGTAATGGATCGCTACAGGCACTTCCAGGCACTTCTGAATGAATGCAACCCTATTCCTGATTTGGGCAGTCACAAAGCGATGCGGCCCTTGTGCTTAACCACTATCGAGCCCCTTGAGGCCTTCGAGCAACTGGCAAAGGCACCGGAGAACGCCAAGCTAGTCGTTCAAATCTGGAGAGACTGCGTAAATTGTAAGTCCATGTTGTCGTCAAGCTTACAATGATCCTAATACACGTCTAGGTCATTTCTGACTTTGGGAGGCGGGTTTCAAGCGCGGGAATATCAGTCTATGGAATATTATGTGCCGCCCGTCAGGTGGTCAAGGTGAAAGATCGGACGAACGTAAATATCAGGGTGTGTTGAATGATTGGGACCTTGCTCGACATGGGGATGGACAACCCTCGCCAAGCCACCGTTCTGCGACGGTTCCATTCATGGCGCTGGAGCTCCTACCAAAGAAGTCCATAAAGCAAGAGCCCCATCCTCGCCTTTATCGATTCGACCTGGAGTCATTCAACTGGGTGCTGGGTTTCATCTGCCTCAAGTGGAATGGAAAATCTGAGTCGGTGCTCCGGGGATGGCTGGGGTCGGTTGATTCGTCAGGGTTTACGATGTTAGGCGACTTTAATGGAGTCAAACTGAAGGGGGATCCTGAGGCCTACTGGAACCTCTTCGTCGCTGTAGAGAAGTGGATCGACATCAGGTTTCGTACCCTTCAAATTTTGCAGAGAAAACTTACATGGGAGGAACGAGGGCACAGCGAGGTTTACTCAGAATTCTTGTTTATTGTGAAGACATGGGAAGAGAAGGGTAGAGCTTCTATTGTTGACGAGGTAATGGAACATTTCGTGCCAAAGAACGACGAAGATATCCAGGCGGCTTCTAAGGCCAAAACCAAAGCCGAGTAAATCATCTGCCCTCCACCAACACAACTCTTTATGATCTCTGTAACTGTACCAGTGCTTTGAACTGTCACCTTTATAAGAGATTACCAACGGAACTGTGATTAACGATACGAATGAACAATATATATATATTTGTCGAGATTACATGTATATATCAAGCTCACTGGAACGTGATTGCCGCTGACCTGTCATGGACGTCGGCCATATACCAGGCACGCCTTGAAGGACCAATGAAGAGATCGGGGTAGGGGTGTGGCGGGGGTAATGACGCCTTCAATAACCTCATAATGATATTGAGCGAAGGGGAAAGATAATGTTTGATGTCACAAAGCACAAGCGGATGTCAGAATGAGAAGGGCAAAAAGTGGACTGTCATAAAAGCGGTGAAAATCGTCTTGAAAAGCAAAGAGACGTCGATTTTGAGACCCAATGGTGAGCCGTACGCTGGAGCAAGGGATCATCGGGCATGCCCTGAAGAAGTTGATGTACAATCACTGGATTCGCTGTCTCCCGGAAGTTTACGGCTCCTTGGACATCTTACCATCGATGAACAGCTCCATTTCAAATTGGTAGACAAAGACCTCAAAATGCGTATAATCGCTTTGGAAAGTCTTGTGGAGTTGCAGAAGTTGGTGAAAGACAAGGAGAATGCTGGGTTGGTCTTTCGGATCTGGAGGGAGTGCACAGAGTGTGAGTTTCGGACGCCATCATACCTGTGATCGAATCATGCTGACATCGTCTAGGTCATTTCGAGTTATGGAAGAAGGGTTTCAAACATGAGGACATCAATCTCTGGAATATCATGTGCCACCAAATGTCGTCTGGTGGTCTTGGGAAAGCAGCAGACAAACGTGAATATCAAGCCGTCTTGAATGACTGGGACCTCGCAGTAGATGGCACTGAAATCGATCGCAACTCCCATCGTTCCAGAACGATTCCATTCATGGCCATGGAGCTACTCCTAGCGGAGGAGGGTAGAGAACCTCACAATGGTTCTCGTCGTTATCGGTTCGACCTTGAGTCATTCAACTGGGTACTGGGACACATCTGTGTCAAGTGGGATACGCAGCGATCGGAGCGGTATGAATGGCATGGGATGGTTATCGAAAATCTTAACCTGAGGAGATCCCCTAGGTTTCAAAGTCTGGAGGTGCGGAAGGGCTTTGAGGGCTATTGGAACCTCTTCGTCGCTGTAGAGAAGTGGATTCAGATGAGGTTTCGTATCCTCCAAGAATTATTCGCGGAAGATGAGCTTGCGTGGGTAGAGCAAGACCCCAAGATTGTTCATGATGAGTTCTGGTACATTGTGGAACTGTGGAAAACAAACAAGGAGGCATCCATTTACCTTCAGGTAATGAGGTATTTCAGGAAAAAGAATGCCGAAGATATTGAGGACTCCATAGCCAAAGCCCAAGCCGAGTAAATCGTTTGCCCTCCACTAACATGATCCTTTATGATCTCTGTAACTGTACTAGTAGTTTGAACTGTAACCTTTGGAAGAGCTAACGAACGATACAAATGATCAATATATATATTTGTCGAGACTACACGTATGTACGAACACCGAATAACCTATCACCGAGCTCACTGGAACTTCTCCTCAAAATTTGCAATCTCTCACCGCCAGAACATTCTACAACTAAATTAGTAACAGGGTTATAATCATAACGACACTCACATCGACCAATTCACAAGGTACACTCCTGAGCGCCAACAAGCTCCAACGACTCAATCCAGGTAATATCCCCGCCAATCTTATTCCTCATGCGAAACAGCACTATCCACAAACACGTTCTTCTCTAACCCCACCAAAGTGAGCCGTTCCGAACCAAATGTCGCCCCGTTCAATGCAAGTTCTTTGCATTGCTAACGGAGAGCTGCTTAGGGCTCACCCCTTGAACCATTTCCACGTTTCCTCCTGCTGATGAAATGAATATACTCCAGGTGGGAAGTGCCAACAGTAACAGGAGAGGATTTTGGGAGACCCAAGGCCGAGAGTGGCTTGGCGGTGGGGGCTTGATAAAGTGCAGGTTAAGGTGCTGACAGATATATGCCAAGAAGCACTTCTCCCGGAATGCGAAGCACCCATGAACCAGAGAGATTGGTATGCGACCATGAGAGCACAGGTAGACGAGCTCTCACCTCGAAAATTGTGATGCTAGGGCATTTTCCGGGGAATCAGTATCCATGCTGGGGGGGAATCTGACTCGGATCACGGGAAACCTTGCCACCTTGGTTTACATCGCAAGTTCTGCACAACAACACATTTAAACAGGATATCTCAACTCGAACTGGCTAATAGCTAATCACTCTGGGGCTCTTATGGACTTCGAGACGATGGAAAAAGACCCACAGGACGCTGAGTTGGTCTTTCAACTTTGGAGACAATGTATAGAATGTGCGCCCTGGATATCATCGTGACTTGAGCTGAATCAGGTTGACATCTGCGTAGGTCATTATAATATCATGTCCCACCGAGTGCCGTCCCGTGATCTAAAAGCGTTGGACAGGAATGTATATGAGGCAGTCCCCAAGTTCCGGGAAAGACTCAGTGAGTTGCAGCAAGAGAAAGCCAAGGAAACGGGTTCAAAGGCCAAGAAGAAGCGTTCACAACAAGGGAAGGAGAAGGACTCAAACACAGGAGAGAAGGATCCGAAGAACCCTGTCCAAATAGAGATGAATTCTGCGGATTCGGACCAAGTAGGGGGAAAGCTTGTGTTTAACCCTACAAAAATGCGGAAGGCGCTGTCACTGGTAATTTTGGGGCGAGGGACCAGCATACACGACGGCATCTTCGTGGCTCCTGATGGGAGTCAAAGGCTAACAGTCATCAAAGCCTCTTACCCAATGACCTCACGCAAGTTGGAGCACGAGCTCATCAAAGATGCGCGAAATGCTCTCACTGAAATCAAATCCCCCTTGCGGCGTTGTCTCCCAGTAATGTATGGCTGCAAAGACTTCCGGCCACTCAACAGCCTCATTCCAGAATTGGGAGATATCCGGCCCTTGTCCTTGATCGCTTTTGAGCCCCTTGAGGACTTGGAGCAACTGGCAAAAGCACCGGAAAACGCCAAGTCGGTCTTTGAAATCTGGAGAGACTGCGTAGATTGTAAGTTCATGATGTCGTCAAGGTCACAATGATTCTAATACACGCATAGGTCATTTCAAACTGTGGAAGAAAGGTTTCAAGCATGGGGATATCAGTCTGTGGAATATCATGTGCCGCCAAGTGTCGTCTGGTAGTCTTGGGAAAGCGGCAGACAAACGTGAATATCAAGCCGTCTTGAATGACTGGGACCTCGCAGTAGATGGCACTGAAATCGATCGCAACTCCCATCGTTCCGGAACGATTCCATTCATGGCCTTGGAGCTACTCCAAGCGAAGGAAGCTAGAAAACCTCTCCGTGATTCTCATCGTTATCGGTTCGATCTTGAGTCATTCAACTGGGTACTGGGACACTTCTGTGTCAAGTGGGATACGCAGCGATCGGAGCGGTATGAATGGCATGGGACAGCTGGCAAAAGTCTGCTTCTGAGGAAATTCGACAGAATTCAAACGCTGGAGGTGCGGAAGGGCTTTGAGGGCGATTGGAACCTCTTCGTTGCCGTCGAAGCATGGATTAAAATGAGGTTTCGTATCCCCCAAGAGTTGTTTTTGCAGAGAAAACTTACATGGGAGGAACGAGGGCACAGCGAGGTTTATTCAGAATTCTTGTTCATTGTGGAGACATGGAAAGAAAAGGGGAGAGTTTCTATCATTGACGAGGTAATGGAACATTTCGTGCCAAAGAACGACAAAGATATCCAGGCGGCCTCTAACGCCAAAGCCAAAGCCAAAGCCAAGTAAATTATCTGCCCTCCACCAACACAACTCTTTATGATCTCTGTAACTGTACCAGTAGTTTGAACTGTAACCTTTGTAGGAGCTAATGAACGATACGAATGATCAATATATATATAAATTTGTCGAGACTACACGTATGTACGAACACCGAATAACCTATCATCAAGCTCACCGGAGCCTCTCTTCAAACTTTGCCAACACAATTGCAGATAGACAAGGCGCATCTCTCATCGCCAGAACATTCTACAACTAAATTAGTAACATGAACCAAGGGTTATCACCAAGAACACACTCACATCGACCAATTCACAAGGTACACTCCTAAGCGCCAACAAGCTCCAACGACTCAATCCGGGTAACATCCCTGCCAACCTTATCCTCACCTCTTCCTCAGGCGAAATAGCACTATCCACAAACACGTTCTTTTCCAACCCATCGAATAGTATTTCAACAGCCCGATCCAAGCAGTTCTCTAACACCAAGGCGAAATCTGATGAGCAAATCATCGCCCGCGTCTCATCCAAGAGAGATATGAATGGTAGATCCGCGGTATGTGGGTGGGGATTTGGTAATGGTAGAGTCTGGATATCGCTAGGTACCGGTGCGGGTGTGGAAGAATATAAAGTACCGCCAGGTACGGTGGTGAAAGCGCCAATGGATCAGTGGTATTGTTTAGCGCGGAGAGGAAGTAATTGGAATGTGAGAGTTGTGATGATGAGAGTGACGTTGAGGATGTTTGAGTGTTTCTTTCGCCAAAAGTAGGTGATGACGGTTCGTCGATGTAGTTTGAGAACCCGCCTTGTGTTAGGACGTGTTGAACCATTTCGGGTGTCGGAGGAAGGAGCGTGGAGAGGAAGCTAATTGCGGCGTTAGAGGTGCGTAGTTAATAAGGAGATGTAGAGGGGAACGTACCTGATGCGACGTTCTGTGCCCTCGAATGTGATTTCATGTTCTACCCGTCGTCGAACGTCGCGGATGACTCGGTGAGGGTCCATCATGTTTAACTTTGTCTTGAGCGATACCCTGGAAGATGTTAACCGTGACGCTCAGTGAGAGACAGGCGGAGGGCACAACGAACCCTTCAAAAACTTCTTCCACCCCGCGGCGTGCGCGTTCTCCAGCGTCCTTCCATCCAACGTGAAGCAGCCACCAGCTGAGTGTGAGATACTTGTTCTTGACGTCCTCCGGAATGGCTTCATCCCCTAATGTATCCTGTTCTCCCAGAAGCGCCTCCAGGTCTCTTGACATCAAGTCTTCCAGTCCTTTCCCACCACCGAACAGTAAATTTGTCAGAGAACACTCGGCCTCCAATCGCTCCTGTGCCCGCTCATCGCGTTCTTGTTGAAGGACAGAATGTACGCACTTCGTCCATACCAAGAGAGTCAGTTGGATTGTCGTCACTAGCGATAGTAGAGTTGTTGGTAGAGAACAATATTTGTCCGAGTGAAAGCTAGGAATAGCGTCAGCTGAGTTACCTGCCGGACGCGGTGGGGAGGGAGAACTCACTCAACAGTTTGACTTCGTTCCACAGTTCAGCCTTTGTTCGTGTATCTGACGACTCTGATACGACAGAGGAACTCGCAACGCCATCCGACTAAATAATCCAGAGTGTGAGATGGGTCTCTTGATGGGAAAAGAAAACGACGTACAAGGTGCAAGCTATGTAGAGATATGTTTTATTCCAGAGGATATTTTGACAGCGATTGTCGTGGGGTGTGAGCGGGGGTCGAGGTGTGATGTTGTCCTAGACAACCCTCATAGCTTTGACAGGACGGCCGGACTACTGTTGACAACTGTGGTCGGACATACGAATCCATATAGGGCGTGGGGAGCTACAGGAATCACGCCGACTACCATTACTCCACGCATCGCTCGAATGATCGTCGAACCATCCGCTCAACGTTTGCATGGTAGAGCGGCAGCTTCGTTCTCCCATGTACAACTCTGCCTCATGTAATACTGGGGTTGCGATGTTGATCGCTGCGTTGAGAAGGTGGAAGAGGTTTTCCTTGCGTTACGATGGATCACAGTCCACAGGCCTCTGTTTACGAGTTCAAAGGGTCTCCCATTACCTATGCTTCAGCATTGCACGATTGTTGCACTACCAGAGGACCAAATAAACAACTGGGGCCAACCAGATGAACTCCCGACCAACATGCTCTCTGGGGCCATCGCACCCACATCACTAAGATTGGATTACAACATAACGTTCCTCGGCCTCAATCTTCCACGACAAAAGACCACTCATCTGGATTTAGACACCACAACCAAAGATTGGTCAATACCGGTCCAAGTGTGGAGAGGAAGCTGATTTGTGGCGTAAGGAGTGCATACTTTAAGCACCCGAGGCAGAAGGAAATGTACCTGATGTAACGTTCTGCACCCTCAATTGTCGTTTCATATTCTGCCCCGCTGTCGGATAAACCGGTCAAGGTATGTCTTCCGGAGTTGCCTCATATTTCCTTTGTCGCAGATGCAACTCTGTGGAGCAAAATGCAGGAGTATAAGGAACAATAGTGTTCCGGAAATGCGGCAAAGGACGGCTGCTCTGTGGCGGAGAGGATTTCATTTGATTCAGGGTCACAACAGGTCGGGTAGTACAGCGGGAAATGCTTGGTACACTGGCCGGCAACCTTCTCAGAGCTAATTGTTATGTTGCAAAGGAGGAAGAGTAGAGCTATATTCCATTCAAACACCAAGTGACCGCGTTCGTGGGACAAGCTGATGGCAGGAGTTGAGTCTACCATTCGAAAGTTGGGATTCGAGATTACAGATATGTACCGCTTGTAAATACCTTGTCTACCTGATGATCAAATACAATAATCGCACCCACATACCAAGGCCTGGGGGCAGACTCACTGCCATCTCAGCTTGTCATTAGGAATCCAGGCGGCTTTTCAGGCAGCTTGAGTCCTGGCACCGTAATTGGGTATGAAAATTTGTCCTAACTGTATCCAAGTGCCACACAGAAGGCCATCAGTTCACACATTCCAATTTTTCTACTACTACTTAGGTAGATCATCATTAATCAAAATGGAGAGGCTGACTTTGTTGAGGAAATGACCATAACGAGTTGTTTGCTGGGGGCAGCAGTAAATGCAGTGGGAGAGAACGTAGGGTCTACTCACCGAGATAATAAGCTTCTATCTGATACCTGTAGAAAGGTAATTCGGACAGACAGATATTATTGATGAAGCAGTTAACGTCAGAGGAGTAGAGGTCAAAGTCAATTAAATCAATGGAGGTGTTGTACTCAAAGAGATAGGCAATGATGAAGAAGTTGTTTGATTGAACAAGATACAGAACTAGCTCTGCTACATGGGGTTTATATACATATTGTAACATAGGCGAGTCATACTACATAAAATACTAGCATTGCATGGATTGTTCCTTATGACTCCCTTTAACTGTGGTGTAGTGCCTACGGAGTACTGCAGAACGTAGTATCTAGTCATTGGTACTATGTAGAATAATCTATCAAGTACTTATGACTCTCATCATATGCAGAGCAACTCATAGGAAGTTACTACGGAATGAAGTTACTGGAAAGTAACGGATCAGTCTATTATTATCATAATGACTTCATAGTCTATTACTAGAATATGTCCGAAACTTCAACACTCCTCCTTGCTCTGTATTGATATAGAGTTTTAATCACTCAAACGTCAAGCCAAGGCAAGGTCGGAATAGATTGAATTTAATTTTGTCTAAATTCTTTGTGAGAATATTGGTAGGATTTTCAGTGCCTTTCATAGAGAATATTTTAATCTTTCTGTCTTCTACCAAATCACGAATGTAATGGTATTTGACGTCGACATGTTTTGATCGTTTTTCTGTTACTGGATTTTTGGCCCAAAATATTGAACCCTCATTATCACCAAAGAGATAAGGGGCTAATGATTGGATACCAATTTCTTCCAACAAATTGACAGTCCAAACAAGTTGTCAACTGCAATCTGACAAAGCTATATACTCAGCTTCAGTGGAAGATAATGCAACAGTTTTCTGTTTCTTACTTAACCAAGCAATAGCTCCGCTGGCTAATAAACAGAAATATCCAGTTACAGATTTACGACTAATTGGATCACCAGCCCAATCAGAGTTGGAAAAGGTATTAAGGCCTTGCATAGAACTTCCATTATAGGTAATTCTATATTTGCGAGTAGCATTAAGATACTTTAGCAAATATAGGCCTGCATTATAATGCGCTTTAGTGGGATTGGTTATATGTTGTGATAATTTGACAGTGGTGAAAGCTATGTCAGGCCAACTGCCTATCATCAGATACATGACTGATCCTACTAACTGTTGATACCTCTTTATGAAGTCAGGTGTCGCTTTTCCTGTATTGGATTCGAAGATAAATCCATTTGGTAATGGAATTTCTTCTTGTCCAATTACTTTAAATCGATCAAGGACTTTTCCTAGATAATCCATTTGGTCTAGGGTAATTGATTGGTTTATAGGATTTTGCGAAATTTTCATGCCAAGAAACTCTTTGGTTGGACCAAGGTCTCGGCATTCCCATTTCTTCATAAAGAGTGCTCGCTTCTTATGTAGAAGTCTAGAGCCTCTAATTCCGACAAACATTGAGTCATCTACATAGACCAGAGCTATAATAAGCTCTTTGGTTTCAGGGTCGTAGTAATAATAGACTCCAGCATCTAGTTTGGATCAGACAAATCCTAGGTCGGCCATTGACTTAGTCAATTCCTTCCACCATTGTCGTCCGGATTGCTTTAGTCCATAAATGGCTCGGTTTAATTTCCAAACCAAATTACCACGACCTGTATTGAAACCTTCTGAAAGTTCCATATAGAGTTCTTCATCCAGTTTTCCATAGAGATAAGCAGTTTTAACATCTAAACTGAGCATCTCCCAATCGTTGAGGGCAACGACTGCAAATATAAGTCGTGCTGTCTCATAATGGACTACTGGTGAAAATAGTTCATCGTAATCGATTCCCTCTATCTGAGAGAATTCTTTTGCTACTAGTCAAGCACGGTATCGACTATCTGATTTGGGTGTAAAAACCCATCTATTTTTGACAGCTTTTCTTCCAGGTGGAAGTTTAGCTAAATCATAAACATGTCTTTCTTTGAGTGAATTTAACTCTTCTAAGCACGCTTTCCACCATTTAGATTTCTCTTCTGATGGTAGTTGATTTAGATCCTTGAAAGAAATAGGAACTAATGGTGATTTGACTTTTTGAGTGCACAGATAATCGATCATCCCTACTCCTCCTTCTCTGCATAAGTCTTCTAATGTAGAAGCTTCATGCTGAGAATGTTTATTGATTATTCCAGGTTTGGAAGCCTCTGATCGAATTTGTCTAACAAGTCTACTCGTAGAACTTGTTAACTTTGACTTAGGAGGTTGGAACATCTCATAGTCCTAGAGTATTTTGGTCAGGTACTTTGTAGAACCATAGAAGTTTCCTGGATGTTCAGGTACTTTTCTGGTTCTTTGCAGTCTCTGAGGTATTTCAGGAACCGGTATTTGATCCAATTGACCTCGTGGTATAGAAGGACCAGCATCCCGATCATCTTCGACAGGGGTATAGGGTATGAACGGTTGTACATCCGGATCATCTCTTTGAGAAGGCAGATGGTTCGGACCTTCAGGGTGATTAGGTGGATCAGTGTATGATAATCCATCACTGTCATCGTTTTCTGGTATTTGTGCTTCTCTTGGTGGAAAGAGAATGTTTTGCACAATACTATCCCACTCCTCCTGAACATCGGTATCGATATTCGGTGCTTTTCCCTTTCCTTTATTCTTTTTAGGTTCAGGGAAAGGAGTTGGAATTTGTCCATGTACAGATCTATAAGTCCTATCTTCTGGAGAACTTCCGGCAGAAGTTCGGGGAATAGGGCTTGGTGGTTTATCAATAGGTAAACCAGTAGATGGATCTGGAGCATGGAAGACAATAACTTCTGAAGGTGTACTTCGAGAAGTAGAAGATGATGGTTGGTTCATCCGTTCTTCTCGCTTCTTCCCAACACATTTAGGGAAGTGTTCTTTGCTGAATACGGCTGTTGGAGATGTATAGATTACATTTCCATTTAGGTGCCTCATAAAACGATAATTTTTCCTGTCTGATGTCCAACCAAGGAAAATCATGAGTTCTGACTTCGCTGTCAGTTTATTGTCTCTTATCTCTTTTGGGAGAAAGACATAAGCACCGCAGCCAAAGACTCTCTCCTTGGAGATGTCTGGAATCTTCTGATTCAACACTTCATAAGGTGTTTTCCACATGAGCCGTGATACCAGTGTTTTATTATAGATATATATCGCATGATCTATAGAAAACTCCCACCAACCATCAGGAATACAAGCATGATGCCGCATGGCTTCTGCTTTATCCATTAGAGTTCGGTTCAAGTGTTCCACTTGACCATTTTGTTGGTGTATGTGTGGTGCACTAGTCTCATGTATAATTCCTAATGAGTGCAAATGAGATTGCAACTCGTCAGTTGTATACTCTCCTCCTCTATCAGTGCAGAGATATTTTAATTTAGTCTCATATTGAGTCTGAATTAAGACAATGAAATTTTTCATTTCTTCTGTTGCTTCTGATTTCTTATGGAGGAAGTGAATCCATCCATGAGAGGAAAAGTTGTCCATTATGGTCATGACCTATTTAAATTTATGGTAAGAAAGAATTGGAAGTTCAACTAAATCCGAGTAAATTCTTTCGAATGGACACTTTGCATATGTAGGGTTCTCTCTAAAGGGTTTCTGGTGCATTTTTCCCTTGGCACAACTGTCACAGACTGGTTTTTGCTCAGGAATCCACACTGGAGTAAACCCAATCGTATTTTTCCTCAAAATGATTGAGGATACAATTAGAGGGATGTCCTAATCTCACATGTACAACTTTGTAGCCAACGATCGGATCCACAGTCATGGCTGCTTGTTCCGAGTGTACAGTTTTGGTGTTAACAAAATGTAAAGTAGTATTACGACTTGCTGAAGAATATGCTTGAAGAACAGCATTTCCTTTGCTATCAACAACTACTGATTCGTTGGCATCTGTTCTAACAGTTTTGCCATCCTGGCATAACTGTCCCACTGACATTAGTCATTCAGAGGTTCCTTTTAGAAGGAAGACTAGATATATTAATATCTGCGTTGGTTGAACGCTGTCAGTCTTCCCATTATAGACTCTATGCTTAAGCATAACTGCGCCAAGACCAACCGCATTAAGGTAGGGGCCTTGTGCTCCTACAGTCTTAATTGGGATCGAAATTTCAAGTTCTTCGAAGTTGATGAAGTCTTCCGCATAAGAGGTATAATGACATGATGCCCCTGAGTCTAATAACCATACATCACTATATTCTTCTAGTGGTGTTATAATTTGATCATTGCTTAGCAATCGAGATCTAATTTGATCTGGTACTCTTAAAAACTGATCGGGCATGCACATGGAGTAACAAAAAAGTTAAGAAGTGTTAAAACACTTCTCATTTATCCATTTGCTCGTAACAACATTATTATGGGATCCTAAAGATCCCAATAGCATAATTACATGCCTGGCCCCCGATGTTCCTTCCCCTTGCCCTTGCCCTTCTTCTTGTGAAGACAGCCAGTTGGCATATTGGTGACAGGACTGTGTATCAGGGTTAGTAAGAGTATCTGAGATCAAATTGATCACATACCCAGCTCCTCCCTTCTTCTTGAAGTCACTCCCATAGTCGGTCAATGAAAGTCCGAGAGACACCTCAGATTGAAGTGCCGAAGAAAAGGGTTCAGAATTCAGAGACTTCGGGAGAGGCCCAGAAGAGGGTCCTGCAACGTTCGCAGGGTTCCTGGGGTTGCAGATGTCATAAGCGACATCTTGAGCCGGTGCCATGAGGTTGTCGACCTCCTTCTCGCTCTCAAGCCGTTTGAAGGCCTCATCTACCAACACTGTAAGTATGGCAGGTCGCCTGTCAGCAGTCTTGTTCTTCTGAGTAAGAGAGTATCTCTTACTCTGGAAGCACTCCGTTGGAGGGGAGGCCCTAGGAAGAGGAGGAAATTCCTCTTCATAGGTCCTTACAGCTGGAGCTACTATTTCCTCTCGAGGAGGAAGGTAGAATGGCTGAACCTCTCCGGGTTCAAGCGAGTCACCCCAGGTGACGGAGTCCATGCTTGGGATCTTTACCACATGGTGCATAGCCAAATTAATTTTCGTCCCAAATTTGGGAGAAACCAATAAGGTATATGGCAAACCAAGGAGTAAGAGGAAAGAGAAGCGGACGCGAGTCGCATTAATATTGGGATTACTATGCTTTAGGAACCATTTACTCACCCTCGTGTGTCCCTCACAGGTATAACCTGGGGGGTGACCAGAAGGAACTGAAGGTGCACTGGGAGGTGTCACCGATCGTCCTTGTTGGGTACAGGGATGAGAGACCTCATGCATCCGTCGATCATAATGATCAAGGGCACGTTTCTTCGCCATTTGTATGGGCGAAGGACCAGTGACATGGTCGCACCAGATGGTCACCTGTTGAATCCGCAGTGAGTTCTCAAGAAGGGTAGTAAAACATAAGTTTTGTGCTTCAGCATGCACCTTTTTCTCAAGCTCAGCATGAGCATTCTCTCGTGCCTGCTGGACCTTCTTGGGATTAACCCAAGTAAGAGGCTTTGGTCTCTCACTCACTAGTACATGAGTGGTTGGAGGAGCGGGAGCAGGAACAGGTCAAAGCACATCCATGTGCCTCATCAGGTCGAAGGGGGTTATTCCCAGACCAGTGTAGCGACGGACCACTGGTTCCGTGGCAGCGGCAAAGCTCGCCATAGCTTCTGCCATGTGGGCCTGAGGTTTACCCTGGCACTTCTTGGGCTTCTTCTTTTTCTTCTAGATGTTAATCCAGGTAGGAGTAGGAGGAGAAGGCTGAGGGGGCTGCCCACTCGGATTGGCAGGATGGCGAGGACCTCTCGCAGACTGGGCCCTGGTATTGCCTCCAGGGTAGAAGTGGTTCCAGGGTGGTCCAGGGCGAGTCCTAGGGAAGTTGCCCTGAGGGCGAGCTTGGTAGTTAGCGGTGGTGGCATATGAAGCTTGTTGGTTAGACATGGAGGGTCTGGATCCTTCATGTCTTGACCATTCAGCATTTATAGTGTGCTGAACTACCTCCCAGGTCATATCTACAACATCGTGATTATTTGCCAATGTTGTTTGGGCCACTGCATTCCAATCCGGTGGTAATGTGTTCAAAGCGATCATCGCGCCAAGAACTTCTGGCAATCTTACTTTAGCTGTTTCTAATTGAGAAGCCATTATTCTCAATTCAGCTAGATCCATTGCTGGATCTTAATTCCCTGAAATGCGCTTTCGCAGCATTCTTTGGAGAATTGAATACACTGTGGCAGGAGAAGGTGTCCCAAAGTGGGTTTTCAAGTCATCCCAGAGGAATCCAGGAGCGTCATGCCCATGGAGTAATAGGGAATGGGGTAAGGTACCATTAATAACAGCCAATGCCTGACCTCTCAATTGTTCTCTCCTTCTATCTTCCTCCGTTAAAGCAGCAGGATTTGCAGGAGAGAGATCCTGGTTTGTCACAGTCCATCCGGACTGGTCAGAACCAGTGACAGAAATGAGGGTTAGGGCATCCTGAAGCCTTCTAGACCAGAACGCATAGTTCTTAGGCCCATTGAGCTTAGGTAAACCAGCGACGATATTATTGGTAGACATAATATCTTCGTCGAGTGTATTTCTTTCTAGAAGAAAATTCTCATATCAGCAATGATCAAATACAAGGATAACTCTGTCAGGTAAAGCCCTATCATCCTATCTCGGTTTAGAGGGGATGATAATGGTTTAACCATCAGTAAGGCTACCGGGGCCCATAACCTGTTGAGGAAATGACCATAACGAGTTGTTTGCTGGGGGCAGCAGTAAACGCAGTGGGAGAGAACGTAGGGTCTACTCACCGAGATAATAAGCTTCTATCTGATACCTGTAGAAAGGTAATTCAGACAGACAGATATTATTGATGAAGCGGTTAACATCAGAGGAGTAGAGGTCAAAGTCAATTAAATCAATGGAGGTGTTGTACTCAAAGAGATAGGCAATGATGAAGAAGTTGTTTGATTGAACAAGATACAGAACTAGCTCTGCTACATGGGGTTTATATACATATTGTAACATAGGCGAGTCATACTACATAAAATACTAGCATTGCATGGATTGTTCCTTATGACTCCCTTTAACTGCGGTGTAGTGCCTGCAGAGTACTACGGAACGTAGTATCTAGTCATTGGTACTATGTAGAATAATCTATCAAGTACTTATGACTCTCATCGTATACAGAGCAACTCATAGGAAGTTACTATGGAATGAAGTTACTGGAAAGTAATGGATCAGTCTATTATTATCATAATGACTTCATAGTCTATTTCTAGAATATGTCCGAAACTTCAATGGACTTCAAGTTATGACTCAAAATGGTACACAGAAGCATCCCAAGGCAATTGATCCATTATTGAAATATACCAAAATTAGGCTCCACAACAAGGATTGTAAAACTCTCCAGGGAGACAACCTGGACCTACAAGAGTAAACAGTGATGAAACAACCCCAAAAATATAGACTATACGACCTAAAGTCACATGAAGTCTAAATACAATAGTCATGGTATGAGCTTTTCTGGTTGGGGCATAGTAAACCGTTCCATTTTTCACTGGATCAAAATTTTCACGTTGCCCAAAGGAAGTAAGAAGACAATCCAGTTAACATACCCACCAACCCCCCTTGGCATGACTTGAGAACACACATGCCACACCCACCGCATTACTAACCAAAGATTAGTATAGTAGAACTTGTTTGGTCCGTGATAAACATTTTCCAGTGATAAGAAAGGATACACAAGTTACAGCTGCCAAGGGAAAACCTGATGGACATGTTCATCCACTTAGCTTTTGAAACTGCTGGACTTGTGACTGTGAATATCATTTGGCTATGTTTCAGGTTCCACAAAAGCATTCACGGAACGAGGCGCCAGCTCACTATTTTCTCCTTTGATTGTATCTCAATATCGAGGGTATCTCCAGGCTACCGTGATTGGACAGGAAATACCATCATCTACAGACACATTACCTGTGTTCACAAAAGGTTGGCAAACCTTTCCGTACCCCCGTTATTCTCTAATGCAGTTTCTACAATAGACCATGACCCGTTACGCACAACACTGCAAGGAGTTTCATTATGGCAATTCAACCACACAAGTGAAACAAAAGGCCTGTATTTCGTTATACTTGTTTTTCTCTTCTCAGAACTAGGCTCGATAACAGATATTTATAGATTCATTCCGGAGATAACTTGGACCCACAATATTAAATGGTGAGCCACACTGAGTCTGCACCCAGCAATCAGAATATGATCCGATCAAGCTTATTCTTCAGTCTTCCTGATACAAACCCCGGACTTAGAGGTTTCTGATGGTGGAAGATTCATTTCAGGGACACTTGGTTGTAACGAAGGTCAATTGTGAGGTCATACCGGCGAAATTTGCTTTTCTCTGGTAGAGCTGACATTGAACCGAGATACAGGATCCATAGCTGCTTTGATCACCTATTCTCCAATATGAATCAAACAAGGACATACTTGGAAGGTGTAAGTGCATTTTTACTATTCTTTCGAATTCCTAGACTAACAGGGAGCTCAGCATTTTCGGAGCAAGAAAGTGTATATATACTTGAACCATACAATGCCATAGACAGCGTCATTTACTCAAGTCTCATATCATCCTCCGGGAAACACACACTTTCATCCCCAGAACCCATCAAACAAAGCCGAGAGCATGGTTAAAAATGTTGGTGCTACCCCAATCAAGACCGGCGGGTCATCTGCACATCGCAATACTGATGGACTTGAACCAGCTAAAACGTGAGTTGTACTCAGAACTCTATAACTAGATCCCTAACTGCGTTGTAGCAATAGTGACTTGGCACTTAGGATTACAGAGGACTTGGAAAATCAATGGAATCCTCCTGGCATGTCGATTAATAAGGTTATAGAATATCTGTGGGACAAAGTGAAGCTGGAAGGGATACCCCAGCTGAATGATCCCACCAATAATGCCATGAGACATATTTTTATCCCCATAGCAAATTCTCTCTCGCAGACTTTTCAAGCAGATATGTAAGAATTTATCTGAACTGGCGTTCCACAGTAATTGATGCATAGTTGATAGGGCCGTCGTCGAGAGTGATTCTAAGGAGTCAGCCTATTATGACCTCTTGGAGAAACAATTCACAGCATCCTGGGGCGCTTTGCGTACTGGGGCAGCACCCGGCCAGCTTAGTGCCTTTCTACGTACACCTCCACCTCGTCTCACACCTGCAGTTAAAACAAAGGCAAGTCTGGGTATAGACGGTTTTCAAAGCGAACGCCAGCCTGATGCCTATATTACGCTTGAAACGGGGGCCTCAAGGGATGGGGAAAAGAGATTGAATGCAGCTGATCTGGCAGCGTTCATTGAGGTTAAAGGAAGACAAGGCCTCTAACGTTGCCTAGGACATTTTCGCTTCAGATCCCAAGAGAGGCTGACCTGCCAGATCGGTGGAAAACGACCCTAAATCCCATCGCTACGTTTAAATCTGGTGCGCATCCGAATGCATTTTCGGGTTGAGACACTTCTAATCCAAAGGTAGCTGGGGAAAAACGAGGTCCGGAAGAGCCTCTCAGCCATGAGCATAGCAGGGACAACGTAGGAGAAAGAACTGAGAGTGACAAGACGTCTGGCTCTGACCCTAACAAATGTCCGCTACTCCAGACGGTGCTTTATGCTGGTGAAATGTTATGTAGGGGCCCTTATGCGAATGGAAGTTGGGGGTTCGGGCTGATTTACGTTGGTGAGTACCCAAATCGTCAGATGTGTAGTGGTCACGCGCTGATGTGATCCTAGATGCTTTCATATACATGGTTATTTACAGCCGCTCACATCTTTTCTTCACGACTGGGTTTAGTATCACCCGGAATCTCCCACACTTTCTTGCTCTTCTGGCCATACTGGACCGTTTTCGAAAAGAGGACTGGGGGATTATCGAGGAGATCGATCCCACGGTCATCCCACCGACGGAGTCGGAATAGTCACAGACCAAATTCCGGGAAAGACATCCCTTCTTTGACTCTTACCACCACCATCGATTTGTAAAAAGTCGATTATACGGTTGAGAGTACAAGTACTAGGATAAATAATATGCCTGCCTTACGCTCCGATCTCTCTCGCAGAGATCCTGCGTCCGATAGTGAGGAAGATGTCTTCGGGTACTCGCCACGTGCCCCCGCCTCCTCTCTCTTCGCGCCCTCCACGGCTCCACCCTCCCCTGGTACCCTGCGCGCCAGGACAACCACTGCTACTGGTCCCAGCCCCTTGGGTGGCACGACCGCCGCCCCCCCTGTGGCCGCCCCGACCACTCCACCCCCCCCCGCGGTTCCCACTGTAGGCACCACGGCGAAAACCCCGCACAGGTCTTCCAAACGCCCGAGAAAGGAGGGCGATCACTACTACTCCGGCGAGGCTGGAAAGGACAAGGACTGGGCCGAGCAGGTGGAGGAGGAACTGGCCCCAAAAGTGACAATCGAGGATGAAGATCGGGAGAACCCCGAGGAATTCTACGACGCGGCTGTTCTGGAGGTCAGCAAGATCTCTGAGTGGGTCAAGGCCTGCAGCACGTTCAACATGAGCGGTGACGACGGGCTCGCTTTCGGGCGCGCCTTTGTCGAATTAACGGGCACCTTGATGAAAGCAGGATGGCTTAAGGTGGCCGTCGACGAGGAGAAGAACGACCTCCACGGTTGGCTTGGAGTCAACTTCGGCAAGATCGTCGTCCGCGCTGAGGAGACCCCCCAGCCCGACCTTTCCCCCTTGCACCAGGCCCCCGCCGCACGCAAACCTGCTGACGTCCGCATGGACGTTGTCGAGCAGATTATCACGCCGGGCATCGCCGAAGATGCCAAGACCAATGACGTCCCTGATGAGGACGTCCAGATGATTACCGAGGCAGAGTTCCGGACTGTCTCAAGGAAGAAGCCGAGGACACGACGGGCCAAGGCCGCCCAGCCCAAGCCCCCGAAAGCCCCGGCCCCCACCCCCTCTGCTGGCCCGCCCAAGGCCGCGCCAGCCCCCAAACCTGCCCCTGCCCCCGAGGCCCCGACCCACCGGGCCAAGTCCTCCTATGCTGCGGCCACGGCCGGGGCAAAAGCCCCAAAAGCCCCCCCTCCTGCCACCATCGGGCAGGACCCCCTCAAACTCCTGGAGCTCGCCAGCAAGTTCCCGGAATTAGCACACGATAAGGTGGTGGCTATGTACGACGCCGCCTTCTCCCCCTCCTCCCCCGCGGACAAGAGGCCGACCAGAAAGGCGGCCACTATCCGCTCGACACTTAATGGTCCTTCGCGCAAGCAGGTGATCATTCCCCTCCTTACTGGTCTGATTTCCCCCAACTTCGGTACCATCATCAACTCTCTTAATACCTGCCTCATCGCGGGTAAATCGAAAACCCGGGTCATCGCCGCCTCGCAGGGTAAGCTGGGCCTCATGGTCCACACCTCGGAGGTCTTGACCCCGGCTGAGCTTGATGCCGTCAGGGCCTGGCTCAAAGACAAGTTCGAGGGAACCACCACTGGTGAAGCCTCCCTCCCGAAATCCAAGTCGTTCGTGAAGATCACAGACGTATCCTACGTCACCCCTCGCGGCCAAATCCTGACAGCCGAAGACGTCACCACTAGCATCCGTGGGTCGATCCACTCGGATGCCATCCATCTCGTGTCCCCCCCGAGGGTGCGACGCAACTCCAAACACTCGGACACCTGCACGGTGTGGTTCGAGATATGGGATTCCAAGGCGGGGTCCAACGTCAACAAAATCGAGGACAAGTTCCTCAACATCTACGGCGGTCTTTACCGCATCAGGAAGGCCAACGCCAACCCGGGCGTCCCGTTCTGCGGCAAGTGCTGCAGGTGGGGCCACCCTCTAGTTCGATGTCGGGCAAGACTCTTTGTGTGCGCGCACTGTAAGGGCCCCCACTCCGTCGCCAATCACCGCTCCTTCACCAACTGTTGCAAGGGCAACGACAAGGCCGACCCGCCTATTGCGGCTACCCCCGCCGGTGAACCGTGCCCTCACAAGGCATCGTGCCCCAACTGTGGCAAGGAACACCTCGCCACTGACCGCAAGTGCCTGTTCTGGAAGAAGCGATTCGACCACGACTGGCACGCCAACAAAGCCCTTGAGCTTAGGGCCAACAAGGGAGTCCCGCTCGCCCCTCCCTCCTCTTCCCCGGCTGGTCGAAGCCAGACCAACCCCCCCAAATGAGTTACACACCCGGCGCAAACAACGGACCTCCTTGCTCGCTACTGAGGGAGTTGAAGGTCTGCTCGCACAACGTTGGAAGATCGTACGGAGTGATGGAGACAGTCCTCGCACGCAGAGGTGACGTCGACCTCCTCCTCATACAAGAACCCCCGTGGAGATACCTCCGCAACATCCCTTCCCCCATCTCCAACGACAGAGTCCCAATCGTAGGAGGCCCGGTCCACCCTGACTGGACACTCCTCTCCTATCCCCCCCCTGCCGAAGAAGTCCTCCAAGTTGGACACCAGCGTTTCCCTGGACGTACGGTTGACCTTAACCACCGCACCATACCTCGAGTCTTGGCCTTCGCCCACAAGAGACTCGCCAAACTACGACCATCTGTCCGGCGAGACATTATCGACCATCGAGACCTCCTGTGTGTATCTTTATATGCGAGAGGAGAAGAACTGCTTCTGCTCAACGTCTACAACGACAGTCGCAACACCGCGCTCCACTTCCTCGAGGAGCGACTTTTTGACCTGCCTCCTTTCGTTCTGGTGGGAGGCGATATTAATATCAGATCTGAGCTATGGGACCCTTCGACGGCGCAACACCCGCCGAGTGCGGACCGGTTGCTCATGATCGCTGAAGCCCTCAATCTGGTCAGGACGACTCCGACCGTGGCCATTCCAACGCGATACGCCGCGGACCCCAATCTCCCGGATACGGTCATCGACCTCATCTTTGTCTCGGCGATGTTACCCCACATCCCCTCCCACACCATCCAGGCGGGCGACCGGTGCAATTCGGACCACGCCCCCCTGCGTATCGACATCCCGATCCCGCGTACGGACGTCGTCATAGAGAGATTGACGATGCCTAAGGGATCGGACAACGAAACCAGATTCCTCGCGGATGTCACGCAAGGAGTCATTAACAGAGAGTGGCCGATGACTGACGCGGACGAGTTGGAGAATTCCGTCGAAGAACTCGGAGGCTTGTTTCACAGATCCTGGGACCGCCACGCGAAGAAGACCAAGATCACTGCCAGATCCAAGACCTGGTGGAACGAAGAGTGCACCACGGCGCTGGCAACACACCGAGCGGACCGGAAGAGCAGGCGCAAGTGGGCCGCCTTCCGTAAAACCACGAGGAGGGTGAAGAGGGAATACTTCGACAGGAAGATACAAGAGATCTCAGTCGACAACAAACGGCCATGGGACTTAATGCCATGGGTCAAGGATCGGGCCCTCCCGGCCACGGAAGCCATCCGTTACAATGGGCGACCGTGTCTCACCACAGACAGCCTGTGGAGAGCCCTCGACGAACACTACAACGCAGCACACGATCGACCGGTCGACGCGGCGGTTTTACAGGAACTTCCCCCTCCAACTGGGGAGGAGAGTAGGACTTGGGTCGACTTCTCTCTCTTAAAGATGATGGAGGCGCTCAAGGATACCTCGAACTCTTCTGCCCCCGGCCCCGACCACATTTCCTGGTCCCACCTCAAACAGATCGCTGCTACGGACGCGTGCGCTGCACTCTTCCTCCGGATCGGTAATGCGTGCCTGGCCCTCAGTCACTGGCCCGCACACTTCAAAAAGTCAACGTCGGTCGTCATCCCCAAACCGAACAAAGCCGACTACTCCACTCCCAAGGCGTTCCGCCCGATCGTCCTGCTCAACACCCTCGGCAAGCTCGTAGAGAAGATGCTGGCCAAGCGGCTGCAATTCGAGGCGGTGAAGTTCAAGGTTCTTCATCCCCACCAACTGGGAGCGATACGCCAGTGGTCCACTGAGGACGCGGGTCTCTTTCTCACCCACATTATCCGGGGAGCTTGGACGAAGAAGAAGAAAACGTCGGTGCTTGCATTCGACGTCGCCCAATTCTTCCCCTCCCTTAACCACGCGCTCCTCGTCAATATACTCGAACGACAGGGGTTCCCTCGCCAAATTGCCGCCTTCTTCGGGGACTACCTCGAAGGGAGACGCACCTCCTACCGATGGAACAACGAGACTTCCCCGGAATTCGACGCTGCAGTGGGAGTGGGGCAGGGCTCTGCTCTTAGCCCCATCCTCTCTGCACTCTACTTGGCACCCCTCCTCCATGTCTTCGAGGCGCGAATGGAAGAGCACCGCCACCACTGGGATTTCGACGTCCTCTCATTCGTCGATGACGGCACACTTGTCGCCCAGTCCCCCTCCCTCGAACGCAACGTTGAGATACTCCAGCACATGTACCGCGAAATGGAGCGGCTCATGGGCCAGTTTGGTCTCGCCATCGAACACAGCAAGTCCGAAGTCTTCCACTTCACCCGCGCTAGGCAGGACACAAACCCCACAATCGACCTTGGCTCCCCCCCATTCACGGGTCGCACCCCACTCAAACCGAAGGCGCACTGGCGATACCTCGGCTTCTACTTCGACCGGACGCTCACGTTCAAGGAGCATGTACAGTACTACTCTGCCAAGGCCATCTTGACGGTCAAGGCATTGAAAATGCTGGGGAACTCGGCTAGGGGGCTATCCCCGAGCAACAAGAGGCTCCTTTATCGCTCGTGCGTCGTACCCGTTGCAACCTATGGGTACCGGCTCTGGTTCCACGACAAGTCCCGGACGAAGGGGACCTGCGACATTCTCAACAAAATGCAGCGTTGCGCTGCTCTCTGGATTACCGGTGCCTTCCGGACGTCCCCCTCTGGCGGCGTTGAGTCCCTTGCGGGGCTCATGCCTATCAAACTCCACCTCCGAAAGCTCGCCGAACGACAAATGTCGAGGCTACACACTTTGGACGACGAACATGCCCTGGCAAGACTGGTCAGGGAATACCACTCTTCTCCCCACCGACTTCATATCAAGAATTTCACTGAGATTCAGAAGAAGAAAACGCTTGGAGCAGTGATGGACGCTTCCCGCCCCACCCCTGAGACTCGTTATATAGAATCTTTTAACTCTGTTTCAAAGACTCTCTGGCCCGGACGTAGGTTACTTGACCGGTTTCCCACTAATGTATCATTCATAGGTTTCAACCGAGACGAACCCCACCTCTCGAAGACCCTCTGGGATGACGTGACGACGAACGCAGCGACGGACCCCAAGTCCATCACCATTGGCACGGACGGATCGGTCCACCCCAACCCCAACCCGCTCGCCAGCCAGTACACGGCGGCGGCCACCATTCGACATCTGGACGGAGGAACGTCTGTCATGAAAAGGCTCGGAGGCACCACCTCCACCGACACAGAGTTGGTCGCGCAGTACCTGGCTATCACCAAGGTCCTCGCTTCCGCCGACTTCGACCAGGTTGAGCACGTCCATGTGTTCACCGACTCCCTCATAGCCTCCTGGCTACTGCTCGACTGCTCGCCACACTCTTGCCAGCGGCAGTCCATCCTCACCTCGAAGGCACTCCTGGCCTGGTTCAATGGATCTGACCAGCGCCACCTCTCGTTTTACCACACTCCATCCAAATGCAAGTACGGGTTACAAAAGGCCACTCACGACTGGATCCAAACAGTCGCCTGGCCTAACCGAGGTCGTGGCCACCGGGTCCCCAACTCGATCGACTACCTCCGGAAAAAGTCTGCCGAGCGCGCCATTCACACATGGCAGGCCATGTTCGGGTTCAAGTCCTACAGCGGGAACTCCTTCCTCTACCTTCCGGTCTGAGCGAATGGAGCCCCCGCCCTACCGTCGCACATCAAGTCCGGTCCCTGGATACGAGAATGCGGACACCAGCCACAGCTCTTCGCGAGGGCTTGTCGCGCCATACTCTGCCATGCCCCGATTGGGGAGTACCACCTACGGTTCTTCCCCAATGAGGACTTGGCATGCCACCACTGCGACAACCAGATGGTTCAAACCAGGTCGCACATCCTATATCGGTGTCAGAGTTTCGACCACCACCTCGGCGTCGATACTGTCAAGATGTTCACCAACTTCTTGCGCCGCAACCCCTCTGCGTTCGCCTTCCCCCCCGAGGTTGAGCGCCCTCGTATCCGTGCTGGTTCAATCCCCCCGCCACGTCGTCATCAAGTCCGTCAGAGGTTTGGGTCGGCTCCGGTTTGATTCCTTTCTCTCTCTCCTTTTTCCTTTCACTCTCACGGTTATGGACTTCACTCCATTTCTTTATCTCCCCTCCCTCGCTAGCATACTTTTTATCTAGTCTTCTTTCCACCTTCATCATTCCCGTGGTGCGGGGCCGAGAGCCTCCCCACACGCTAGTACCGTTCGCTGTTCCCCCTTGTGATTGCGAGTAGATAGTTCTCTTTTCTGTCTCTCTTCTTTCTCTCACTTTCTCTCGGACCAGCGTTGGTACCAAACATCGCTCTAGTGTACGCGCTAGATGGCGTCGAGTCTCGCGGGGTTAGTTTACTTTCCCCTCTCTGAACACTTTGTACGAGTATGCATTTGTATGTATGTACGCGCGGACTGCGATCGAGCACCGCTATATAAATTGATGATTTAAAAAAAAAAAAAAAAAAAAAAAAAAAAAAATTCCGGGAAAGACTCAGTGAGTTGCAGCAAGAGAAAGCCAAGGGGACGGGTTCAAAGACCAAGAAGAAGCGTTCCAAGGCCAAGAAGCAGGGTTCACAACAAGGCAAGGAGAAGGACTCAAACACAGGAGAGAAGGATCCGAAGAACCCTGTCCAAATAGAGATGGATTCTGCGGATTCGGACCAAGTAGGGGGAAAGCTTGTGTTTAACCCTACAAAAATGCGGAAGGCACTGTCACTGGTAATTTTGGGGCGAGGGACCAGCATACACGACGGCATCTTCGTGGCTCCTGATGGGAGTCAAAGGCTAACAGTCATCAAAGCCTCTTACCCAATGACCTCACGCAAGTTGGAGCACGAGCTCATCAAAGACGCGCGAAATGCTCTCACTGAAATCAAATCCCCCTTGCGGCGTTGTCTCCCAGTAATGTATGGCTACAAATACTTCCGGCCACTCAACAGCCTCATTCCAGAATTGGGAGATATACGGCCCTTGTCCTTGATCGCTTTTGAGCCCCTTGAGGACTTGGAGCAACTGGCAAAAGCACCGGAAAACGCCAAGTCGGTCTTTGAAATCTGGAGAGACTGCGTAGATTGTAAGTCCATGATGTCGTCAAGGTCACAATGATTCTAATACATGCATAGGTCATTTCGAACTGTGGAAGAAAGGTTTCAAGCACGGAGATAATAGCCTGTGGAATATCATGTGCCGCCCAGTGTCGTCTGGTGGTCAAGGCGAAACTTCGAACGAACGTAAATATCAGGGTGTGTTGAATGATTGGGACCTTGCTCGACATGGGGATGGACAACCCTCGTCAAGCCACCGTTCTGGGACGGTTCCATTCATGGCGCTGGAGCTCCTACCAAAGAAGTCCATAAAGCAAGAGCCCCATCCTTGCCTTTATCGATTCGACCTGGAGTCATTCAACTGGGTGCTGGGTTTCATCTGCCTCAACTGGGATAGCCAATCTGGATCAGTGCTCCGGGCATGGCTGGGGCCGGTTGAATCGTCAGGGTTTACGAGGTTAGGTGACTTTAATGGAGTAAATCTGGAGGGGGATCCTGAGGCCTACTGGAACCTCTTTGTCGCTGTCGAAGCATGGATTCAAATGAGGTTTCGTCACCTCAAAGGGACCTTCAAGCACAAACAGCTTACGTGGGTGGAGCAGGACCCCGAAGCGGTTCACCAAGAGTTCTTGCACGTTTTGGAAGTGTGGGAAAGGAGCAGGAAGGCATCCATTCATCTTCAGGTAATGAGCCATTTTGACGAGAAGAACGAAGAAGATATTATGGAGTCCAGAGCCAGGGCCAAAGCCAAAGCTGGAACCAAGTAAATTGTTTGCCCTCCACCAACATAACTCTTTATGATCTCTGTTAACTGTACTAGTAGTTTGAACTGTAACCTTTGTAAGAGCTAACAAACGATACGAATGATCAATATATATATAAATTTGTCGAGACTACACGTATGTACGAACACCGAATAACCTCTCCTCAAACTTCGCAAACACAATCGCAGATAGACAAGGCACATCTCTCATCTCCAGAACATTCTACAACTAAATTAGTAACATGAACCAAGGGTTATAACCATAAAGATACTCACATCGACCAATTCACAAGGCAAATTCTGACGAGGACTCTGTACTCAGCTTACATCAAGGTGAAATTGCATATCCGACAATGGCGCCACACCTACATCTGCCATAGTCTGCTGTAGAGCCTTCTTCCGTGTGAATTGGGTTGTATATATTGTAACACTGTCTACACTGGCTTTACACTCTTATTTGATAGTGTTATTTGACTGTATCGATTTCGTCCATCGTCTTCTATATCGGCTCCACCATCTACGATACCCCATCCGACAAGAGGGATCTGCATTCGACTTTCATCCTATCCCAGCTAGACCTCCTCCTTGTCCCGCCCCCCACAACGAATATTTACCCCCGGAACCCGTTAGTTTCGACGTGGCGCACGTAATGGTAGCGGTAGCTGTGGTGATGGAACGAACGAGTGAGGTCGAACACAACTAAGTCCAGAAGAATCACGCAGCCCACCACTGAAAATGTAGAACTCAATGTTAGATGCACAAACGTACAATAGTAGGACTAACGGGAACGCAAGATCAGTAGCGTAGAACAAGTCGGATATGAATACTACAATACTACAAATTATTACCAAGCCCCCAAGCAAACCAAAAAATAAATACCACTCCACACAACAACTCATTACTTCTCAATCCCAGAATCACCATGACAACCCAATTTCGCAAACACATTCTTCAATGCAGCCAAAACCTTTGCTATACCACTCTTCGATTGGGTGCTTGATGAAGAGGAGGAGGAAGAGCCAGAGCTGCGGGAGGTGCGATGTTCATGGTCACTTTGTGGCCTGGTTTGTACGCTCTCCTCTTTGACAGTTTGTAGTTTTGCTGGTTCAGTCTGCGTTACGGCATCTTTGCCTTTGGGCGCCAGTTCAGTGACTGGGGGCTGTACAGGTGCTTGTGTTGGTTCCCGTTCAGGTGCCTGCGAGACGTTGATTATAGGGGGTTCAACGATCTTCATCTCCTTTCCTTTCCCCTTCTCCTTCTTCTCCTTCTTCTCTTTCGCCTTCTCGCCTGCCTTCTCGTCCTTCTCTTTCGTCTTCTCCTCCCCCTTCTCTTTTCCCCCTTTCTTCTCTCCCTTCTTCATTCTACCAAACACCTTCACGAGTTTAATCCTACCAACAAGCGCCTTCACACTCTTAACGCTCTTAAGCTTCTCCTTCATCTTCTCTTCATCATTAAGCTTCTCGCGTGAAGTATTCTGCGCTTCCTCGGCTATAGCTTCATCAAACGCAGCGCCCAAATCCTGAAAACTTCCATCCCAGGACGATCCAGGAGAGCTAGGCGGAGGTGGTACAGAACTGATAGACTGCCACGCCGTACTCGATGTCGTCAACAACTGCGGATACCGCGTATACACAACACGGATCTAAGTATAAATAAATACCCAACGTCATCAATACTTCCGAAATGAGAAAAGCCAGGAAAGCACGTACGGTGTTGTAATAGTCCAAATAGCCTCCTTTAATCTTATCCCACCTAGCGTATAACTCTGCGTCACGTTTGTCAACGGAAGGTAAGAGTGTTGAATTGGGAGACATGAGTTCCTCTTCGAGCCATTCCCACCATGACACTAGATCAAGCATGCTTCGCGAGAATCGGTTGAGGAGGTTAAGATTCGCGACGAGGCTTGTACCGACTTCTTTGAGGGAGATACGACGCGAATCGGCTGGATGATAATCAATTTAGAGATAGGCAAACGATGAAGAGAAGCGAGGAAACTCACGTTGTTGAGGATCTGGAGGTACGAAAACCACAGTCTCACTATCTTTGGTCGTAGCAGCGATCTATTAGGTTAATATCAAACAAGATGAAAAAAATGACGTCAGTCAGGTAGATACTCAGGGTAAAAGTGAATTACGAACCTTGAAAATCTCTTGTTGAACGTTCTTGAATGTTTCGTTTGCTTTGAGACAGTGACCATGTCCATGAGCGGCCATAGTCTGCAATACCTCTGGAGTTGAAAGTCCCGGAACGTGCTGGTTTACGGGGGTAGTTGGACCAGGAGGAGCGAAAGGGTTACAAAGACTAGCTGCATCGCTAGCTAATCGATACCCGATTTGCGCTACGAGCATGGTTGTATCGACGGCATGAATGAGTCCAAGGATTTTTCCGTTGGTTTTGGGGACTAGGGGTACGATGGGATCCTCGGGTCTGTGGATGGTAGCAGTGAGACGACATAAATGGAGCGGAAAGGATATCAAAGGACATACGGGAGGCGCATTTGGCAGAAGGGAGCAAGCCGTTCGACGGTCTTACGTGTCATTTTCGCTAGTGGAACTATATCTAGGTCTGGTTCAGGTCGTTGGGGTCTAGAGAGCGGTGATTGTTCAGAAGCCATCAAGGCTGTAAAAACGATTGTTCAAAAATCTGGGAGAAGAGGGGTGGTCGTAAGATAGTGAAGAGAACGCAGTTAAGTGAGGGGATTGAGTGTACCACGCTGCTTTATACTGCATCGTGCGGAGTGGGGATACCGAAGAGTATGCATCATCAATTCATGAGACAGTCGAATGAAAAACACACCAAAGCATCGTGTTGGCACAGGTTGTGAGCCCAGGACCACAGTTTAGAAGTCCGGTTAAGCGGATCTCGTCCTTGTCGAGTCGGGTAAGCTCAAGAGATTGAGAACAAGGCCAGAGATCCGAGACGCATCGTGTATCAGTCTTTGAATGCGAACAGTGGAACGAGATTAGATACGTACGTGCGTGTATCGTGCCGTGTTTCACGCCATTGAGGTCATTTGGTAGGGAGATTGCACAGCCACATACGCATGTTGGACATGCGCCTTTTCACGGAACTTTGGCGGAGTTTAACTTTCACTTTTGTTTTCGGTTCTTGTTAGTTGCCTCATGATTGTTGGGATCATTCCGAAACGTTGGCTGCACCACTAGAACCAGAACGAACTCTGTGGCGATATACGTTGTCTGTGAGTTGAGGCGACGCTTAAAGCTGCAGTGTAACGTTGAGATATAGCCAGTCGAATCGATAGGTATACTTGATAATTGCGGGCAGCGATTACGGAAAGCACAAGATAGAAGATTGAAATAGAATCTATTGGAGAGCGAGGTCCCGTTGAGACACGAGTAATTGATCTAAGCTATCATTTGTGTTCCTCGATGCTTAGTTTTCGATGTCTATATTCCTTGGACCACTACAAACGCGTAAGTCATTGATGCGTGGCGAAAATGGTAAATGACCTACCAGCATTGAAGGAATAAATCGGCTGGGTTGACTAATGCGTTCCTAGGACAGAATGTCAATATTCCCATCAGAGAGAGATTAAAGGACTACACACCTCGTGGTCTGCGCTAACTTGCCATACAGCGTACGTTACAGCGAAAATTCCACCACAAGCGATGACAGTGTTCGAAACCCAGTTCGAGGGCCGGACCCACCAGCCACCTACATCGGAATGAAACGGTTGAAGTAGTCATGGACACGACATCGTACCTGAAGGTGACCAAACGTATTTCGGGTAAGGATATCTGGCACCACCACCCTATGCGCAGTCAGCATTCATTCCAGGACATACAGAACACGAACATACCATCACAGCAGGAAACCAGAACAGAGGGAACGAGCTTGGCTTGTTTGGTCACTGTCAACAACGTAACCCTAACCCCAAGACCCATGACACATGTGTTTCCCAACGGGAAGCAATTTAACCAATGCCAGTCACCGGTACCCGTCCTCACCATGTTCTCTACCCTCAAAAACTATGTCGGTGACCGCAAAGCTGGTATCGCAAAGACCATTGGCTTTTCTGGGGGACTCTATCTTGCAAAACACTACATTAGTGACAGGCTCGACGAAGTAAAAGCTCGGCTCGAACAAGAACGGGCGGCAAGAGATAGGTGCGTCACCATTTCTCTCAAATTCAAATATTTTCTAATTGAAAAGTGTATTCAGCCTCCGGCGGCGTTTTCAGCTGACCCAAGATGACGTTTCTTACACCGTTATGGCCTTATTACCCACTCTTGGGGACCAGATTCTCGAGAATATGGACGTCGAGGCCATTACCAAAGAACTCCAAAGCAGAAGTAAGGCTAGGCATGCAAGGCACCAGTCCCAGGCATCGTCTAGTCTTGCCTCGAGCATCGATGTTGTGCAGGAGCATGATATACGATCCGAGAATGGGTCGATAGTGTCGACAGGCTTCTCTCTGCCTGATCCAGACTCAACCGGTAAATCCTGCATTGCTTCTCATGTTGTCATTCACCCATCTAAATGTGCACAAGATCCCTTGTCAACATCCAACCTCACTTCTACAACACCTGATTCCGGGGAACACATGTCTCTACACAGTTCGCAACTAGTACGTCGTTTCCCTTTCCCGTCAAGAGGCACATCTCACACTCTGGATTATCTAGTCGGATGGCGTTGCGAGTTCCTCTGTCATATCAGAGTCGTCCGACACACGAACAAAGGCCGAACTGTGGAACGAAGTCAAAATGTTGAGTGAGTTCACCCCTCCCCCTGTGTCCGACAGGCAACCCAGCTGACGCCATCCGCAGCTTTCACTCGGACACTTACCGTTCTCTACTCGACAACTCTACTATCGCTACTGACGACGATCCAACTGACCCTCCTCGCACGGACAAAATACGTACATTCCGTCCTTCAACAAGAACGCGATGAGCGGGTACAGGAGCGATTGGAAGCCGAACTTTCTCTGACAAACTTGCTGTTCGGTGGAGGGAAAGGACTGGAAGACTTGATGTCGAGAGACCTGGAGGCGCTCTTGGGAGAACAGGATACATTAGAGGACGAAGCCATTCCGGAGGACGTCGAGAACAAGTATCTCACACTCAGTTGGTGGCTGCTTCACGTTGGATGGAAGGACGTTGGAGAACGCGTCCGTCGTGGGGTGGAAGAAGTCTTTGAAGGGTTCGTTGTGTCCCTCGTCTGACTCTCAGTGAGCGTCACGGTTAACATCTTCCAGGGTATCGCTCAAGACAAAGTTAAACATGATGGACCTTCACCGACTCATCCGCGACGTCCGACGACGGGTAGAACATGAAATCACATTTGAGGGCACAGAACGTCGCATCAAGTACGTTCCCCTCTACGTCTCCTTATTAACTACGCACCTCTAACGCCGCAATTAGCTTCCTCTCCACGCTCCTTCCTCCGACACCCGAAATGGTGCAACACGTCCTAACACAAGGCGGGTTCTCAAACTACATGGACGAACCATCATCACCTACTTTTGGCGAAAGAAACACTCAAACATCCTCAACGTCACTCTCATCGTCACAACTCTCACATTCCAATTACTTCCTCTCCGCACTAAACAATACCACTGATCCATTTGGCGCTTTCACCACCGTACCTGGCGGTACCCTGTATTCTTCCACACCCGCACCGATACCTAGCGATATCCAGAGTCTACCATTACCAAATCCACATCCACATACCGCGGATCTACCATTCACATCTCTCTTGGATGAGACGCGGGCGGTGATTTGCTCATCAGATTTCGCCTTGGTGTTGGAGAATTGCTTAGATCGGGCTGTTGAAATACTATTTGATGGGTTGGAAAAGAACGTGTTTGTGGATAGTGCTGTTTCGCCTGAGGAAGAGGTGAGGATAAGGTTGGCAGGGATGTTACCCGGATTGAGTCGTTGGAGCTCGTTGGCACTTAGGAGTGTACCTTGTGAATTGGTCGATGTGAGTGTGTTCTTGGTGATAACCCTTTCTTCCTGTTACTAATTTAGTTGTAGAATGTTCTGGCGATGAGGGATGTACCTTGTCTATCTGCGATTGTGTTTGCAAAGTTTGAAGAGAGGTTTCGGTGAGCTTGATGATAGGTTATTCAGTGTTCGTACATACGTGTAGTCTCGACAAATTTATATATATATTGATCGTTCGTATCGTTCGTTAGTTCCTCCAAAGGTTACAGTTCAAACTACTAGTACAGTTACAGAGATCATCAAGAGTCATGTTGGTGGAGGGCAAACGATTTACTTGGCTTTGGCTTTGGCTTTGGCTATGGCGTCCTCAATATCTTCGTTGTTCTTTTTCTTGAAATACCTCATTACCTGAAGATGAATGGATGCCTTCCTGCCCCTTTCCCACACTTCCAAAACGTGCAAGAACTCTTGGTGAACCGCTTCGGGGTCCTGCTCCACCCACGTAAGCTGTTTGTGCTTGAAGGACCCTTTGAGGTGACGAAACCTCACTTGTATCCATGCTTCGACAGCGACAAAGAGGTTCCAGTAGGCCTCAGGATCCCCCTTCAGATTTACTCCATTAAACTTGCCTAACCTCGTAAACCCTGACGATTCAACCGACCCCAGCCATGCCCGGAGCACTGATTTAGATTTGCTATCCCAGTTGAGGCAGATGAAACCCAGCACCCAGTTGAATGACTCCAGGTCGAATCGATAAAGGCGAGGATGGGGCTCTTGCTTTATGGACTTCTTTGGTAGGAGCTCCAGCGCCATGAATGGAACCGTCCCAGAACGGTGGCTTGACGAGGGTTGTCCATCCCCATGTCGAGCAAGGTCCCAATCATTTAACACACCCTGATATTTACGTTCGTTCGAAGTTTCGCCTTGACCACCAGACGACACTGGGCGGCACATGATATTCCAGAGGCTGATGTCCCCATGTTTGAATCCGTTCTTCCACAACTCGAAATGACCTAGAAGGATGTCAGGATGATTCGACCACAGGTACGATGGCGTCCGGAACTCACACTCTATGCATTCCCTCCAGATCCCAAAGACCAACCCAGCATTCTTCTCGTATTTTACCAACTCCTGCAACTCCACAAGAGGTTCGAAGGCGATTATGCGCAAAGGCTGCATTTTGAGGTCTTTGTCTACCAATTTAAAAATGGAGCTGTTCACTGATGGTAAGATGTTGAAGGAGCCGTACACTTCCGGGAGACAGCGAATCCAATGATTGTGGGTCAACTTCTTCTGGGCAGGCCTGATGATCCCTTGCTCCGGTGTACGACCTACCATTGAGTATCGATTTTGAGAGATTTCAGAGAGAATATATGGGCATCACTTCGGGCGTCCATATATTCTCTCTGAAAGCTCTCAAAATCGACGTCTCTTAGCATTTCAAGACGATTCTCACCGGCGTTTTATGACAGTCCACTTTTTTGTCCTTCTTGATCCCAGAAGGTTCATAGATACAATCATGAATGCCGGTGTCATGCCCCTAACCTAGGAGCGCCGACATCCGCTTGTGTTCTGTGGCATAAAACAGTCTTCACTTAATGTCAATACAAGGTTATGTCCTGGCAGCAAGGTGCTCTGGCTTTTTATAGTTATTGAAGGCATCATTACCTTTGCCACACTCTTGCCCTGATCTCTTGATTAACTGTTCAGAACCTGCCTTGTATATGTCCGACGTCCATGATGGGTTCGCGACAATCACATTTGAGGAGAGGTTCCAGTGAGCTTGATGGGACTTCATATAATCTCGATGAACTTATACATATATTGACCATTCAGTTCCATTTAGTAGCTCTTCCAATGGTTACAGTTCAAATGACTAGTACGGTTGTGAGAATGTCATCAAAATTTAGTTGAAGGACAGCACAGAATTTACTTGGCTTTGGCACTAGAAGCTGCCTGTATATCTTTGTCGTTCTTTGGCACGAAACAGTCCATCACCTCATCAACGATAGATGTCCTCCCCTTTTCCTCCCATGTTTTCAAAATAAACAAGAATTCTGAATGAACCTCGATGTGTCCTCGTTCCTCCCATGTAAGTCTTTTCTGCCAAAATAATTCTTGGAGGATACGAAACCTCATTTTGATCCATGCTTCGACAGCAATGAAGAGGTTCCAGTAGCTCTGAAAACCGTCTTTGACGTCCACACGCAGATGCCCCAAGCTTCTGCGGACATCCCTCGACACCCTAAGCCGACCTTTCCAATCCCAGATGAGTGACTCGTCCTTCTGAAAGCCATCCCTAGCGAGACAAAGGAAGCCTAGTGTCCAATTGAATGACTCCAGGTCATAGCGATAGTGACGGGATGTTTCCGATTCTGATTCCACGGTATCTAGGAGTTCCAGGGCCATGAAAGGAATCGTCTCAGAATGATGAGACTGGGGAGGGACATTGCTGCCGACCACTGGAAGCTCCCAGTCAATCAAGACCGCCTCACATGTACTCCTGTCCGACGCTTTTCCTAGACCACTAGATGGCACTTGGTGGCACATGATATTCGACAAGCTTATGTCCCCATGTATGTACTCCTTCCAGAGCTCATAATGACCTGCGCAGATGTCACACTGGTTCGGCTAAAGTCACGATGATATCCACGACGCACATTCTATACATTGTCTCCAAAGTTGAAAGACCAACTCAGCGTCCTGTAGGTCTCTTGCCATCGTCTCGAAGTCCGTAAGAGGGCCCAAAGTGATTAGCCGTAAAAACAGCATGCTGTGTCCAGGCTCTACCACTGATTTGGGAATGATTCTACCTCTCAACTGAGGACCCGAGGTGGCCTAATATGCTTGGAGCTCGAAGCAAAGATTATCCTTTGGTAGTCTTCTGGGAGACCTTGATAGTTTTGGGATCGGGCCAAGACTTTGTGTGCAGGCACATCCAAGGGTGATAGCCGGTTCCAGTTGAGATACCCTGTGCTATGGTCTTGTTGTGCGGAACGTGCGACGTAAACCAAGGTGGCGGGGTTTTCCCATGATCCGAGTCAGATTGCTCTCCGGCATAGGCCCTGATTTCCCCGAAGAGACCCTCATCACATCACAATTCTTGACCTGAGCTCTCGTCTACGTGCACCATCATGGTTGCATACCATTAATTGATGCCTCAATTCAGGCAAAATGCTTCTTGGTATATACCAGTCAACATCTTAGACTGCACTTTATCAGGCGCCAAGACACTCTTGGTCTTAGGTCTACCAAAACTCCCCTGTTAGGAGACACTCGCCACCCAGAGTATACTCATTTCATCAGCAGGAGGAAGTATGGCAATGATTCGAGGGCCGAGCCTTAAACAGCTACCTGTTAGCCCTGCAAAGGACTTGCGTTGAACAGGGCAACATTAGTTCGGAACGGCTCACCATGAAGTGGAAAACTCCGGTGGTTTGGCTTTGTATCCGCCTTGTTCCATATGTATCACAGCTGACGGCCATCCAGGGCAATGGCGAACATCATGGAACTCCAACGCTCAACAATGCATCAGCTTACGAGAATACGACACCGGGTGGGCGTCAAATCAGTCACCGTTAATAAACAGGGTCAGTCATCTCAAAAATGTTCGTTTGACTCGTGCGACATGCCCCCGTTCTCATTTCACATTATAGCTCATCTATTCAGTCAGCCCTCCTCTCTGGCACATCTAGTGGACTATTGAATGACACAATGCCTAGTTTTCTTCAAGAACTTTGATTGACGATGTTTCCAGCGTTCACGAAATACGAGCATTCCGTCCTTCAGCAAGAATGCATGAGTGGATACAATAGCACATGGAGGCCAACTTTCCCTGACCAACTTACTGTTCGGCGGTGGGAAAGTGCTGGAGGACTTGATGTCTAAAGCCCTGGGTTACTTTCGGGAGAACAAGATACCTTAGAGGATGACGCCATCTTGGAGGACATCAAGAATATATATCTCAAGTTTGGTTGGTACCTGCTTACTGTGGGATGGAAGGACATTGAAAAACATGGCCATCATGAAGTAGAAGAGGCCTTTGAAGTGTGCGTACTCGTACTCATCTCTCAATGGGCGCTATAGCTCATATGCTCCAGGCTATCACTCAAGATGAAGCTAAACATCACACGACTCATCTCTGACATTTAACGAAGGGTAGAACAGAAAACCACAATCACATTCGAGGGCACAGAACGTCGCATCAAGTATGTTCCCCTCTACGTCTCCTTACTAACTACGCACCTCTAACGCCGCAATTATCTTCCTCTTCACACTCCTTCCGCCAATGCCTGAAATGGCTCAACACGTCCTAACACAGGCGGATTATCAAACGACATGGACGAACCATCATCACCTACTTTTGGCGAAAGAAACACTCAAACATCCTCAACGTCACTCTCATCGTCACAACTCTCACATTCCAATTACTTCCTCTCCGCACTAAACAATACCACTGATCCATTTGGCGCTTTCACCACCATACCTGGCGGTACTTTATATTCTTCCACACCCGCACCGGTACCTAGCGATATCCAGACTCTACCATTACCAAATCCCCACCCACATACCGCGGATCTACCATTCACATCTCTCTTGGATGAGACGCGGGCGGTGATTTGCTCATCAGATTTCGCCTTGGTGTTAGAGAACTGCTTGGATTGGGCTGTTGAAATCCTATTCGATGGCTTAGAGAAGAATGTGTTTGTGGATAGTGCTGTTTCGCCTGAGGAAGAGGTGAGGATAAGGTTGGCAGGGATGTTACCCGGATTGAGTCGTTGGAGCTCGTTGGCACTTAGGAGTGTACCTTGTGAATTGGTCGATGTGAGTGTGTTTATGATTATAACCCTTTCTTCCTGTTACTAATTTAGTTGTAGAATGTTCTGGCGATGAGGGATGTGCCTTGTCTATCTGCGATTGTGTTTGCAAAGTTTGAAGAGAGGTTTCGGTGAGCTTGATGATAGGTTATTCAGTGTTCGTACATACGTGTAGTCTCGACAAATTTATATATATATATTGATCATTCGTGTCGTTCGTTAGTTCCTCCAAAGGTTACAGTTCAAACTACTAGTACAGTTACAGAGAGTCATGTTGGTGGGGAGCAGATGATTTACTGGATTTTGGCTTTGGCTTTGGCTCTGGAATCCATAATATCTCCCTCGTTCTTCTCGTCAAAATGGCTCATTACCTGAAGATGGATGGATGTCTTGTTGTTCCTTTCCCACACTTCCAAAACGTGCAAGAACTCTTGGTGAACCGCTTCGGGGTCCTGCTCCACCCACGTAAGCTGTTTGTGCTTGAAGGACCCTTTGAGGTGACGAAACCTCACTTGTATCCATGCTTCAACAGCGACAAAGAGGTTCCAGTAGCTCTGGAAACCGTCTTTGACATTCGCATTCAGATGCCCCAAGTTTCTACGGACATGCCCCGACTCCACAAGCCCACCTTTCCAATTCGAGATCAGTGACTTGTGCTTCCGAAAGCCATCCTTAGAGAGACAAAGGAAGCCTAATGTCCAATTAAATGACTCCAGGTCATAGCGATAGTAACGGGGTGTTTCCGATTCCGATTCCACGGCATCTAGGAGTTCCAGGGCCATGAATGGAATCGTCCCAGAACGATGAGACTGGGGAGGGACTTCGTCGCCGAATACTGCAAGATCCCAGTCAATCAAGACCGCCTCATATGCATTCCCGTCCGACGCATTTCCTGCACCACCAGACGGCACTTGACGGCACATGATGTTCCATGGACTGATGTCTCCATGTTTAAATGTCCCCTCCCAAAGCTTGAAATGACCTACGTAGATGTTAGAATCACTAAGCCTAGGTCTTAGCGACGTCCAGGACTTACATTGTATGCACCGTAACCAAATTTGAAAGACCAATCCAGCGTTCTTTGGCTCCTCCGCCAACGTCTCTATGGACACAAGAGGCTCAAAAGCAATCAATCGCAAAGGCCGCAATCCCTCGGTTTTTGCCAATTCTGGAATGAGGTTTTCTCCCCGCTTTGGCAAGAGGTCTTTGGAGCCATATATCTCTGGGAGACAATGCTGCAAGGGGGATTTGATTTCGGTGAGAGCATTTCGCGCGTCTTTGATGAACTCGTGCTCCAACTTGCGTGAGGTCATTGGGTAAGAGGCTTTGATGACTGTTAGCCCCTGACTCTTATCAGGAGCCACAAAGATGCCGTCGTGTATGCTGGTCCCTCGCCCCAGAATTACTGGTGACAGCGCTTTCCGCATTTTCGTAGGGTTAAACACAAGCTTTCCCCCTACTTCGTACGTATCCGCAGAATCCATCTCTACTTGGACAGGGTTCTTCGGATCATTCTCTCCTGTGTTCGAGTCCTTCTCCTTGCCTTGTTGTGAACCCTTCTTGTTGGTCTTTGAATCCGTTCCCCTGGCTTTCTCTTGCTGCAACTCACTGAGTCATTCCCGGAATTTGGGGACCGCCTCATATGCATTCCTGTCCAACGCTTTTAGATTGCGGGACGGCACTCGGTCGGACATGATATTCGACAAGTTTATGTCCCTGCCCCTATTACCGATTCTGGAGTGATTCTACCTCTCGACTGAGCACCCGAGGTGGCTTAATATGCTTGAAGCTCGAAGCAAATTTTCCTCTTCGGTAGTCTCCCGAGACTCCTTGATGACCACGGGATCAGGGCAAGGCTTTGTTGCAGGCAAGGCTTTGTATGCAGGCACGTCCAATGGGCGATAGCCAGTTCCAGTTGAGATATCCTGTTTAAATGTGTTGTTGTGCAGAACTTGCGACGTAAACCAAGGTGGCAAGGTTTCCCGTGATCCGAGTCAGATTGCTCTCCAGCACAGATACTGATTTCCCGGAAAATGCCCTAACGTCACAATTTTCGAGGTGAGAGCTTGTCTACCTGTGCTCTCATAGTCGCGTACCAATCACTCTGGCTCATGGGTGCTTCACATTCCGGGAGGAGTGCTTCTTGGCATATATCTGTCAGCACCTTAACCTGCACTTTATCAAGCCCCCACCGCCAAGCCACTCTCGGCCATGGGTCTACCAAAATCCTCTCCTATTACTGTTGCCACTTCCCACCTGGAGTATATTCATTTCGTCAGCAGGAGGAAACGTGGAAATGGTTCGAGGACTGAGCTTCAAACAGCTCTCCGTTAGGAATGCAAAGGACTTGCGTTGAACGGGGCAACATTTGGTTCGGAACGGCTCACTTTGGTGGTGTTAGAGAAGAACACGTTTGTGGATAGTGCTATTTCGCATGAGGAAGAGATGTAGATAAAAATGGCGGGGATATTACCTGGATTGAGTCGTTGGAGCTCGTTGGCGCTTAGGAGTGTACCTTGCAAATTAGTCGATGTGCGTGTCGTTAGGATTATTACCCTGTCTTCCTGTTACTAATTTAGTTGTAGAATGTTCTGGCGGTGAGAGATGTGCCTTGTCTATCTGTGATTATGTTTGCAAAGTTTGAGGAGCTTGGTGATAGGTTATTCGGTGTTCGTACATACGTGTAGTCTCGACAAATTTATATATATATATTGATCATTCGTGTCGTTCGTTAGCTCTTCCAAAGATTACAGTTCATAACTACTAGTACAGTTACAAAAATCATAAAAGGTGGAGGGCAAACGATTTACTTGGCTTTGGCATTAGAACCCGCCTGTATATCTTCGTCGTTCTTTGTCATGAAACGTTCCATTACCTCGTCAATGATAGAAGCCCCCCCCTTCTCTTCCCATATCTTTACAATAAACAAGAATTCTGAATAATCCTCGCTGTGCCCTCGTTCCTCCCATGTAAGTTTTTTCCGCAAAAAAGAGTGTTGGAGGGTACGAAACCTGATGTCAATCCACTCCTCTACAGCGACGAAGAGGTTCCAATACCTTTCAAAGCCCTCTCGGACCTCCAGACTTTGAAGCCTAGCGGATCTCCTCAGGTTCAGACTTTGGATAATCGTCCCGTGCCATTTATACCGCTCCGATCGCTGCTTATCCCAGTCGGCACAGATGTGTCCCAGTACCCAGTTGAATGACTCAAGATCGAACCGATAACGACGAGAATCACTGAGAGGTTTTCCAGCTTCCTCCGCTTGGAGTAGCTCCAAGGCCATGAATGGAATCGTTCCGGAACGATGGGAGCTGCGATCGATTTCACTGCCATCTACTGCAAGGTCCCAGTCATTCAAGACAGCTTCATATTCACGTTTGTCTGCCGCTCTCCCGGGTCCACCAGACGACACTGGGCGACACATGATATTCCAGAGGCCGATGTCCCCATGTTTGAATCCGTTCTTCCACAACTCGAAATGACCTAAAAGGATGTCAGGATGATTTGACCACAGGTACGATGGCGTCCAAACCCACACTCTATGCATTTCCTCCAGATCCGAAAGACCAACCCTGCATTCTTCTCGTATTTTACCAACTCCTGCAACTCCACAAGAGGTTCGAAGGCGATTATGCGCAAAGGCCGCATTTTGAGGTCTTTGTCTACCAATTTAAAAATGGAGCTGTTCACTGATGGTAAGATGTTGAAGGAGCCGTACACTTCCGGGAGACAGCGAATCCAGTGATTGTGCCTCAACTGCTTCAGGGCATGCCTGATGATCCCTTGCTCCGGTGTACGACCTACCATTGAGTATCGATTTTGAGAGATTTCAGAGAGAATATATGGGCATCACTTCAGGTGTCCATATATTCTCTCTGAAAGCTCTCAAAATCGACGTCTCTTAGCATTTCAAGACGATTCTCACCGGCGTTTTATGACAGTCCACTTTTTGTCCTTCTTGATCCCAGAAAGTTCATAAATGCTGGTGCCACGCCCCTAACCTAGGAGCGCCGACATCCGCTTGTGCTTTGTGGCATAAAATACTATCTTTCCCCCTTCATCCAACATCACTACGACAGGGTTTTTGAACCCATCGCTACCTTTGTCACGCTTTTCCCCCTCCTCCGCCATTAACTGTTTGAAGCATGTCTGTTATTTGACCAATGTCCATAAGTCGTGTGTGACCGTCGGATCAATGTCGGGTATGATCCCCCAATCCGCTTTGTCGAAGCAGTCCAGCATGGCCAGAAAAGCAATTGTCCTGATCATCCACATTGCGGGCCTGCTATCCACGTCTCTCTTGGACGAGACACATACGGTGATGTGCTTGTGAGATTTTGCCTTGGTGCTGGAGAATTGTTCAAATTGGGTTATTGAAATATTGTTTGACAGACTGGAAAAGAACGTGTTTGTGGGTGATTCCTGTTTCACCTCAAAGAAGGGCCAGTATAAGGTTGGCAGGAATGTAACGGATGTAATTCATTGACATTCAGGAGTGTTCCTTTCGTGGAATAGTCGATGTGAGTGTTCGTTAGCGCCGGGCGCCGGCAACTTCCGTTATCAGGGACCCCATGCTCAAAGCAAATGTGGGAATGGTTCGAGAACTGAGCCTCACACAGGACTCGAGGTTGGACGGGGCGACGTTCAAAGGTTCGGCACAAGTCTCACTGCGAAGTGGACGCCTCTGGTACGTTTGTTTTTATACATCGCTACATTGTGTCACAGCTGACGGTCATCCAGGGAAATGGTGAACATCCCGAAACTCCAACGCTCAATGACACATCAGAATACGAGACTACAGCCCTAGATAGGTGCCAAGTCAAGTCGATATGTTGCAAAGTAATAGAGAGGGTCCAGACTGTCCGTCCAACTTGCGCGACATGGTCCTGTTCTAAGGTCGTGTTCTGACTCATCTAGTCACTCAGCCTCCTTTCTGGCACACCTGACGGACCGTTCGAATGGTACTATGCCCAGTTTTCACCAGGACCCTGAGTCCCTTCCCTGATGACAGTTCCAATGTACATGGAACATGCGCATTCTGTCCTTCAGCAAGAACATGATGAGCAGTTTCAGGAACAATTAGGAACGGAAGATCAGACAATGCGGCGGAAGGAAATGTAGAGAGGGGAGTTCTCGAAAGGTCCGTGCTCATACTCCTCTCTAACTAAATTTCACAGCTAACATCTTTCTATATATCTTTAAATGTAAAGTTGAACATCTCTGACCTCGACCGACATGTTTGCGGCATTTGATGGTATTTGAAGATACGGAACGTCACACCAAGTACGTTCTCCTCTGGGTCCTTCGAATGCCCACCTCTAAGGTCGGCTCTAGTCTTCCTCTCCCTTCTCCTTCCGCCAATAAAGTAACACATGTTCACACTAGGCATCCTCTAAGGCTACGCCAACAGACTTTTGTCACCTTTTGCGAAAAGTACCCCCAATTTTCCCATGACACAGATGTTTCCAGATGGAAAGCCATTTAACCAATGCCAGTTACCGGTTGTCGTCCTCAAATGCTCTCTACCCTCAAAAACTATGTCGGTGACCGCAAAGCTGGTATCGCAAAGACCATTGGCTTTGCTGGGGGACTCTATCTTGCAAAACACTACATAAGCGACAGGCTCGACGAAGTAAAAGCTCGGCTCGAACAAGAACGGGCGGCAAGAGATAGGTGCGTCACCATTTCTCTCAAATTCAAATATTTTCTAATTGAAAAGTGTATTCAGCCTCCGGCGGCGTTTTCAGCTGACTCAAGATGACGTTTCTTACACCGTTATGGCCTTATTACCCACTCTTGGGGACCAGATTCTCGAGAACATGGATGTCGAGGCCATTACCAAAGAACTCCAAAGCAGAAGCAAGGCTAGGCATGCAAGGCACCAGTCCCAGGCATCGTCTAGTCTTGCCTCGAGCATCGATGTTGTGCAGGAGCATGATATACGATCCGAGAATGGGTCGGTAGTGTCGACAGGCTTCTCTCTGCCTGATCCAGATTCAACCGGTAAATCCTGCATTGCTTCTCATGTTGTCATTCACCCATCTAAATGTGCACAAGATCCCTTGTCAACATCCAACCTCACTTCTACAACACCTGATTTCGGGGAACACATGTCTCTACACAGTTCGCAACTAGTACGTCGTTTCCCTTTCCCGTCAAGAGGCACATCTCACACTCTGGATTATCTAGTCGGATGGCGTTGCGAGTTCCTCTGTCATATCAGAGTCGTCCGACACACGAACAAAGGCCGAACTGTGGAACGAAGTCAAAATGTTGAGTGAGTTCACCCCTCCCCCTGTGTCCGACAGGCAACCCAGCTGACGCCATCCGCAGCTTTCACTCGGACACTTACCGTTCTCTACTCGACAACTCTACTATCGCTACTGACGACGATCCAACTGACCCTCCTCGCACGGACAAAATACGTACATTCCGTCCTTCAACAAGAACGCGATGAGCGGGTACAGGAGCGGTTGGAAGCCGAACTTTCTCTGACAAACTTGCTGTTCGGTGGAGGGAAAGGACTGGAAGACTTGATGTCGAGAGACCTTGAGGCGCTCTTGGGAGAACAGGATACATTAGAGGACGAAGCCATTCCGGAGGACGTCGAGAACAAGTATCTCACACTCAGTTGGTGGCTACTTCACGTTGGATGGAAAGACGTTGGAGAACGCGTCCGTCGTGGGGTGGGAGAAGTCTTTGAAGGGTTCGTTGTGTCCCTCGTCTGACTCTCAGTGAGCGTCACGGTTAACATCTTCCAGGGTATCGCTCAAGACAAAGTTAAACATGATGGACCTTCACCGACTCATCCGCGACGTCCGACGACGGGTAGAACATGAAATCACATTTGAGGGCACAGAACGTCGCATCAAGTACGTTCCCCTCTACGTCTCCTTATTAACTACGCACCTCTAACGCCGCAATTAGCTTCCTCTCCACCCTCCTTCCTCCAACACCCGAAATGGTCCAACACGTCCTAACACAGGCGGATTATCAAACGACATGGACGAACCGTCATCACCTACTTTTGGCGAAAGAAACACTCAAACATCCTCAACGTCACTCTCATCATCACAACTTTCACATTCCAATTACTTCCTCTCCGCGCTAAACAATACCACTGATCCATTGGCGCTTTCACCACCGTACCTGGCGGTACTTTATATTCTTCCACACCCGCACCGGTACCTAGCGATATCCAGAGTCTACCATTACCAAATCCCCACCCACATACCGCGGATCTACCATTCACATCTCTCTTGGATGAGACGCGGGCGATGATTTGCTCATCAGATTTTGCCTTGGTGTTAGAGAACTGCTTGGATCGGGCTGTTGAAATCCTATTCGATGGCTTAGAGAAGAACGTGTTTGTGGATAGTGCTGTTTCGCCTGAGGAAGAGGTGAGGATAAGGTTGGCAGGGATGTTACCCGGATTGAGTCGTTGGAGCTCGTTGGCACTTAGGAGTGTACCTTGTGAATTGGTCGATGTGAGTTTGTTGTTGGTGATAACTCTTGGTTCATGTTACTAATTTAGTTGTAGAATGTTCTGGCGATGAGGGATGTGCCTTGTCTATCTGCAATTGTGTTTGCAAAGTTTGAAGAGAGGTTTCGGTGAGCTTGATGATAGGTTATTCAGTGTTCGTACATACGTGTAGTCTCGACAAATTTATATATATATTGATCGTTCGTATCGGTCGTTAGTTCCTCCAAAGGTTACAGTTCAAACTACTAGTACAGTTACAGAGGTCATCAAGAGTTATGTTGGTGGAGGGCAAATAATTTACTCAGCTTTGGCTTTGGCATTAGAAGCCGCCTGGACATCTTCGTCGTTCTTTGTCATGAAATGTTCCATTACCTCGTCAATGATAGAGACTCTCCCCTTCTCTTCCCATATCTTCACAATAAACAAGAATTCTGAATAAACTCCGCCGTGCCCTCGTTCCTCCCATGTAAGTTTTCTCCGCAAAAACGAGTGTTGGAGGGTACGAAACCTGATGTCAATCCACTCCTCTACAGCGACAAAGAGGTTCCAGTAGCTCTGGAAACCGTCTTTGACATTCACACGCAGATTCCCCAAGCTTCTACGGACATCCCTAGACACCCTAAGCCGACCCTTCCAATCCGGGATCAGTGACTGATCCTCCTGAAAGTGATGCGGAGAGATACAAAGGAAGCCTAACGTCCAATTGAATGACTCCAGGTCATAGCGATAGTAACGCGATGCTTCCGATTTTGATTCCACAGCATCTAGGAGTTCCAGGGCCATGAACGGAATTGTCCCAGAACGATGAGACTGGGGAGGGACTTCGTCGCTGTATACTGCAAGGTCCCAGTCAATCAAGACTGCCTCATATGCCTTCCCGTCCGATGCTTTTCCTCGACCACCGGACGGTACTTGGCGGCACATGATGTTCCATGGATTGATATCTCCATGTTTATATTCCCCCTCCCAAAGCTTGAAATGACCTACGTAGATGTTAGAATAGCTGACCCAAGGTCTTAGCAACGTCCGGGACTTACATTGTATGCACCGTAACCAAATTTGAAAGACCAATCCAGCGTTCTTTGGCTCCTCCGCCAACGTCTCTATGGACACAAGAGGCTCAAAAGCAATCAATCGCAAAGGCCGCAATCCCTCGGTTTTTGCCAATTCTGGAATGAGGTTTTCCCCCCGCTTTGGCAAGAGGTCTTTGGAGCCATATATCTCTGGGAGACAATGCTGCAGCGGGGATTCGAGTTCTACGAGATAAGCTTGCGCGCGCTTGATGAGGGTGTTTTCCGCCAGACGTCCCGCCATTGGATAAGACGCTTTTATGATGGTCGGCACGTTCCTGCTGCTGCGGGGGCCAGCCTGAAAGATACCCTTGTGGATACTAGTGCCGCGCCCCAGAATTACGAGTGACATCTTGTCTTCTCTTTCTGTGACATTGAATATAGCCTTCCCACTCTCCATCTCCACTACCACAGGGCACTTGAGCTGTTCTAGCTCCTCCTGGCTTTTCGGCATAGGTAGGGATGGTGTAGAGTTTCCCCGAAACTTCTGTTGTGTCCATTGCCCATGTTCGGCCGTGGGATCAATGTCAGTCATGATTCCCCAGTCCTCTTTGGTGAAGCGGTCCAGGATGGCAAGGAAAGCAAGGAAATGTGGAAGGTTATGAGTGATACTGAATCCAGTTATGAAGCAAAGACGGTAGCGGCAATAGATAAGCACATATATGAATGCATCTGGGGAAACCGCAATTAACACGTGACTAACTTCAGGGAACGTTGCAGTGACTCACCAACATAGATCAACCCAAAAGACCAGTTTCCATTCGCGTATGGTCCTCTGCATAACATATCGCCAGCGTAAAGTGCTGTTTGTAATATCGGCTGACTCCTAACGTCGGGTTGATCAGAGGCTTTCCCCCCTGGGTGAGCTGTTTCCTCTACTCCGGGATCAGAATTCAACTTGACTGCTAATGAATGTATGCCCACCATATTCGGCTACGGGGTTTAAGCCTCCGCTCCATGAGTCTGGCAGCATGGCCTCCAGGTCAATCTTGGTTGTAAAAGTTGCGGGTAGCGGTAAAGGGTCTTTTTTCCTTTTAACCTCGATGAACATCGCTAGGTCAGCAGCATACAAATTCGATTTTCCGGTCATGGTCATGGTGATCCACATATCCGCCCGACGTTCACCTTGGAAACCATAGATAGCCTTGGAAGCCGCACATCGTAACTTAATATCTTTGTACGTCCTGGGCTTGAGAGACTTAATGACTTGTTTATCCTTGCGCAAGAAAGCCTAGCATGTGTTGAACTGTTCCTCTATAAGTTCATAGTACTTTTCTTCCGCGCCAATACCCTCAACTTTTTTCCTGTTGGTTATATGCCAATCATCCCAGAATAACCTTCAGAACGTAAATGAATACTTACAATTGCTTTTCAAAAGTAGGCTTGATTTTGTCTGCGATGGGAATTAACGTATCTTTGATCCATTGCTCCAGTGTCTTCTTTCCAGTGTCCGTAGACCGGAATTTTACCCATAGATCAGAAATGAAGGTGCTCTGTAGCAGCTGGTTCTGTTATATATGCATTTATTTCTCTCAATAATATGGCTTGACTTGACCTGACAATTCTGGGAGGTTGAAAGAACGGACAAAAAAACACCTGTGTTTTGCGGGAGCATGTGGGTAGACAGACCCTGCTGCAGGATTTGTGTTGGGGCAGGAACAATTGAAATTTAAAGGCCTTGTACATTTGACTTCGGAACATGGAGGCAAGCACAGCAGGACACCCAAATGTTCGTCATCTCAGACTGGACCCACAGTCTTGAGAGTGAATAGCAATCTCAGAAATGAATCTTTCTTGGGCTATCTCGGGAGCATCTTCAGGTTTCATATCAGAAGCATAAGGAAAATTCTGATTCAATCTAGGATGAAATGGAATACTGAATATGCCCCGATAAGTAGCCCAATATGCTGATTATTAGATTCAGATAGTGTGTGGCTGAGCACAATCAACCGTCATTGTTTGTTATTGTAAGTCCAAGGTGTCTCTAGAGGTGAAGCTATTGACACCCGACATGGAGCATATTCTGGGCACAGGAAATGGTCATATAGCCTTGTGCCATAAACCCAGGGCTTTTGTTTCCAAGTAGCAAGTCAGGTTATAATTGCTCTCTTGTGTTTGACAAGTCATGCTATATCACATAAAATGTACTAGAGAAACAACCAGAATGCAGGAAACGATGATGCCCTTTTGTTAACCTGGGTAATGTATTGGTGAATTCACAACCACGTACCAGCAGCTTTGAATGGTTCGACTTTCCCCATCAGGGTTTCCCATGACCGTAATGTGTGCAACCAGCTACCCTCTTGGTCACCAAATGTTTTTCTTGGATCATCCCGCTCTGCTGTATTGAACTCCCATCACCATTAACTCCTATGTATCGCATGTGTCACCGGCCTTTTGGGGCCACTTACAGGTTCTTTTGGCACCGGATCTATAAATAATAGTACCCAATCGTTGCTGGCCAATAGGATAAGTGTGCATTGACTCAAGGAGAAGCTGTATCTCCGGATCTGTTGTGACCCCAAATTGGACCACCACCACAGAACCACTGTGGAGCACCGTTATCCTGTTCCTTGTTCTCTTTCCTTTTGCTCCGGTGTGGGGCACAAGAAGGAGTGTAAATCACATTCAGAATTATCTTGCTGACTTGTCATCATATCACGACAATTAGTACAGTTACGGAATATCACCACAGATCGGATTCGTTGTTGGGGGATAACTCACTTAGCTTTGAAACTCCTGCCAGGATATCTTTTTGCATGAAATGTCTATTGACCCCGTTGAGAATGGGCACTTCCCTTCCATTCATTTCTCCCGCTTCACAACGGAAATGCTGAAATCACCTTTGAAGACACAGAACGTCACACCAAGCACGTTTTTTCCTGTCTTGCACTTTTCATGGCGCGACTGGTTTCCTCTCTATCCTCCTGCCTCCAACAGCTGAAATGGTTCAACACGTTCTTGCGTGTTCTCAAGCTACGCCAACGGACCTCATCACCCACCTCTGACGAAAAACATTCTCGACTTCACCCCGTCCTTCTAACTCTTACGTTCAAGCTGTTTCCCTTCCGCACTCAGCGGTACCCCCGATTCATTTGGTACCTTCACCACCATACTCTGTGGTACCGCGTACCCTTCCGGTACCGAGTGATATTCGAGCACTACTATTACCAAATCTATCCACATACTGCGGATCCACTGTTCATGTCTCTCTCGGACGAGACACGGGCAGTTTGATACGCTCATCGGATTTCGCTTTAGTGTTGGAGAATTTCTTGGATCGGACTGTTGAAATCATGCTCGATGGGTTGAGGAAGGGCATGTTTGTGGATAGTACTATCTGGCCCGATGAAGAGGTGAGGATAAGGTTGGCGGGGATGTTACCTGATTTGAGTCGTTGGCACTCAGGAGTGTTCCTGGTGAATTGGTCGATATGAGTGCATTTATGGTTATAGCTCCTCCGCCACGTTACTGATTTGGTTGTAGAACGTTCCGACGGTGAGCGATGTGACTTGTCTATCTGCGACTGTGTCTGCAGGGTTTGAGGAGAGGTTCCGGTGAGCTTGGTCATAGGTTTTTCGGTGTTCGTAGATACGTGTAATTCACGTCGTCTCACTGCTACCATCCACAGACCCGAGGATCCCATCGTACTCCTAGTCCCCAAAACCAACGGAAAAATCCTTGGACTCATTCATGCCGTCGATACAACCATGCTCGTAGCGCAAATCGGGTATAGATTGGCTAGCGATGCAGCTAGTCTTTGTAACCCTTGCGCTCCTCCTGGTCCAACTACCCCCGTAAACCAGCACGTTCCGGGACTTTCAACTCCAGAGGTATTGCAGACTATGGCCGCTCATGGACATGGTCACTGTCTCAAAGCAAACGAAACATTCAAGAACGTTCAACAAGAGATTTTCAAGGTTCGTAATTCACTTTTACCCTGAGTATCTACCTGACTGACGTCATTTTTTTCATCTTGTTTGATATTAACCTAATAGATCGCTGCTACGACCAAAGATAGTGAGACTGTGGTTTTCGTACCTCCAGATCCTCAACAACGTGAGTTTCCTCGCTTCTCTTCATCGTTTGCCTATCTCTAAATTGATTATCATCCAGCCGATTCGCGTCGTATCTCCCTCAAAGAAGTCGGTACAAGCCTCGTCGCGAATCTTAACCTCCTCAACCGATTCTCGCGAAGCATGCTTGATCTAGTGTCATGGTGGGAATGGCTCGAAGAGGAACTCATGTCTCCCAATTCAACTCTCTTACCTTCCATTGACAAACGTGACGCAGAGTTATACGCTAGGTGGGATAAGATTAAAGGAGGCTATTTGGACTATTACAACACCGTGCGTGCTTTCCTGGCTTTTCTCATTTCGGAAGTATTGATGACGTTGGGTATTTAGATCCGTGTTGTGTATACGCGGTATCCGCAGTTGTTGACGACATCGAGTACGGCGTGGCAGTCTATCAGTTCTGTACCACCTCCGCCTAGCTCTCCTGGATCGTCCTGGGATGGAAGTTTTCAGGATTTGGGCGCTGCGTTTGATGAAGCTATAGCCGAGGAAGCGCAGAATACTTCACGCGAGAAGCTTAATGATGAAGAGAAGATGAAGGAGAAGGTTAAGAGCGTTAAGAGTGTGAAGGCGCTTGTTGGTAGGATTAAACTCGCGAAGGTGTTTGGTAGAATGAAGAAGGGAGAGAAGAAAGGGGGAAAAGAGAAGGGGGAGGAGAAGACGAAAGAGAAGGACGAGAAGGCAGGCGAGAAGGCGGGGGAGAGGGGGAAGAAAGAGAAGGGGAAAGGAAAGGAGAAGAAGATCGTTGAACGCCCTATAATCAACGTCTCGCAGGCACCTGAACAGGAACCAACACAAGCACCTGTACAGCCCCCAGTCATTGAACAGGCGCCCAAAGGCAAAGATGCCGTAACGCAGACTGAACCAGCAAAACTACAAACTGTCAAAGAGGAGAACGTACAAACCAGGCCACAAAGTGACCATGAACATCGCACCTCCCGCAGCTCTGGCTCTTCCTCCTCCTCTTCATCAAGCACCCAATCGAAGAGTGGTATAGCAAAGGTTTTGGCTGCATTGAAGAATGTGTTTGCGAAATTGGGTTGTCATGGTGATTCTGGGATTGAGAAGTAATGAGTTGTTGTGTGGAGTGGTATTTATTTTTTGGTTTGCTTGGGGGCTTGGTAATAATTTGTAGTATCGTAGTATTCATATCCGACTTGTTCTACGCTACTGATCTTGCGTTCCCGTTAGTCCTACTATTGTACGTTTGTGCATCTAACATTGAGTTCTACATTTTCAGTGGTGGGCTGCGTGATTCTTCTGGACTTAGTTGTGTTCGACCTCACTCGTTCATTCCATCACCACAGCTACCGCTACCATTACGTGCGCCACCTCGAATACCTAACGGGTTCCGGGGGTAAATATTCGTTGTGGGGGGCGGGACAAGGAGGAGGTCTAGCTGGGATAGGATGAAAGCTGAATGCAGACCCCTCTTGTCGGATGGGGTATCGTAGATGGTGGAGCCGATATAGAAGACAATGGACGAAATCGATACAGTCAAACAATACTATCAAATAAGGGTGTGGGGCCGGTGTAGACAGTGTTACAATATATACAACCCAGTTCGCACGGAAGAAGGCTCTACAGCAGACTATGGCAGATGTAGGTGTGGCGCCATTGTCGGATATGCAATTTCACCTTGATGTAAGCCGAGTACAGGGTCCTCGTCAGAATTTGCCTTGTGAATTGGTCGATGCGAGTGTCGTCATGATTATAACCCTGTCTTCCTGTTACTAATTTAGTTGTAAAATGTTCTGGTGGTGAGGGATGTGCCTTGTCTATCTGCGATTGTGTTTGCAAAGTTTAAGGAGGGGTTCCGGTGAGCTTGGTCATAGGTTTTTCGGTGTTCGTAGATACGTGTAATATCGACAAATTTATATATATATTGATCGTTCGTATCGTTCGTTAGCTCTTCCAAAGGTTACAATTCAAGCTACTAGTACAGTTACAGAGATCATAAAGAGTCATGTTGGTGGAGAGCAGATGATTTACTGGATTTTGGCTTTGGCTTTGGCTCTGGAATCCATAATATCTCCCTCGTTCTTTTTGTCAAAATGGCTCATTACCTGAAGATGAATGGATGTCTTGTTGTTCCTTTCCCACACTTCCGCAACGTGCAAGAACTCTTGGTGAACCGCTTCGGGGTCCTGCTCCACCCACGTAAGCTGTTTGTGCTTGAAGGTCCCTTTGAGGTGACGAAACCTCATTTTAATCCATGCTTCAACAGCGACGAAGAGGTTCCAATAGCCCTCAAAGCCCTTCCGCACCTCCAGTGTTTGAATTCTGTCGAATGTCCTCAGAACTAGACTTTCGCCAGCCGTCCCATACCATTCATACTGCTTTGATCGCTGCGTATCCCACTTGACACAGATGTGTCCCAGTACCCAGTTGAATGACTCAAGGTCGAAGCGATAGATTCGAGAATTTCTGAGACGTCGTTCATTTAGCGCCGCTCGTAGGAGCTCCAAGGCCATGAATGGAATCATTCCGCAACGATGCACATGATGGGAGTCGATATCACTGTCATCTACTGCAAGGTCCCAATCCGTTAGGATGCCCTTGTATTCACGTGCGTCAGACGCTTTTCCCAGAACACCGGTGAACACTCTGCGATACATGATATTCCGCAGGGTAATATTTCCGTATGTGAATCCTTTCTTCCAGAGCTCGTAATGACCTAAGGAAATGTTGGGGCTAATTGATCAAAGTGATGAGTTGGAGTACTTACATTCTATACATTGATTCCAGATTTGGAAGGCAAGCTCAATATTCTGTGAGTCCTTTGTGACAATGTCGAGTGTTACAAGAGGCTCGAGTATGATCAAGTGCAAGGGTTGCATGGTTATCATTCAGGGAGATGCTGCCATCTTATCGCATGGCGGCTGACTACAAATAAGGAGATTGTGGGTTCCGATACCGGTTTGGGTCGCACAAGCATTTGTTCATTAGGGAATGAGGATCCTGGGCCTATTGCCATGGGTGTTGATAGCATTTGCGGGAGCGTCGCAGAATTATAGGGTAAAGGAGGGATATCATTGGTGTACCACTAGATCCCAGTAAACCAAAACAGCTTCATAGTCATGCGCGTCTGACACTTGACGAGACATGATATTCCACAGGCTGATGTCTGAACTTCTTCCACAGCTCGTAATACCTACACAGGCATCAGAAACCGATGTGATTTTCGGTTGTCTGCTATATTCTCCAGGCTCACAAAGTAAGGTAAGGGTTTTGTATAGAATAATGACAGAGGTCTCGACTTTAGTTGCAGATGGATGCATTTTGTGTACGGGCAGTCAAGCAACGAAGTTGGACGGGTCTTTCCGTGACAGCACATCTCAGATTTGCTTTCTGACGTTTACCTTGATTGCCCTGAACACCAGCTCTAAAATAAATTGTTATATTCCATTCGCGAGCAAATAGACAAATAGACTGTTCTCTGTATCCCATACTAGCATTCTACGAGCTCAACTCGTCAATACGTTTTTGGAGTTCATCGCTAAGATCAGGAAAGAGATAAAGTAAGTTCAGTGCCACCGTGTTCACTTCATCTGGTTGAACTGGGAAGGTTTGTGGCTCTATAAAACTTGATGACGAAGACCTAAGTGTCGTCGTGCGATCTTCCGTTCGTGTCATCTGTGGTAGGATAGCGAACAAAGGTCCCAATGGAATAGGAAGTGAAAGGAATTTCAGCTTCGGACGTTTCGACGCACAGATCAATACCTAGCATTGACTCTTGCTCGATTATAACACCCAACGTTCCACAGGTAAAGAGAAAAGAGATTTCATATCCCCTTATATGGGATATCTTCTCATAATTCATACAATCAAAATCAACATTCCTCACTCCCGCAATGCCGTTGGCCAGGCACGAGTGTATGGGGTGTTTGATCCGTGGAGGGTGAACAATGGACTGGTGCACTGGAGAGATGAACGTGTGTGGGTTCTAGGAGGGAGTGTGGGAGGAAGGCTTATTGTCTGGGGATGGGCCAAACAAAGGACAACAAACACCCAATTGTCTCTACAGACAAAAGACGAGGCAAGCAAAATGGCAGCTCTTTGTTTCTCGTCCTGCAATGTCTGCCCACGACCTTCCCTACGACCTTAGTCTCTCTCCGCGCTCATCCATCTCTGCCTCGTCTCTCAAACGACCACTGCCGCCGCCACCACCCCCACCACCACCATCTACCCCACCACAACCCTCAATCAAACTCCTCTTCTCTCTCCTCCCACGCAAATACTTCCTATGTCTTCTCCTGCCCGCTGTCTCTTCATCTATTATCGCAGGCGGTGTCGCCCCATTCATGACCTACGTCATCGGTCAAGCCTTTGACGCCTTTGCTCTCTTCCCTCTCTCACCCAATCCACCCCAACCAGCAAAAGACGCTTTGTTGAATTCAGTTGGAATGGCTGCTCTGGAGCTACTGGCTTTGGGTGTTGGTTCGTTTGCACTGGGGAGCGTGACCAGTAGTTTATGGATATGGACCGGTGAGAGAAATGCCATGCAAGTTAGGAAAGCGGTCTATCGGTCCGTTGTGAAGAAGGATATGGTTTGGTTTGATACTCGTCTTGGTGATCAAGATGCTGGTGGTCTTATGGCTAAATTCACTCGGTGAGTCGTTTTTTACGATTTCTATATCATCTAACGTACCGTTTAGCGAAACTGATGATGTGAGAATGGCAACCTCACTAGCATCAGGATACCTCATTCAATACTTGACAACAACTCTAACCTGTCTCCTCCTCGCATTCATTCGTTCATGGTCTCTAACTCTCATCATCCTCTCTTCCCTCCCTCTCTTGATTATCATCCAATCCTTCTCTCAAAGCATCGCTGCACCACTCCTCAACCACGAACGCACCTCAACAACAACAACCGCTACTCTAATCAATCGTACCCTCACCTCTCTCCCTACCGTCAAAGCATTCAACGCTCAACATCTCGAACTTTTACGCGCTTCTCATGCTTTTGAAGTATTGAGATTGGCTGCGAAAAAGTTGAATAAAGTTTGGGGTGTGACCAGTGCCATGGCACAATTCGTCATGATGGGAATGTTCGTTCAAGCCTTTTGGTTTGGATCCAAATTGGTTCGAGATGGTAAAATCTCAGCTGGAGATGTCATGGCGACGTTCTGGGCTTGTTTAATCGCAACTTCAAATCTTCAAATGTGTATTCCCCAATTTATCACTCTCGCTAAAGGCAAATTCTCCATGGCCGCTCTTATGGAAATCATTCACGATTCATCATCCTCGTCGACTCTACCAACATCACCACTCCCCCGATCTTCCTCTTCATCCCAATTCAAAGCCCACTCCCGCTTCCTCCGCAAAATAACTCCGTCAAAATGTTACGGAGAACTATCCCTCCATTCTTTATCCTTCTCTTACCCTTCAAAACCTCACATCCCCGTCCTATCAAACATCTCTTTATACCTCCCCGCGAACGAAACAACTTTTATCGTCGGTTCTTCCGGTTCTGGAAAATCCACTATCGCTGCTCTCTTAATGCGGATGTATGAACCTAATGAAGGAACTATCATGCTCGACGATCAAGATGTCAGGTTCTTGGACGATGAATGGGTTAATGGTCATATCGCTGGTGTCAGTCAAGGATTCGGAGATGTAGTTATCTTGGAAGGTAAATCCCTTTGGGAAAACGTTGCAGTGGGCGTATATGGTCGATTGGGAAATATCAATAACGTGACGAAAGAAGAAGTGGAAGAAGCTTGTAGGATGGCGATGGTACATGAGTTTGTGGAGGATTTACCTGAGGGGTATGAGACGGTTTTGGGGAGTTCGGCGGCGGGGAATGGGGTTGGGTTGAGTGGTGGTCAGAGACAGAGGTTGGCGATTGCGAGAGCTAGGATACGTGATCCTACGATTTTGATTCTTGGTGCGTCTCTCTTTCTCTTCTTTTCTTCAGAATATTAACGATTCGTTACGTAGACGAAGCGACATCAGCGCTGGACGCAACTTCTCGTATCCTCGTCTTTGAAGCAATCAAAAACTGGAGAAGGAATAAAACGACAATCGTCATCACACATGATTTATCCCAGATTCAAAATCAAGATTTCGTTTATGTGTTGAAGAGTGGCAAGGTTGTTGAACAGGGATATAGAGCTGATCTCGAACGTGTTTCCATTCCTGAAAACGGAGAGGATGATGGAGGAATAGGTGAATTTAGGAAGATGATGGAGATTCAGAGAGATATGGGAGGATTTCCGGAGAAGAATGTCGAGAAAAGTGAAGAAGTCGTGAAAGGGGAAGAAGAGGAAGAGCAGGAGGAGGAAGAAGAGAGGAACGAAAAACGACTTTCCTTGAATACCATTCGTCCGTTGACGTTTGGGAATTGGATGTTTGATGTCGTTGCGGATTTGACTTCTCAAATCTCTTCTTCTTCCCCTCCCGATTCTACTCCGCAGCGGCCGACGAAGGAGAAACGAATTTCGAAATCCCCAAGTCGATTTTTACCTTTTCCCTCTCCAATCCCTGAAGAAGAAGAAGAAGAAAACGCACAATACGTCATCCAACGTCGTCTTCGTCGACCTTCGAGTGTTCTGTTGACTCCTGTCACACCTTTTACTGCCGTTCCACCTGGACGTATCGATTCGAGGAGGTTGAGTTTACCGATGTCGCCTACTTCGACTTTGTTTTCGCAGTCGTTCTCCAAGGTCAATTTGACGAAAGATAAAGAGGAGGAAGAGGAAGAGAAGAGGTTTGATGAACAGAAGGACGCGGTTAGAGGTGCTGGGCGCGTTGCTGTTCAGAACCGAACGAGAACAAGACCTCCGAAATTGACTGTTCGTATTCCTACTCCCAATGTCGAAGAACAACCCCTAGTCGAAGAACAACCACCGAAATTCTGGTCATTGATGCGTAAAGCCTGGCCTTCAATCCCATCCAAATCACTCCTCATAATCGGTCTCTTAATCTGTCTCTTATCCGGCACAATAACTCCTATATTCTCATTCCTCCTCTCACGTCTCTTATTCGAAGTATCCATCGGAGCCAAAAACATTTCCACCATCAACACTTTTGGTGCCATCGTTTTGGGAATAACGGCTCTTGATGGGATATTGCTTGGATTGAAGTATTACGTGATGGAATCTGTTGGAATGCGTTGGACGACCAAGTTGCGAAATGTTGCGTATGAGAAGGTTTTGGGACAGGATAAAGCTTGGTTTGATGTTGATTCGGATAAACGATCGGAAGCGAGGTTGATTCAAGTTATTGTCAAAGATGGTGATGATGCGAGAAATCTCGTTTCGGTCGTTATTGGTCAATGTCTCGTGGTTCTTGCCATGCTTTCTGTTGGACTCGTATGGGCGATGATAAGAGGATGGGAATTAACGTTTGTCGGGATTGGAATCACACCTCTGTTCGCTGGTGTCATGGCCATTCAAACTCGTCTAGTCGGGAATTGTGAAGTGAGGAATAAGAGAGCGAGAGAGGATGTGGCGAAGGGGTGGTATGAGGTTTTGTGTAATGTGAAGGGGATTAGGTCGATGGGGATCCAGAAACCGTTTTGGATTTCGTTTGAGGAGGCGGTGGAGAGGGCTTTGAAGACTGGGGTGAGAGGTGCTTGGGTCGAAGGTGGGACTCATGGTGTTGCTTCTGGATTGATTTATGGTGCGGAGGCGGTGTTGTTTTATGTTGGTGCGGTGCTTGTGGCGAAGGGGAGGTATAGTTATTTGCAGATGGTTGAAGTGTTGAATTTGGTGGTGTTTTCTGTGACGATTGGGAGTCAACTCATGGCTTTTAGTACGTTCTTTTCTCCCCTTTCTTCTTTGGATATAAGCTGATGATTCCTATAGCGGAAAAGATTGCGAAATCAGTTCAAGCGACACATGATTTAATGACTCTCACCGATCTTTCAACATCAACCACATCCGAATCAAAAGGAATTCTCAAACCTTCCCTATCCCTCCTCGCATCCGGACCCATCTCATTCGAAAACGTATCATTCTCATACCCCTCCCGTCCCTCAATTCCCACTCTTAAAAATTTCAACCTCGTGATTGATCAAGGAGAATGTATTGCTTTGGTTGGTGCTTCTGGGTCTGGGAAGTCTACGATAACGGCGTTGTTGCAGAGGTTGTATGAACCTACGTATGGTCGGATAAGGTTTGGGGGTGTGGGGATTGAGGATGTTGATGTGAAGTGGTTAAGAGGGGGATTGGGTGTCGTTTCGCAATCGCCGCAGTTGTTTGAAGAGAAGAGTGTGGAGGAGAATATTCTTTATGGGATTGATCTTGATGAGGAGGAGGAGGAGAAGAGGAATGTGGTTAGGCGTGTGGCGGGGTTGGCGAATGTGGATTGGTTGAGTGGTGGTGATGAAGCGTTCAAGACACCATTAGGAGAAATCTCAGGTGGACAAGCGCAGAGGATACAAATTGCAAGAGCATTAGCGAGGGGAGGTGTGCATTTACTCATTCTTGATGAATGTACCAGTGCGTTGGATGTGGAGAATCAGAAAGAAGTGTTGGAAGCTATTCATAATATCAGGCGAATGGGGAGGGGTGGGATAAGGATGGTGGTTGTGACGCATAAAGTTGAAGTTATGAGGATGTGTGATAGGGTTGTGGTTTTGAAGGATGGAGAGGTTTGTGAGGAGGGGAGGTATGAGGAGTTGGTTGGAAGGAAGGGTGGGGTGTTTAGAGAGTTGGCGAGGGGGGGTGTTTGGGAGACGTGATCTCTTTTTTTTTTTTTTGTTTGGTGTTTCGTTCTTTTTTTATTATTATTATGGGTTTTGGTTGATGATTATGACATGGGATGATTGATGTAATGTAGCGTGTAATTATGGATTTTTGGATAAACTGCATTATTTATGAGTGTAATTGTCATGTTTCTGGAAATTGCATATTGGGATGAACGCTCTTCCTCATCTTCTTCACGGGCATTTGAGATGCAGTACTTTCATTGGAATTGCGTGGATATTTGTTATCATCCATATTGTACTTGTTTTTTGATGTCAAAAATCGTTTTCTTGGATTGGAATGGAGGAGAGAGAGTTTGTATCTTGGAGATGAGGTAAGGTCATGTCAGGGAGGCGGGTACCTTCGGAATCAGGACTTGGCTATCTGGCGCTCAAACAATCAGTGCTGTCACTTTCACTACTAGGCTTCCACCCAAGCGATGAAAGGCGAAATGCTTGAATGCCCCCTGGATAATTTTCTTGAAACGCTTTTCACCAAGTTCTCAATGGGTTGAGGACGCACTTCAACACCTGAAAGAGACCGGGGAACTTGTCGAATTGACAGCAGGCAAAGATGACGTTTGGAATGCGTATAAAATCTCACCTTCAAAAATTAATGGGACAGAACAACGCGTATTCAGGGGACTAGAAGACACTTTTGGGAAGCTGAGTGAAGTTGAATGTCCCGACGGTTCACGCAAGCGAGGATTTCATTATAGGAGTTCTAATTTCAAGGCCGATGGGATCATTGCTTCCGATAAAGGCGTTCCCATCTCAGCGGAAATAGGCGTGACGATGGAGTTCAAGAAGAATAAGACGTACCACGACATTCTTGATGTGGGTTTAAATTGTTTTTGGATACCATACGCGGTTCTTATATTGTGCTGCAGAATTGCAAAAAACTGGTGTCGGGAGTCGGTCGCGTTATGGACGATGATCCTCGTCGTGGATGGACGTATGGTGTATGTCGTCAGTATTTTCGGGTGTGTGGGTCTGACGATTTGGTAGATCACAATTGAGGACAATGTAATGTCGTTGTGGTACTTTTCTCGCTCGCATTCGGTCAAGTCGAAAGGTCTTGATTTCACAAAGGTGTTTCTTGTGTCCTTCTTTCATTTTTCCGATCTTACGTTGTGTTATAGGACGTCGAAACATGCGTCCGTGTCTTCTTGTCTCTCCTCTATGCAACACCTGAAGAACTCGGATATGATGAGACGATTCATCGAGTTCGGTATGATGAAAAGTGGTGTTACGTATACGAACTAGGGACGAAGAAAGCTCCGAGATACTTCAGAACAATCAAGCAACTGCACAATCCTAGTATCACAGGTCGAAATTCGCGTATCTGGAAAGTTATCGAAGTCGAGGGTCCGTCAGACGAACAGCTTGGGAAGGTTATAAGTGATGGATCAGAGGTTATTCTCAAGGATGGATGGCTGGACGAGGGGTCGCTCACGGAGAAAGAAATACAGGATGAAATCTTCGACAGTTTGGACAGGGTATCGGAGACTGACTACGCGTGGGCTACTGAAAATTTTAAAGAGGACATTTCCAACGCGCTCGAGGACTATAGGCGTTATTTTATGGGAATCGATCATGACAGATTGTTAGAGAAAACCAAACCCGTGGCGACACTCGCTAAACCCGCCCCGGACCTTTTTGAGGCACCAGGTTATGTCAGTGCTGCCACACTGGAAAATGTGATTCCCGGTTCGATGCAAGTTAATCCGTCGTGGCATTTGCTAGTAAGGACGGAAGGGCAAAATTCAATAAATAAGGTCCCTCGCGAGTACAAAGTCAAACGACACTATCGTCTTGTCTATAACGAGACGGGCTATCCGCTTCATCTCGCACCCACTCTGGTTGGCTCAATCAGCGCAGTATATGATACTTGTTTGTTGCATGTCAATGTAAAAACATAACTTACGTGCATTCAGCATTGGTCCTCTTATATCTGGCTCGCTGGGTCCACCGGGACGTCAGCACGGAGAACATCATTCTGGTGAAAGAGGGAGATGGTACGCTTAGAGGTAAGCTGAGCAACCTGGAGTATGCACAAGATTTCGACGACCAGGACAGGAAGGTCAGTCGTGACCCAAAAACGGTATAGAATTATCACTGTATTTGATATCAGCTGCCTGATGAATTATCCAGGGAACGCCGTATTCTATGCCTCTTGAGATCCACAGAGGGCGGAGGTTCTATTATCCCTCACGGAAACCCCACTATCTCAACCACCTAGACAATTCCAAGAGTCTCCCGCACGTTCTGGACCAACAAACCGATCTCAGTACAGCACCACTGAGGTTCATATTCCCACATGACGTAGAATCACTCTTCTGGATTATCGTATGGATTCTGCTCTGCCGCGTCAAATACAAACCAGCACATCAACTCGGGGCTTCGCTTTTCACTGATTCTGACCTTCCCAGCCGCGAGCGCGAACAATTTATCCTAGACCCTCCACAGCAGCGCCTCCAGGACAGTATACACCCAACCCTCCGGCATATCGCTCCTGCAATAATCGAGAATATCTCTGCCGCTTTGTTCCAGGTCTATCACAAGGACATAATACCCGAGGAAGAACTCGTCGACATGTATCTTTTTGTGTGGAGTGATCTCGACTATCTCCATCATGGCATCAGGAATTTGGAACGAGAGGTTGAACTTCCCGAATTGAGGGCCTCGTCGTCTGCTCTCGATGATCCTTTCACCCAAGCTAAAAGCTGAAGCGCTCAAGAAGCGGCACCGGAAGCCAGAGGATGATGATGAGTATATAGATGGAACAAGCGCCAAAGGTTCGGGGCCAAGCAAAAAATCGAAACAGAAGCAAGATATCCCTGAGGTACAGGCAGATAGGGAGGGGGGACATTATTCCGCACAGAAGGATGTATATCGAGTAACTCTTACTATTCCTGGTGTTAGACATTACCACCACTCCTGATCATTCCCCACATCAAACTATCAGTGATTTTACCCTGACAATCCATCGCGTGCTCGCCTCACGGAAGGTGACATCGGAGTCCATCTCTTGCCACGAAAGCTTCCACCCGGATCCGCTCTTGACTCTCGTTCCTTTTCAAACCCTGAAGAATCTCACAATCACACACGACAGCAGAGTCGTCAATAGTCAAAACGTGACCTCACTTCAGGAGTTCGTGAAGCAACTTCCGTTTCTTACGGCCTTCACGCCGATCTCGGGATATTTCGTCCTTCGTGCTCCGAGCCGGCTGCTTCGTTTGACCAGTGCAAGTTGAAAAATATGCAGCTTACGGCCTCCCAGGAAGATTTTCTCCCTGTCTTTCCCCCCAATGGACCACAATACTCCTACCTCGAATCCCTGACCTTGTATATCCGCCCGAGCCGGGGACTTTCCTGGGAAAGGCTTTTTGATAAAGCTGCTCAAACGTTCCCAAACATGGATGCACTGACCGTTGATATCCCGGAGGATGTTGATTGCCCTGTGCTACGGTCATGGGACTTGGGGGCATTTTGGCCTCGATATATGACAACTCTCCAGTTGAAGTATATTCCCTATCATCTTACGTCACAAGACCTGACAACGATACTTAAAAACCGGTTTTTTCTTCGTCGTCCGGCTTTATCCGGGGACAGAACGGGTTTCGACCCTCCCACACTAGTCAACATCTCACAATTACAATACCTGGAATATTCGTCACTTCGAATTGATTGCATGTCGTTGATTCACACCCCTCCCGACCTCCCGTCTTTGCCACAAAAGCCTCTTCGTGAAATATATCTCGTATCTTCAACTTTGAAGAATGCAGCGACTTTAGCTCGGAACATCCGTCGAATATTCCCGAAACTTCGGACGGTGGACGCTGAAGGCGCTATTGTTTTTGATTTGCAGGATGCTATCAGTGCTTTGGATTTTCGGCGATGATATCCTGTGAACGATTATTATCCTCTCAGCAGGCTGCGTCCTCACATGCATGTCCATAAATAGCCTTGGATGCTGGATAGGTATCCCGTGCCCAATCCGGTGCCTGCACAGTCATGTTCTTTATAAAACGATAGCATCAAGCTCATCGGTATTCCCCAACGTTCGACATCTGAGGAGATATTATTAACTAATCAAACAAAACCGCGTGTCCGACACCTCACCTCGTCCGCATGTCCATAATTACGCGTACCTCCCCTCTTCTGCTCTTTCAAAACACCATGCATCCTGCCATGAACAGAGACGTGTGGAGGGAAATTCTCCGATATTTTGAGATTTCCTTGGGCGATGAAAGTATAGAAGATACCCGAACGAACAGGCGTGTCATACTCTCAATCGCGTTGGCATATCCCCAACTCGCAGACGTCGCACTCGACGAGCTCTGGAGGTCGATGACCACCCTCGAGCCTATCATTCACGTATTCAACACTGGATCTCCCTTGTCATCAGATACTTTTCAGTATAAACAGGATTATGACTCTGACTACTGGGTGAGTGGGTACTGTAGCCCTGCAGCCCAGAATTACAGGTCGTTAATAATCATCCATTGATACGCTCAAATCAAATAGGAAATCGCTCTCCCAGCGCACAGCGTCACCGCCGGCCTCAAATCGCGAGTGCTCGGATACCTATCCCGCATTCATTACCTCCATTTTGATGCCTTCCCCAGTTCGAAGGAACGTGCTCTGTGGCAAACTCTCCTTAGCCTTGGATGGATAACCCCGCTTTGTCCGTGTTTGCGAGGGCTCTCCCTGGGAGCAGGGATACCCTCCCCCAGTTTGGCATACCGTCTTGTTCCGTTCATGTTGCCATCCGTACGGAGCATAAAGCTTGTCAGCGGGGTTAATGAATCAAATGAAATGGCAGCAGAAGTACTGTTGGAGACGTTCAAGCACCGCGAGGTCGAGCTTTCTGACATTACTTATACTGGTCATGCTTCCACCCGCATTGTTATATGCATTTTTGGATTCCCCACTCTTCGTTCCGTGATCATTCCATCGCAAAACTATCAGCGCCCTACATTGGAACGTTCTCATATCGAGTCGTTTCGGATCCTGCCAACATCCCTTACCAACCTGGATATCCACCTCGGAATGTACAACACGAACTCAGTTTCTGATGTTGGGAACTGGATAGAAGGGATGAGATCGCTACTCACGCTTTCCTTACGTGGGGAGGGTTTAATGGTCGTCCAGTGTATACAGAATCAGACCTTCGCAACCGTCCGTTCCCTCTCGGTGATGCTTGAGCGGCCCAGAGGAGGGAGTCCGAGGGCTAAGTATTTCCCACCTCATGGTATCTCCACTGTCTCCACAGCATTTCCTAGTCTTCATACTCTCTGTCTGGAATGCAGGGGCAGCAATAACACGATCCAGAATTCGATCACACTACAAGATATTCTTATCCTACGGGAAAAGTCGCTGCGATGCTTAGATTTTCGCGGCATGTCCTTGACACTATCCACTACGGATATCATCGACATCATTACAGCTTGGCCTACACTCAAGCGACTGTACATCCTACCTTGTTCAAAACCCCGCCCCCCGTACAATGCAAACGAGTTCCTATCACACGTTTCCCATCATGCACCATCCCTCCGTGATCTGAATTTACCTTTGGATATTGGGTCATTAGTGACATCTCATGCCTTATTGCCGAGGGCGTGCATATGCCCTTTGCAAAGGCTGGAACTGTCTCAGGCCAACAACCTTCCACTCGACTTGAACGGGAAACTCATGCTCGCTCGAAACCTGATTTCACTTTTCCCGAGACTTAGCGTTGTGATGGACTTTTCAAGCGCTAGGGCGGAAGTTAAGGATCTCCAGACATTTATCAAGACTTTACAAGATGTGCTCTCCTCTCCTCCGAAGAGACATGATAACCTGTTCTAACATCACCACTATTGGTATTCCGTTTGATACGTAGAAGAGAAAACGTTCAGGTATTGTCTTGTGGTCGTTGCGATGCTTTCGGTCTTGTTTGGGTGATGATAAGATGTTGGGAACTGACTTTCATCGGTATCACATGCGTTGAATGCGGGAAATCAAAAAGAAGTGTTGGAAGCTATGTGTTTGGGATTTCGTTTTGTTGTTGACAACTATCATCGTTCGATGCTTTCCATGTAATTTGGCATGTAATTCTGGATTGTATTTTCTGGGTACCACATTCACAAACAGAGATACCACGCGTCGAAAGGGGGACTAGTCCTATCATGTGAATCTAGCCACTCTGCATATTCAGGAAAGCTGCAAAAAAGGAATGCTCTTGAGAGATCTATCATATACTCACATCGGAATGGCAGTCACTTTAGCTGCAATCTCTCTTAACTTGTTCTCCTCATCTTCTTCGAGGATACCAAAAGGCCATTGTCCTTGTTCAGATCTCAATCGAAGAGAATTTTCGTCTTTAACTAATCGACCCTCATATGCTGCAAATCAAGTGTTACGAGCACTGATACCGTAAGTTATTGGTTGTGCTTCAGGGAGTCGAGATGTAGCAACTATTTTATTGAAGAGTGCTTCATCGGAAAATTCACCAGTTGGGTCGAATTCGGTGGAACGTGGGGTGGATATTGCGATTATCGGAATGGTTAGATCCAACTGATGTTATTTTTGAAACGTACTATCTCTATTCGTGAATGCAGTAATCCAAATAGTACAAAAATCCATAATTGCATCAGTCAGGCGCATAACAGGGACCCTGCGAGCCTCCGCAGGACCGCCTCGTGCCATTCCACAACAACTCCCTCGACTCCGTTCTTCACCAGGAGGGCAAGGATCTCTCGGGAGACCTCGTAGGCGGTATCGGCAGAGGTCCGGAATGACACCGACCCATATGACGACGGGACCGAGACTGCCTTTCGCCTCCTCTCCCGGCGGTGCGTGGGTGAAGAAACGGGCAGGGTCGACGGACGACCAGTGGATCTTCCGAGCCTTGATCAGGTCACGAATCTGGGGACCGACGACGTCCCAGACACGATTGAGCGGGGTATCGAAGGCTCCGCGGAGTGACTTGACGGAGAGATGGGCGTGTCTGTCGACGGGCTTGGAGAAGGGCGTAGTGAGGAAGTCTGAACGGTAAACGAGGTGCGGGTGGTCGGCGTCCCCGGAGATGCCGTTATAATAAGACGTCCTCTCGTACTCGTCGGGGCTGTACACGGAGACAGTGGTGGCATCGCTGGCGAGGGTAGGGGCGGAGAGATTGAACCCCGTAGTCACGTCGCTTAGGGCAGGGGAGCGGGGCGAGCGAGGCGATCTGGAGCCCTCACGTTGCTGGCCGTGTAGATTCATGCATTTGAGAGTGAAGAGGGAGAGTTCTGGACATAAGGTGGTCAGTATAGACGCGGGAAGAAATTAAAGGACTCGCTCAGGAGCTCCGGGTGCTCTCTCATAGTCTTGAGCGCCTGCGCGGCGGGTTCGGATACTCCTATAAGGAAGATGGTAGTATGGCATAGATCGTGCAGTGAGTGAACAGGAGAGTGAGTGTCCCCTCTTGGGATGACTAACTAGCATTAACGGCGCCGGAAGGCACGCCCTTGACATGCAAAAAGCTGAAGGGACTCGCCTTCACCTAGAAGACCGGCTTTGTCTAGTTCATCGTCCGTGTATGGAAAAGCTTCGAGAGGTCAGTGTGGAATAGACGAAGGAAAAATGGTAGGACCCACTGGGAGGATCCATAATGAAGTGGTAAATGTCATGTTGGAAGTGAAAAGCCTCTTCTTATATTCCACCCTTCATGTTTGTATGTGACATTCCCACTGAGCATTCAGAATACAGCACATCTGATGAAACTTATTGAATTCATTGGGCACGCACTGTGGTGTGGGGTACCAGGAAAGAAGAAATCCATGATATTTTTATATATCATGGATTTCTTCTTTCCTGGTACCCCACACCAGTGTAAGACCGAGCATGAGTATTTCTCCTTCATCTTTTCTATATGTTCTAGTAGTTTCATTTCTGACCATTCTTCAAGCCTCGTTTTATGAATAGGGGATCCGATGTTCCAGAGGATATCTCTTTCAAGTACATGGAATATCTCCATTTTGACCTTGGCAGCCAATTCCCCATTAATACGAGGACTGTGGCAGAAGATATACAGACAATTGATAACTTTTTTCGCAATACTGCTTCCATTGGAGGTACACCAACAGCCTATTGCCGCGCCTTGTGTTAAATTAAAGGAGTCGACCCTGACGAGCCATGGAGACACTGTCGGTATTCTCAGACCACTGTGCAGACCGGGATACTCTCCACCACCATAGCCAAGTTGGTATTCCTTTTGTTCGAGTTGGAGAGAGACTGATAGTGGGTGGCCAAGTTTCGTCCCATATCTATGTTCTACAAGCAGAACCAACAGGCTACGAGTATTTCCTGGTTCTAAGTGCTGATCATACCCAGTCTTATGTTTGACCATGGGCCAGTAAACCTTGGATAATACTAAGCTTCTCCATACGAGACTTATTACGTCGTGTTATGCCTATAGAAAATATGATTTGAGATTGCTTACATTACAAATGCGTATGTACAAGTGATCGACGGGAAATAATGGGTTGTGGTTTGTGTTGCGAACACAAGAGGTCATGCAGGAACTTGGTCAACGGACGCCATTGAAGCGTCTGAATCGAACCATTTCTTGTATGACCTCATATTCCACAATAAATCGAGGCGGGTAATTCCATCGTTCTCCAGAACCTCAGCAAATTTCGACAAGTCATCTTTGTCGGCGTCATCGTGAAGACCTTTGTTGATGTGGTTGCAAAGGTGGAGTGAAAGTGAATCTGATCATGTCAGTGAAGGTTACTAAGTTTCGATGGTATAGTACTCACTGGGTGTGGCCCGTGTCTCGGCGTGGCGGTGATCGGGATCCTGTGGCCAAGTTAAATACAAGGGATGAGAAACAAGAACAAGGCTTGAGCTTACCGTTATGGTCGTACATCGCCAATCGATGTAGTGCATCAGACTTTCCCTGAGGCTATCCTGGTTTTCAATGGGAGTCCTACGTAGTCGTCAGTTTACCAACGCGGGAGTACATCACCACGACACGCACTTTTGATAAACCGTACAAAGGGTCTGTTCCTCGTCCGCGGATACCGTATAGTCATTTTCCCGAATATAGTCATGAGGGAAATTACTGTAAACGTGGTTGTGTTGTTTCGCTTGCTTTTTGCTGGACTGATGGGAGGGGTGTTGAGGGGGGAAGGACGGAGAACAGGGAGAAGGTTGGTTCTTAGACGGGACACCCATGAGTAGTCCAAAGCGAGCGAGGGTAGGTGATGACTAGGGGGGAAAACGGTGAAAGGAATGCGATTGAGATCAACGGATGTCTCGAAGGGAGTTTATATCAAGGTAGAGTGGCGGTAGAACAAGCCAGAATAATGGAGACTACAGCGGAAATCTGCGACTAGACGTTCACTTATTACAATGACACGAGGTCATGAGGATTTAAGGCTTTTGTCCTCTCGTGTGATACGAGTCTTGTAATTTCGGTAGCAACAGCGCTTCCCTTGTTGTGTCGTAAAGGTGTTGAGGACATCTAACAGTTGTTATTCTTCAAGCTCGAAGAATGATCCAAGTATACGACATCGGTTCCCGTGACCACCACGCTGTGAAGTATTGTATCCATTATGGAGCTTTCCTTTGCTATGCTTAGCATTGCGAGAGACTAGCACAGCTAAGATGGATCATAGAAGAAGGACAAAGACAATTGGTTTCTTGTTCTGGCACACAGACTACTTTCTCACGTTTAGCCGAATGGGTAACTCGTTCCCGCAGCAACTATTGTTATTGCTAAAATGGCCTGGCTCCCAACTCCAATGCAGCGAACCAGCTCTCAAGGAGATCCCTTGGATGTGGAAGATAGAGCGCGGGCGAGTGCCGCTCCAGCGTCAGCTACTAATTTCCTTCCGACTTGGAGGACCCTACAAAAGCTTCAGCTTACGAAGATTCAACGAGATGACACTCACCCTATGACAATTACACCACAGCTTCGACATCAGCCATAGTACAAAAACTGAGGAACAATATGACTGCGCACCATCCATAGCCATAATTGGGTGTGGTGCACCTCGGTAAACCTCAATTTCGACTTTGACACCTTCCTTCCTCAGTTTTTCTCCGTATGCAATACCTTCATTCTTAAGTATATCCATTTCGCACAAACCAATCCATGCCTCTGGTACTTTCCTCAAAAGATTGACAGGAGCAAAAGTTGGTGATGCGTCCCACTTTTTCCAATCTTGCTCGTTTGGAAGGTAATTCTTCTTGAACCAGTTCATCCTACTAGGGGTCAACCACGTTGTGTGTTGATTATCTGCCCAAAGATCGTCGGCAGACGCCGTGTTATCTGTAACCGGGACGACGAGCAGTTGGAATACTAAAGGGATATTTTTCTCAGCAGCCCTGAGTGCAAGGATAGCCGCCAAGTTTCCTCCGCTGTTCCGGGTGCATCGTTGTGAGGGAAAATATAAAGAAAACTTAAATAATTTACCTGGACGAACCGCCGACAGCGATACGGGAAGAGTTGATGTGGATCTCACTCGACCCCTTCGATACAACCCAATCCAGAGACTCGATTGCGTCCTCGACAGCAGCAGGATACGGGTTTTCCGGTGCAAGGCGGTAGTCGACCGAAACCACCACACAATGAGCCGCTGCAAAAATATTCAGCCAACGTGGGAGAAAACAGTCGATCGGAACATACAATTAACCATGCGGCTCGCAAAGGACGTGTCCGAGGTAATACCACCGAGAGTCCAACCCCCTGTTTGATTTGAAATGAGTCGATTAAGAGCATGCAACTGTGCCTAAACAGACCGCCATGAAACCAAATGAGGACTGGCCATCCTCCTGCGGGGGGTTCTCCTTTGGGAGTGAAGACACGAACGTTCGTCTTCGAGAGGTTGTAATCCTTGGTATTGCCAACCTCTAATGGTTCGGACGTTCCAGGCACGGTAGGTGCTAGACGGATCTTCGGATCCCACGGAAGAAGTTCAGTAGGAACGCGATCCAAGAGATGGGCATTATGAAATGCAACGTATTCGGGATCGATTTTATCGACAACTGAAGGGTGTATCGACATGTCAGAGATGGCTGATTCAGTTCAAGGTGAGAATGCACTTACTCCAAGTAGTTCTTTCCAGATGGTCAGAGAATCACCTACTACAGGCCTAACGGGCCGCTCCGAAGGTCTAGACTTCGGGCCGGCTGTGGGGTTAGGCATAAAGTGAAGGGGAGTTGCTGTTAGCCAGAGAGACGTGATTGATGCAAGAGCATTTCGCAAGAGAAATAAGTTGCAACCGATTTGGGTATCTGAAGATCGATTTCGAGTGGCGGCCAAAAAGGGGTCTAATGCTTTGACGCGGGCATCCATGATCAGGTTCCTTAGGCTGGAGCTAAGCAGTTCTGATTGAACACCCAGAACCGAACTGTGATCAAGTATACTTTGCTACGCTCCAGCCAAGCGGATATCAGGTCGGGGAAGAGAAGGTAAATGTGCGAGACGCCGAATCCGTGCCAAACGCGGCTATCGGAACAGCAAGGCGTTTATTGCCTCGTGCCTGGGAACGTCCTCGAAGATGGAGCTGTGCTCTTTCACCTCAACACACTCCTTCGCTGACCCATTTATCATCTCCTGAACTCAAACTCACCTAGGATGGCCAAACAACCTCCCGGATTCCCTGGCCAAAACAACAAGTAAGCGAGTCTACACCCTACGTGGCACAATACCTGGTTGTTGAGCTCGAGGCTAGATACGTGACCGATTTCACCAAAGCCCTGGCTAGCGAGGTTAGAATTCTTCTGGCTGAGGTTGGAAAGCTGAGAGATGAGCGACGACAATTGCAATAGTACGTTCCTTGATTGCTTCCGATGCTGTATGAGACTTATCCCTATCCAGTGAAATCGCTGAACTCATGGCCGTAAAGTCGAAACATGGAGCAGGTGGTGAATATTCGCCTGAGTGGAGGCCCAAGGTATGCCATGCCTCTCACAAGTCGATCATTGCGTCTGACACCGATTGACCGATCTCTCAGATTGAAGCACCTCCAGACATGCAACCTCTGCCACCACCTCCACCACCTCCTGCAATAGAAGGCGAACCTGTTCAAGCTAGACCGGGCTGGCGTGTCGTTCACAAAAGGCCAGAGCGAAGAGCAATCAAAGGCAAACAACCTGCTTTGCCACCCGCCCCGGTCCCTGCTCCTGTACCAATACCCGAACCATCTCGACCTGAGCTGCCTGCGTGGGCTCAGTGGAGACGTCAGTGAAATGGATTGCCTTGACAATTCATGTTACTGACCCGTTGTCTTTCTTTCTAGCCAATCCTCTTCTCGCCCCTACGCCAATGTCTGCGCCATCTTCGCCAGCTCAACCTCCAGGGCTATTCGGTGAGAATCAAATAAGGAGCGTACCATCTTAATACCAGCTGACTCGCCCACAGGTCCGCCAACTCCACCACCCAAATGATTACTTTGGCGCCACAGCACTGAGAGAGCGTAATGAATTCAAACTGATTCATGTACGATCACCCGAAGAAATGTCGTTTTCCCTTAATGTCATAATCTATGGATCTATGTAGATTTGTATTTCTCCCTTAACCGTGATCTCTCCGAACGCACAATTTCGGATTATGACACTCAATGCTTTCCTCGCTTTGTTTCCCTTACTATTGTACATATTCATGTCTCTCAACCTGTAATAATACGCCACAGTCTGTCTATTCGGAGAAATTGCGGAAGTCCACGAGCCTTGACCGATATACGGAGGCCGAGTTAAAGCAGGAGCACGGCCACCATACCTCGTTTCTACGCCACACTACAAACTGCCAACCGCATGGGTCTTAGGACCTCGGAGCAGAATCTCCGGCCACTTGACCCGGATGTAAAACAGGGGCACAACAAAAAGCCGCGATACCGAGATTCGTAACCTCCGAAGGAAGAGTACGTACTTAAATCACAAAGAAACTGTTCACACTGATGAAGGGAAACCCCCTGAGAGAGATACAAAAATAACACACATACAACTTTCAGAAGACCCTCCGCTGTACCAAATTCTCACACTTGACCATGCAGCTGTTCAATAGCTGCGGAGGCTGCAATGCTCTCGCATAGTATGCGGACAAGAACTCACTTTGAAAGCTGTTGTTCGAACTTATAACTGGGATTCCCCCGTGATAGCACCCTAGTTTATCCGAAACGAACATCGGAAGGTGAGATGAAGTTTTGTATGAACGTGGACGACAGAATGATTGGCAGATCTCGGGGGATTCTGCCTCGGAACTGGTCTCATCGGTACATAATGGACAAGGCTATGGCTGGGTTTCATAATCGGCTTAGGTAGGCAGACCTCTCTTGTGCCTGTCTTCTAAGTGGGTTCCTGTGAGGCTTGACCTGACACACTGCAAGGGAGACATATCACCTTATGTAGAATCAAGAATGATCATCGCCCAATAAAAACGAAATTGGCACCATGTGCGTAACGTACTTCTTGATTCTGGTTCTGACATTCGATCTGTCATGTGCAATTGTCGGTTTTTTTTTTGTGAACGTATAAAATGCGTCACCCAGTTTTTCGGTTTTGGAATGCTAAGTCCGTCCGTTGGTCGAATGGAGTGCAAGAACTTGAAGAAGAAGAAGAGTAAACACTTGGCATGGTTCCTGTAATTCGGATTTTGAGTAGATAGAGTTTATATAATTTTAACCTGGGAACACGTAGACCATGAAATTCGCAATCGATCTCATGACCACTGGTAATAACAGTTCAAGAGCTGCTTTACGTTAATCCGACAACACACAGGTACTACCGGCGTTTAGACTAGAAGAGAATAAAACACTAACCTCCACCGAGCTGCGCCGTTTTCAGAAGCCAGAAAGTGATAAATCCACTTCTGTAAGGTGTGGCGGCTCCAAGTTAACGTAACACTTGAAACCTACAGGGACTCTACATTCATTGTGTTTTGACCCCAAGTTTTGCATTAATCCACATGACTAAAGATCATCATGGCAACGCTGAATGAATTCTTCTCGGAGCGCGTGGACGAGGACGAACACACTACTACTTTCAGAAATCATTTCTTACAATACTCTATTTTTACCTCCGAGAACCTTCAAAATACACAATTCCACATCTATCCTGCTCTATCCTAATAGGCGCTATCGCGTATATTCCAAAGTGGATTTATGTGTTAGACTACTTTGATAGAGACTTTTTTTATAATTGAAGTAACAAAGCATCGACCCTGCAGTTCCTGGACTGGTTTCGTGACTGGCCTGACCCCACGAGGATCACGACCGGGTTCAGTGATCCAGGTGCTTAGAGCAGTGTATACCGGCTGTTCCAATTTGTATTTTTCTGCTCACGCTGTCTCACGCGCTGCGCCGGCAGTAAGAGTGTACCTGACCATATCCGGATGAGGTACTTGGTGAAATTGCCAGGTGGATTCTCGACTGCCCCTGAAGACGTGTCACTGACGCTACTATACATTGAGGGTACCTTGGTACACTAAATTTCGACCCATTGACATATTACAGTGATGGATGGTAATGGTGGTGACTCGCCATACGTCTGTTGATGTCCACCAGTTTGTGACGAAACGATTGTGGGGCTATAATTGGAATCCACGGCTTATGCCGTTGCAAGGCGGTGTAAGATGTACCATTTTACCGAGTGCTTTAGTCCGGTGGAGAGTATTATATTGCAAGGGAGGCGTCATTCTGTACGTATAACTAGGTTCCATTGCAGAACTTGTGTTCGGCTGGACTCAATAGGAATTTCTTCCAACTTCTTGCACCAGCCAAGCTGGGTAAATAATTCGCACAGGGCTTAATGTCTGACGGAAAAACATCGCTGGATTACATACAGAGAACAGCACAAACATAACGTCTACACTGGCATACATAGAATACACAACGAGATTTTATATCAAGCCTCGTACATACTACCTGTCATTGACGGAACTTCCGCTGTCCATCTTCATCCGGAGAGAAGACGATGAGCCCTTCCCAAAGCCCAAATCAGTTTCATGTTGTTTTCTCGGAGAAATTTGGTCACTAAGCTACCCCCTAAGTAACTGGGCCAAGTCAACCAAGTTACCTCCGCTGTTCAAAGCAGCTTGGAAGAATGCAACGTCACCAAGTGCAGCGAAAGGGTCGCCTAAACCTTTACCATCATCCTCACCCCTGATAGCAGCAAAGAAACTCGCCAGTTCTGCTTGAACACCACAAAGAGGCTCTTCTATAATCTCTTCTTTTTCTTCTTCTGCACCACCTTCTGACTTGACGACGGAATGGATAGTGATGCGGAGAACAGGCACGTCCGTTCCTGGCTTAGAGATTTGGTTGACAGATAACCAGCCATTGGTACCGGAAACGACGTATCCGTCGAACGTTGGGCGAGATTTGGTAGGTGAAGCCCACGTCAGCTCAGCAGTCCCGTGGATGCTAGGACCTGCTTGGACAATTGTATGGACAGTATCATGGGGGGCGAGATATTTCTTGTTCAGGGAAGCGAAACCCGAAAGGTGTGTGAGCGGGTGGGGGAGCATAACTCGAAGTGCCGCAATAGTATGCTACGAAAACAACGTGAGAGACGGTCAAATCCAGTATCTCTTGGAAGCTTACCACTCCACCGTCGAGCTAGAAGTCGCACAAGAATCAAGATGCGATCAAGATCGTGCAGTTAGTGAGGTGGAGGATGGAGACTTACCAGGAATCCACCTTGATACTGTGAAGAATAGTCGGATTAATGAGGATACTATCAATGGACGAGGCTCCACGTAAGTACTTACGTCGGGGATGGTACGCCACGGTGTCTTATACCACTTAGATTCTGTGTCGATGTAGTTGACGACTCCAACTTTAAAACTCTGTACTTGTCCGATCTTGCCTGCGCGTATCACCGCACCAGCCGCCTGGAAACCAGGTTCCGCTTCAAAGTTCTCCGCAACACGCCAGATCAGATTTTTTTGCTTGAAGTTCGTGTCGTAATCTGCGATCAGTTTCAAACCAGATCGGACATCTGCGGCGACGGGCTTCTCGCTGATGACATGCTTGCCTGCAGCCAAGGCTTTGAGCACGACAGCAGGCTGAGCTGTGATCGGTAATGCGACTATAACTGCTGAGATATCGGTTCGGGCAAGGAGAGCGTCAATATTTGTTTTGGCGTCTCCATCGAAGTAGATAGGTGGCGGTGTTGGTAGATTCAAGATCGTGGTGGCTGTTTGGGCGAGATCCTGAGCGCTCCTTTCGGAACGAGAATAAACGGCCTTGAGGGGTGGCGCGGAGCTTCCGAGAGCAGCAAGCGCAGGTAAATGAGCTATTGAAGGTGGACATAGATGGTGAATAATCGGAAATAATTACAGGCGAGCAAGGAGATGAGAAAATCCAGCCAATTGGGTTCGAAGTCAAGAAAATGCTTCACACTTACCTTCCTTTGCAAAGATGCCAGCACCTAGGATAGCAAGACCAGGAATGTCTGTCATGGTGGTTGGGAACTATGTTTGCGCAGAATCCATCGATATTACTTAGGCAACTTATGGAGCTAGCCGCATGCGTATGTTGGTGCGATCATTTCACGAAGTTGGCCGGCCACCGCTGCCATCACGTGCGTTCCGACAATCCTCCGGGCAGGCTTTCCCATCCTTTCCGGCAGGCTTTGACGCTGAATAATTCCAGATACCCTCTTTTACCCTGAATCCTGAACAAGAATCAGAATTGACCACTGACGGAGTAATTCTCCTTGTCATAAACGGCAGAAATGCTTCACGACTGGACCCTATATGTCAAAAAACGGCTGGCCAGAAGCTCCAGCGATGTGTTCGAGCCGGCGGACTATCCTCGGCTTGCACCCAGATGAAATCCCAAGGAACTGAATGATATCGGGGGATTGGCTTGGTTTTAAGAGGACGACGTGTTCATCATGGTTTACTTGCCAACTTTTGCTCCCCCGGCTCCACGCTGTCGACGACCATGACAGCTACTATCACTTCGAAATTGCCCAAGGATTTTATGTGGGGGTTCGCCACTGGTGAGTCTATCCCTACTCTTCTCACTCTCCGCAGTCGTTTTCGCATTACCTTTTCAGTTTATGCTCTTACAACCCAGGCACAATGGAATGCTAATGTTCCTAATTTTTCTCTCCAGCCGCATTCCAAGTTGAAGGTTCATGGGACGTGGATGGACGTGGCAAGTCGATATGGGATGACTATGCCAAGATTCCGGGAAAGACTATGGATGGGAAGAATGGAGATGTTGCTACGGATTCGTACAGACTGTGGAAGGAGGATATTGGGTTGCTGGCGGCGTATGGTGTCAAGTCATACCGTTTCTCAATTTCTTGGAGTCGTATCATCCCTCTTGGTGGCCGCAACGATCCCGTTAATCCCAAGGGCATCGAGTTCTATTCCAACCTCATCGACGAGCTAATTAAGCATGGCATCACGCCTTTTGTGGTATGCAGGATTGATATTCGGCCCTTGAGTTCGTCCCTGATGACCTGATACCAGACTCTCTACCACTGGGATCTCCCTCAAGCCCTTCACGACAGATACAACGGGTGGCTCACTAAAGATGAAATCGTCCTAGACTTTACTCGCTATGCTCGGGTGGGTATTATGAGCACCCCTTTCCAAAAATACACGGGAAGTTTTGACTCTGGGGTTCGCAGGTTTGCTTCGAAGCGTTCGGTGATCGCGTGAAGCACTGGTACGTCTCAGAACAACTATAGGGCATTTCTCCGTTGATGACCGACGATTTGTCCTATAGGCTGACCCTCAACGAGCCTTGGTGTGTCGCTATCCTTGGTTATGGGCGAGGCGTTTTCGCTCCTGGACGATCAAGCGACCGCACTCGCTCCCCCGAAGGAGATTCCTCTACTGAGCCTTGGATGTGAGTATTTACTCGAGGTCGTAGAACTCGACCATGCAATCTGGGCCCGGGTATTTTTGGATGCTAACGGTTGTGTTTTCGGATTGTAGTGTTGGTCGCAACTTGATCCTTGCGCATGCACATGCTGTGAAGGCCTTCAGAGAGGACTTCAAGCCTCAACAGCAGGGCCAGATTGGAATTACGTTGAATGGTGACTGGGCAATGCCGTACGATGACAACCAAGAAAGTACGTAGCCACGTTAAACTCCAAGGGTCAGACTAATGAATGGTCTGTTTGAATAGACGTTGACGCTGCCCAGCACGCACTTGACTTTGCTATTGGTATGTTAATTCTATTCGCCTATTACGTCCGTATGTGTTTAGCGAGGTCTCACATTCTTTTCCCGACAACTCGCCTGTATTTCTCTTTTAGGCTGGTATGCTGTATGTGCTCTTTGTTCTTCGGTGTCCGGAAGTGGAGCTAATTTTCCTCGGTCTCCGCCTATAGGATCCTGTCTACCTCGGATTCTATCCCCCATATATGCGTGAGGTCTTGGGCGACCGTCTTCCTGAAATCACAGAGGAAGAGTGGAAAGTCGTAAAGGGATCTTCGGATTTCTATGGCATGAACACTTACACAACCAACCTTTGCCGTAAGTCTGGAGATGGCACTTCTTTGGTCCCATCTGAGTAGTCTCCTAGGCGCCGGTGGCGATGATGAGTTCCAGGGCTTGGTGGATTATACCTTCACTCGACCTGATGGAACCCAACTCGGTACCCAAGGTACGGTGTTATATTAGTGTTGTCCTCGTGCACTTATTTACCACCACACTCTTAGCTCATTGCGCGTGGTTGCAGGACTGTAAGTGGCTTCTATCATCTGTCACGATTGATTCGCTGAATAGCTCCATCAAGATCCTGAAGGATTCCGCTCTGTAAGCAATTCATCCTATCTAAGACGTCCTCGAGGTAGACCTGACCAGAACCATTTTAGCTTCTCAACTACTTGTATAAGGTAACTCTTGTCGCATTTGGTTTGCTTAGGCACTGACCTTGTTTCTCTTCCCCTACTAGCGGTACAAGCTCCCCATCTAGTAAGTCTTGGATGATTTCTCCGTGCATCAGAACCTTACAGCATTTGCAGCGTGACCGAAAATGGTTTCGCCGTCAAGGACGAAAACTTTATCCCGAGAGAACAAGCCTTGGTTGACACTGACCGCGTCAACTATTTCCGAGGAACGACCGGTTCTCTTCTTGCCGCCATCAATGAAGACGGCGTTGATGTCAGGGCGTATTTCCCATGGAGTGAGTGGTTCCTGTTCGCGTGCATGCTCAACATCCGGATGGTCGCTGACAGGAGTATCCAATACCAGGTTTGCTTGACAACTTTGAGTGGTGAGTTAATACCGCGGATTCGTCGGAATGGACTATGAGACTTAGGGGATCACTAGGGCGGATGGGTATCTCACCCGGTTTGGTGTCACCTATGTGGACTACGAAACTCAAAAACGGTACCCCAAGGAATCTGCCAAGTTCTTGGTCAAGGTACGTCCTGAGATGTGAATCTGACGGAATTAGTTTCGGCTAAATGAGCATCATGTCAGTGGTTTGGTGACCACCTCCAAGATGGCGAGGTATCCGCTACAACTACACTCACCGAGGCACCGAAGGCTGTCCAAGACGCAAACGACGTCAGCATTAGCAGCAAGGCGAGCACCCTCAAGGCGCAGGATGTCGCCCCGCCCAAGGTCAAGCACAACAAGAGCCTATGTGGTCGCCTCTCGCGTTTCGTCACCGCGGTCTTTGCTTTGCTCAAATAAAAAAAAGTACTGTGGAAGGTTTCTAGAATTGCGTTGAAGTTACAAGCTCTATCATATATGAATCGGACATGCATTCGTTTACCCCGTTTGCCCATTCCCACCCCTACCCATATACCTCTTTTGCTTGCTTCTTGTTTCTTAGTAATGATGCTGTATTTCTACGAGCACTTCTCGTTGTAGGATTATCAACAATATGGCAATTGCATTGCCAAGCACCTGCTGCTCTGTAATATGTGTGATCTTGTGAATTGAATTTCGGTGACCGGGGTCCCTGATCTGGGCCATGAATAGATTAGTTTGTTGTCGCGCACCCCGTCCTCCTCGCCATCATCCACGACGACCTCCACCCAGCTGTCGCCTTTTCGTCTGTATCAATGTCCACAATAACAACATATACCGACTCAAATCAAGCCCAGGCCTCGTCTTCGACATCGACACCGGTGACCTCCACCCCAACTGAGTCAATAGCGGGCGCCGCGACGACTAACCCGAGCACCAACACTGGTAACGCTGGGGCGGCTGCGCAAGTTGACGATGATGCTGGGAAGAAGAAAAAAACGTCGAAGAGGAGGAAGGTTAACCATGCATGCTTGTACTGCAGGAGGAGCCATATGACCTGCGACGAAGGGAGGCCTTGTCAGCGTTGGTGAGTGTTCACAATTGTCTGTCGGGTGAGGAGTTCAAGATACGTGGCGCGGTAGTATCAAGCGGGAGATTGGACACCTCTGCCACGACGAAAGGAGGCCGAAACCATCGGACAAGGCGACTCCACCGACCCCGACATCCAGCGTTGGGATGGCGGGGACGTACACACCAGGTATGTCCTGCGTCATCGGGGTGAAACAATGCCAAGATGTTCTCCCCTTTTCAGTCCAAGTCTACCAAGGACAAGCACAGACAGCTCCAAGCGCAAATGCTTGGCCCATACAAGTGCCACAATCAAATTTCCTCTACCAACCAGAAACCTTGGGGAATGAATTCTCCGTTCTCACGTACGTGTGTAGTATATAAGAACATGCGATCATTGACTTATAGTGTAGCGATTTTCTTGACACCCTCGACGAAGGGTCTTTTTTCACCCCACCGACAACAGTACCACCACTCATGTCGTCGACATCCTTCGGACAGAATGGTAGCACAACTGTATCGGCGACATCAGCTCTTGTTGGTACACCCAATACCACCACCACCACTACTGCCAGCACCACCGCCATATCACAGACTCCAGCCATAACCTATATTGACACCACGACCGGCATGGAAAAATCTTCTACAGAAGCTATTCTCCCTTCCGCGACCAAGACTGAAAAATTTCTCCTCACCGCCGCCGATCAAGAGTCCGGCTCCAGGGATGAACGTCTTAACCGCGTCATCAGGACAAAATATGAAGCGGGACTGCTGAAACCCTACAATTATGTCAAGGGCTATGCTCGTCTGTCAAGATGGATGGATAGCAAGTGAGTAGGGGCATGAATTCTGGCTTTCAATGCTTTATTTTTCTCATGGTTCGGCAGTGTTTCGCAGGAATCGAAGCAACAAATTCTCCAGCCCTTGTCCGTGCTGAGACCGAAGTTCAGGGTACGCGATGTTTACCGTGCAACCATCATTCGCATCTGAGACAGCGTCATCGTTTCTAGGCCGTCGCTCAATCATTACGCGACCTAGTACTGTTATTTCACTCTCCCAACCACCGACCGCGTGCTGACCAGTCTTGAAGGACCTCGTGTTTATCGAAGAAGCGTTTGAACGCATGCTTCTCGATTATGATCGTGTCTTCTCCGCGATGGGAGTACCAGCATGCCTTTGGCGACGAACAGGAGAGATATACAAGGGAAACAGGGAGTTCAGTGAGCTCGTAGGAGTTGATGGATACATGCTTCGTGATGTCAGTATAACCGGGACACCATCGTGGATTTTATTGATCTCTTCACACCTTTTTTAATAGGGCCGATTATGTATTTATGAACTCATGGCAGAGGAGTCGGCGGTGAATTACTGGGAGGTGAGTCCTCCGGCGGCCATCTCTCCGATCACAAACTCAAAAAACCTTCCGACCATCGCTCCAGAAATACGGTCACGTGGCTTTTGATTCAAGTCAAAAGGCAGTTCTGACGTCTTGCGTACTTCGCTATAAGCCAGCTTTCAACCAAAATCCTGCCTCCAATGCTCCTTCGCCGTCAAAAGACCCACAGAAAGAGACAACGGATCAGAAAGATCAGAAAAAGGACGATCAGCCGATGGAAGAGGGTTTCATTAGCTGTTGCTTCTCGTTCACTATCCGAAGGGATAAGTGGGGTATCCCGAGCATGATCGTTGGAAACTTCATCAGGTGCTAGGACCTCTCATGTTCTGGATCTTAATCCTATCGGAGGATCTGAACCGGGACCGCAGTGAGTTACTGCATCTGATAACGGTGCCCGATGCTGTGGGTACCCTCCTGGTTGTTGATGATGATCATTTCCCGCTGCGCTCCTCATGGAGGTTAGAAGGTAATCTGGATCTTTTGGTGCTTTAATCGCTATGTTGTGTAATCTTGCATATTTGTGTATTGTATACCAGTTTCGCTGGGTTGTGTCCAAATATATGTTTGTTGGACAGGGGTCTAGAATCGATCGAAAGGGGCTGTGCCGCGGGTTTCTTAACGTTTATCAGCAACAGTATTCACACGAAGCATACGCACCAATGCGATCACATGTGGTAGATAAAAATATCTCGCAAAAGATTTATGAATTCATGTCCCATCTGTCCGTCGCAGCTACTAGTCCTATACAGTATGAATGTCCGAAAGAAATTATCTAGCCCGAAATTATCCAGTCCGAAATTCACATGTCCGTAATGCAATATCCCTTATTCTTCAAGCCTAGGCACCACAAGTCCAAGAATCCTAGATAACGGGAGAATGAATAAGAGAGGGAGGTAGAGGAGCTAAGTATACCCACGTCACGAGCAGCAGGGGTTCCAACGCTGATATATGGTTGAGCACCAAGACAATCGGCTACGGTTACGAGTTGATAACCGGCAGCTTGAAGTTGACCAATAATGGCTGGGAGAACTTCTTGACTGCAAACGAAACATGAGCATAATTTTCAAAACCTGGGCAGAAAATGAAGGATACGAACGCGGTGGATTCTGAAATGAATGATGAGTATTTGTTGTTCGTCGTTGTGTGAGGTATGGTACGTACTGATTGTCTCGTGTTCGAGTGAGAGAATCGAACTGGGTTTCTTGCCAAGAAGTACGGTGTATCTGTTCTTCTGTTTAGAGACAGAGGCACCAAGCGAATCCTCGGAACTATTTTATTGTCATTAGAGGAGAAAAGAATGCTCAGTTCAAAGGAATGCTTTACTCAAAATCCCATGTGACGACGGTTTCTCCGAGGCCTTGGGCGACAGAGATTACATTGTCGTTGTATTCGCCGTATGCTGGTGGTGATTTGAAATTGAGTGAGTCTTAGTGCTGTGGAAGAGTGGAGGTCGTTATTTACGTGGTCTCATGAAAGCGGGTGCTGCTCCTGTAATCTTGGTTATCGCCTCTGATATCCGAAATTTTTTGGTTAGCTTGGAGTGGTGTAGTAGGCGAATGAAAGTTATACCATGTACGCTGGTCATTTCAGTCTTGACTGTAGTGATCCTTTAGTGAGCATTACAGGGTGGATGGGGAAGGAATTATGATCCCATACTTTCGTCTTCTGAGAGTGAAGGTAGATGGGGATGGCTCCAGGTATGAGAAGCAACCTGATGTCCGCTCGACATAGCATTGAGAATTCTCTCCACGTTCTCTTGGTCGTAGATACATCCATCTAAGACGAAATCTCAAATTGGGCCTATGAAATGGAAAGACGTGTGGCTGACAGTTGTTGCCGTCTGTGTTACAAATTCTATCAGTGACGAGGACGATACGAGATTTTTTGGATACTCACTATAGAAGAACGTTCCCTTTGCACCATGGTCGTTTAGCGTTTGCACAATTTCGGCTCTATAATCGGATGAAGCTCAGTCAGTAGGAGAACTAAGATATCCAAAGGACGCACGAGAAGTTGTAGGGTCCGTCGTCCTGTTAATCACTAAATGAGGCTGACATTTCGAAATTCGAAGGGAAAAAAGCGTACGAAAGTCAAAGCAGCAGTGCCACTTTTGACGCACGATGTGACCACACCAGGAGTTTGACGTTTAGGGCGTGGAGCAGCATCAGTAAGAGCACCGAGAACAAGAAAAATGAAAAGGGTCTTGTAGTTCATCGTGGTAATCGTCAAGGAAGTGAGTTTGAGAGGAGGGAAGAAGGGGAAAGATTTCGATGAGAACCGTGATACTTCCCAGTCGATGACTGCTTTATAAACCGGAGGGATTTAATAACCTCCTGAAGTTTATAGGTCATACTCGTTGTCGCATCTACGCCCTACTGTGCTCCTTTGGAGACGAAGTCAAACGAGAGAAGGAGCTTGAGTTTAGCATTAGTGTCTGATCGAGTGCCGATAGGAGTAGTGTGCTGGACCCTGTGAACCTTAGGACGATCATTATCTCAAGCTTTGGTTGGGTATCGCACGTGTATCAGGAGTACCAGTGAGAGCCTGTCGAGCCACAGAAGGACCGTAGCGATGGTCAGGAGCAATAGAAGTCCTGGCAGGAAAATTTGGGTGACATATGAGAGGAGCGCGCCAGTCTGAGAGGGAAATAGAAATCCTAGAACTTGGATGAGGGCAGGATCAATCTACTTCGAAGCAATAATGCCACTTTCTCGGCGGTCGTCAATCCCAGGAGCCGAGCCGAGGATTCGTAGTCCGAAGTGCGGCTCTTAGGGCATTCAAAAACAACTGATCAATTCGTTTAATATGGGCTAGTACACACTGCAGCACAAGAGGCATAATACTTGAACAGATTACGGTCGATGTGAATTTATCAAAATGTTAGGAACAGGAGATGACGAAAATCGGAAGGGGTTGTCAGGGCAATGAACGTCAAAATGAGCATCCAGTCTCTGACACCAGGAATAGTAACAGTTACTCGATATACATCCTTCTGTGCGGAATAATGTCCCCACCCATATCCCCCTCCCTATCTGCCTGTACCTCAGGGATATCTTGCTTCTGTTTCGATTTCTTGCTTGGCTTCATACCCTTGGCGCCTGTGCCCTCTGTATACTCATCATCGTCCTCTGGCTTCCGCTGGCGCTTCTGAGGTGCTTCAGCTTGGGTGAAAGTATCATCGAGAGCAGACGGGGCCCTCAATTCGAGAAGCTCAGCCTGCTTCGAAGTCCTGATGTCAAGATCGAGATACTTGAGATTCCTCCACACCAAAATATACATGCGCGCAAGTTCTTCTTCGGGTATTGTGTCCTTGTGATAAGCCTGGAACAAAGTGGCACAGATATTCTCGATTATTGCAGGGGCAATATGCTGGAGGGTTGGGTGTATTTTGTCCTGGAGGCGCTGCTGTGGAAGGCGCAGGAAAAAATTCTCGCGCTCGCGGCTGGGAAGGGCAGAATCAGTGAAAAGCGGAGCCCCGAGTTGATGTGCTGGTTCGTATTTGACGCGGCAGAGCAGAATCCATACGATAATCCAGAAGAGTGATTCTACGTCATGTGGGAATATGAACCTCAGTGGTGTTTCACTGTTCTCCCCGGGATCGGTTTGGAGGTCCGGAACGCTGAGGAGACCCGGAACACTGAGGAGACTGCTGAGGTTGTCTGGGTAGTCGAGGTCAACTGTATTCTGTGGAGGATAATAGAACCTCCACCCTCTGTGGATCTCAAGAGGCATAAAATACGGCGTTCCCTGGATAATTCATCAGGCAGCTGATACCAAATACAATGATAATACCATACCGCCTTTGGGTCATGACTGACCATCCTATGCTCATCGAAATCCAGTGCATACTCCAGATTGCTCAGCTTGCCTCTAAGCGTACCGTCTCTCTCTTTCACCAAGATGATGTTCTGCGTGCTTACGTCCCGGTGGACCCAGCGACTTAGATACAAGAGGACCAATGCTGAACGCACATAAGCTATGTTTTTACATCATCATGCAACAAGCAAACCTCACCAATGAAAGAATCACATACTGCGCTGATTGAACCAACCAGAGTAGGTGCAAGATGAAGTGGATATCCCGCCTCATTATAGACGAGACGATAGTGTCGTTTGACTTTGTACTTGCGAGGAATCTCATTTGTTGCATTTTGCCCTTCCGTCCTAATTGGAAAATGCCACGACGGATTCACTTGCATTGAACCGGGAATCACATTTTCCAGGGTGGCAGCGCTGGCATATGCAGGCGCCTTAAAAAGACCTGGAGCGGGTTTAGCGAATGTCGCAACGGGTTTGGTTTTCTCCAGTAACCTGTCATGACCGATTCCCATAAAATAACGCCTATAATCATCGAGCGCCGTGTCAATGTCCTCTTTAAAATTTCCAGTAGCCCACGCGTAGTCAGTCTCCGATACCCGGTCCAAGCTGTTGAAGATTTCATCCTGTATCGCTTTCTCCGTGAGCGATCCCTCGTCCAGCCATCCATCCTTGAGAATAACCTCTGATCCACCACTTATAACCTTCCCAAGCTGTTCATCTGACAGACCCTCGACTTCGACAGCTTTCCAAATACGCGAATTTCGACCTGTGATACAAGGAACACGAGGATTGTACAGCTGCTCGGTTGTTCTGAAGTATCTCGGAGCTTTGTTCGTCCCCAATTCATATACGTAGCACCACTCTTTATCGTATCGGACTCGATGAATCGTCTCATCGTATCCAAGTTCTTCAGGTGTTGCATAGAGGAAAGACAAGAGGACATGGACGCATGTTTTGATGTCCTATGAAATAATGTGAGATGGGAAAAATGAAAGAAGGACACAAGAAACACCTTTGTGAAATCAAGAGCTGTTGACTTGACCGAGTGCGAACGAGAAAAATACCATAACGACATTATGGTGTCCTCGATTGTGATCTACCAAATCATCAAAAACTCACATGCCCGAAAATACTGACGACATACACCATACATCCATCCACGACGAGGATCATCGTCCATAACGCGACCGACTCCCGACACCAGTTTTTTGCAATTCTGCAGCACAATATAAGACGGCGTATGGTATCCAAAAACAATTTAAACCCACATCAAGAATGTCGTGGTACGTCTTATTCTTCTTGAACTCCATCGTCACGCCTATTTCCGCTGAGATGGGAACGCCTTTGTCGGAAGCAGTGAGTCCATGAGCAATGATCCCATCGGCCTTGAAACTAGAACTCCTATAGTGAAATCCTCGCTTGCGGGAACCGTCAGGACATTCAACTTCACTCAACCTCCCAAAAGTGTCTTCTAGTCCCTTGAAAACGCGTTGTTCTGTCCCATTGATTTTTGAAGGTGAGAATTCGTACGCGTTCCAAACGTCATCTTTGCCTGCTGTCGATTTGACAAGTTCCCCGATCTCTTTCAGGTGCCGAAGTGCGTCTTCAACCCATTGAGAGCTTGGCGAAAAGGGGAGGTAGTGTTCCAAGAAGTTATCCAGGGGGCATTCGAGCATTTCACCCTTCATTGCCTTGGCCGCGGCTAGGCGAATTGAAGCTACTTTGAAGCCGTCGTGAGTAACCCCTATGGTTAATCACGTGATGTGATGTTGGGTTACCTGGCCTTGGTAGCCTGTGCTAGATCCGATAATGTCATTAGATACCATAGCGGGAGAGGTTGTTGGCGTATATAGGATAAACAGACATGAGAACAACCTCATCTCAGAGTCTCCTAATACATAGCAGGTGCCTGAGGCGAAGGCCGGGTGTAGCCTCTCCCTAGAGTGACCGGAATGCCAGTGTGGGTAAGGTTCTTAGAAACGGGGGAATCACGGGTAGGAGATGCATACTTAGATGCACCCACCACAATAGGTGACACCGGGTAAGACACTAGTGTTCCATTCTAAAGAGTTTCTTATTGACCGCTCAAATACTCAGTGTGTCCTCATGAACTCCGTTTTGATAGCTGAGATCATGTTCCTGGTTTCGGAGGGATGGAAAATGAGCCGCTTTCGGAAGACGATAGAAATTTGCCACAGCTTCTCGGAGCGCAACAGAGAACTGGCTAATCCCGCAATGAGAGTCCCGTTTTGACGCCACAATCGCGGAACACCGATTCCGGAGGTAGGTCTAGTTGTTTTTGCCACACCATGTATCACTCCGTTTTGTGATTGTCCCAATACACCCGGTTCAACTGACAGTATTTGAATGTATTCAAGCTGGGTAAGTATGGAACCGTTCTGATACAGACCATTCCAGGCCATTGGCAGAACATTTCCCCGCTCACCGTCATATCGTCTGTTTTATTTGTGGAGGGTTTGCCACACAACCCACGTCGCTTAATAATATCACTACTTGTGCCTTGAATCCGCACCAGGTGGCTAATTTCCAAGTTGCCCATAGTGAGTTGCCCGATTGGAGACATTGTGCAATTGGTCAGGTGCCAGTATGTTCAGCGAACCAGAGGTACAAGCAAAAAAACAGGCGCAATTCTCATACTTCCGTGGTCTGAGCATAAGGAAGAGTAATCTTGTTCTTGTTATAGTCAAGGGTTGAATGTATAAGGTGGGTGAGTGATATCATTAATTGAGCGCTTGAGCGTCGGGGGACTGTGTCTTCATAAAACCTGGCACAGGGTCATTCCCACATGGCCCTGCCCATCGCACTAATCCCAGTCACCGAATACCCACCATAAATTATCACAAGCTCGAACCACAGGAGGGTCTTGGAGATTGTCAGGAGCAACAGGAGCCCTGGCAGTAATTTTTGGGTGATATATGACGAGAGGAACATCTGAATCAATGGACTACTTCATCCGAGAAGCAATAATGTTCGTAAGAGTTCCATACTTCCTGAGTGCTAGTCATGGCCATTAGTTCACGAGTCGAGGCGAGATTCACGGTCGGGATGAGCTCTGGCACTCAGTGCAGTATTTAGGGTAATCAAAGACAACTGTTCAGTTCATTTAACATGTCCTAGCATACAGCATAACACTTGGGTAGACTACGGTCGATGTAAATTTATCAAAATGTTAGGAACAGGAAAAATCGGAAGGAGGTGACAGGGCAATGAACGTCAAAACGGGCATCCAGTCTAACACCAGGAATAGTAACAGTTACTCGATATACATCCTTCTGTGAGGAATAATGTCCCCACCAGTATCCCCCTCCCTATCTGCCTGTACCTCAGGGATATCTTGCTTCTGTTTCGATTTCTTGCTTGGCTTCATACCTTTGGCGCCTGTGCCCTCTGTATACTCATCATCGTCCTTTGGCTTCCGCTGGCGTTTCTGAGGTGCTTCAGCTTGGGTGAAAGGATCATCGAGAGTAGACGGGGCCCTCAATTCGAGAAGCTCAGCCTGCTTCGAAGTCCTGATGTCAAGATGGAGATACTTGAGACTCCTCCACACCAAAATATACATGCGCGCAAGTTCTTCTTCGGGTATTGTGTCCTTGTGATAAGCCTGGAACAAAGTAGCACAGATATTCTTGATTACCGCAGGAGCGATATGCTGGAGGGTTGGATGTATACTGTCCTGGAGGCGCTGCTGTGGAGGGTCTAGGATAAATTGTTCGCGCTCGCGGCTGGGAAGGGCAGAATCAGTGAAAAGCGGAGCCCCGAGTTGATGCGCTGGTTCGTATTTGACGCGGCAGAGCAGAATCCATACGATAATCCAGAAGAGTGATTCTACGTCATGTGGGAATATGTACCTCAGAGGTGCTTTATTGTTCTTTCTGTGATCGGTTTGTAGGTCCGGAACGCTGAGGAGACTGCTGAGATTGTCTGGGTAGTCGAGGTCAACTATATTCTGTGGAGGATAATAGAGCCTCCACCCTCTGTGGATCTCAAGAGGCATAAAATACGGCGTTCCCTGGATAATTCATCAGGCAGCTGATACCAGATACAGTGATAATTCTATACCGTTTTTGGGTCACGACTGACCTTCCTGTCCTGGTCGTCGAAATCCTGTGCATACTCCAGATCGCTCAGCTTGCCTCTGAGCGTACCATCTCTCTCTTTCACCAAAATGATATTTCCTGGGCTGACGTCCCGATGGACCCAGCGAGCCAGATACAGGAGGACCAATGCTGAATGCACGTAAGGTATGTTTTTACATCATCATGCAACAAACAAAACGCACCAATGAAAGAATCACATACTGCGCTGATTGAGCCAGCCAGAGTGGATTCACGATGTAGAGGATGGCCAACGTCACTGTAAACGAGGCGATAGTGTTGTTTAACTTTGTACTCGCGGGGAATCCTATTTGTTGTGTTTTGCCCTTCCGTCCTTACTTCAAAATCAGATGACGGTTGAGATTGTGTTGAACCAGGAATGACATTTTTCAAGGTGGGAGCGCTGGCAGATGTTGACGGCTCGAGAAGACCTGGAACGTGTTTAGCAGGTTTTGCCACAGGTTTGGTTTTCTCCAGCAACCTGTCATGATCAATTCCCATAAAGTAACGCCTACAGTTCTGGAGCGCAGCGTCAATGTCTTGCTTGAACTGTCCAGTGGCCCACGTGTAGTCGGACTCTCGAACCCGACTCAAGCGGTCGAAGATTGCCTCCTGTATTTCTTTCTCCGTGAGGGACCCCTCGTTCAGCCATACATCCTTTACGACAACCTCTGATCCATCACCTATAACCCTCCCAAGTTCTCTAACCGATGGACCCTTGACTTCGACAGCCTTCCAAACACGCGACTTTCGACCTGTGATACAAAGAACACGGGGATTGTAGATCAGCTCGGTCGTCCTGAAATATCTCGGAGCTTCCTTTGTCCCCAGTTCATATATGTAGCGCCATTTTCCCTTGTACTGGACTCGATGAATCGTTTGGTCATATCCGAGTTCTTCCGGTGTTGCGTAGAGGAGAGACAAGAAGACACGGATACATGTTTTGATGTCCTATGAAATTATGTGAGATGAGAAAAATGAAAGAAGGACCAGAAACACCTTTGTGAAATCAAGAGGTTTTGACTTGACCGAGTGTGAGCGAGAAAAGTACCATAACGACATTATGTTGTCCTCAATTGTGATCTACCAGATCATCAGGGACCCACACGCCCGGAAATACTGATGACATACACCATACATCCATCCACGACGAGGATCATCATTCATAATATGACTAACTGCTGACACCAGTTTTTCGCGGTCCTGCAGCTCAATGTAAGAAGAATATGTATGATTTCCGGGGCAACCAAAACTCACATCAAGAAAGTCCTCCTCTGTGTTGTTCTTCTTGAATTCCATCGTTACTGCTGTTTCCGCTGAGATAGGAGCATCTTTACAAGGAGTGGATCCGCGAGCAATGACCCCATCAACCTTGAAATTAGAACCCCGGATTTCTCCGGTCATATACTGTCCTGGGCATTCTCTGTAATGGAATTCCCGCTTGCGTGAGCCAGTAGGACATTCAACTTCACTTAACCCCCCGAAAATGCTATCCAACCCTTTGAATACAGATTGTTCTATTCCGTGAATTCCCGAAGGTGGGGTCTGATAGGCATTCCAAACGTCATCTTCGCCTGATTCGATAAGTTCGCCCTTTTCTTTCAGGTACTGAAGCGCATTTCCAACCCATTGTGAGCTTGGTGAAAAGGGGAGGTAGTGTTCCAAGAAATTATCCAGGGGGCATTCGAGCATTTCGTCCTTCATTGCCTGGACCGTAGCTGGGCGAGTTGAGGTTACTTTGAAGGCATCACCACGCTTCTTGTCCTTTCGTGGCGTAAGCCTTCATGACATGAGCTAATCACGTGATATTCATTTAAGGCAGCTTGGCTTACTCAGGTTTTGGGGAGCTTGTGCTAGACCTGAAAATGTCGTTAGATGCCATAGCGAGAGATGTTGTTGACAAACCCCTGCTGCGCTTCTTGTTGAGACATGACTGGAGTAGGATTTAGGGAGAGAAATTGAGGGAGAGAAACAAAACCACTGAGAGAAGTGATGAATCCAAGGAAAGTGAGGGGGCCATTCCTTTTAACGAGAATTAAGTCAATAGCGACAAGAGCCGACTGGGTGCATATAACAATAACATGAACCAGAAGAATTAACATGATTGAAAGTGGCAATGGCCTACAATCATTTGATTACCAGCTGGCAGTCGCACACACGGGGAATTCTCCATCCCTCAACACATTCATAATTGTCTCCCTACAGACAGGTCAAAATCAGCTTACTCCGCCCGATGGGATTCTGTAAGAGTCTTCATATTTCCCAAATGGTCAAAATTCCAGGACCCAAGAAGAGTGTAGGTGATGTTAATGAAACCACACATTCACCCATAACATACCGGGGATCGATACCCACTATTAATTTATTGATACAGATGGATTCCATTCTACAAATTCATTCTAAGTGAGTTTCGATTATCCATTCCCTTTTATATATTCCCCAGATATTTTCTGACTGTTAGGAAGAGGTTGATATGCCGGATCCTTAGAATTGTACCCACTGGATCATGATGAACAGGTGGCTGGATCAATTCTTGACCATTTATCTCAGCTATAACATTCCCTAAGACATGGTAGATGACTGAGGGAAAGGCCGAGTATAACCTCCCGTCAAAATTACTGGACATGGGTAAGGTTCTTAGAAAAACAAATTCACAAGTAGGGGGCCCATGCTTAGATGCACGCACCACAATGGGTGACACCGGATAGGACACCAGTGTTCCATTCCAGAGGGTTTCTTATTGACCGCTCAAATACTCAGTGTGTGTCGGTGTGTCCTCATGAACACCATTTTAATAGCTAAAACCATGTTCCTAGCTTCGGAAGGATGGAAAAGAGCCACTTTCAGGGAATACAATAGATATCTGCCACAGATTCTCGGAACATGACAGAGAATTGGTTAGTCCTGAAGTCAGAGTCCCGTTTTGACGCCACGTTACAGAACACCGACTCCGGAGGTAGGTTTAGTTGTTCTTGCACATCATGTATCACTTCGTTTTGTGATTGACCCAATACACCCAATCCAATTGGCAGTATGTAAATACATTTGGGCCGGGTAAGTATGGAACCGTACAGACCATTCCGGACCACTGATGGAACATTCCTCACCGTCATATGGTTCTATCTCAATCAAACTGGAGGGTGTACCACAAAACCTATGTTGTTATTTGTAATCATATCAATACATGTACCTTGAATTATGCACCAGATGGCTAACTTCACAAGACGTTCAAGCTGTCCACAGTGGGTTGCCCAATTAGAGACATTCTGCATTTGGTCAGAGTGGTGTGTTCAGTGAACCAGTATGAGCAAAAAAGCAGTCGCACTGATTCTCATCCTTCCCCAGTCCGAGCATAGAGAAGAGTATTCTTGCTCTTGCTATAGCGAAGGATTGTACTTACAAGGCCGCGTGAGTGACATCACTAATTGAGCACCGGAGCGCTGGGGACGCACCTTCATAAAACTTGTCACAGGGTCATCACCATGTGTCCCCGACCATCGCACTAATCCCAGTCATCGAATGCCCAAATATCACCACCATAATTATCACACAATCAAACCACGGTAGGACCGTGAAGATTGTCAAGAGTAATAGGGTCCGCTTCGGTAACATACAACGAGAGGAGCACGCCAGATTTGTCGCAGACTAATACAGTAGGCCGCTTCACCCGAGAAGCGATAATGTTCGTAAGGATCTCATACTTCCTGAGTGCTAGTGAGTGGCCATCAATTCCATGAGTCGAGGGGAGGATCCGCAATTGGAATGAGCCCATTCACTCGGTGAAGGATTTAGGGGTAATGATCGGTTCGTTTAATATGTGCTAGGATACACTGCAACACGAGAGGCATGATACTTGAGTAGACTACAGTCGAATGTAAGTTTGTCAAATGTCAGGAAGTAGAGGGAACAGGAAGTGATAAAAATTGGGAGCAGTCAAAGCAGGGTCAGGGCGATTGACGTCAATCGGCATCTGGTCTCTAACACTGGGAGTAGTGATTTATTCGATATACATCCTCCCGCGCGGAATAACGTCCACCCATAACTTCCTCCCTATCCGCCCGTACCCCAGGGGTATCTTGCTTCTGTTTCGATTTCTTGCTTGGGTTCATACCCTTGGTGCCTGTTCCCTCCATATACTCGTCATCGTCCTCTGGCTTCCGCTGGCGCTTCTTGGGTGCTTCAGCTTGATCAAAGGGATCATCGAGAGCAGACGACGGGGTCCTCAATTTGGGAGCCTCCTGTCCCAAGGTCCTGAAGCCATGATTGAGAGAGTCCAGATCACTCCACACAAAAAGATACATGTCGATGAGTTCTTCCTCGGGTATTGTGTCCTTGCGATAAGCCTCGAACAAAGTGGCACAGATATTCTCGATTATTTCAGGAGCGATATGCTGGAGGGTTGGGTGTATTTTGTCCTGGAGGTGCTGCTGTGGAAGGCGCAGAAAAAAATTCTCGCGCTCGCGGCTGGGAAGGGCAGAATCAGTGAAAAGCAGAGCCCCGAGTTCATGTGCTGGTTCGTATTTAACACGACAGAGCAGAATCCATACGATAATCCAGAAGAGTGATTCTACGTCATGCGGGAATATGAACCTCAGTGGTGCTTCACTGGTCTTTCTGGGATTGGTTTGGAGGTTCGGAACGTGCGGGAGACTTTTGGAATTGTCTGGGTGGTGGGAAGTGCGGCGTTTCTGTGGAGGATAATAGAACCTCCACCCTCTGTGGATCTCAAGAGGCATAAAATACGGCGTTCCCTGGATAATTCATCAGGCAACCCATACCAGATACAGTGATAATACCATACCGCTTTTGGGTCATGACTGACCGTCCTATGCTCATCGAAGTCCTGTGCATACTCCAGATTTCTGAGCTTGCCTCTAAGCGTACCATCTCTCTCTTTCACCAAAATGATGTTCTGCGTGGTTACGTCCCGGTGGACCCAGCGAGCTAGATACAAGAGGACCAATGCTGAACGCACGTCAGCTAGGTTTTTACATCGTCATGCAACAAGCAAGACTCACCAATGAAAGAATCACATACTGCGCTGATCGAGCCAACCAGAGTGGGAGCAAGATGAAGTGGATAACCCGCCTCATTATAGACGAGACGATAGTGTCGTTTGACTTGGTACTTGCGAGGAATCTCATTTGTTGCATTTTGCCCTTCCGTCCTTACTGGAAAATGCCACGACGGATCCATTTGCATTGAACCGGGAATCACATTTTCCACTGTGGCAGCACTGGCATATTCTGGCGCCTCAAAAAGGCCTGGAGCGGGTTTAGCGAATGTCACCACGGGTTTTGTTTTCTCCAGTAACCTGTCATGATCGATTCCCATAAAGTAATGTCTATAATCCTCGAGCGCGGTGTCAATGTCCTCTTTCAAATTCCCAGTAGCCCACGCGTAGTCAGTCTCTGATACCTGATCCAAGCGGTCAAAGATTGCCTCTTGTATTTCTTTCTCCGTAAGCGACCCCTCGTCCAGCCATCCATCCTTGAGAATAACTTCTGATCTACCACTTATAACCTTCCCAAGCTGTTCGTCTGACGGACCCTCGACTTCGATAACTTTCCAGATACGCGAATTTCGACCTGTGATACTAGGATTGTGCAGTTGCTTGATTGTTCTGAAGTATCTCGGAGATTTCTTCGTCCCTAGTTCATATACGTAACACCACTTTTTATCATACCGGACTCGATGAATCGTCTCATCGTATCCGAGTTCTTCAGGTGTTGCATAGAGGAGAGACAAGAAGACACGAACGCATATTTCGATGTCCTATAACATAATGTAAGATCGGAAAAATGAAAGAAGGACACAAGAAACACCTTTGTGAAATCAAGACCTTTCGACTTGACCGAATGCGAACGAGAAAAGTACCACAACGACATTACATTGTGATCTACCAAATCGTCAGACCCACACACCCGAAAATACTGACGACATACACCATACATCCATCCACGACGAGGATCATCGTCCATAACGCGACTGACTCCTGACACCAGTTTTTTGCAATTCTGCAGCACAATATAAGAACCGCGTATGGTATCCAAAAACAATTTAAACCCACATCAAGAATGTCGTGGTACGTCTTATTCTTCTTGAACTCCATCGTCACGCCTATTTCCTCTGAGATGGGAACGCCTTTATCAGAAGCAGTGAGTCCATGAGCAATGATCCCATCGGCCTTGAAATTAGAACTCCTATAGTGAAATCCTCGCTTGCGTGAATCATCAGGACATCCCACTTCACTCAACTTTCCAAAAATGCTTTCTAGTCTTTTGACTACGCGTTGGTTGTTGATTTTCGAAGGTGAGATTTTATAGGAACCGGTTTTGTCGAGTTTGACAAGTTCTCCTGTGTGTTTGAGGTATTGAAGTGCGTTTTTAACCCATTGAGTGCTTGGGGAAAAGGGGAGGTAGTGTTCTAAGAAAGTATCCAGAGGGCATTCGAGCATTTCGTTTTTCATTGCCTGGGCTGTGGCGGAAGCTTTGGTAGTGGGAGTGACAACACTAAGCGCCGGAAGGCACGCCTCCTAATTCCGAAGGTACCCATCACACCAATTCCAAACGCCCAAATATCACCAACCCATAAATTATCACACACAAAAAAGATAATAACTACTCAAATATTTTCATCCTCGAACAACACCAACCGTAACCTCAACACCACCTTTCCCCTTCTCCCCTCCTCCCACTTTTCCAAAACCACTAACACTACTATTCCCATTAGCTACTACGACTCCATTCATCCCACCACCAATACCAATGCCCCTACCCAAAGCCCTAACAATCCTCTCCCAAGTCCATTTTGTCAATCTCATAACCTCATCATCACCCAAATCATCTCTAACATGTAATTGAATCGTTACAATAAGCGTTTCGTCTGCTTCGTCTTTGATGCTGTTTGTAGAGGAAGGTGTTAGTTGCCAGAGATGTGGTGCAGGGAGGTGTAGAACGTTAGGATGACGTTCGACCTGGATTTAATAATCATAAGAAAGTTGGTTTCTATTTTTATTTGAGGGTAGATAGGAACGTACTTCACGCATAACACGTAAAAATGCTTCCATTTTGCCACTTGGAAGACCTCTTTGCGGTGAAGTTTGAAGTAAAACCGTACCGAGTACAATACACGCTCGATACGACACTTTGAATGTCACGATTGCGATGATAGATGCCAAGACCAAATCCGCAGGACGATGTTGCGTACTAAGAATAATAAATTATCGACATGGATAGTGTTTAATTCCAAGGAATAGTACTCACGGAGGTAAGAATACGGCAATTCCAAACATCGCAAGACAGAATACAAGTGGACTCGTGGTATAGGGATTCGATAACAAGTTGGTTATGGGGGTATGTATAGAAGAAATCGGGGTATTGCTTATATATGTGTTCCGTGAGGATTGGGTTAGTGAGCGGAGGAATGCGATAGGCGTGGGTATACGGTTTCCTGTTACTATACCAAAAGAATATCAGCGTTAGGTGACGGAGGAAGGGGGATAAAATACCATCGATCAGTTTTGCGTGATTGTTGTATAAAAGAGCGGTAGCGATTGTTGAGAAAAAGGTAAAGAGTGTCATGAGTGGGGGAAATTCGATGCTGAAAATAAACCATTATATCGTCAATTTTAGTAGGAAAGAGACTTTGTGAACCGTACCCGATCCAATCGTCGTCTTCGCCCGGGTGGTGGTGATGTCCATCTCCAGCTGTAAGGAGTACATGTTCAATCGTCTCCTTACAAACATAGACAGCGGCGAATAACAAGTATACAGCTTGCGCGAACATAAACACAGTAAGTACGCGTTTGTTCCTGAACATAGAAACTTCAACTATTATATAACCATAAAAACGGAATAAACGCACCCGTAAGGTCTTGTCAACGCTTCCCTCTCCCTCCCTCTGGCATTCATCAATTCATCCTTCTTCGAATTCAACCATCCAGGTAAGACCTTCCCCACGCCAACTCCAAAAGAATCAAACACAATCCAGTAACCAATTCCCGTACAACTCAACGATCCAATTCGTTGTCCACAAACCCACAACCATGCACCAACAAGGAATTGACCTAAAGCGCCCATAGCGGGACCTGTAGGTACACCTTGAATACTATCATCATCTTCATAAAGCGATTGTTGAGATGGAGTTGTGGGTAAAGCCGAATTAGCCGTCCATGGTGAGATGGGAATTGGAGTGGGTTGGGTGTGGAGTTCTTGGTGTTGGAGTTGTTCTGGTGGTGCAGGCGAAGTTGATGATGATCGAACACCATTGGCGCCTGGTTCGAGGAACGAAAAGAAGCTATGAGACATGGAGTGTTTATGGTGGTGTCCTCTTCTCGATTTCGCAGAAGAAGTGGAACTAGCACTACCCATTATAGGAGGATCAGGGGTAGAAGAAGCTGTTGACCTGCCACCAAAAGTGAATCCGACACCGAGGGGTGTGGCGGGTGCGTGCGCGTGACCATTAGACATGGATTGTGTACGAGGGAATTGGATGCTTGACCCGGCGCTTGGAATAGTGCTCACAGGCGCCTCAATGTCATCTTTCAACTCGAGTTCTTGAGAACCGTCTTCTGCGATACTAGAAGTTGGTAATGATCCAGGACGAGGGAAGAATATGGATAGGTTTCGAGAATGAAGGCGAGAATGCCTACGACCATGTTTAGGAGAGATGGAAGGAGGTTCGTTGAGAGTGATTGAAGGTGCACCATCGGAGGGAAGTGATTTGGATGTGGTGAGTTGTGGAGGGAAAGGAGTGGAGTTGATCGCGGTGGTAGGGGATGATGAAGAAGGTGGCATGGATGGGATTAAAGGAAAGGAGGAAGCCAGAGGCGATGGCTGGGGAGGAGCAAATGGGCCGGAAACCGACCGGGTTCGATTGTGATTAGGTCCGAACGTGGTTTTAAAAGGTGACGCTGATGAAGGTGCGTGCAAGCCATTAACGCCATTCACAGGTCGTCCATTTGGAATACCGTTGAACGATGTTCGGTATGGTCCAGCTGAGGCAGGGACGGGAGCTAATCCAGGATTGAGAGACGATGGGCCTGAAATGGATGTGCTCCGAGAGTGACTGGGTTGCGAACGGTTGCCCGGGGGAGGCGGTGCAAGGACGATGGAGGGACGAGGGGAATGTTCCGCAGACATTGGGACAAGGTCTTCGTCCTCGAGATCCTTGCTAGACTTGCGTCTGTGGATGTTGGTTGTGCCCTCCATGTTCGCACACGGTCGTGATACCCGTGGCAGTGGAACGTCACTCTGTCACAGCGTCTATTCAGCAACTAGAAGCATTAGTTTCGTGCTCAGAAACAACATGTTTTGCACAGAAACTGACCTTGGGAAGCTGGAGGAACGAAGATGTGGCAGCTGAACCGACATCAAAATGTGATTTTCCGTTATCCCCGTGACCTGTCACATTTGTGAACATTCCTTCGTCCACCACCAACTCCGACCAACACCCGTACTCCTACCACATGCTACACGACTTGGGCCCACCAGGTGCCAGGAAGCTGCGACCTTACATTTGCTACCTAGCTTTGGCCTACTGCCTTCGGAGCACACTTGAATTTCGGGTCAGGGTAACCTCTTTGCAAGTCTCGTAATCCTCGAAACCGATCGGTAGCCCTATATTCCTCGAGTCATGGCCTCAGAGCATTACCAAGCAGGACCCGGAATAAATCTCTTATCAAAGTCCACTAGCAGCGGCCCTCCTCTCCGCCGACATCTAGCGCGAAGTACCCACCTTGGCTTTAGTTGTGTATCCATCACAGGAAAGACGCTGGCTCTAGGAGGCGATGACGAGCCGGAGTATACTTTGGAGCAACCCCCACCTTTCATATGACCATATATCGATGCCGAAACGTTAACGACTCCAACGGTTAATCCAAGTCTAACGTTGGTGGTCTCAATCTTTCAAACAAAGCTTTCGCCTACCCTTAGGGGTTTCTGTCAACTGTCCATGTCGTCGATCACCCGAGGGTTCACCGAGAGAACTATTAGTACAAACACTTACTCGTTACTCATTATCACTTTCTTGTTCTCGTACAACCTGTTCTTTACCGCGCTCCTACCCCATCGCTTGCAAATTTGTAGTAGTACATCCTGGAATCATGGACAACACCTTCAAAGATTGCTGTCGAGGGGTGCCGTATCACCAATCATCTAAATGCCAAAAACCAAAAATAAGCTCGTCCTCAGGCAAGTGTAGGGGTACTAATTATAACAGGCTTACGGCAATAAACACGAGACGGGTTTGTCTACGATTGGCTCTGCGCTACTTGACAGTTGAATATGTATCATAATGACACAAGCTTGCGCCATGGTATCAACTCGTGGACCGGCGGCAACACTCGATCACCAACGCTCCAAACTCATGATATTGGTGCAGTTAGTGCATACATCCATCATTCTGGAAGGAGTTCCTCCATCTCCGAAGCATGAATCAGCACCGACATGCCGCAATCTTCGTCTCGAATATAATGTCGAGTTCTTAACAGCAGTATCTTTCATTCCCATGATCAAGAGAGATACGTTCTTTTTCGTGCTTCGCAGCGCCAGGAATAAAGCTATAAAAATTAATTGATTTCAAGGATCATTTATATCACCATCAACAGCGCTGAGAACCTTTGGTTCGACTACTTCGATTTGGACTTTGGACTACCCTAGCTTACACATTCACCGAACCACACCCTCTAGATGATCGAATATTTATCCTCAAGAGCCAATTTCGATTCCTCCCTGGCGCAGGCGTACCTCATTTATACAGTGACTTCTTAAATGTTCCAACCACAAAAGCTTTCATCATATAATTAATTCAGCCACACGTCCAAGAGCCTTCGGTCTCACGAATAGCATTCATTTCCGATCGGCCGAAGTACACACGGGTGTAGCACGAGATGTCATCTGGTGACAGAAAATCCATTCAGTTGGGATGTGGTCAGGGTTTAGGTCTCAAGAGCAAAGCAACAAAACCTTCTACCCACAGCGTGTTTTCGTAGCGATATCTAACCGACGACACCTTCCATCCACATCATCATCATCGTCACCTCTCTCTCAATATGCAAATTATCATTAATATCATTGCAATCTTAGCCCCCCTATGAGAAATAAACTACAAAAATCATATCCTTTGCGCAGCACTGGCTCATTTCGCGGTTAAAGTCCTTTCCGCCGTGGGGAGGAACAAGATACCAGATCTCTCCCAAAATGTCAGTCCCAATCTTACCCATAACGTCAGATATGTCTTGGCTTCGATGCAAACATTCCAAAAATCGCCCTGAAAAAAGAATCATCATGACCCGCAAGGTCACCCCTGTACTAATTATAACTCTTGATTGAATGCTTTGTAGTTTTGTTACTCAAAGCGAATATTGAGGATTCCGTATGTAAGGACGTCGGTTTGTAAGAATCTCGTCTATAGTTCGTTAGTTGAATGATGTATTACTTTTTTGCTCCTGGATCAGAGTTGCGTTTCAAGGGGTAATCATAATGCTCACGGGGCCATTATGGCAAAAGAAGGAAGGGCGCTCGTTGCAGTGTTATTGGTTCCTGATGAAAACTCGAGATCTTTATTATCCATGATCGTGAGATGAATGAATTCTCCGTCCGGTGGTCGGCTGCAGACCGCACACCATCCCCCCCTCCCTCGCTTCCGCACACCCTTTAACTTGTGTATATTTCACCATTCCCATGTCATTCAAATTCATCCAATAAAAAATGACATCTCATAGTAATAGGCTACAACTACGCAATATTGAGAGGGAAAACCTACCGGCGGCAACCGGCCCTGGCGGATCAAGTAGTACTACACAAGATTGAGCGCTGCCGTCGGTCCCATATGTCATTTTGGACTGTGTGTGCTCTTCCGCAAAGATTCAACTCACGTCGTAATCATAACACTAACGTTACCTCGAGTGAAGGTGGGTTTTACTTCTTCACCGCTTACATGCGCTGCCACATCTAAAAGAGATCCACAACGGCTACGTGAGTCAAACGCAAGGGGGACAGCGGTCTAAAGCCTCAAGAGGAAAGCAACCTGGGAAAGGGATGTAGGGAGGAGTAACAGCGGTAGATCTTTATTGCACAACAGCTGAGTATGGGAAATGCCGGTGCTTGGAAAAGTGGGTTGCCACGAGGGTAAATCTCTCTTTTCAGATCCAACGCCGAGTCTATTCTTATATTCTTACGTCTGGTCTTATAAAGATGCTCACCTGCCTGACTTTGGCTTTTCCCTGTCCTTTGTTCACGCCATGGAGCTTTCTCCAGCAGTGGTCACCCAGTACCCTCACAGCATCTTGGATGCTGAACAGGCAATTGCTAGAAGTCCTCTTGAAAAAGATATTGCACTCGCTCCTGCTCCTGATTGTGGTGATGATTCTGCCAAGTATGTATCCTATTAGTTATTTCCGTTTATCCCCTAACGTGTGTAGCTCCACGCAACTTTCTTCAGCAGAGGATGAAAAAACGAAGGAAAACGAGGATGTAGTCTGGGTATGTACACCTCATCTTCATAATCAACTCGCTCATGCTTTGTTCCTTATTCAGGTTGAATTTGAACCAAATGACCCGAGAGATCCAATCAACTTTCCTCGACGCAAAAAATGGCTCATCACTGCCATCGCGTGTTATGCCACGTTCCTCTCATGTCAGTCACACACACCCCCAAGCCTCCCCCCCCCCCCCCCCCCCCCCCCAATTTCTGACCTGACAAACCCCAGCGTCGAGTGTTTCCGCCTATAACCTCGGTTTCGAGTCCATGATCCGTGATCTCGGGTGCACAGAGTTCCAAGCAACTCTGGGCCTCAGCGTCTATCCCCTCGGATTCGCCGTCGTCCCAATGTTCTCAGCTCCATTTAGCGAAGAACTTGGTCGACTACCACTTTATTTATGGAGTTCAATAGGATTCGAAGCTGTATTCGTCATGATTGCATTGTGCGTTTATTATTTTGGTTGTGCTCGTGTTGACATATATTTTAATCTGGATAGGGCACCCAATATTCAGACTGTGATTGGCGGTAGATTTTTACAGGGATCTTTTGCTTCGACGGGAGCCACTATGGTCGGAGGAACGATAGCCGATATATGGCCGGTAGCAGAGTATGTGTCAAAAAAAAAACTCTGCCCCCTGATTCAATAACGTGTTTGCTGATTTTTATCTGTGTCCCTGCGTGTTACATTTTTATTTGATCCGTCATCTTGATCCCCCCCCACCCATCCTCAATATGACTACACCAATCCTATAGACGCGGAATTCCTATGGCGCTGTTTTCATTGGCGGCGATATTTAATATGGGTATTGGTCCACTGTTTGCTGGTTGGATAGAAATGAATCCAAGACTTGAATGGAAATGGATTGAATGGGTTCAGATGACGTACGTCTTTTTCGTTATAAAAAAAAAAGAATTTTGTTTGCCGATTTCTCATTACGTATACTATTTCAGGTGGTCGGGCGCCTTCATCTTTGTCGTTCTTTTTTGGTTTCCAGAAACGCGGTCCACGATAGTATTGGCAAAAATAGCTAAAGATAAGCGGAAGAAAACTGGGGATAAGAGGTATAGAGCTCGTGTACACAGACCCGATGTTCGAAGATTGATTTGGGTTAGTTGTACGAGGCCCTTGAGTACGTTACGGCTGGATCTTTCTACTTATTATCTCCATGTTGATATGTTTATTCCAGGACTGCTCTTGACTGAGCCTGTGGTGACGAGCTTCAGTGTGAGTCACATATAACCCTAAAGTTGACTCGTCTGATGTGTGATTTGTTAGTTATGGATCGGCTTTTGTTGGGGTGTACTTTTTTGTCTCATAGAGTCTATCCCTGGTGCTTTCCAAACTCTGCACAACTTCAATGTTGGCCAAACCGGAACGGTATTCCTAGCGGTGTCGTACGTAGCTCAACTTCATCCCATTGCCGTTCTTTGCTCATCAGGTGTTTATAGAGTTGGCTCAGTTTTTGGTTTCTTAACGACCCTGTACCAAGAAAAACTCTACGCGTACGTTCCGCTTCAATATAAACATTCCTTAATCTTATATGTGTCTGGAACAGAAAATATTATCCTACCCGAGGCACAGAAGCTCGTCTCCTCACTTCATGTTTCGCTGCGTTCCTCCTACCTATCGGAATGTTCATCTACGCATGGTGTTCCTTCCCTTCCGTACATTGGATATCACTCTGCATCGGTATCGTCGTACGTATCTCAAATTTATCCATAACCCACATGATGCATAACCATTACTTTTTATATAGATCTACATGTGGGGGATGTTCGTTGTCTACCTTAGTGTCTTTTCGTATCTTGCAGATTGGTACGTTCCTTCTCTGTCTCTTTTTCATATCTCAAAAGGTATTAATATCATACATCAGTTACGGGCCTTATGCCTCTTCGGCTCTTGCGGGTCAATCTCTCGCACGTAACATCCTCGGCACTGTCTTCCCACTCTTCACACAACAGATGTACGCCAATCTATCGTACAAGTGGGCCAACACTCTATTTGGGTGTATTGCCGTGTTGATGGTCCCCATTCCTTTCGTATGTCACTTTTATCCACCCGAACCCCAAGAGCTGATTCTGGAGTATAGGTTTTATTTTATTATGGACCAAAGATTAGAATGATGAGTAAATTCTCAAGAAAGGCTCTGGAAGCACGTAGAAACAAGTAAGTGGCGGGGGACTTTGGGGCATATGTGATGAAGAGAGCTCTTCACGTGCTGTTGACGACTGATTTTGGTGCTTAATGACCCACATTGGAGACTTTTGACGTGTGTAAAGTAGTTTAAGTCTGGTTCTATATTCTCAACGTATGTTAAGCACAATGATAGTTCTGATGGCTTTCTTGGTATCGAAGTATAGAGAGATGGATTATGTTCGGGTGGTGGCGCTGGTGGCCGATTCCACATGTGTTGCTTGTTAGGCGGTAATATTTATAGTTACTAGAGACACTCCAAGAACAGAGTTTATCTTTGCAGTATAATGTTGCTTTGATGTCAGGAGCTTTTGGCTACTGACGTCTCATACATACATATATGTGTAAGCCGCCACCGCCGGTGGTGACGACTCCACTAGGAGCGAGTGGGGCAGGGATATAGACGGAAAGTTTGTCTCTACTGAGGGACTGAAGAACGCCCGACCCCAAAACTAAACACAGAAGAGTAAGATGCCTCTACAGTGATGTAAGCCCCCAGCTTCCAATATGGCATGTTTACTCTATGTGACCCAGGGTCCACGTTCGGCGCCAACATTTAGCGCGTCGAATAGTCTTTTCAGTAAGAGCGTTACCAACCTCCAGCAGGTCCCGTAACCACCCGCCTTCCTGTTCACCACGGTCTTAGTGCTACATATGCAATCGGTGGCGAGTCTCGACGTATGGATAGAGATACTGAAATACTTCAGAATTTCATTCGTTGACGATAGCCATGAAGATATCAGCCTCAAGCGACGTACAATGCTCTCTCTTGCTCTAACATGTCCCAAACTCGTTAAGATTGGGCTTGATGAGTTGTGGAGAACGATGACCACACTTCAACCACTTTCCGGCGTCATTAACGCCTCGTGCCCCTCGTCGACACCAGCCTTCCAATATCGCGATAAATACTGGGTGAGTATCGCTTTACCAATACGTCAGTAAAGCAGCATTGAATGACTGTTGGAAGGATATCACCGTTTCTGCAGATGAATTGAGGTCTTGTGATCCACATGTCCTTACATATCTATCTCGCATTCGTCACCTTCATTTCGCCACGTTCCCAAATAGCAAAGAAGTCACTATGGCAGGCCTTGCTCAGTCTAAGAAGGGGCCCCGTATTGTGCCCAAACCTCAGAACTCTTTTTCTAGACTTGACGAGGGCCTCGCTAGTTCGCGTCTACAGTCTTCTCCCACTTGCATCGTCCGCGGTTGAATGCATTACATTCAATTTAGCCATCCATGAACCAGGCGAGGCCACAGCGGTGATGCTGCTACAGATGCTCAACTACCACAACTCCGGAGTGCGGGAGATCCGGTATCAGGGTCCCGTTACAACCCGCATAATTCAGCGCCTACTCGAACTTCGAAATTTGCGCGTCGCCATCATCGAAAATTCTGGTGGGGGTTACCGTGATGTGATTGACGGATCTCACTTCCCATCTCTCCCAACCCTCACATGCCTCACTGAACTGGGGATAGACTTATGGGCGTTTCATCAGGATGTTACCCCAGCTTTCGGACGCTGGCTAGCAGCTCTCAGATGTCTCACCACTCTGACTCTTCGAGGGTCCTGGAGGAAGATAAGCACATGTATTTTCAACGAACCCATTCTTTACACCATCCGTCATCTATCCTTGTCCTTTAAGTCCGTATCGAACCCTACCCCAGAGAGGAAGATCAAGCGAACTATATTTCCTTCAATCTCCTCCACATTTCCCAAGCTTGACTCCCTTTTACTTTGGGTTGAGGGTTTTTCCGATTCCGCATGGGAATCGCGGATGACGGTAGCGGACATCATGAAGCTGGAAGGACACGCTATGAAATCCCTGATTCTTGAAGGTGTTTCACTCACCCTCTCCGCCTCAGACATTATTCACATCGTCGACACATGGCCTACTCTGGCAAGTCTGGGGATCATATTCACAAACGACGACCCTCAGAGTCCCATTTTCGACGCAGACTTTGTTCTACCTTACATATCTCAGAATGCAACAAGCCTCCTCACACTCGGTCTACCACTCAAATTTTCGCCACCAACAATTCTATCCACGCCGGGTTTTCACCCCCCGAAATGTCCCTTATATAAACTAGTCTTACGGATTCCTGAAGACCTCCCCACAGATTTGCGGGAAAAACACCAACTTGCACGAAACCTGATCAATCTTTTTCCCCACCTGACCATCGTCTATTCACCCTGTTCACCCGGTGTCGATGACCTGCAGTGGATTCTTCGCACTTTTCAGGACATCATTTCTTGTCCTCCTCAGAAACTGAGTACTTCTATTTCTGAGAGTCGGTTATAATATTTCTGAGCTTGTGTTGAGGAGTGGGCTCTAGTTGTAAGGAGAGAATAAAGTTCGAGAGATGTTTAGCTAAGAATTGCTTCTTTATGGCGTACTATGCAAGACCATGCTAAAATGTGGAAGTACTACAGGAAGTACTCAAATAACTGGCGAGAAAATTTGCGGTTGTTCCCCAATGAAATGGATCCGTCTCTCAAATAGTATGAAACCTCCCTAGTGTACCTTCCCTAAGTTTTGACTGTACATCTGCGCATCTGATTACGGGGTGAGCATTTAACAAACATATCGCAAAGATAATTTCGCTCGTCTTCTAGCACACTAGAAGCCCGTGGCCAATGGTCCTCTCACTGTTCTGCCGTAGTCAATCCAGACATTACAAGAAGAGTGTGGACTGAAGGCCATGGCTGTAGAACTGGAACAGGAGCACATCCTATAGTTGAAATTATGACGAGAATTTAGCATGATAACGGGTACTATCTGCTCTCCGAGTGACTGTGGCCGCACAAAAGGCTCTTCTGGTACGAATTAGATCCCTTGTGCGCGCCAGACAATAGGGTTCGTTTGATGTCCCCAGTTCCTTCGTACCTTCCTATCGCCTATTCTTCGTTAAATGAATTGGTGCAATAGAACTAGAAGCCTTGACCGATGCCTTGGCAAACTTTCGCTTGCACAGTTCTCCGGGGAATCCTGACACCGGTAAATCGAATATACATTATACACAAACCAAGGACGTCTCCAGGACCTCCCGGTGAGTATTTAAACCCTGAAACCCATGTCAGAGTACACCCAGACAGATTTGCTAGTCATGCGTTCATCTTTGTCTTTGGTTGTACTCTGCTTTGCATCAGTCGTCTTAGCCGCGCCCCAGGGCGGGCAAAACCAATCTGATGAGCGTCGCCCACATGAACACCATGATCATCACCCACACGGACATCACGATCATCACCCGGTCAGTCGTTTTATATTGTTAAGTAGAACAAAAAAATACTTACAGAATGTTGGTATAACCTAGGCCTGTGCACCTCGTTCGAAATCCGTCCCGCTCCTTCGTGCCTATAACTCAGATATCACCGACCATTTCTACACCACGGATCAACAGGAGATGAACACCGCCATCAACGTCTTAAGTTACCATGGCGAGCTTCCTCCCGGTTTTGTGTTCCCTACCCAAGTCAAGGATACCGTCCCATTGTATCGCTGCTTTAATTCCCAGGTCCAGGACCATTTCTACACCACCGATGCACAGGAGATGGATACCGCCGCCCAGAAGTTAGGGTGTGGTCGGGAGGGAATTACGGGTTATGTATATACAAAGCCGCAGTGCGGTGCGGTCCCACTTTACCGCACATCCAACTTGCAGATTACAGATCACTTCTACACTTCTGATGCTCATGAGCGTGACGTTGCGGTTAGCCAGTTGGGATATGCTAACGAAGGAATTGCGGCGTACATACTGCCGGTGTGAGCTCGTTATCACACCTGTACTAGCATATGTGTACTCGTATCTCGCTCACATGTCTTCTCTACTAGTGCTATAGACACGATGCACAAATTCATGTCCGAAGCCTCGTTTATTCGGGCTCGCTTATTCAAAACACGGATTCGTCCCCCTGACTCAAGGTGATAGATTCCTGGGAGTGGCTGAGAAAGCTATGGGCTCGATTGGCTTTGGTTGATCGCCGTCATTAGTAATAGGAACTTTCCCAACTTCCGCCACAATGGTACAACTCGTCGCCGACATGTGGGCAGAGGTCCTACGATATTTCAGGATATCTTTGGAAGAGGATGATTATGAAGATATAGTTCCCAAACGGCGCACCATGCTCTCCGTTGCATTGACGTCCTCTGCTCTCGCCGGTCCAGGGCTTGACGAATTGTGGAGGACGATGACCACCCTTGAGCCTGCTGCTCAAGTCCTTGGTGGTACCTTTCATTCTGGTAGCCAAGAAGAATACTGGGTGAGTAGAGATACAATATAGTATGGAGTACAAAACGTCAACTGCTTTTTATATAGGACATTGACGTCTCTTCAAGTGAAATTAGTTCTCGCGTCCCCCGACTACAATCATATTTGCGCCGAGTTCTGTACCTGTCCTTCGAGAGATTTCCTCATGAGCGAGAGCAATTACTGTGGCAGGCCCTACCCGTTCCAGACGAGGCCCCTTTCTTATGTCCAAACCTGAAAGGGTTCACTCTCGATCTGGAAACAGGCGTCCGGTTTTTCATGTACAATTTCTCCCCGCTCATATCGCCTTCACTCACGGAAATCACGCTTACATCCTGGAGACGTAAATTTCATGAATTCGCATTGTCCGTTCTCTTATCCATCCTCAAACGACACAACGTTCAACCTCTCCGTTTGTCTTACGAGGGCTATGCCCACCATCACCTCTTTGAACAGATCACTCAATTCCCATCTCTGACTTCGTTGAGCATCGATTCACTTAAGGCTTGCGACAATTTCTCACTGGAGGAGTCCCACATTGCCTCTTTTCGAAACCTATCTCGTCTTGTGGTGCTGGAGATGAACCTCCAGTTGCTACCTGAAGGATCAGAGACAACCTTTGGCAATTGGCTGGTTAGCCTAGAGGCCCTTTCCACTCTGGTTCTTGACGGATGTTGGCAGCATATATCTCCCATTCTCTCCGGCTCCTTCGTTTTCAATGCACTCCGATCTTTAGAACTCAGGATATGGTCTGGTGAAGGCACTACCACTAGCGCGAGCCTATTCTCCTCCATATACGCCGCATTCCCGAAACTTCGATCGCTCGCAATTTACACAAATTTTGAAGACCTCCTGGAAACAGCCATAACCCGAGCAGATGTAATGATGTTAAAGGAAAGAATGATGGATCGCCTTGTCCTGAACCTCTACCCCATCGCACTCGACTGGATGGACATCATCGATTTTCTGAAACTATGGCCTACCCTCGAAGACTTTGGGATTTTCCATTCCAGGAACGAATGCATATTCGAGGCGGAATATATACTGCCGCAAATGAGTGTGCATGGAGTTCGTCTTGAGCAACTCTCTCTGCCACTGAGGTTCTCCTCGTTTGGTAGCGAATCTCTCACATTCCGCCCTTCGAATTGTCCCTTACAAAGGTTGGAGATATTGGAATCATACATCCCAACTGAGCCGGAGAGGAAAATTACTCTGGTGCAAAACCTTCTTGTCCTCTTCCCTCGACTTGATGTTATCGAGGGCCGTAGTGGACTCCTCCAGAGCATCCTCGATAGAGAAATTGCGCGATCCTATTAGAGTTAAATTAGTCAAATTTCCAGCCTCATTAGGTGTACGCCTCTCCTGTTTCGTAATCCGTAATATCTTGTCATTGTATCCCATGTTCCTCAAACCATTCAGCTCATTTCCTCGGGATGAAGCCGCAGAAGCGATTTTTGTCCCTGACACATTCAGAGGCTGGTCTTTCATTTTCACACGCAGCCACCTGACTCCAGCTCTCACCACACTGTGGACGCTCATTATGCTTAGAACCCTCCGCTTCTTTCGAGCGTTCAAAGCACTTTCGTTTGCCAAATATCGAATGCGCTCAACGTCTCTCAGACACCCCACCCAGATTTTCTCCAAAATGCTACCCCCTCCACCTCACTGGCCAAAACAAGTTTCCTTGATTCCGAGTCAAACTTGGTCTACTTCGTCCCTACCACAATGGGAAGAATCTAAAAATAACGATAGAACACCTAATGGAGTGTTGTCAAGATTACAACGTACTCTCTGTTCTGTTCATAAACGTAAAATAACATGGCCGATGGAAGGATCAATATCATCCAAGTGCGCAGTACACACTGCGTACCATTCCAGATATCAAGATGCGTCGTTCGCTTTGGTAGTCTCGCCCCAAGCGAATACTTGATGACGCTTTTGAACCCTATAGTTGGGCTCTACAATCAGCTACACCCTGCAGGTATGCTAAAGACGCCCATAGAGCTCATACGCGTCGAACTCGGTGAAAGTGAGTCCATCTCAAACCCTGGCGCGTAACTCCCCCAATCGTTTTATTTTTGGTCAGAGAGACTTCATCATTCTTGCCGTTCTAAAATTCTAATATCGGTTCCAGTAGCCTGACCGTTTGTTCGATAACAAGGGAAAGGTTACTTCCCGTGTCGAACACACTCTGTCGAAAGTTCTCAAACGCACATCGTCCGTCCCCTCCATAATCGTAACAAACTTCGAAGACCTCACTGTCTTTTTACCTCCTACACCTGACCGCCCAGAGCATACTTTCGAAAAAATAGTGACGACTCGACATTCTTTGACTTTGAGAATCATCTCTGCTGCGTATCTCCATGACGCGCTTCCTCGCGGAGTTTTCATCGATGTTCCTCGCCCATACATCGAAGTCGATGAGGACCTTATCCTACCAGAGGGACCTCCACAAGATCCAAATCAACCTCTTCTTGAAGACCAGAAGGTATTCAATACTTGTCACCGTCATTCTGACTTTCATCTTGTGACATTGGTTCGAGATCGGTCAAGAGCTCTGCAATTCTTTCGTTGGCATAATCATGTACAATGGTACCAAAAGCACACTTGTTGCTGTGACAAACGAAATCGGGGTGAATGTACCTGATATTCGACCGATCTATCCATTCGACGCTTCGGAACCTCCACCAGAGACCGCACTCCATCTCAAAACCATACAACGCCAATCACCTCTTATGACTACTGGGATTTCCCCATCTTTGCAGCAGAGCAAACGCTTCACACTCAAAATCCAAAATATCTTGCCAAAGGTTCAAACATGGTATCTGTACAGTCTATCGTTGTCTAATAACTTCAATCGACGATAAACTCATATCATCCCCATCTCTCTGTCTCAAATTAATCGATGACAGATTCCAACCACTGCAAAACCCAGATGAAGACGACGAAGAACTCGATGAATATTTACCTCGATGGTTTGATTCATTCGTAACTGCTCAGATGTACGCTCTCAACGAAGCTTCTGCCTATGACCAACTCCACTCTACACAAGGCCCAACCATTCCCTGGTTTTATGGTATTCACCAGGTATGACACATTCCTTCGACACCCCGTTGGGAGTACTCACTTTCCTTTATAGCTTACCTTACCCGATGGATCAGTTTTATACGGTCTTCTCATGGAGTATATAGAAGGATGTTCCCTCGACTCAAATTTCGCTTTGGAATTGAACACCGACAGACAGATAAAGATGGTACAACCCTCGTACTATCACATCAAAGAGAAACTAACCTAGAGGCTTTCAGATCCAAAGCTGTCGCCACGCATGTCGCGTTCTCGACGTTGCCGGCATCAGTCAACGTGACTGGCACAATGGCCAAATACTCCTCTACACCAATCCTATAACAAAACTCGACCATGCTGTCCTAGTCGACTTTGCTTCAACAACTCAGACATGGGAACCAGAAGAGCCAAACTATATCAACAATTACTGTGGGCTTTTACGAGTCCTGCTGGGGCGCGAGGGAGATGTTGGGATTGATTCTGAGCTTGTCTGGAGGCATTTTGGCGAGCCTGATGATTGGGATCCTGTCTTCGCTCTGATTCCTCGGGTCCCACGCGGGGAAGAGATGAAGGTTGTGAAAGCCAGGTACATGTTCCCCTATATCTCGCGTGCTTAACCCGACCATTCTGGTTTTCGTTTTCTGTAGATTGTATACTTCGTTAGCCTGGTGGAAATCTGATCACCTGTTCCACTAGAATCAGACTAGTCCAAAACGAACTTCTAAGCCTCATTCATCATTCGATGTAAGCCTCCCAATCCACTTCGCCGAGGGCCTTTCTCAATTAATGCATCTCGTGTTCCTCGAACGATTCAACTCATTTCCTCAAGACAAAGCCTTACTGTTACTACTTCACTCTCTCAACCATGGGAGCATCGACGAATCATTCCGGAAGGGTGTGAAACTGGCCCTAGCATTGGCGCTCTTCCTGGCTGTCATCCGCTTGTGTTTGATGATGCCAAGAATCGCGGTAAGCTTCGGCGTATGGGTGGAGAAGCGGGCTCACGGAAATACCTTCTAGAATAAACGGGAGCGTGAAGGACCAGCGACAGGACTACCGGCAGTGATCGAACGAGGCGACGAGCGTGAGCTTCCGAAGATCAAGAAGAACAGGCCGGGTGCCCGTGAACGCAAGCGCAAAGCCATTGCACGAAAACGAGCTCAGTAGAAGTTGGATACTAGCAATCGGATAATTCATGGTTTTTTAGCTATCGTACAAGGATTTCTGTAATCTGCATTTTGGTGCCGGTGCCGGCCATTTACCAAATGAGCTGGCCACTATTATCCCATTAGCTGCTCGGAAGTAATCTAAGGGGGTGAAAGAGACGTACCCATCGACAAAGTATTCTCCACCAGTCATGTAAGTCGCGTGCTTGGAGAGCAGCAGGATGGCTTGCCCAGTCATTTCCTCCGGCTGTAGCACATGTTAAAAAACATACGTTATGACAAGGAAAGCGCGACAGTACCTGGGCGAATCGCTTCAAAGGAATATTGCTGGCCTGATGGTCACGAATGTTCTTGTCCATGTGGGCAGTCTGATCGGTATTGACTGTGGATGGAGATAAGCCTTAAGCTTCTCGTTTGTTAGCGGGTGCACTCACCATATCCCGGGGAAAGGGCATTGACCCTGATACCGTGGGGTGCCCACTCTGCTGCAAGACCCTTGACAAGGTTGGATGCAGCAGCCTTGGACGAGTTGTAGAAGACTTGAGTGAGAGAAGAGTTTTGGGCGGATTGATTGATGATCTGTGAGCTCATAGAAGACGTGACGACGATGGAGCCATGTTGCTTCTTATCCATCCAGATCCTATGTCAAGCCGTATAAGTGGCTGAAGGAAGGCAATAGGGAAAAATGGAAATTCTCACTTGGCTATAGCGCGGCAGGTGTTGAACACGCCAAAAACGTTGACATCGTAGACGTACTTAAAGTCATCATGAGTGAGTTCGGTAGCAGGTTTCACGACGGAAACACCAGCGTTCTAGGTATATGTCGCTTCAGCACGAGAAGAAGCTTAATATGATAGAAATAAAGTGCTCACGGCGACGAGACCTGCGATAGGCCCGAACTCGTCGTCAATCTGCTTCATGGTCTTGAGTACCAACTCCGTATTAGAAACATCGCACTGGTATGCCTAAACGCGAGTTAATCGTCGAGCCATGGATTTCAGGCGCATATAATCACTTTGGTTTTCACACCGAATTCCTTTCCGACCTGTTCAGTCACTTCATGAGCGTTTTTAGAGCTCCTGTGACCAAGGTCAGTCGAGGTTTCTAAACATGAATATATGCGCATCGTCGTCATACCTGAAAATGACGGCAACGTTGGCGCCTGCAGCAGCGACAGCGCGAGTGAAGGCATAGCCAATACCGCGGTTCCCGCCAGTGACAACGATGCACTGCTCTATCAAAGAAACCTGAATCAGATCCCTGACATACGCCAAGACGAGAGCATACACCCACTGGCAAAGTTAATGTTGAATCCAGAACTCATGCTGACAAAAGTTTCTTTGAAGTGATGACTGGAGAGGTGTATGTGGAAAGTGGAGAAGGAATGGGGAGGATGCGGGGAAGAGCTGGAGGATTTATAGCTGAACGGGGCGCGGAGAATTGCGACCCTTGACGTCACGGATTTGATGTTGAGACATGCATTTATTTGCCAAGAATAGTATCCATATGCAATTATAGTACGAGTATGTGGGAATTGGAAAAAGCGAGGGATCAAGAGTCTGTATTAAGCATCAGGGCACCTACAATAGACAAGACGGGCTATAGAGTGGCAGATTTGTACTCAGTGTAGTGTAGTGCGGAGAGATTTATTCCTCGTTTTCGCTGGAATCTTCGTCCCCGTCTTGGTCATCACCGCCGTCTCCGTGGCCTGTTATAGTCATCATGTCATTTAGGCTGGATTTGGAGGGTAAGTATAGAGGGTAAAAGCGCCGGAACCCGGGGCCATAAATGACAAAAATACTCACCAGTGAACGAAAGGCTGCATAACACGAGCTACCACTCCGATCTTTTCTTTGAAGTCAGGGTCTAGGACCTCGTCGTCGGTAAAGCTGTAAATTTATAACAATCCATCAGACGTTGACTACCATCATGTTACAAGAAAAAAAAGAGCAACTAGAATCCATGTCAGAGAGCGTGAATTATTACCGCGGAACGCTGGACGGCGATCTACAAGCGCTCAATCGCCATCCATCCGGTCGGTAAATGCTCCTGGACGGATCTTATGTGATAAATAAGATAAATGTGCCATACCAATGTGCAACAGCGAATGAACGGCACTTTAACAAGTCAATATCCCTATGTTGAAATGACATATCAAAAAACCGCGGATGGTTAGGTGATAGATTGCTTACTCATGATCCTTAGCGACGCCCTTTGGCGCAGTCTTTAATTCATCCTCTCTTCCGAATATATTCTGTCTTTCTCCCTTGGGGTGGGGTTTGGCCTCGCCAAAATACAGTTCAAATCCGGGTGAAGATATGATTTGACGTAGGCGCCTCGAATCACGTTTGATATTGGACCTGTGGATTACCATCAACGTGATAGGCACGGAACGAAACGTGGATGTGGAGACGACCGAGGTCAATACCTTATAGTGTCTAATTCGTTTTTTCCGGGACACCAGGAACCCGCGGCGATCATACTTTCGTTTCCTGGTTTGACTGAATGCGGAGGAGTCAACCTGATAGTGACGAAAATAAAGAATGAATACATACTCAATCTGCGGTCCACAACCAGTACGCGAAGGAGCTTTAGCGAGATGAATGTCCGAGACACGAGGTTAAAAGACTCACACATGGTCTATGGAGACTTTAAGCAAAGTGGGTAAAGATAAAGTAGACGGTGACGTACAGCCCGCAAAAATGCCTTTCCTGCCGCTCCTAGAGAAGCTTGCAGAGAACCCTTTCTTATAGGGCGTCTTGTCATTACTGAAGCGGATCTACAATTATACGATGATTCAACAGAGGAATGGCTCGAGAGCAGAAATGTCTCACATCACGATAGATACGATGAGTCACATCTTTCGGGGGTAATGGTGGGATCTGCCCATCGACCCCCATGAGTACATCAGTGAAAGCTTCAATGAATGCCTTCCATTCCTTCTCGGCTACCCGGTATACAGGTTCTGTTGATCGAGAGTAACAATCAACGGAACCGGAGTTGAGATATGATATCGAGTCAAAAAGCAGAAAATTGGTCAGCGATTTCACGAGGATGACAGCAAGCGAGATAGCTACCGTGTAGTTTGAACCTGTAAGCAATTTAATAAGACGGCCGGTCGAGAACGAGAGTAGGTACCCACCATTGTCGATCATTACAGGCTGGATCCTTCAATTTATTCAGAAAATCCAGGGTATTGCGCGAGACTTGGCCAGGCGGGACTAGAACGAACCAATTAGCGATGGCAACGAACAAAAAACAAGGGCCTCACCGAAGCCGGTAGTAGGAGCTTTGACGACCCTTCCAACGATTTCCTGACCTTCTTCCAAGTCAAATTCCTCTTCATCAGCGTCAGAACCCTTCCTGGGCTTCCGCTGCGGAGTCCGCTTTGGTTTTGACGGAGAAGTTGTTCCTTTCGGTCTTTTCCTCTTTCGTTGATCATCAGATTCATCCAAGGCATCGCTATCCAGTTCAATCCCATCGATTTCACTTCCCGACTCCTCAACGTCATGGTTTTGTCGACGCGCTTGGTTTGTTCGTTTGGTCCGCACAGCGGCCTTTCCAGATGAACGTTTGCGTTTGGTGGCGGGGACTTCTAGCTCAGAGCCAGATGATTCTTTGAATTCACTTGTGAGCTGCCTGGGCATAGCTTTCTTTCGAGGTGCCATTTGTGTTTGTAAATGAGTATGAGAACCAGACCTTGAAAACCCAAGGGACGTACACGTGACCGTGTACCCTATTACTCTGGGCGCTTCATAATCTCTTGGCGTTTAGCCGCCGCATGATTCGAGTCCATTGCGGTTAAAAGTTGCAGAGATGTTCCTCTCAGTGATGGATACCTCTTTTCAAGCTGCAAGGCTTGCATTTCCAATCGCAAGCGCTGCGTACCATGGCATATACGCGCCCACACCGACTTGTGGCTGCAAGAAGAGCTTCTGGCTCGCGATGTTTTATATCTTCATGCCACCATTCACCCATATTCGACCAAGCACCTCATACTATTACTGTTCGCCAGCGTATAGACCCCACTGGCAACCATCTCTCGCCCCAACACGGCCGGCCTTGTGACCGCCATCGGAGCTTCATGCTTATGACACTCCGGGATATTTTGGGTTCATCCCTCTGCATGTGGCTAATCGGCATAATCACGTCACCAGATGCGAAAACCCACGAGCCCAGGCAGCCAAAGATGGACAACTTGAATATTCCTCCGTTGGGTGACAGAATGGTGGACCAACGGTGGACTGGACCGCAACAGGAGCCGTGTATATACGTCTATGTCAAGACACCCCGGAAGACCTCACCGCCAGCCAGACGATCAGGCAGGTCCTCTCGTGAGCTTCCCCCGCGATGCAAAGATGATGATGCAACCGACGTGAGAAGAAAGGTTCACAGGCTAAGAATTTCAATGAAAACACCTCGTACAGGGCTCTGCTTGACTCAATTCATGACCACTCCCAACCGGCTTAATTCCGTTCAGTGTCCGCGTTGTCTCCACCATTAACTGACCGAATAACTCGATGCTACAACAAGCGCTGCCGAATGATGCATATGCTAAGCCCAATTATGGCGGCGTGTCCCGATCGATGCAATGACCCCATTCGGACAGCGTCCCTGCAAGCCTTGATAAATCTCAACTTTCCACTCCAATCTCTTCCCCGCATTCTCCCCTTCTCCGTCTATGGCTGACACCCACATTGGCGTTCCCACCCACCCCGTTGCGCCCCGTCTTACTCAGGGCACAAAGACACCTCATGTCGGTCCGCATATTGAGGCCTACCGTGCTGCTCACGCCCAAACCGTGGGTCATGAATCTGACGAGTGGTGGGCTCAAGTTAGTCCAGTCTTTCATATGACTTTTCAAGCCGATTGGCTGATCATGATCCTTAGATGGCGCGTGAAACCCTCTACTGGGACAGGCCCTTCAAGACTGTGAGATCAGGTGGATTCACCACTGGTGATATCGCGTGGTTCCCTGAAGGTGCCCTTAACGCTTCGTATAACTGTGTTGATCGTTGGGCATTTAAGCACCCCAATAAGGCGAGTTGATTTGCGATACGATCTGAGCGAGATAATAACGCGATTATCAGCCCGCCATTATCTACGAAGCTGATGAGCCTGGAGAGGGCCGTGAAGTCACATATGCCGAGCTTTTGCGCGAGGTCTCTAGCATTGCCAATGCTCTCAAGTCCTTCGGTGTCAAAAAGGGCGACACTGTCTCAATCTACCTCCCTATGACCTGGCATGGTGTTGCTGCCTTCCTCGCCTGCGCTCGCATTGGCGCCGTCCACTCTGTCGTTTTCGCTGGTTTCTCTGCCGAATCCCTACGCGATCGTGTCCAAGATTGCAAGTGCCGTGTCGTTATCACCTCTGACGAGGGTCGTCGTGGCGGAAAGACCATCGCCACAAAGGCGATCGTCGATGCCGCTCTCAAACAGTGTCCCTTGGTTGAGCACGTGCTCGTCCTCAGGAGGACCGGGAACGCGGTTCCTTGGACTGAAGGACGGGATAAGTGGTGGCATGAGGAGATTCAAAAAGTTCCCAGCTATTGTCCTCCCGAGGTTATGTCCGCTGAAGACCCCCTTTTCATTCTTTACGTCAGTATTACCTAGTGGATGGAAAGGGTTGCGCTGATTGTCGATTTTAGACATCTGGATCTACCGGCAAGCCCAAGGGCGTCGTGCATACCACCGGTGGCTACCTCCTATGCGCCGCCTTGACTGTCAAATACGTTTTCGATGTTCATGAGGACGACCGTTTCGCCTGCATGGCCGATATCGGTTGGATTACCGGCCACACCTACATTGTTTACGGCCCCCTCTTGAACGGTGTTACCACAACTGTCTTCGAATCCACCCCTGTATATCCCACTCCATCTCGTTACTGGCAAACCGTCGAGAAGCACAAACTTACGCAATTCTACTCTGCTCCCACTGCCATTCGCCTCCTCCGTCGACTTGGCGCCCACCACGTTGAGAACCACGATTTGAGCACACTGCGTGTGTTGGGTAGTGTCGGTGAACCAATTAACCCTGAGGCGTGGCATTGGTATAATGAGCACGTCGGAAAGAAGCAGTGCGCAATTGTTGATACCTTCTGGTGAGTCAACTGCCCCTTTGATTGGTCTAGGAGGAGCTGAATCATTTGATAGGCAAACGGAGACTGGTTCCATCGTTGTGACGCCCTTCCCTGGCGCTATTGAGACTAAGCCCGGTTCTGCGACAGTACCCTTCTTCGGTATCGAGCCTGCTATCCTTGACCCTACTACTGGCAAGGAACTTGATGGTAACAACGTCGAGGGTGTCCTTGTCCTCAAGAACCCGTGGCCTTCAATTGCTCGTACGATCTATCAGGACCATAAGCGTTACCGCGAAACCTATATGCAACCATACCCTGGCATGTTTTATACCGGCGACGGTGCTGCTCGTGATGAACATGGTTATATCTGGATCAAGGGACGTGTTGATGGTGCGTAACTCTACACCTAGGTGGAATCCAGCCGCTGACTGAGGAAACGCAGATGTCATCAATGTCTCTGGACATCGTCTCTCGACTGCTGAGATTGAGTCTGCATTGATCATGCATCCCGGCGTCGCCGAGACCGCTGTCATTGGTACTGCTGACGAGTTGACTGGTCAAGCCGTCTACTCATTCGTCACTTTGAAACCGTACGTCCTATTCTTCAAACCACAGCATATATTCAACGAAACTAAATCACATTTTCCTCATTTAGTGAGTTCAAGTACGACTCCAACGATGAATCGTCCCTCATCAAAGAACTCGTCCTCCAAGTCCGCAAGATCATTGGACCCTTCGCAGCACCGAAGAAAGTTTATATCGTTGCTGATCTTCCCAAGACTCGTTCGGGCAAGATTATGAGGCGAATAATGAGGAAGATTGTTGCGGGTGAGGGTGATCAACTTGGGGATTTGAGTACGTTGGCGGAACCGGGTGTTGTGGAAGTAATCAAGCAAAAGGTTGCTGCGAGCACGTGAGTTTGTTGATACCACTAGCTGTCGTTTCTTTCTGTTGTATATGTCATTTCAAGAGTGTTTTGGATTGTATTTGACCTAGAAATGTAATTTTTTAGTAGGGGCATAAATTCAGATCCCGTCCACATTAGCTGTATCGGAAATTTGAAATTGTGGAACGCGAGAAAAGCGTCGATTGTGCGTATACACACCAGCCCTGCAGGTCAACTGGCTCATTGATTAGGTTTGTGCCCACCTTCATCTAGTGAGAAGTTTGGCCTTGGCGGAGTGGCTTGGTTGTTATGGTGTCGAGGCATTCGGGAATAGAATGGTGTCGGATTCGACTGAGGAGCTCTCGATCATTTGAGGTGATTAGGACTGCTCATTCACAGCGGTCTTGATAGAAAAGAGTGCGTATGTTGTATTGTATAGCGTAACAACTACGGTCAGGTAATACTGGACATTGAGTATACATCAATTATTGAACATTGATATTACCTGCGACGATGAGTTGGAGGACAGGGAAAAATTTTTTATTAAGGTCTGAAGATGGCTTGGCGCACTATGTTCTGGATCATGGCCTTGATCATCGTAGAACTAGTGATCCAATATTTACGGAGGGGATTGACTAACCCTCTTGAAGAAATCAGGAATGGACTGGAGATCTGTAAATTTAATAGAACCCGTTGAGGGTGTCAAGTGAGGGTGAAACGAGCGGGAATAAGTTATTTATCGAGTCCTGAGGTCATGCTATGTTCCGGGGGGAGGAAGGTGACCCCTCCAGGGATCGGTAAACCCTGCTAGTGTTCGCTCTTGGTGCTTTTTTCCCACTCGCCCAGTATCCCTCATCAGAATGAAAGACACCGTTCAGGACCTGAGCAGCAGGTTGAAGGGTAGTTATGGTCATCCACAGCTTGTACTGGACGGGCGAGTACAGAGGAAGTCAATGCAATGGAGAGGATAGTACGCCGTTTGCAGGCCTCATCACACCCGCCCCCCAAGGTCCCGCACTACCGTTAAAATGTCGATCCAAACACCGACTTTGAGAACGTGCGTGGTGGTTAAGAGTAGCTACGTTGCCAATCATCGGGTCCGTCGACACCCTGAAGGGGGCGTGTGACGGGTAGACTCTAGGCTTCAAGCTTCATGAAGTATTTTCCCCCGAAGGTTTCTCTGCGTATGTAGGTACCACAGAATCGCGTAAACTCTCGATCATTTGATACAATTAAATCAGTTCATCTACAGCATAAGGAACGTGTATTATTAGACATTGAGGGAGGATGTTGGTACGATCGGCGGGTGAGCAGTCTCAATCATAGCAGCACAGCTTATCAGATCTTTGCGGAGGAAAACAAAGAATTTTGTTGAAGGAATCAAGGATGGGTTGGAGTTCTCTGGATTTATTATGACCACCAAAGGTGTCAAGGTGGGGAAAGAGGGTGAGAAGGTTTTGCACCAGTGTAAGTTGTTGCCTCAGATCATTTGGGATGCCGTCTGAATTGTCTATCTCCAGCACTCGTAGAGGACAATTCGAAGGGGGAAATGTGGAACCAGAATTTGTGGCCAAGGATGAGAATTTCAGTGGTAGAGTGAAACTTTGAAGACGGACGCCATGTATACTCGTCTGAGACAAAATGAATTCTGCCTCGAATGAAAAACGTGCTTTGCCTGAGATGCAGATTTCTTTAAGCGAAGGCCAGGTTTTAAGAAGACCGATGATATCACCTGAGGTGATGGGATGATTGTGGAGGGATAGGCGTTCCATCGCTCTTCCTTGTAAAATCAATACATCACTCAGTGTTGTTGGTATTGCCATGGGTTGATGGACACTGAGTGACTGGAGGGCGGGAAACGCCAGGGCTATGCTAGAAAATACACTTGCGCTAGTGAGATTGTCGTCGCCCAGATGGTGAGGGAGAAAGACTGGACCGATTTGAAAGCAAAGATCCCGGGGATGGAACGAGATATTGATTCCCAATATCCCTCTAGACTAAAACTGGATAGTACATCCAGGCTGGCCAGCCAATGTCCAAATCTTTTCTCGGATCCCGGAGGCATCACCTCGGTATTTATCTTCAACGTCGTAAGGCAGGATAGGTTTTGAAAGGACGCCATATCGGCGTCCTCCAGTAAGAAATTGTCGGGGGTGCTGAGAGACCCAATGTCCAACCAAGACAGCGATGGAAATTGAGTGATGTAATCAAAGAGACGGGGGTGGGCGTGGCCCGTGTAAGACAAGCGGACAAGTTGAACATTGTGTCGTTTGAGGATGGATAGGAACACAGGGGCTGAGAATCCATCGGATATCTCTGCAGAGGCATCGAGGTCGATCTCCTTAAGCGAGGGTGATATGAATGGTGAGAAGTTATACATCAGGTCCTGGGCACTATTCTCCAGGGGAAGGGAGATTCCTTTGAGGTTTGGGCATAAAGCAGCGACACTTCCAGGAATCGGTAGAACTGGCCAGAGGGCTCGCTCTCGGTGTCTAGGAAATTCGTAAAAGCAGAGGTACCGAACTCGGAACAAATATAATTGTAGCCGAGCGACACGAGAACTAGCTTCACTTGAAGAGACATCAATTTCCTGCATAACAGACAGTTCCTTTATCTGTAGCCAATACAAGCCTTATTTCCGCTCACCCAGAATCCCTCTTTTTCAACAGAATAAAAGACACCATCGAGGACTCGAGCGGCAGGTTCAAGCGTATCCATGGACCTCCACAGCTCGTCAAGTGCCGGATTGGTGAGCACCGGGGATGTCAATGCAATGGACAGAATAGTGCGCCGTTTGCAGTCCTTATCATGATCTTCCTCCAACGAGATCCTGAGATATCGTAAAATCTCCGTCCAAACATCGGGGTTGGTGACGTTCATGGTGGTTTGGGACAGAAGTGGTTGTTCGATAATGAAGACACGCCCGCTACTCAAAGTTCCCGCGCTCCTGAAAATGTACTCTCGTTAACTTACCAATGATCAGTCCCTTCGAAAATTGAGAACGGCATTTCGTGAAACATATTTACTAGTAACACGAGAACTGATTTTACTTGAAGAAGTCCCGATGCCCTGCACAACAGATAGTTTCTTATCTGAGCCCCTGCGAAGCTTTATTTCACTCACCCAGCATTGGTCCTGTACCTTAATACAAAGTCCACTAACAAAGACTTGGGTAGCGGGCTCGAGGGTCATGGACCTCCACGGTTCATCAAGTACTGGATCGGTGAGCGCCGAGGACGTCAATGCGGCGGAGTGGAGAGTGTGCCATTTGCAAACTATGTCGTTCCTCAATGAAATCTTGAAGTACTATAAAATTTCCCCCCAAAGATCAGGGTTGGCAATGTGCGCGATGGTTTAGGACGAAAGAGTGGATTCGGCCCCTTCGTGACCCTGAGTGTTGGTTTAAGCTTGCTTTACGACCCCAGGTCCCAAGTGGTATTCTCTTCCGTTTCCTTATGAAAATTCTTGTTGTTCCCTTTGCCAGTAAAATCTTTGATCATTCATCTTAATACACCATAATGTTGAAGGGACTCAAAAGCGGGAGACGGTGATGGGATGTGGGGAGTGGGCGAGCAGGGTACAATTAGTGCTAATGATTTCAGGTTTGGGAGAATGAGCGTCGATAACGTGTATATACACCAACCCTGAGGATCGACCAGTAACGAGACGCATGAATTCTCGTTCTCACACAGAGCGGGTGATTCATCCTGGACCTTATTATATGCATCACCATACTAGCGATAACCACTATACCTCACGAACGAATCACATCCACCCTGCGAAGGGGCGTAGTTAATTAGCTTACCATCGGTCGAAGATGTCACTCGTGTTTCGAAATGTACGTATGATCGTTGTTAGTGGTAGGAGAGAGCAAGTCGAAGTGCAACCGGTGGCCCCGGTGGTTCCACGTAGGTCCATTCCACTACACATGGACCTCGCGCATAAATCGGTTGCAAAAGGACGGAACAGGGAAATCACGGGCCGGGATAAGAGTGCAAGCCGAAGACCCGGAATGGATGACTGTGTCACACTTTGAGCTTTGTTCTTCTGTGACTCTTGATTTCTTCTTTACACTGCGCTCGTCATCGTTCTCGGACTAGAAGAACTAGTTCCGGTACGTGGATGTTACATGTAGCTTGTCAATACTGTCCTAACGAGTGGATTAGGATAAAACAACAAGAGCTTGATTTGGGTCAGAGAGCGAATCTACCGATGACCACCACAACATCGCCATCTCCACTAGCTTCCCCATCCTTCTCCGACTCATCATCGTCTTTCTCATTGACATCCATGACCGCCAAAGAAAACCCTACGTGTGCAGTTCTCACAAACCCCGATATTCTGGAATTGATTCTGGAGAATTTGGCTGTGGATCGGGTATGGGAGTTGATGATAGAGGAAGTGAATATGAGGAGGAGAGCACTTGCTGCTGCTGCGTTGACGTGTAGAACGTTTATGGAACCTGCGTTGGATAGGCTATGGAGGAGTTTGGATAAACTCTTTCCGCTGTTTAAACTCTTACCGGCCTTTTACAGGAGTGATTCGACCTTTGTGAGTCCCGCTTCTCGGGTTTACTGTTCCAACAAAAAGCTGATTGGGGATGCAGGTGTTGAGGGGAAGAGTTAGTGAATCCGATTGGGATAGATTCGATTGGTACGCGAGAAGAGTCAAATCGTTTTGTTATACCCGCGATCCGGATTCGTTGGATATTGCAATGCACGTATACTTTCGTATCGCTCAACTACGAAAACAACCTCTACTCCCCTGTCTACGTCACCTCAAATGCCCACATATATCCCAAGACGACTTTCTCATATCATCAATATGTCTTTTCCTCACACCTTCACTCCGAGTACTTGATTTCAAGAAAATCACAGGGGTGGAGGATAAACTCATCGGAACGTTTTTGCATACGCTGTTATGTGAAGGAGCGAGGATTGAGAGGGTTGAACTTGTGGGGGAAGGATTGACGCGGGATACATTGGATTATTTGGGGCAATGTGTGTATTTGAGGAGTTTGGTTGTGACTGGGATGGGGAGATATGTGGATTTGGCAATTGTGAAGGATTTAGGGAGGATTCCGGGGTTGGAAGAGTTGCAATTGGACTTGGAAGAGAGTGGGTTGTTGAGTGTGAATGAATCGGATGTGGTGCCGAATTCGTCGTGGCAGAATGGGTCAGGAGTGGGAGTTATAGGTGGAGGTAGTGTTGAAGGTGAATTGGGGTTTAGGGAATTGACGCGATTGGAGTTTGTGGCGCCGTTATCGTTTATCAAGACTTTCGTGATGCAAATTGGAACAATGCAGCTGCAACATGTTGGGTTTGAGAGTTCGACAGAGGGTGCGGTGGACAGGAGAGATTTGTTGACGTGTATCGTGCGGAGATGGAAGGATACTCTGACATATTTCCGAATGGTTCATAACGGAGAGGCCAATTCCGAAGACGACATCATGCCACCGATAATTACGATGGACACCATTTCGCCTCTACTCAAAGTATCCAACATCAATCATTTCGAAGTGGATGGATACTCACTCGAACTTGGAGATTCGAATCTAACAGAAATGGCTAATGCTTGGCCGGACATTCATACATTACATCTTCCATTCATGGGTACGGGTACTCAACGACCTACTGTCATTTCACTCCAGACGTTGTCAAAACAATGTCCAGAGTTGAAACACCTCACGCTTCCACTCGACACGACTGACTTTACGGTATTGCAGGAGGCTAGGATACCGCTACATCGATTGCAGACGCTGACGGTGGCTAGTCCGGATGAATCTTGGGAGCTTCGGCGGGCTATGCGGCTGGCGCGGGTGGTTGATCATTTGTATCCATTTTTAGTCAAGGTGAGGGCGCATCCCGAGGAGAGAGAGGGAGGACGGTGGCAGCAGGTGCACCAGATGGTGAAGATGTGCCAGTCTGTACGCAGTGAGGCTCTGGAGATATACAGACATAGTTCCGCAGAGTGTACAGTATTCGCGACATAGCCCAGATAAATATAGATGAAGCGACACTGGCAACAGGGGTAGACACGTGACTGTGAGTTTTGGGTCGCACGGGGCTGGCTGGCTGCTTGGCGACTCTCCTCTCACAGACGACGACCTGCACGGTCGCAAGGCTCTTCCCCTCCCCTCCTTCACATTGCGGGGCTCACCATGAACCGCAAATCCACAAACAACATGAGTCCTCATCAGAGGCTCGAGGCTGCCACGGACCTCGCTCGGCTGACCAACGTCTCGGACGACATCATCGTCGCATGCCTCCGTGAACGTTTCATGGCAGACTCTATCTACACCTCTATCGGCTCATCTGGTCTCATCGCCCTCAATCCTCATAAATACGTTTCTTCCAATGCTGACTCGGTACTTCACAAGTATGCTGCCGAGTATAGGGACACTTCCGAGCATAAGGATTTACTCCCACCACACATTTTCCAACTTGCGAATAATGCCTATTACCACATGCGTAGAACCACACAGGATCAATCCATTCTTTTCAGGTGCGTACAGCCGTCTTCGTCAACTCTTCTTTGGCCTTCGGTCTAATATGCCCTTGATTTCTTTTTGTAGCGGAGAGTCGGGCAGCGGCAAGTCCGAGAACCGACGTCTGGCAATCAAGACCCTACTCGAGCTCAGCGTGAGCAACCCTGGCAAAAAGGGCTCCAAACTTGCATCCCAAGTCCCCGCCGCGGAATTCGTCATCGAGACTTTCGGCAACGCACGCACTCTTTTCAATCCCAACGCTTCCCGTTTCGGAAAATACACAGAGCTGCAGTTCACTGAACGTGGACGACTTTGTGGTATCAAGACACTCGATTATTATCTCGAGCGTAACCGAGTCTCGGCTGTTCCCTCTGGCGAGAGGAATTTTCATATTTTCTACTACCTCATTGCTGGTGCTACTCCTGAAGAGCGTCAACACCTTCATCTTCTGGATAAAACCACGTATCGATACCTTGGTTATCGTGGTCCGGCTGCTGCTCGTCAACAAGCTGGTCACGATGACGACGCACTTCGATTTGATCAACTTAAAGTTGCACTCAAGAACATTGGCATGTCCAAGCGTCACGTTGCCCAGACATGTCAACTGATCGCTGCGATTCTCCATCTTGGAAACCTCGAATTCATCATTGACCGACATCGGAACGAGGACGCTGCCGTGGTGCGGAATACGGATGTGTTGGAGATTGTCGCAGACTTTTTGGGTGTGTCGCCCGCGGCTCTCGAAGCTGCGTTGTCGTACAAGACCAAGTTGGTGAAGAAAGAGCTGTGCACCGTTTTTCTTGATCCTGATGGCGCTTCCGACAACCGGGATGATCTCGCGAAGACGTTGTATTCACTCCTATTCGCGTGGCTGAACGAACACATCAATCAGCGCTTCTGTAAAGACGACTTCACCACTTTCATCGGACTTTTCGATCTTCCCGGTCCGCAGAATATGACTAGCCGACCAAACTCGCTTGATCAATTTTGTATCAACTTTGCCAACGAACGGTTGCAACATTTCATCCAGAAGAGGTTATTCGAGGCACACGTCAATGAATACAACATCGAAGGCATCTCACATTTCATACCCCAAATCCCCTACTTTGACAATGCCGAGTGTATCCGTCTGTTGCAAAATCAACCCGGGGGGCTTATTCATATCATGGACGATCAAGCCCGTCGTGTGCCGAAGAAGACCGATCAGACGATGGTCGAAGCATTCCAAAAACGATGGGGAAATCATTCTTCATTCAAAGCGGGGGCTATAGACCGCTCTGGATTCCCTTCGTTTACCATCAATCACTTTAACGGTGCCGTCACGTATTCGTCTGAAAATTTCCTTGAACGGAATCTTGATGCCATCAATCCGGATTTTGTTTCCCTTTTACGCGGGATGGGCGGTCATGATGGTAGTGCTGCTGCTGCAGGTCTTATGGATGGAGCTGGGACTGGATCGATTAATCCGTTTGTGAAGGGGTTGTTTTCGAATAAGGCGATTGCGACACAGGCACATCCGAGGAATGAAGATACGATTGTGTCTGCGCAGCAGGCTGTGAAACCTATGCGTGCGCCGTCGACGAGGAGGAAGAATACGGTTAAGAGGATGCCTAATGTCAAAGAGGGCTTTCCTGATATTGAGGAAAAGGATGATGAAGATGGTTTGGGTGCGGGTCTTGGTGGTAATGCACCACATACATCACAGTCCTCTTCGGTATCTCCTTGTGTCACAGGTGAATTCCGTGCAGCGTTGGATACGTTATTCGAAACTTTGGAAGATACACAAACGTGGTATGTGTTTTGTGTTAACCCGAACGATTCGCAATTGCCGAATCAGTTGGAAGGGAGGAGTGTGAAAGGGCAAGTGAGGAGTATTGGGTTGAGTGAGATTGCGAAGAGGTGTGGGATGGTACTTGAGGTTGGGATGACTCCGGAAGAGTTTTGTGACAGGTATAGGGAAGGGTTGGATAGTGTCGGTGTTATGGAGGGTGATGGAAGGGAGAGAGCTGCGCAGGCCAGGACTGCTTTTGGACTTGGTGAGAGGGATTTGGTTCTTGGTCAACATAAGGTTTGTTTATTACCCCCTTCGGTGAGGGGATTGGTATTGATGATCTTTGTAGGTGTTCTTGTCGCAAAAGGCGTTCCACTTGTTTGAAGATCAATTGAGGTCGAGGGATGTTGAAGAACAGAAAAGGAATCGGATTCGAGATGCCGAAGCTGAAGCTGGTCTTGACCCTAGGGGTATCGCTGATCCCTACGCGCCCTATCGCAACCCAGGCGATGAAGTCGAACCGAATTGGGGAGGATATAGTGATAACATCCATGGCTCTAGTCAAGCTCTACCACTCGTCGCTAATGCTTCACCATTCCAACGTGCCGAACTCTATGATGACGATTATGACGAGAACAAATCGTTAAGGAGTGAAGAGTATGATGGAAGGAGTCGGTTCACGTCTAATCGAGATGATTCGGTATCGAATTTCGGTTCGGAATCGTATGCGCCTTCGAGGAATATGTTCCAGAATACGGATAAACGTGGGTTGGTGGATAAAGAAGCTTTGGCGGGGGAGATCCAGGAGAATGAGACGGCGGAGGTTTTGAAGGAAAGTGCGGCACGAAGACGTTGGGTCGCGCTTTGTTGGATGCTCACTTGGTGGATTCCGACGCCATTCTTGACTTATATTGGTCGGATGAAACGTATGGATGTTCGTCAAGCCTGGAGGGAAAAGTTGGCGTTGAACTTGATGATTTGGTTCATCTGCGGGTGTACGGTGTTTGTGATTGCGATATTGGGGTTGTTGATTTGTCCGACGGAACATGTGTTCAATCTGAGTGAATTGCAGAGTCATAATCCTCAGAATGATCCGAATAATGTGTTTACGGCGATTAGGGGAGAGGTGTTTGATTTGACGGAGGTTGCGGCGACGCATCAGAGGATTGTACCGGTTGTGCCGATGAAGAGTATTTTGAAATATGGAGGGGTGATTGCGGATAATTTGTTCCCTGTCCAGGTGAGTTGGTCTCTGTGTTGTGTGTGTTTTTTTTTTTTGGAAGCTGATGTTCTTTTGGTGTTAGGTTAGCGCTCTGTGTAACGGTATCGATGGAAATATCTCGCCCTATGTTGTTCTCACCTCTGCCAACAAAACCGATCCCAATGCCCCGTACCACGATTTCCGGGTTTTCACAAATGACTCGAGACCGGATTGGTATTTCGAGAGTATGGTCCAGATGCGGTATACTGCTCGTGTTGGTTTCGTTGGTTATACGCCCAAGGAGATCAAGGCTATGGCTTCGTCTGGCAATTCCGTCGCCATTTACAATGGACTGATCTACGACCTCACGACATACCTTAGTAGTCCCCCAGCTGTTCGCGCACCCGTTGGTACGCAAGCTCCACCTACCGACCCCAACTTTATGCATGGCGCGATATTGGATCTGTTTACGAATTTCGCTGGGAAAGATATCACAAAACGACTTGACAAACTCAATATCGATTCGGCCACTCTCAGTCGACAAAAAGTCTGTCTCCGGAATTTATTCTTGGTTGGAAAAGTCGACAGTCGAGAATCGCCGCAGTGTTTATTCTCGACATATATCCTTTTGGCGCTTTCGGTTATGATGGTTTCCATCATCGGATTCAAATTTATCGCTTCGATCAATTTCGGTGCTGAACGTGCGCCGGAGGATCATGATAAATTTGTGATTTGTCAAGTACCGTGTTATACCGAAGGTGATGGTTCATTACGACGGACGATCGATTCACTAGCGCAACTCAAGTATGATGATAAACGGAAGCTTATGGTGGTCATTTGCGATGGGATGATTGTTGGTTCGGGGAACGATCGACCGACGCCTAGGATTGTGTTGGATATTCTTGGGGCGGACCCGAATTTGGATCCTGAGCCGTTGAGTTTCCAGAGTTTGGGTGAAGGAGCGAAACAACATAATATGGGTAAAGTGTATTCGGGGTTGTATGAGTGTTCTGGACACGTGGTGCCGTATTTGGTTATTGTGAAGGTTGGGAAACCGACAGAGAGGAGTAGACCTGGGAATCGTGGAAAGCGAGATTCGCAGATGATGTTGATGCATTTCTTGAACAAGGTGAGTTGGGTTTTGGATGAATGGGATTGGGGTGTTGATGAGGTGTTTTTTTGTGTTAGGTCCACTTTAATGCGCCGATGAATCCTCTGGAGTTGGAGATGTATCACCAGATCAAGAATGTTATTGGTGTCAATCCGACGTTTTACGAGTACTTGTTCATGGTTGATGCTGATACTACGGTCGATCCTATGTCTGTCAATCGGTTGATCTCTGCGTACGTCGTCGTCTTTCATTTTTCTGTCGTTTGTCGCTTATGGTGCATTGTTCAGCATGATTCACGATAAGAAACTTCTGGGTGTTTGTGGTGAAACGGAACTGGCGAATTCGAAGCAGTCTTTGATCACTATGATGCAGGTAAGTGATCGTCTTTGAACAGAACGACGTAGGTACTTACCAGTACCACAGGTTTACGAATACTTCATTTCCCATCATATGGCCAAGGCGTTCGAGTCCCTCTTTGGTTCCGTCACTTGTTTGCCTGGTTGTTTCACCTTATATCGTATACGTACCCCGGATACCCACAAACCACTCCTCATCTCGAACCAAATGATTGTGGACTACTCAGAAAACCGTGTCGATACCCTACACATGAAGAATCTTCTGCACCTCGGTGAAGATCGTTACCTCACGACGTTGCTTCTTAAGCACTTCCCGACGTTCAAGACGCAATTCATCCGAGATGCTCATGCTTACACTGTCGCTCCCGATGATTGGAAGGTCTTGCTCTCTCAACGTCGGCGTTGGATCAATTCGACTGTGCACAACCTTGGAGAACTTATTTTCTTGGATCAACTTTGTGGTTTTTGTTGTTTCTCGATGAGATTCGTGGTCATGATCGATCTTTTGTCGACGATCACACAACCGGTTACCGTCGCATATGTGAGTTGCTTCCGTGTTTGACTAATTTTCAACGCCACTGATATCGGTCTGGTAGATTGTGTATCTGATTTACCTCGTCGCCGGAGCTGGAAAGGCAATCCCGGTCATCTCGCTCGTTATGATTGCCGCCATATATGGTGTTCAAGCACTCGTGTTCGTGTTGAGGAGGAAATGGGATATGATTGGTTGGATGATTTTCTATATTTTCGCTATTCCTGCGTTCTCGTTCTTCCTCCCGCTTTACTCTTTCTGGCGTATGGACGATTTCTCCTGGGGTCAGACTCGTATTGTCCTGGGAGAGTCTGGAAAGAAGGTTGTTGTTCACGTGAGTATTACTTTTCGACGACTGCGTTGATCAAAACTAAGGGTCGTGTGCAGGACGAAGGTAAATTTGATCCCCGTGCAATTCCTCTCAAGTCATGGAACGACTACGTGAGTGTCCGATTTTAACGGCTTTTTCTTACTAATACCGTTGCAGGAGAACGAACTTTGGGACAAGGAGTCGAATCATAGCATTGGTTCCTGGGCACCGCCGACCAAGGGCAAGATGGACTACGCCGAATCGCGTACTGCCTCACTCTATGGCCGCGAGACATACTACGAGCCCCGAGCTCAATCACCTGCTCCTTCCCAGTTCGGCATGTACCCACCGCCAGGCTACAATTCCGGTCGCAACACACCTCAATCCTTGCTACACCAACCCATGCCTTCACGTCCTGTGACCAACTACCTTGACATGCCTATCCCAACAACGGCAAGTCACGAAGGGCTCGAGATGGGTAGTGGTGGTGGTTCTTCTGGTGCTCCATCCGACGCGGAGATTGAGCGTGCCGTGCAGAATCTTCTTCGGGCCGCTGATCTGAATACGGTAACCAAGAGGGAGATTAGAAGGCAGTTGGAGGAGATATTTGGCATGGACTTGACGTCACGCAAGAGTACGATTAATGCTGCGATTGATAGGATTCTCTTGAGCCAGACATAGAGACTCGTCATTGGCTTCAAGGGCTTCCCCACCTCTGCTGAGCAGCTTGTGTTTTGCTTTTTCACGAACTTTCATTGGTATCACTAGGGATTGAATTTTTTTATATAAAACACTCTTTACGAACGTACTCTCGCTTTTTTTTCTTATAATTACCCTCGCTATGTCTCTCACACTTTTTTTTGGCGAATTTAGTATACGAACACTCGTCGTATGTTTTTGCCGTAGCTTACATTGGACTATCGGATCGGCAAGCCATTACTAGTAGCAGTCTCTTCCCTCCCCCTCCCCTCCCTGCATCTACCTTCATTGTCTTTTGTCGTCCTCTCTTGCTCTGCCTCTCCTCGGTCAGTCGGACTCGTCATATCACGCTGTTAAATACATTCTTAGTACTAGACAATGATACAAATATAGTTCTCCCGTATTTATCATCGCGCTGTTTCGTGTTCCATCATGACAGTTTGTTTACTGAACTTGAAATGACTCCATGCCACCCCTGCTACAACCGCATGGAATTAACGTAATAAAAGCGGTTGCAAGCCTCCAGGGCGCTCTGTCTCGGGATGTCCACAACCCCCCATCACCCACAGCACGAGCTGCCCATGTCGTCGAATCCAGTGTGCGGATTTCTTATGTTTCCACAAGAACAATATGAGGAGATAGTCGAATATCTTGACCTCGCCAGCGTTCTTTCGTTGCGATCCGTATGTTTCCTGTCCTCACCGTGTTCTTCTGCTGATTTTTGCGATATAGACATGCAAATGCCTACTCCATGCTACGGATTCCCGGAAAATATGGAAAAAACTTGCTTTGGAGCTCCAATCATCCAAACCAGAAGAACCGCTCGAAGACTATACACCACAAGAGCTACAAGCTTGGGTTCTTCGACGCTATAAAGTACAAAATGGCCTCCGTTCAAAAGCGGGTACATGTTTCAGGGGGCGCCAGGTTCCAGGATCCGGTTGGGAAGGAGTGACACTGATTCCTGGTGGCCGGTGGCTATTGTTTAGCGATTCTTCCGGAACTGTGTTCTTCACGGATTGCGATGCACCTCGGCTTGTACCTCAAGTGCTCATTCCGTTTGAGGACGACGCTTGGCGCGACAAGACGTCTTGTCCACGATTTGTTGTCTGGACAGATCATCAAGAACCTCGGCTAGCTCTGAGGATCGCCGTGATCCAGTGGGGTAATCTCCGACAATATAGCGGTGAGTTTCCAGGCCTAGCCACTAGTGTTGGTACTCAACCTTCCACCTCAGCTCGTCCACGTATAGAGTTCTCGAACCGCTTATACAAGGTTGACTTGGAAGGACATGGTTCCTCAGCAAAGCTGGTGGCTCAGCCTCTGCGACAGTTCCAAGGAACTTTTCCTGGAACGATCTTACGCGAGGACCTGAATGATCGCCATTTTGTTCAGCTGAGCTTGAAAGACGGAGAAGAACCCTGGAACAGAGAGTTGCATTTGCAAGTATATGACTATGCAAATCCATCCTCAGCTACACCGCTCACCGTAAGCCTTGGAAATTATTCAAACCATGTTGTAAGTCTTTTTGCTCCTCCACGCGCAGTGCCTAAGGTCCTAATTTTCAGACCGACCTCTACATGCTTCCTGGTAACAGGTTCGCCGTTGGTGACATGAATTCAATCTCCATCTATGCCGTTCCAACGACTGAACTTCAAGTTGAGATGGGGAAGACTTTGGCACTACTCCATACCATTCAGATAGGGATAAGGGGAGGAATTAACTCCTCGCGGTCCTCCTTACACGTCGGTCACAATTTGACCACGATCGTTTACCGAACATCGGATGAGATGTTCAAGGCCATGCAAATACCCCACCAAGCTTGCGAAACGCCGACGATCTGGGACATTGGTAAATGTCCCCGCTGGCAGCACCGTCCCATTGTGCACGTCGGCCTTTATGGATCTATCGCTAGGCTTGGCCCAGACTTGGGTATTTTAGACTACTCCTGGGAGCATCCTCCGACTCAACTTGTTGAAATCGGCGTTCGGGAATTCAGCGTATCTGACTCATCCCACCCTGGTTCTCTTCATGCCTTCGATCGAGAAATGGGCCGGGCGGTCGTATCTGACTGGTACACTGGTACCTTCGTTTATGATGTTGCATTATGAGTTTTTTCATATTTTATGTATTAGTACATAGCAAGGTAGACCAGCGGCCGTTGACATCTCGAGAATAGGGTACGGTATAGTACTATATAACCTGGCGACAGTAACAGAGATCCATACCGCTCCCATCGGAGGTCGTATACATCATGAAACCCAAAAATAAATTATCACGCGGGTCTTTACGCCCTTAACCGCACCTGGACTAATGTTTCGAAGCAGATATGTATGTGTGGATGGCGCAAGTCACCAATCTCACGCCAAGCACTCAATATCGCCAATCAACTTCACTCTGGTGGACTCAACTGTCACAATCCAGAAGATCAGAACAGAGAAGCAACTACAGAGACCAAGTGAACGTTATTGATTATGATCATGAAGCTTGACAATGCATATGACGGACTTGATTAGATTAGTAACAGAGGGCGTTGGCCGACTTCTACACATGTTTCACTACTGGTACAGCAGCGGCTGGTAGGGGCTAAACCAGTCCGGGATATAGGGAAAGCCCAATTGTGAAAGGATGTGGCGTTTTTGGTACGAAAGACGGAAGGAACAATATGTTGACGAGAGAGAAGAAAGAAATGCATGTAAAGAACAAAATCAAAAATCATGATACAACACCAAAGCGACAACAACACCCAGTCTTTTTCGAAGTCGGGCAACAAAAAGAGGGTAGTATTAATCAGCGTAAATTCATTATTCCCAGTGGTGGATCCTCCGTCTACACATGTGCTTCACAACAGAAAACAATTAGTCAACCAACCAATCAACCAATCAACCAATCATAACAAAGGGGTCAGGAAAAGGATCATAGGGTATAGATAGGCAAATCCGGATGAGGATGAAAAATGCTCCTCTTTACATTCGAGGATGGTAGGGAATCCAGGTGGTGGATTTGTTAATCTAGTACAAAAAGGTAGTACATGCATACTCGGAGACAGACATAGCCAAATATATCAAATTGTTATCTTCCGCTCACTGGATGACGACGTATCCTTTGCAATCATCATCATCCGTCTTTCTTTGTCCCGCCTCCCCAAATACATTACAATGATCCCGTGAAATGACCCAACCAGTTTTTCCAACTCACCCAAATAGGCCTGATGGGAAGAAGAGTCGGTGAGGATCCTCTCGAGCAAAGGAAATAGCATCAAGAGATTCCTCGCCAACTTTACTTTGCCTTCTAAATTGGGTGGAGGCGAAGAGACACTTGTAAAAGTGAGCTCTCGAATTTGACTACAGGAAATGGGTGTCGTTTCGACAGGCAGATCCTCCTGGATGAATGCAAAACCCAGCGGAAGCTTGATATTGCGTAAATGACTCGCTTGAGAAAGCCAGACCAACACAGATGCGGGGAAATGTATGGTGTAGTCATTCGTTATTGCGAGTGTATGCAAACTTGGCCAAGAGTCCAATAACCCGCATATATTCCCTTCGGTGAGGCAGTGGGATATGCCGCTGAGTTGCAAAGACCGCATTGTTGGCCTTGAAATCAGTGATGATAAATCCTGCATCAGCATTTGGGGAACTACCGTCGTTCCAGCTCTACGGAAGCTGAGCGAATGTAATTGTGGGAAATTAGTAGCGATCCTATCACAGATGACCTTCCAGGTGAGTCCGGTTGGGTCGAAAATGGAGACTTTGAGTGACTGCAGGGAAGAGGATTTGATGCCGTCAAGCAGAAATTCTCCAATATCAGGGTAATTTCCCGTGATGGAGAGCCTCTCGAGGACAGGCGATGGCACTATTTCTGGCCGTCTAGCCGGTGGTGGGGTTGCTCCACTCCGAAGCGGGAAAAATCTGAGGTCAATCTCCAGGTCTACAAGATATCGAAGCATCTCGAAGACGTTGGCGATCGAGACCCCAGAGGCGTACCGCTGAAAACCGGATCGACCAAGCTCGTAGGAGAGCCTAAGCGTCTTCAGACTACCAAAGCTCAGACAGGTATGAAGAAAGGACGCAGAGGGATAACCGTGATAAGTGATATGATTGAGTGATAGTGACTGAGAGCAAAGGGCTGAGTGAAGTGTCTTGACCACCGGCCTGAGAACTGATGATGGAGCATTGTATGAGATGGCCGTCAAGGTGGGCGAGAGGAGGAGGCGTATAGCATACATCCAAGGACCGATGACACTGACTTGACTGAGATCGAGTGAGAGTGACTTTATACTGGGCAATAACGGCGCTGTTGGACCCATTCCCAAGGTCAAACTTAGAATGGACCACACCCCCGTCTCCTTCGTGGAGCCAATTGCGACGCGTAGGCGTTGGATGCGTGAAAGATAGTCGTAGGCACGATCACGGATGTCCTCAGAGGTGAGGGGTTTTCTCAACAGCTATTCGAAGCTTTAGGTCAGCACTTGAGTCGGTAAATGAGATTGAGGGCGTGACGTACCCAATGACCCCCTTGATTATCTGCTTGGAAGAAAAGAAAATCATTCTCAGGAGCGGCAGACTTAGAGTTAATGACGCGAACGACAGGTTCGAGCGATGTCATCGTTCCCCATAAGACATCTAGCGCAGGCGTGGTGAGAGACGGAGATAGTAAAGCAATGCGGAAAAGAGCATTTCGTTTCTCCTTTATATCCGCATCCGAATCTTGAGTAAGAGATATCTGGAAGTACCGTAGGACCTCTGTCCAGATATCTAAATTTCCTAAGGCGTCGATGGAGTTCATGGTGCGAATGAAAGGGTATTAGTGACTGCGGAACTCATCCGAATCAGAAGACTTCATCTAGACGCTCGTAGCATGGGAACACTGACCAAAGCTTGTGCGACCACATTTATCAAGTTCCGCGTGGGATATGACAACCTGAGGAGGAAAACTGACCTTCAGAACTTGGATGCCAGTCGCGAGATCACCTAATCATCAGTCATTGTGAATAATGTCAGGGGGCCCTTGCTGTGACGCCACATATCGTCGCTGCAGGTCAATAATTCCCCCACTAAGTCCCATCTTCTCCTTGAGTTATATCAAGCAGGTCGTTGGTTTCAAGGACGATCTTACACGAGGGCCTGAATGACCACCATTATATTCAACTGGTCTTGAAAGCTGACGGAGAAGGACCCTAGGGCCGACAGTAATAGTATAAGACTATGCAAATTCATCATCCTCAGCTACACCACTCACAGTTTGGAAATTACTCACGAAATATTGTGAGTCGTTGCGCTCTTCCAGGCGCACAGTACAAAATCCTAATTTTCAGACCGACATCTATATCCTTCCAGGTAACAAGTTTGCCGTTGGCAGCACGAATTCAATCTCCATCATCATTCCAACAGCTGAACTCAGATTTGAGATCGGTAAGACTTTAGGACCACTCCATACCATTCAAATAGGAATAAGGGAAGGAATTCACTCCTTGCGCTCTCCCTTACACTTCGGTCACAATTTGACAAACGATCATTTATCGAACATTGGATGAGATATTCAAGGTCGTACAAACACCCCACCAAGCTTACGAAACGCCAACAATCTGGGATGTCCCCGTTGGCAGTACCGTCCCATTGTGCACGTCGGTTTTTAGGGATCTGTCGTTGGTCCAAATTTGGGTCTCTTAGACTACTCCTTGAACACCATACTCCTCCTCAACTTGGTGAAATCAGCCTTTGGAGATCCAGGGTACCCAAACTCCATCTTGGTTCTTTCTATGTCTTCAATCGAGGTGCGGGTCGAGCGACGATGTCTGACTGGTATGCTGGCACCATCGTTTATGATATTGCATTTTGAGTTTACACACAAAGGCTCTATTCTGTTTATCAGTACATGTAGCACTGTACGCAGACATTCTATTGTGTGTGTATGAAGGCAACTTGGAAATGGTTGACAAGAGTGTACCATGTATGGATTTCGCAGATTGTCCATAGATTCCAACACATTGATATTTCAATAACAGGGTACGATATAACATGAATAACCTAAAATGAATGTAAGTCTGGGACTTACACAAGAAAAGCCAAATAACCAAATCCAGATATATGATATACAGATATAGCTGTAACACCTTGAATCTCAAATATCATCTCAGAGTCCACCGTATCACCTCGTCCTTCTCCCTTTTAGTGAGACTATCACGAGAGACAGCCCCCACAGAGTCCATATCATATCACTCACGAAAGGTTAGCAGTGTCAAGTCAAGTCAGACAGAATTCATTACACCAATGCCAAATGCACCTATAGATGGGACAATTCACAACAATCCCACGCGAAGCACAAACCATCATCAATCACCAAACCAGCTCCACCCAACCACAAACCCAGAAGCAAATCTAATACCAAGATCAAAACTGATGATGATAAAGCCAGAACAATGCATATTGACAACAAACTCCTACACAAACTCCTACACATGCACAACAACAACAACAACAACAACAACAGTTGGGTAAAAACAACGGGATATAGCACAAACCATAAAATTTGGGGGGGGGAGGGGGGAAATACAAAAATGCAACTCATCGCGTGCCGATTTTTGATACAACAAGAAAACTGAATGAAATGCATGTAAAGAGAGATGGCAATCAACGTAAATCAATTATCTCAAGTGGCGAATCCTTCATCTGCACATGTCCCTTATCCGCATCCTTCAAACCAATCAATCATCAAAATTTTCTAAAAAAAAAAAAGAAAGGAACGTACGGTATATATAGGTAAATCCGGATGAGGATGAAATGCCGCCTTCTCTCTACATTCTAAAATCGTAGGTAACCCCGGTGGATCCGTCAACCTAAATATCCCAAAACTAACAGTTTTTTTTTATCAGTAATGCGTTGTTATAACCATGAGTAGGGGAAGAAGAGGGAAGGGGAGCGTACTTGGGATTAGATTGAGGTGCACACACAACCGCAATTGATTCCGGTAACATCCTCTGAAACCCCGAATGCGTATGTAGATCCACGGACGACATGAAACACGATTGTGACGGATGCGTATGAATCTACATCAAATCAATTTGAATGGGAAATTAGTTGGAAAATAAAATAAAAAAACACGTACCCATCCCAACGTAATCAAACTCCTCTCCTCCGTAAAACTCAAAACCAACTCTTCCCCATCCATCGTACACATATCACTCGTCCCATGTTGTTTCGGTATCAACAAAGTCGTCACAACATACTCATCTCCCCCTCCACTATTATTACTACTATTTCGGTTCGACGACAAACCCCCCGGACTCTCCCCTCCTTCCCTCATCTCCCTACCCAAAAGTAATCCACAAGTTTCCCTATTCATCGACGTATTAATCTTCGCAATTGCCAAAAACCTAGGGAGCGTCTCGCGTGGTAAAACAACAGATTTGAGTTTAGGTTCTTTAGTTTTAGTTGACGATCCCGAATGATGATGATGATGACTATGTTGTTTCTGCTGCTGCGGCTGTTGTTGTTGCGGTTTATTGAAACTCTGCGATCTCGACGGATAAGGCTGTTGATGATGATGGGGTATTTTACCCCCAGGAACAAATACCGAAGGTGGGGGTGGTGGCATCGGGATATATTTCGTTTCCTTTTGCGTTGGTGAATCTTGATGAACACCAGGAGGTAGCGGAGCCGGTGAATTATACTTTGAGGTTATTATCGGTGGTGTTTGTTTACTACGAAGTTTCGTTCCTCCATCCATCAACTTTTGACCAATTTGTGCCGCCGCAGCCGCAGCCGCCGATTTATTCGATTCAGGCGCCCATGTATTCAAACTCGGGTTGTATAAAGCACCGTTGATGCTCGGATACTGCGAATCGCCAAGTGAAAGTCGATCCATAGCCATGAACATTGAATTATTTGAAGGGTAATACCCTTGTTGTTGTTGATGTGGGGACATGAGAGAGGGGAAGAGTAAACGTGCGTCTTGGGGTGGGGGAGAAGTCGTCGTTAAAGCTGGTGCGTAACTGCGTTCAGTGTAATATAGACCGGCGAGAATTAAATTAGGAAGTCGGAGATCGAGGAGGTGGGGTTGGTCATATCCGGAGGATCGGATCAAAAACAACAGTAAGTGGGGGCCGCGTAATGAGGGACAGCGGGAACGGAAACGGATAGTAGATCAGCTATTGATGTCATATAACACGAACAAAAGCACCCACCCGCGTAATGTAGCCCTCGTAGGTGTCCGGTTAATATCTACAACACTCGAACCAGGAAACAGGTAACCAGAGCCAACTGGTTGCTCATTTCCGGGTTGTGGGTGTGGCGCGTGGTGTTGATGGTCGACACGAGTAGGTGTAACGGGCGGGTGTTGTTGCGGTGGTGGTTGTAGAACGTCAATCAACGGTACCGCACCAGGAGGAGGTGGTTGTTGGGAGTGATTATGATGAAACGACGAAGCGGGTGTTGTAGCGAGTGAAGAAGGTTGAGTATGGGGAAACATGGGCGACGATCCTGATGCGTTCGTGGCAACAGAACTTGCAGAAGAGTGTGTTGAAAGAGATTGTGAATGGTTTTGGGTTTGTGGACCGTGTGGGAGTGAATTGTTAACCGCGATCGCTTGTCGAATCTGTCGAGCCTCTGCATCGGCTTCTTGTTGTCTCTTAGCAATACCTGCTTGCTCTATTCGCCTCTTTTCCTCCCTGTCGCGTTTTGGTGTTGTTGTATCGGGCATGACGACGATTGTGCTTTGTGATCCAGGTGCGTGTGCATACGGTTGTGCAGTAGGGTGACTGGCATTTGGTGGACGAAAGGAGTAGTAGTCTGGGGCGGGTGGATTATACGCTGGTGTGCTCGCGGCTTGTCTCGCAGTATTAATGACCTCTTCTTTCCGTCGATCGAGGGGTTGATGTTGATGATGGTGACGAGACGATGAACGAAGTACAGAACGCATTTCGTCTGTTTGTCTTTGCTTTTCCTCGTGTTGACGTTTCCATAGAGCAGCTTCTTCAGCCATAGCTCGTTCGTGCTGATCTCTTTCTACCTGCTGCTCTTCTTCCTCTTCTTGATCGAGTTGGTGGAGAGGAACAAGAGGGTCGTCTGGATGTGTAGAACGCCATTCGTTGAAGCGGGTAACGAGGACAGGTTTAATTTTACTCATATGATCGAGTATCTCTTGCCCGTTCTACACATTACATTCACAAAGGCAACTAGACTGTCAAAAGCTAGTTTGCTCACCAAACCAAGATTTTGGCGTTGCAGCTCACTCAGAGCAGTAGTATAATTTGGATGGGTAGGGAGTTTGTCAAGAGCGATGGTAGCAGCTCTGGCAAAGAGCATGAAGGCATTTTCAAGATCACCCTGTTCGAGATGTGTTCTAGCCTGGTTGCGAGAGCGCTCTGCCATGCGGAGGCAGTGCTTGAATTCGCGCGAGGGGTCCCAGTCGACATTGAGAGCCCGCTCTGCAAGCTCGCCTATCGATGCTGGGCGTCGTGCAGGACGGGGTGGCTCCTGGGAGTGGCCGTCGCGGGAGCGTCGATGGCTCATTGTGGACGATAGGGGGTCCGACGGGCGACTGGGCTTATATACGTGCACGTGACCGGTGCAGCACAGCCCCAGAGAAGGCTTCGGTGCTATTCTTAGCGTCTTCCCACCAGCCATGTTGCTCGAAGTCGCCAGGCCAGCCTTCCCACCTCTCTCTGCCAGAACATCCCCACCCAGATCCGTCACAGCCCAGGCCTTCGTCACACTGCTCACTCCGCCGCACCATGAGTCACCCGTACAGCAACTCTGCGGGTTACATCTACGCTAACGAGGTCAGTCACAAACCTCAGTTCGTCTATCGCTCTACATGCGAAACTCTGTAGTACCGGACACCCCCGGGTAGTGCACGTTTGAATGATCGGCCACCACAACCACCCGTGCGTCTACCCCTTCCATCCTCATCATTCCCTCCAACTCACTTGCGACAGCATGCCAAAAAACAGTCATATGACTACCCTCGGCGCCATCATCAACTCGACTTTGGCCTCCGGGCAGGAGTTGAACCGGACGATGCAGGCGATCTCGCTTTACCGAATAACGTACGACTCGGGCAAACACACAGACGAAGGACTACAAGACAAGTATTCAATTCGGTAGGTTTCGTTACCCTCGGCGCTCACGTTAATCACTCATCAACGTCTCTCCGGCGATTATGACAGCCGTCGACAGTGACGACATCTCTGGCGCTCTCACCCTCGAGTCAAGCATCATCACTACCAAGTCACTCCACTCATTCGTATTCCCACTCTCATAGCAGCTCTAATCAACCCGTACTTTATACTCAAACTCACCCTCACCCTCATCCTCATCCTCATCCTCACAACTATGTCGAAAACACCGTCGACCCATTCGCCCACCACTCCCGTTCTCACTCCTACCACCACCCCAAACCACCCGATCAAAAACTCAAACTCAACCTCAAATTCCCTTCCAAATTCAAACTAACCCTCCCAAACCCCTTCCGTCTCCGTCGTACATCTCCATCACCAACATGGATCTCTTCACCCAACACCCTATACCCTTTCTCATCTCCCAGAGGAGGTGGAAGTGGACCTGGTGTCAATCACACCACCACCACCAACAACGACGATGATCCCTCGAGATCAAATTGGCGCTGGTCAACACTCTCACAACAAAACAACTCAAAATCATCCCGATTGAGTAGATGGTTAAGTGTAAGCACCACCAATACAACTTCACTCAACCATAATAATCCAATCAAACATTCCACATCGAAAGCGAAAGTTTTGTTCACGAGATCGAAATCTCCAATACGATCCGCGACTATTGCAAACCCCCAACGTCTCCACCACCACCAAAAAAAGCATGAGGGTGAGAATGATGAGAAGGGGAAGAGGAATAATAAAAGTTTGAGATTTGCTGAGGATCCGGTTGGTGCGGGTAGGAAGGAAATACCATTTTCGATGGTTGCTGTTTGATGGACAACTTTACTGTGCTTTGCTTTCGTCGTTACTTTGCTTTCGGATGTATTTGATCACTTATATCATACAATATAATCCCATTCCTAATCAAACACCACCACCACTCTTCTCAACAGGTATAACAACCCTTCTCTCCCTCACACCATCTCCACGTCCACCAACTTCCTTAGGCGAAACACTAACCTCTCTCAATCCTCCACAAACTTCCAAAAACTCTTCCCAATCCAATCCTTCCCTTCCCTTAAACCCAGTTTCATCAAGTACGTATTCGAATTCTTTGAATGTGATATTTTCATATCCGGGTACTTGTTTTACGATATCCAATATTGATTCTGTTGCGAGTTTTGCTTTGTTGGTGGGAGTGGTTTTTGAATGTTTTTCGAAGATGGATTTGAGGATTCCGACTTGGCCTACTTCGAATCGAGCTCTTCCGAGAACTCTTCCTCCTTTCTCTCCTGATATATTCCCCATTCCCCCTCCACCACCAACACCAATACCACCAGCACCAATACCAACTAACCAACCCAAACTCTTCCCAACACCCCAAACCACCCTCTCACATCTCTCAACCAAACCCACAGCTCTCACCCTCTCTTTCACTTTTCGCACAATCCCAACCTCATCATCCAAACTCAACCCCATACTCCCAACTAAAAACCCCACCGTATCTCGAATTTGTTTATTTCTTTCTGATCTTGTCCAGTTTAATTCTTTTGACATTATGTTTATGATTAGAGGAAGAGAATCGAGTGCGGCTTGGGCGTTGAGGAATGAGAGACGGGTACGGCGGGCGAGGATGTCGATTGCTGTTTGAGCGTATTCGTGTTTTAGTGCGTAGTGGATTTCTGCTTCTATGACTTTGGGAGGTTTTGTTTGTGTGGGTTGAAGAAAGTGAGGGAGGGGAGACGTACATGGATATTGGGGAACGAGACGTTTACCGTGTAAAGGCCAACTTTCACCTGTAGGTTCTGCAAGTGCGCAAACCGTCCATGCACGATCACCGTAATTCTCTGATAAATGCTTCGCTACATCTGTATCAAGTCCATACTAAAACTCAATCAGTATCAAATTTTCAATAAATGACGAGGACTTACAGTTTGAATCAACCCAATAAACATATTCCTACTCCACCCCTCACTCCCAACCAACCTCAACCGTTCCGTCTCGCATCCACCCTTCACCTTCCCCTCCAACCCAAATTCTTTCACAGCCCTATCAACAGTTTCTTCCGCCATCGCTCTATACGTAGTCCACTTCCCACCCGCAATCGTCACCAACCCACTTTCCGAAATATAAATCATATGATTCCGAACAAGCCCTTCAGTACTATTCGCTTCAGGATTTCTAACCAATGGTCGTAACCCACTCCAAGCACTGAGTACGTCTCCTCTACGAACTTTGATATCAGGTGAGAGATACGATCGAACTTCGTCTAGAACCCAACGAATGTCGTCTTCGGATGCTGTTGGATTACGTTCGACGCGTGCTGGAGAATCAGTTGTTCCGGCGATAGTGTTACCTTGCCAAGGTAAGAAAAATATAACACGACCATCGGAAGTGGATGGATCGAGTAAACCCATTTTACGAGGGGAGTAGTAGTTGGGTAGGGTTATGTGAATGCCGGAGGATGGTTGGACTATGGGTTTGTGCGTTGGGTTGTCGAGTGTTAGAAGGGTATCGGTGAATGGACCTGTGGCGTTGATTATGCCCTGTGGGTCATTTTAGGGGGTTTAGTAGAGGAGAGGGAGGAAATACGAACTTTGGCATGGATGTTCCATGATTGACCGGTTAGGTTGTCGCGAACATTTGCGCCTGTGAGCTTTCCAGAAGAGTTTTTGTGGAGTTGGGTTACTTCGCAGTAGTTGGCGACTGTTGCGCCGTGTTTGACTGCGCTCATGATCAATGCGATGTTCATTCGTGAGTCGTTGTGTTGTCCTGGCGTACTTTTTAGGTCTTCGTCTCGATTGTTAGAGCCGACGCGACGTACCATCGTAATATACAACCGCACCAACCAAACCATCACTCTTGAGCATTGGGAAGGTTTCTAATGCTTTTCCTTTACTCATCACATACGAAGTCTCCATGTTCTCCTTTCCCGCGAGTATATCGTACAACTTGCAACCGGCAAGATAATACGGGACTTGCCAGTACTTGTACACCGGTAACATGATCGGAAGCATGTTGGATAAATACGGTGCCGTCTGAAGGAATATCCGTCGTTCATGAAGAGCTTCACGAACAAGTTTGTACTGATCATAATCCAATTCAAAAACTGCTTTCTGGAGGTACCGAACACCTCCATGAACGAGTTTAGTCGATTTGGACGAAGTCCCTATACGTCATCACAACTAAAATCACATGGTAAATTCCAATACCGCGTCACCACAAACTCACCAGCAGCAAAATCATCCCGTTCCACCAAAGCGACCTTTAATCCTCTACTAGCGGCATCGACAGCAACACCAGCACCTGTAGCACCACCGCCAACAATTAATAAATCAAATTCTTCTCCGTTTTTTTCACTTGATTTGCGTAATTCTGCGAGCATATCTGAACGTGAAGGTGGTGTCCATGGTGGTGGTGGACGTCGAGTTTCTTTTGTGCTTGAGGGGTATGCTGGACCCGAGTTGAGGTACCAGTAAAAGCCGCCTGTGGCGAGTGCGGTGCTACCCGTTGCGTAGGCAAGCGTACGACGGGAGAATAAACGACGAAGGATGGGCATGGAGGAGTGAGAGTTGAGAAGTGGAGTGTGAAATCCGATAATGGCTCCTAATGAACGTTGCAATAGTTACTTATTCTATGAAACCGAAGTAAGTCCATCACGCACGTTCACCAGCTAAAAGAAGCAAAAACGTACAAATAGGCCTTCACAATGGCAAACCTTGGATGGTTGCCAGCTCAGAGATGGTCTGAGGCGAGGAATGGGCGGAGCTCGCATGGTTGCTCCGTACCATTTATCCCACAACAACCGCCGTTGGCTCCTACCCCGGCCCGCCTAGCCGTACGCGGATCCCCCTGATCCGACTCCTGACCACCAAGCGCCGGGATTGCGCCGAGGCATCGTTGAACAACACCGTCATCATGGGTGCCAGTGGGTCCACCAATCCACCACAACCCCTCTCCCCAACCAACAACAACCCGAAATCTCCAGAATTACGCGAACAATATTACTCTCGCACATGCGATCGGATGGCTCAGTTTACCCGAATATCCAAATGTCTTGAATTGCGAATGCATCTCCTATGGTTGAAAGCTTCATAAGACACTCTTGGGCCCGGGCACGATAAGTTCTAGAATCTCCTCCAATGGACAATAACGCCGTTGCAGGACCATCTCATGGCCCCGACTCTCAGTCGTCCGAGCAACGCGATCAATCCTTTCTCAATACTTCTCCATCCACGAGACATCACCATGTGCAATTATCACCTGTTTCAGAGTCTAAACCTGCAAGAATTCGCCGGGAAGAAGATCGTCTGGATACGTTGCCCAGAACTAGGTCTCATGTGTCTATGGATTACTTTGATCCAGGAGGTGTTCGAAAAATCTCGAGGACGTTGAGTCATATTTCGATTGGCACATCTTCGAGAGTGGAAGAAGAGGAAGAGGGTGAAGAGTCGGAGACTTCGGAGGAGACGTTGAAGCCGGGTGATCAATTCGATTTTGAGAAAGCCGTTCGGACGTATTTGAGAAAGTGGGTATTCTTGTTCGTTTATCTCCCGCTGGGCTAAGGTTTCCCCCTTCTTCAGGAAGGATGAAGCTGAAATCAAAACTCGACAGCTGGGCGTTCTATTCGAGGACCTTAGCGTGGTAGGACTTGGTGCTTCTGCCAGTCACCAACAAACCCTCGGCTCAATTTTCAATCCTATGAATCTTGTCCACACAGTACAATCCCTCCGGCACCCGCCCCTACGTAACATCCTCACGGATTTTGAAGGTGTCGTTCGTCCAGGCGAAATGCTTCGTACGTCCTATTACTCCCTCACACACCCTCGTCGCATTTCAAACTCACAAAATGTCTAATTTTAGTTGTTCTTGGTCGCCCAGGCTCAGGTTGCACTACTCTCCTCAAAACGCTCGCTAACCGACGTTCCGAATACCACTCTATCACTGGTCAAGTCTACTACGACTCCCTCACTCCTACCCAAATCAAAAAGCACTATCGTGGAGATGTACAATACTGCCCTGAAGATGATATTCTCTTCCCTACGCTCACCGTTGATGAAACCATCCACTTTGCTGCCAGAACTCGTGCTCCTCAACCAAGGATTCAGGATCAGACTAGGAAGGAATATACGAGACTGATCACAGATGTTTATACGACAATCTTCGGGCTGAAACATGCGAAAAATACGCTTGTGGGGGATGCGGCTATTAGGGGTGTTAGCGGTGGTGAGAAGAAGCGAGTTAGTATCAGTGAAACTCTCGCTACACGGAGTTTAATTACCTCTTGGGACAAGTACATCCGTATCTTTTTCACTCTGCCCCACTGATTACTCACATGCACACACAGTTCGACAAGAGGCCTTGACTCCTCCACTGCACTCGAATTCGCTCGTGCTCTCCGTATCGCGACTGACCTCGTCCGCGTATCCACTATCGTTTCCATTTATCAAGCTGGTGAATCCCTATACAACATTTTCGACAAAGTATGTGTTATATACGAAGGTCGTATGGCGTATTTTGGACCTGCATCGGAAGCGAGGCAGTATTTTATTGATATGGGATATCAACCGGCTAATCGTCAGACGACACCGGATTTCTTGGTTAGTGTGACGGATCCGGAGGGAAGGATTGAACGGAGTTTTAGTGATGAACGGAGTGTTAGTGATTCTGATGTAGGTGAAAGGGAGAGTGGGGGTGAGGGAAGGAGAAGAAGGGTTGTGCCGAGGACGGCGGTGGAGTTTGCTGAATATTACAAGAAGAGTGAAATCAGGCAAAAGAATTTACGGGATATGGAAGATTATAGGAGCGAGTTTGTGGGGAAGGAGGAGTTGGAAAGGAAATATAGGGAGAGCTCGAGGGCGGAGCATGCGAGGCATACAAGGCGCAAGGTAACGTCTATTTTCTTCCTCGCCTTGGTGAAAACGAGAAGGGAGAGTTGATAAACGAAAAAATTGACTTTTTAGAGCGCGTATATTACATCGTTACCGATGCAAGTGAGGATCGTCATGGTGCGCCGGATCCAGATTTTGAAAGGGAATTATACCGCGCAAGTGTTGTCAACGATGTACGTCCGTCTCTCCCGTCTGCAGACCCTGCTAAACCACGATATATAGTATTTTTGTTATACAAGCCGTTATCATAGGAACGACTTTTGTGCGAATGACAGACGCGACTTCTGGTTACTTCTCCAGAGGTGGTGTCCTTTTCTTGTACGTCCTCCTCAATACCGATTCCTTTAATCCTTACCTATGACATCCATGTAGCTCCGTCTTCGCACCAACCCTCTTCAGCATGTCCGAAATTCCATCCTTGTTCGCACAACGCCCTATCGTACTCCGTCATAACCAAGCAGCAATGTATCATCCCATGATCGAAGCACTTGCCCTGACACTCGTCGATATCCCGTTTACGCTGATCACCATCACTTTGTTCATCGTCGTGATTTATTTCGTGGCCGGGTTACAAACTAGCGCCTGGCAATTTTTGTACGTCAATTTCTCAATACTTTTCTCTCTCTAATTGTCGTTGATAACGTGGGGCGTATAGCACGTTTTACTTGTTCATTGTGACAGTAGCTATATCCATGAAAGCTTTCTTTCGTGGCTTGGCGGCTGCATTTCCGGCTGAAGCACCTGCACAAGCTATTGCTGGGATTTTACTCCTTGCGCTTTCGTTGTATACGGGTTATCAGATTCCAAGGCCACAGATGATTGGCGCGTTGAGATGGATATCGTATATTAACGTTTGTTCCTTTCTCTGATCCAAAGGTTTTTTTAATGCTTACACTGGCGAATATAGCCGATATTTTATGCATTTGATTCGCTCATGACAAACGAATTTCATACTTTGAACGGACCCTGTTCGTCACTCGTACCCTCAGGTCCTGGGTACGAAGGTCTCTCCATCGCGAATCAAGTATGTCCCATCGTTGGTGCAGAGCCAGGCCAATCTACCGTCAATGGCGAACACTACGTCGATATGTCATTTGGTTATGAATTTGGCCATCTATGGCGGGTACGCATATCCATACAAAGTCGTACTATTCCCAGCTAACATAACTTTCTATACCAGAACTATGCCATTCTAGCTGCCTTTGGGATCTTCTTCATACTGTGTCTTCTGATTTTCACGGAATACAATACCCGTGCTTCGAGTTCGACGGCGGTTATCCAGTTTAAACGTGGATCTAAAGCTCCGGTGATTGAAGAAGCGGTTATGGCCACTGGTTCTGACGAAGAAAAGAAGGCTGTTGTACAAGAACAATCTACGACTACCATGGTCCATGAAAAGACCCCACAGAGTGATAGTTCAACCGCAGCGGAGGGAGACGCGGGGGAAAAAACAGTGCCAAAGGACCAGCTAAAGATGGAAAACACATTCTCGTGGCGGAATATGAATTATGTTATTTCTGTCGGTGGAGGGAGGAAACAGAAATTGTTGGATGATGTGTCGGGGTTTGTGAGTCCAGGGAAATTGACGGCGTTGATGGGTGAATCTGGAGCTGGTAAAGTGAGTTATACGATATTTTCTCGATTATGAACTGTTGACTAAATTGGCGTTGTGTAGACTACGTTGCTGAATGTGTTAGCAGAGCGTGTAGATACTGGCGTCATTACGGGAGACAGATTTTTCAACGGGCAGTCCCTTCCATCTGATTTTCAAGCTCAGACGGGGTATTGTCAACAGATGGACACGCATGAACCGACGAGTAGCGTTAGGGAGGCACTGAGGTTCTCTGCGAGGCTGAGACAGCCTTCCAGTGTACCTATTGAGGAGAAGGATGCTTAGTGAGTCTTCGTCTCGTTTCAGGGGTTCAAGGGTCCGACATATCGTTTGTAGTGCAGATCGAGTCTTGGATATGTGCGGCCTTGGACCTTTCGCGGATGCCATTGTGGGTACTTTGGGTGTGGAGCAGAGGAAGAGAACGACAATAGGCGTTGAGCTTGCCGCCAAGGTACGTCATTGGGTGCCTGACTCTGTTTTCGAGTGGTGAACGTTGATGTTTGGTCTCGTAGCCCAAGTTGTTACTTTTCTTGGATGAACCGACTTCTGGATTGGATTCGCAGAGTGCGTGGGCGATCGTGTCGTTCTTGAGACAGCTGGCGGATAATGGGCAAGCTATTCTATGCACGTGAGTTGTCTTTTCTTTGTTCAGGAAACTGTCTTGACGATATCTGTGTAGAATTCACCAGGTATGTAAGTGTATGAAGTGGAAACAACCGTTTGCTTAAGAAGTTCGTTGCAGCCTTCTGCAGAATTGTTCGGAGTAGGTATTTCCGCAACTCTTCGTGTTTCCCGGGCTAACAAGTATACAAGGTTTTCGATCGGCTCTTGCTTTTGCGAAAAGGGGGCCAGACTGTATACTTTGGCGATATTGGCAAAGATGCTTCCGTGGTGATCAGATATTTTGAGAATGGAGGTGGACGACCTTGTAAGCCCGGTGAAAATCCGTATGTCTTTTCTTTCACGCCAGTCGGCCTTTTCTCAGTGATTGTCCTAGTGCCGAATACATGCTCGAAGTGGTCGGAGCTGGTGCAACAGCTGTTGCTGAACGAGACTGGCATGAAGCCTGGCTCAGTTCGAAAGAACACCAACAACTCGAAGATGATCTCGAGCGCATCCATACAGAAGGACGGAAACAACCTCCAGTTGAGCGGACGCTACATGGAACATATGCAACTCCGTGGATGTTCCAGACGCAGATGCTTCTCAGACGTCAGTATGCGAGCTATTGGCGTAATCCAACGTATCTGTTGTCCAAGCTCGTGCTGAATACGATCGGTGGGCTATTCATTGGGTTTACGTTCTTTAAATCTGGGAATACTATCCAGGCGAATCAAGACAAGCTTTTCGTGAGTGGTGATACTTGAATTATTGGTTCCTGAGCTGATCTGGAGCAGTCGATTTTCATGGGAACCGTCTTGGTAAGTTCGGTTGTGTCGTAACTTGTTGCTCTGACTGACAATAGATAGAGCGCACCACTTGGTGGTCAAGTTCATGTACCCTACATAAATGTAGGCACCATCCCAGCTCTAACCGGACCTGTACTTGACTACTATCTAGATGCGCAACATTTACGAGATCCGTGAACGACCAAGTCGGACGTACAATTGGTCAGCTCTCACAACCGCCCAGCTCCTCTGCGAAATTCCGTGGAACATAATCGGGGCCTCCCTCTTCTTCGTCTGCTGGTACTGGACAGTTGGTTTCGAAAGCTCGCGAGGCGGCTTTACGTACTTCATGTACGGTATCCAGTTCCCTCTATTTTGGACGACAATTGCCTTGACTGTTGCTTCTGCGAGTCCAACAGCTGAGATCGCAGGGCTATTGTACTCTTTTCTGTTCACGTTCGTCTTGACATTGTATGTTCATGCCTCCTTTCCTGTGTTTTAACATGCTGAAGCGCCAAAACAGTAATGGTGTTTTGCAACCCTTCCGTCAGCTCGGTTGGTGGAAATGGATGTACCGTCTATCTCCATACACCTACCTCATTGAAGGGTTACTTGGGCAAGGTAAGTTCTCAAGCTAGCCTTGGAAGCCTGGGTTCGAGCTGATCTCTCATCCTCAGCGGTCGGTCGTATGGAGATCAACTGCTCGCCCACCGAATTCGTCACCGTAGACCCTCCTTCTGGTCAATCATGCGGATCTTTCCTTCAGGAATTCATCTCGCGTGCTGGGGGATACATCACCAACTCCGATTCTACGATCGGGTGTCAGTACTGCTCGGCGCGAACAACGGATGAGTGGATGGGGCCCAAGTTCAATATCTTTTACACGAATCACTGGCGGAACTTTGGTATTTTCTGGGGATATATTATTTTCAACGTGAGTCGTTCCCTTTATTTTATGGATGCATCCCACTAACATAACACTACCTTCCATGTAGATCGTATCCGTCTATATGTTTACATATTTGATTCGTGTCCAATCTCACAAAGGAGTCATCGCGCATATGAGAAGAAGCGTCACCAAAGTACTTGATGGGTTTAAATTTACCAACTGATGTACTACCATACCAGATCTGTACGGAGTATCGACTGCGATGTTTCATAATGTACTCCTAATAGAGATCAGGGCTCAATCCCGTTGGATGCGCCGCGGGTGCTGGTTCATGTTCCTTCTGACCCCCGCGCAAGTGGCCTGGATTTTGGTTGTGCTTTGGGATGGTCATAAGAAGTAGTTTGGACAGTTGCGACTCGAAACACACTAATGGACTCGGACATATCTACAAGTGTACAGTAAAGCCCGATGCATCACCATGCACACAACATCAGATGACAATGGTAGGATAAGTCCATACGAAACACACGACGGGGATGACCTGCAATTATCCTCACTGTTAGGATGAGTTGGGACTACGCGATTCGCTACTGGGAGGCTGGCCTTGAGCCTGGGAACTGCTTTCAGCGCTGTCATACAACCAAAAGACTTCTGTCTTTCTGTTAACCTCTCCGATCCGTGAAGTAAGGTAAACGGGCTTACTAGCGGCAGGCATTTTTCCTGAGTATCGTGACACTGACGGCATACTTGCCATCACAATTAGAAGTATGACACGGATCGCGAGTTGCATGTTTCTCTGTGACCGTGGAGTGTGTTCTGAGCGGGGTGCTTGAGGTTTGGGAGTTCCGAGTCAAGATTTATCAACCGGCTGTTGGTTATTTATTCTGGAATCCAGCATCACCAACTATACTAAGTACCGACGATCGAGTGTAATTCCGTGATGAGTGTAGTGATTGGTAGACAACCCGAGATTGAAAGTTGGTACCGCGATGAGATGGTCCATGCGACAGTCCATCTCAGACGAGTCCATCCCCGAGGTTCCCCTAGTACTGTTCTTGGTATCGATTGGTTCCACAGGTGTTCCATCATCACAATCATAGAAGAATATGGTTCTTGCTAACTTAGGCTCATCTTATAACTCGGGCCATCACTGCGGTGGTCGTAACCCCGTTGTTGCAGGTGCTGCGAACAGCGAAACTCGACCGCCCAAATTCACTTATATATCCACCAATCAAACATACATCATGCCACCGGGGTGTATCATTCTCCAATATCATTGTAGCACAAGTGATGTCTTGTATACGGTGCTCCAAGCTGGAACAGAGATTGATTGAATCTGTTGTCATTAGCAAATTTCACGACTACTTCCAAAGATGTTATGATTACGATGATTCAGGATCGTGAGTGCAGACGATCTAGCACACCGCCGGGGGGGTTGCTATATTCCAGAAAACCAGGTCTGAAACACTAGGCTTCGATACTAGTGACTCCACCAGTGGCACCTTCTGTTGTTGACTTGCGAGAACTTGATCTACATATTTTAGGGCCTTTGATGAGTTATTATTTCTGTAGGAGTAGGGCCAGTCAGTTTTCGGTTAGTCTTGTTGACTGGCTGTATCTTAAAAGCACGCACCTGAAGCCTCAGAATTGACCAGCCTCCCCCATCATCTGTGTTCAAGACAGAATCAGCTCAGCCCCACCATGTCTGATATTTTGTTCCAATCCCGGGATGCGCTTCTCAACTTGGCTCTCATTGAGAGCTTTGGTGGCGGTAAGTGCACTTGAAGTTCATGGGACTAAGGAGAAATGGACGACTGATAGTACCAAACATAGGAATATACTCAGCAATATTCTGGTTCACTATGTATATGCTATGTGAGTGAAGTATTTCTGATATTTCCTTGTAATACTGAGGATCCTGTGTGTTTGGTTAGTTTTCCATAAGGCAAAGCAAGCACCTCGTAGAGCATCCACTTTCTTGGTTATCGTTCCTCTTTATGTCCTGGCAATGGTTCACTTGGCCATGCCCTGGACCGTGGCTCGACTTGCCTTTGTAGTAAATGGGAATACGGCCGATGATATCTTCAATAGCTTCGTGAACCAGCCGGAGTGGTGCATTGTGGTGTCAGTTATCTCATTCTTGTTGATGACACTTATAGCCGACTTTGTAACTGTAAGTCAATCCATCAATGGGATGAACGGCATCTAATGACATATAGGTTTGGAGGTGTTGGGTTATCTGGAATCGTGATTGGAGGGTTGCTGTTGTACCGCTGCTACTGATCTTCACTGGAACAGGTAAGGATAGTCGTGCCCACCTGCACTGTTACAGGCATACTGACGAACAATGTTCAGCATTTTGCATCATGAGTGCCGCGTTTCAAATTGACCCAAGTAGTGGACTCGCTACTAATCAATTCAATAAATATGCCAAGTATGGCTTCGTCTACTTCGTCCTTTCACTCTGCAGTACAGCTATTTCAACCATTTTGGTTGTGTTTCGGATTGTTACTACTGCACAGCTGACTGGGCCTGTTACCGTGAGGTTCTACAAAAAGGTGTTGGAGATTTTAGTAGAGTCTACAGCGTTGTACTGCATAGCACTCATTGTCTATCTTCCTTTCCTCCTACGCGCCGACTTCAGTGATGCCTACTCTCAGGCAGTACTGATTGCCATTACCGTATGTCAGATTTTGATTTTCACTGAACAGAGTCCATTGACTAACAAAATGGCAGGGTATTGCTCCTACGCTCATTACAGCTCGTGTGTGTCTTGGGGTTGCTAAGGACTACACCATTCACAATCAAAGTGACACCATTGTTGCACAAGTTGCCACAGGAGATAAGGACATACTTGGTTCCATGACGAAGGGAGCCTCAGATATTGAGGTAGGAAGCTTGGAGAACTGCTAAAGGAAGACCGGGTTTTCTTTGAGTGCTTTTGGGGCCCAATTTTCATTGGAGTTTGGATGCTTATGAACACTATAAATACCTGGCATTCATTTGGTAGACATTATAGAGATAATCCTACATTCCTGTTGCAAAGACATTGCTATATCACCTCTATTTTCTTTGTTAGTAACCATCATGGCATGATCCCACTGGATTGGTCACCTCAAGTACCCAGTATGTGAAATGGTCATTGGAAAGAGGATAGCATAGAGTGAATCCATGAAAACCAAAGGTTCAGTTCTGGAAATTGAGGGTTACCTAAAGCAAGTCTAGTTGCACCATAGGCTATTGGGTGCAAGACTTATAAGTGGGGGTGACATTTACTTGAGTGTTCTTGTGGGGTTTTATATAGAGAAGAGGAGGATAGATGCATTTTTTATTTTTATTTTTTTATTAAGTCAACAATTTATATAGTGGTACTTGAATGCAGTCTGCATGTACATATATACAAAAGATACAAGTACTTGTTACAGATTTGGCTACTAAGAGCAATCAAAGAGGATGTGACCTCTAGAATATGGCCTTAATACCTATCTCAGCCAAGTAACTGGATAAGCAAATGTTATCAAACTGTTATTACTCAATCAAGAAATGGGAATCCCATTTATCTTGTAACTCTTGAGTAATGAGGGTGAGTAGAGAATAAGCAGTTAAGTAATCTTCTATTGATTGACAGCAACTGTCAATGGAAACTCTTCTTGGGTGATTAAGAAGGCTATCCCTGTAGAAGATCAAAGCTTAAGTTTTGACTTCCTAATACAGTTGGCTATTTATACTAACTACTTCTTTTCTATAAATAATATGGAATATAGATAACAAGACTGAAACAAGTTTCACAATGTGAAACTGATAGATATGAAATATGAAGCAAAATGCTACTAAAGATAAATATGAAACTGATAAAGATGAAACAACTAAATATAGAATAAGGTGAAACTAATGGCAGTGAAATGGATGAGTGCTTACTCATCCTTGGAGATCTCAGATGATGACGATAGAGATTTGTCAGAACAGCTGCAGTCACAAGATGTGTAGGATGAGGTGGTAAATAGTGATGATAGTAACAATGGTGGTGATGGAAGAACTGCATCCATAGGCTGATTAGGATTGGATGATAAGGATGACATTGACATAGTTGGTTTTTCAGAGAGGTAAGACTCCTGTAACTTGATGAAGGCTCAAGTAGATTGCAATAGCAGGTGGGGAGAGTCATTGCTGTTGCTGCTAGGTATAGCAGGTTCATCATCTAGTGATAAATCCTTTGGTTGCATCTCTATATGATAGATTCCATTGGTGACTTGTTGGTGAATGAGTGCTTTGAGCATTGGACTGCAAGTATACATGTAGGAGTGGATGTACTGCATTGTTTCCTCAGTGGTAGGTTGTGCTTTCCAACTGTTATTCCATGTATTGTAAAGATTGTTCTTGATGGTACATAAGTAGAGTCCATCAGTGTTACATACATATAAGTATGGTATATATTTCCAAGTGAGTCAGAGTAGAGAGTTAATGACAGCACCATTGGATTGTAGTAGCAGTACAAGTAGTATTGCTTCTGGGAATTTATTGTAACCTCTGATGTAGGTTTGAGGTTCAGACATAACAGACAGAGGCTCTCAAGAATATCTTAAATTTATCTGCCTCTGGCCTGAACCATATATTGTGGTTCCATTTGAATTAGGTCATTGCTCACTCTGAATATATGTCAAGTACAAGACTAAAGATGAGAGTATGGTCCTTATAGAATGGTGGACCAGACAGATAGGGGACCTTGGCTTTAGCTTGTATGCTGCGCCCCTCCAGGTATCGTAGTGGTCTTCACTTAGATAACCTCTTGCCACTAGGATAAAGGTTGGATGCAGGTAGTGGACAAGTGGAAGGATTACTTATATAGTAGAGAATGATAGAAAGAGATAGCCAGAGACTAAGTAGATTATCAGACTACTGAATACAAGTGTACCAAGGACTACTTATATACTAGTGGTGGAGAAGTATCAGAAAGTCAACAGACTAGATAATGGAGTAACTGGACAGAAAAAGGTAAGAAAGACATCATATGATATCAGTAACAGGAACATAATGCAATAACACAACAGGTGATACTAAAGAACAGAGTAATAGAGGTAAAAAGGAATCAGAATGTAAAAGGAAACAAGATGGACAAAAGTAGATGGAAACAGATATAGGAAAGGTTGATTGATAGGTCCAGAATATAATCCATAAGTGATCCTCCATGAAAGCTGAAGACCTGAACTAAGGTAGAATCATGTCCATGTACAGGCATGCAAGTTACCGGTTGTAACAATATGCTGCCCTTTTGCTGAATATCAGAAATGTATGCCTGTCTCTAGGGACCTAGCCCAAAAATTTCAAGAACTCTATATTGGTTATTATCTCCAAGCCTAACAAGCCTGACTACTCCACTCCTAAGGTATTCAGACCAATTGTCCTCCTGAACACCATAGGCAAACTTATTAAAAAGATACTGGCATGATAACTCTAATTTGAGGCAGTCAAGTTCAATATTTTCCACTCCCACCAACTTGGTTTGATCTTCCAGAGGTCAACCAAAGATGCAGGACTTTTTCTCATACACATAATCCAGGGTGGATAGACCAAGAAGACAAAGACAAGTGTATTGGCTTTCAACATCACACAGTTCTTCCCTTCTCTTAATCATGACCTTCTGACAAGAATGCTCCTCAGGCAGGGATTCCCACCACAAGTGGAGGCTTTCTTTGCCAACTACCTCAAGGATAGACATACCATGTACTCATGGAATCATGAGTCCTCTCAGCAATATGATGCACCAGTGGAAGTAGGACAAGGCTCTGTGTTAAGCCCTATTCTCTCAGTATTGTACCTTGCCCCACTACTCTGCATCTTCAAACTGTTACGACCTTAGTCTGGGACTCAGGTTGCAAGTCTTTGGATAAAGACAAGGAAGTAGAGAAGAGAGTAAGGGATGATACAATTGGTAAAGTGTAAGGAATACATCAAGTATTACTACACTTTATATACTAGTAGTATGAGCTAAGAATAAAGGAGCAGAGTAAAGGAGTCATAGGGGACGAGTAGAACAAGTCACTAAGAGTACAGCCATAAGGGATGAAACAGATACATAGGAATGATAACTGTGACGGGCACATGATAGGAATGTACTATCTATCTATAGTTTATAACAATACCTCCCTTTTTTACTTTCATGACCCCATAAAATGCCATAGTTTACTTGTTGTCTTGTTCTTTGTGTAAGGCATTGACAAGTTGACGTTTGGTAGGACCAATCATGGGAGTTCCTGATTTGTGTCGACATCCAATCCAAAAGAGGGCATAGTCTTGGCCTCCTCTGAAGAGGGCTATGGTGCATCCTTTGAATGTAGCGGTATCATTTGTTTCAGCTGCGACGAGGTTGTGTATTATCTCTTCCCAGTAGTTTTCTTCGAACTGTCCTCCATCTTTGAGTGTAAGATAAGATGGGGGCAGATTGAATATCATTGGTTTAGGTGGCGGGTCCATATCAGACAGTTGTATGAGGAGGTGGTCTACTTTGTCTTGCATATCTGGTTCCATTAGATGGTCTGGAACAGACTTGTCGATTCCCTCCATTCCTTCGTCTAACCAGTCCTGTTCATTGTCTTTGTGGTAGGGTGGCTTGTTGGGTAAGGTAGTGGGGGTGTATGAGTCGAGATCCATTAGTCTCCATACAAGTCTGTAGGTGGGATTGTCGCTCAAGTCAGTGAGGTGATTGAGTCTTTCGCCTGTCATGATTAAGGCACTTTGGATGCATCTCTTTGCATCAGAGTATACTAGTACGTTGAGGTTGGTGGCTGCTTTGTCTAATAACTCCTTCATGAGCTCATGTTTTCCGGTTGACATAGTAGTGGGAAGGGCTCTAGTAGTGGTAATGAGTAGAATGCAGCTCAGAGCTTTGGCTTGGATTTGGAGGTTGTTGATGGCATGTGTGATGTATGTGAGTCCTTTGGTTGTGGTGGTATAGTGCTCGATTTGATCTTCAGTGGACTGAGCATCGAGGAGGTTGTTAAGTTCTTGTTCAAATTCTACGTCGTTGGCTGGGAAGGGGGTGGGCTTGCATTTGGTGTGCATGGTGTGTTGTGAAGGTAATCGGCAAAGTTTATGGTGCAGTGGATACAGCATAAGGTGCATCGAGTGTAGTGATCTCTTGTAACATGGGGTTTGTTGTTCATAATTGTCGCTTTTTACCTCCTCTTTTTATAGGTTTTGTCCTCGAAATCTTGTCTAAAAATTCTTGAACTGCCTCCTTAGCATTTCCTAACTCTGACTCATTCTCCCATGTGTCTTCTTCGGAGGTATACCCTTTCTAGTGTACTAGGAATTGATTTCGTTGTCCTCTTTTGCGATGTCCTTGGATTTCATCTACCTTATATTACTCTTCATTGTTGATGATCTCAGGCATCGGTGGTAGTGGGGTACGCTGGTTGTCGAACTCGGGTTTTTGATAGGGGGAGAGGAGTCTGCTGTTAAACACATCATGTATCACCCATGTTTCAGGTAATTCCAATTGATAGCTTGTTTTGCCTATTTTTGCTTTTATCCTGAATGGTCCATATCATTTGTGATCCAGCTTTTTGGTTGGTCTTGTTGTCCTGATATTACTTGCTTCGAGCCAAACCTGTTCTCCTGGGGCATATTTGTGTTCTGGCTTAGTGCTGTTGCATTTCCCCATTTGTTCCTGACTGCGTTGTAACATTTTTGTCACTTCTTGTTGCATGTTTTGTAACTCCTGTATTTGCTCCGTGATTACAGGTGCTTTAGTGATGGTCGTTATATCTCCTTTCCAAGGGTGTCGTCCATAAACTATTTCGAATGGTGAATATCCAGTGGCTGTGTAGGTTTTGTCATTATATTGGAATTCCGCTGTGGCCAGCCATTTTTTCCAATTGTCTTGAGCATAGTTTATACATTTCTGGGGTATGTTTCAACCTCCTGGTTGATACGTTCCATTTGACCGTTGGTTTGTGGATGGTATGCCGTGGATAAGTTTTGCTGGGTTCCTGTTGCTTGACATAATTCTGCCATGAATTTGGATACAAATTGTGGGCCTCTGTCACTGATAATTCTTCGGGGTATTCCGTGTGTTCTCCATATGTCATCTCGATAGATATCTCCTAACTCCTTGGACGTTAAGGTGGTGTTGACTGCCCGTAATCTGATCATTTTGCTGAAACAATCGACTATGACAAGTATTGCATCATATCCTTCTGACTCTGGTAGTGGTTCTATTATGTCAATTGATATTTCTTCCCAAGGTTCCACTGGTGTCGGTAATGGATAGAGATGTGTTGTTGGTCTTGTTCGGAGTATTTTATTTCGTTGGCATGCTTCACATCCTCAGATGTATCGTTTGACATCGCTGCACATCTGGGGCCACCAATAACTCCGTTTAAGGAGTTCGATCATTTGGTATTGTCCCGGGTGTCCTACATCTGTTTTGTTGTGGTGTTGTCATAGTATTTCTTGTCGTATTTGGTTGTTGGGTAAAACATATATTCTTCCTTCAAACATTGGTACCCCATCTGTTTCCCATATCTCCTTTGGTCACTTCTCTTTTTCTTTTAGCCATTGTGTTTCTCTTCTTGTCTCCTTTTGTATTTGGTGTTTTAGATCTTCTTCTCCTGAGATTTCCCAAATTTGTTGAATTGTGGTAATTGTGCTATCGTAATAATTGGTTGGGTAGTTTGGCAAAGTTCTTCTTGTTGAACAGGTGCCTATATGGCTGCAGGTATGTTGGTAGGTCTTCTGGGTTTGTTTGGTCAGTTTTCTTTTCCTCTATATGTTCTTTTACCGTGCGTATTCTTTCGTTGAACCATATATCGTTGTGGTGGGTGGTGCAATCCTTCGGACATCTATTGAAGCGTATTATGTTGTTTGTCCAATCGATTTCTGGGTTGTGCTTGACTAGCCAATCATGTCCAAGATATAGGTCCATGCTCTCCAGTTGTGTTACCATTGCTTCGATTTCCTCCGTGTGTTTGCCATTGCTTAATACTAGTTGTGCTGTATCTGTTATTTCTCCCTTCTTGTTTTCAGTTCCATTGGCATTGATTACTCGTATTGGGGTTTCGAGGGGTTTGGTCATGATCTGTTCTTCTTCTACTATCCTCTGTGCTATGCACGTATGTATACATCCAGAATCCACCAGTGTGGTGATTTGCTTGGGTCCTTTCTTTGTTCTAATTGTTGAATCGAGGAGAAGTTCACACGTCGAGTTTTGTTTTTATGGGATCACATATTATCTATTGTGACATAAAACAGAAACTCTAGGTTTATTGGCTTGCGGGTTTGCATCTACTCAGAGCCTTCGACAAAATCCTCTTTTGTCTCTTCTTCTATCTCCTTGGTAACCTCTCTGATGTGCACTTTCTTCGGTGCTTTACAGTTCTTCAAGATGTGGCCCTGTTTGCCACAGTTATAGCACATTACTTTGGTGTATGCTATCTTCGTCTTCTTACAGCAGTATTTGGCAATATGCCCATAGAGGTTGCAGTTAAAACACCTTGGTTTACCATTCTGATCAGTGTCTGCCCTTTGTCTACCAATTTCCATTGGTTGTCCTCTACCTCCATAGGTGACTCCTGTGCTTGTTCTGATGTCTCCTCGTGTGATGTCCATTGTTTCGTATCCTTGTCCTACTGCAAGGATGGTATTTCTCCATTTGCTGTATATGTTGGGGATTGAGGCTGCTAGGTAGCCTACAATGGTTTGGATAATGTCTGCTCTGGTGTGTTGTTTGAGGAGGAATATGGCATGCACATTGTCAGTTCCTGCTTGGGTCTTTAATGCTTCGAACTCTATTAAGAAGTCTGCGGTGTTCCTCTTTCCCTGTTTGAACAACTTGATTTCCCCTTCTGCTATTGCTTTTCTGTTTCCCAAGGAGAAGGTGGCTACCATCTCCTTTGCAAAGTCATCAAATGCCAGTGTTTTCTTGTCTTGAATAATTTGTAATTTGGCATTGGCATAGGGACCTGCAAGTCCCCCTTTCATTCAAGCTAGTATTCCAATTATCCTTTGCTCGTTATCATCGATTTTGTTGAAGAGTGTCCATAAGGACATTGCTCTCCACCAATCGTCAAACTTGGTTCTATCTCCATTGAAGTATCCTGGTTCTGGGGCTAGGTTCTTTGGGAAGTTGATTTCATCAGCCATTTCTGATTCTGTTTCTGGTTCACTATGTTCGTTTTCGTAGGTCTCAGCGACTTCTATGTTGGATGTGACTTCGGCAATTTCTGTATCGAATGGGGTCTCGGCAACTTCTATGTCGAATGGGGTCTTGGCAACTTCTGTGTTGAATAGGGTCTCGAAAAGAGCTGTGTCTTCTTCTATACTGTAGTTGGATTTCTGCTGTTTAAGGCCTTCAGGGATTTCTGGTTCTGTTCATTGTTTGGATCCAGTGGTTACTGGTGATCCCTGGATATCTGTTGGTCTTGGAGCTCTTGGTCTTCTCGGTGTTCTTGATGAGCTACTGCTGCTCATATACTGTCGTCCTGGTCGGAGGCTATTATTCCAAGCCTAGCTACGAATAGTGGCACCTCTCTTGCAAGGTGAGTCGAATGATACTTTACCAAATGTTACAACCTTAGTCTGGGACTCAGGTTGCAAGTCTTTGGATAAAGACAAGGAAGTAGAGAAGAGAGTAAGGGATGATACAATTGGTAAAGTGTAAGGAATACATCAAGTATTACTACACTTTATATACTAGTGGTACGAGCTAAGAATAAAGGAGCAGAGTAGAGGAGTCATAGAGGACGAGTAGAATGAGTCACTAAGAGTACAGCCATAAGGGATGAAACAGATACATAGGAATGATAACTGTGACAGGTACATGATAGGAATGTACTATCTATCTATAGTTCATAACAACAGCCCCAGGCCATTATACTAAGTTTTGTGCCAAAAACCCTTATTATAGCCTTACTTGCTAGGAACTACCCCTAAGCACTCTGGTGGAATTGGAATGAGTAGGACTCACTAGTCTCTCTTATACATATTCTAACCCCCTTTCCAAGTCTGATTTACAGTCCGGTCTGGACATCCATACTCCTATAGTACATACTGCCATTCTTACCATACACACTACTAGGCCTACATACAAGCCCAAATTTAATCCAAAGCCCAAAAATGACAAACAAGATCATCAACCACAATGAAACATTGGGAAACTCAAGACTCACATCTCTCCCCCCAATCACCACTCTTGAGGAACAACTTTTTCAAACAACAAACCTTCTTCAGCAGTTCAATCCAGCCAACCCACAATGCTGCCTTCTGATGACAGCAATTTCAAATCTAATAATAAACTTGACTACAATAATATAGCAATGTACAATATAACAGGAGAAGAACATATTGATTAGATAGATGTGGACATGTAATCTACAAAAGGGATAATATTATATATATCTTGTATTTTATCCCATATTATGAATTTCTTTTATTTTTTTCCTTTTCTTTTCTTTTAGTTTATCTTTCTCATGTCTTATGCTATTATTAGGATTATATTCTGTGTCATTTCTAAAACTTCTATTCTTTAAATAGCAAAAAAAGTACCTCATGCTTCTTCCAAGCTATCCCTTCTTAACCTCTTACTATTACCTTCCTATTTGGGACAGTCCTCTTTTTTTTTTTTTTTAAATCATCAATTTATATAGTGGTGCTCAATCACAGTCTGTATGTACATACATACAAAGCTAGAACATACAGAATGTTTGGAGCAAGGAAAGTAAACTAAATGTAAACTAACCCCATGAGACTCAATGCCATCTAGCACATACACTAGAGAGAAATTTGGTACCTAAGTTATTTAGTGGGAAGAAGAGATAAAGGAATTTGGAAGAGAGAGTGTGAGAGAGAGAAATTGATAGAAAGGAAAATTATCGACTCACAACCACAAGGGGGAACATCGAACAGTACTAGCATATGGAGGGGCAATGCCCAGACACCACAGGAATAATGAATTTTGAATGAAAACTAAATTAAAATAGTAGACGAGCAAGGAAGGGGGAGATAGAGGAGTGAATTTGAAATCCATAACTGGGAGAGCACAAGAAAATTAATAGAAAGAGAAAGGACTCATGCAGGCACGGACCCAAACCTCTGATAGACTTGACAATGATGCAATGGGGGTATTGAACCAGTGTGGATATGAGGGCGATCAGGTTCTGGAGGGAAGCTGAATGCAGTGGGATTACAATGTAAGAAGTTGATAAACTTCTTGATGGTGTCGACACCATAGTGGTGGTCAAATTTCTGACACCAGTAGAGGATGTGCAACCTGGTTTGGACCAGTTGATTGTCATAGTGGTGGCATGATAGATCCTCATTAGGGAAGAACCTGAGACAGTATTCTCTAATTGGGGCATGACATAAAATGGCGCGACAAGCTCATGCAAAGAGCTGAGGCTGGTATCTGTATTCTTGTATCCAAGGGCCAGAGTTGATGTGCGATGGTAAGGCAGAGACCCTATTTGCTCTCACTGGCAGGTGGAGAAAGGAGCTACTACTGTATTTCTTGAATCCAAATATGGCCTGCCATGTGTGAATGGCATGTTTGGCAGACGTTTTGCATAAGAAGTCGAGTGAGTTGGGTACTTGGTGATTACGACTTTGGTTAGGCCAGGTGACTGTTTGTATCCAGTTATGAGTGGCTCATTGAATCCATATTTACATTTGGATGGAGTGTAGTAGAATGAAAGGCAGTGTTGGTCTGACTTACTAAACCAAGTCATGAGTGCCTTTGAGGTGAAGATAGACTGCTGCTGACAAGAGTGTGGCGAGCAATCAAGAAGGAGCCAAGAGGCTGTGAGGAAGTTGGTAAAAACATGGATATGATCAACCTTCTCATAGTCATCTGTAGCAAGGACCTTGGTAATGCCTAGGTACTGCGCAACTAGTTTGGTGTTGGTAGACATAGTTCCTCTGAGCCTCTTCATTACTGAACTTCCTCTGTCCAGGTATCAAATGGTGGCTGCAGCCGTGTACTGGCTGGCAAGTGGGTTGGGGTTGGGATAGACTGAGCCATCCATGCCAATGATAATGGATTTGGGATCCATCATTACATTCATTGTTACATCATCCCAAAGTTGTTTCGAGAGGTGGCAGTCATCCCGGTTGAATCCTGTAAAAGATACATTAGTAGAGAAGCGGTCAAGTAACCTATGTCTGGGCCAGAGAGTCTTAGAAACAGAGTTGAAAAATTTTACATAACAAGTCTTGAGGGTGGGGCACAAAGTGTCTATCACAGCTCCAAGTGTCTTCTTCTTCTGAATCTCCATGAAATTCTTGATGTGAAGTTGATAGAGGGAAGAATGATACTCTTTTGTCAATCTTGCCAGTGCGTGTTCATTGTCCAAAGTATGTATCCTCGATATTTGCCCATCTATGGAGTCTCTTGAGGGGTCTCTTACCACCAGCCTTAGCCAATGGTGACATGGAATCAACTTGAGCTGGAACCTGGCTATTTTTCATGTACTGGGCCAACCAGTGTAGGATTTAGTCCTCTCAAGCCAAGTGAGCATTCTCTGATAACTGGCGGCTTTTTTCAGCACACTCTAGTACATCACCTGCTATAGTCCACAACTTCACCCAGGCACTACCCCGGAGTTACTTCCCATTCCTCAGCAGCCAGTTTGGTATGCCTTATGGCCTGGATTCCCATGCTTAACTGTCTGAGATCTATACCTTGCAGACACTGCTACCAGATTGGTTCTGAGATTATTTTAAGCCAACTTAGTCAGTATCCTCAATCTGGAGATTGGGTTATGTCTACTAACTACCAGAACTATGCCGAAGCGGACTGGGAGGGGTATCCTATCTCAGCAGCCTTTTTTAGCATGCCCCGAGTTGGACTGTTATCATAACACTCCCCTTCTTATAATGCCCTATCTCCAGCAGTGGCTTAGGTAATCCTCCCAAGTTAGGCTCCAGCATTAGAGCACCACTGCCTTTGGCTAATATTGGACTTGGGTGACATATACAGCTGGGTCACACTGTGACAGTGTGATATCACTATGTGACTTGCTATGTGGCTGGGTGTGACAACTTCCACACTAGCCTGTGATGGCACCAAACAATGCCAAATAGGACCACACAACCCAATCTAGTGTTGCCCGAGATATTGCTAAGCAACCATGCCTTACACACTGGTACTTCTCACAGTTGAGAATAAATCCCCCCCCACTGTTATGTCCAAACCTCGAACCTATGTCAGAGGTTACAATAAGTTTCCAGAAGCAATACCACTTGTCCCACCACCACAATCCAATGACACCATTATCGATTCTCTGCTTTAACTAGCCTGGAAATACACACCATACTTATATGTATGCAACACTGATGGACTCTACTTATGCACCATCAAGAACAACCTCTACAGTGCCTGGAATAATGGTTGGAAAGCATGACCGACTACTGAAGAAACTATGCAGTACATCCACCCCTACATGTACACTCACAGTCCAGCACTCGAAGTGCTTATTCACCAACAAATCGCTGATGGAATCTATTGTATAGAAATGTGACCAAGAGACTTATCACCAGACAACAAACCCACTGTACCCAGTAGTGACAGTGACAATTCTCCCCATCCACTATTACAATCTACTCGAGCCTTTGTCAAGTCACCCAAGTCCTATCTCTCTGAAGAACCAATCACATCTATGTCATCCCTATCATCCAACTCCAATTATCCTATGGATGCAGTTCTTCCATCACCACTATTATTGTCATTGCCTTCTACCACTTTGTCCTACACATATTGTGACTGTAGCTGTTCCAATGAATCCTCATCATTGCTATCTGAGATTTCTGAGGATGAGTAAGCACTCATCCATTTTACTATCAACAGTTTCACTTCACTTTATGTTTAGCTATTTCATCTTTATCAGTTTTATGTTTATCTTTAGTAGTGTTTCACCTTGAGTTTCATATCTATCAGTTTCACATTGTGAAATGTGTTTCAGTCTCATTATCTATATTCTGTAGTATTTATAGAAAAAGAAGTAGTTAGTATAAATAGCCAACTATATTAGGAAGTCAAAGCTTAAGCTTTGATCTTCTACAGGGATAGCCTTCTTGATCACCCAAGAAGAGTTTCCATTGATAGTTGCTATCAATCAATAGAAAATTGCTTAACTGCTTATTCTCTACTCACTCTCATCACTCAGAGCTACAAGATAAACAGGATTCCCATTTCTTGGTTGAGTAATGACAGTTTGATAACATTTGCTTCTCCAGTTACTTGGCTGAGATAGGTATTAAGGCCATACCCTAGAGGTCGCATCCTTTTCGATTGCCCTTAGTAGCCGAATCCATAACACCTACAGGTTTTGAACCCAGGACCTCCTAGCCAAGCAGCCTGGTAGGAATTAAGCCTACACCCAAACCACTCGACCATTAGGCTGACTTGGGACAGTCTTCTGGTGGGGGTTTCTAGTCTGTTAAGGGCCTCTGGCCTGTTCTTGCCAGACATTACACAGTCTGGCATTGTCTTATACACAGAATGATGTATAGTACTCCCTTGGCAAAGAGGTTTGAAGGTTGGGTATGCTAGCCACTGCATATTTGCTCAATTTTGGACATACAAACAGAGGTTGGGATTTGTTACATGGTAGACAAAAATTAGCTTGAGTGGAGGGAGTGGCCTCTTGGCAAAGGGTCTCAATGACAGAGTATGCTTATCACTTTTTCTAGACAAGAGTTGATACTGGGTCATACAGGATGGCAGAGAGTGCTCCCTTGGCAAAGGGGCTCAAATGAGGAAGGAAGTTTTGAGATATGACTGGAAGTTTGTCTTTTAGGTTCTTGAGCATGATTCATCTGCTTCTGAGACTTGATTTGTTTCAACTTCCTCCCCTCCCCTTTATTATTTTCTGTCTATGCAGTGACAGTGTCCATGAATTTCACATGACATAGTCTCATACTTTTCTCCTTATTGGCTTTGTGTAAACCTCCTTTAAGCCCAAATTAAAAACTTATGTATTGATAAATTACTATATATCTTTGATATTTCAGATGTAGTATCAGTGTTATAGCAAATACAAATAAACTTCGGATTTTCCTAGTATTTACTATATTCAAATTTGATATCTCAAGTGCAAATATTAGAACAATATTATTATGCCTAATACAGTATGGCATCAATATAACTTGTGACATATTAATAGAATTTAAGTCAATAAGTCATCAATGTGACATGTGTAATATTGACTCATTGGCCTAGTGTATTGAGAAGCAAAGCTAGAACTGAGATTGATTGATCCTTATACCATAATTAGTAAGTTTTACTATCTTTCAAAGATATCATCACGTTTGATAAATCTAGGGCATTTGTTTTTAGTGAAATCTAGGAAATCAGGGCCATGCAGATGATAAATATCCAAGTGCAAGTGGAAGAGAGCTAGAGTGGCCTCTTCCACAGGATCTATTGCCAGACCATCAGGATCTCAGGCAGATATTGAAGCTAGAATAGAGTCTAGTACCTCTGAAGCACCACCCCTTCCCCTACCACATCATCAACTGAGCCTCTCATCCCTCCCTCAACCCCCACCACTTCCATCCCTTCTTTGACTTGTACCACCACCATCGATTTTTCAAAAGTCGATTACATGGTATTAGTCTATAGTACTAAGGATACACATTCATGCCTGCATTACGTTCGAATCTCTCTCCAAGAGAGCCCATGCCCGACGGTGACGGGAAAGTCTTTGGAAACACAATACATGTTTCTCCCCCTCCATCTTTGCGACCCCTCTGGCTCTGCCAACCCCGAGCGTCCTGTTCCCTAGAATGCCTATTGCGACTAGACCGTTCGTACCCATGGACCAAGCCTATAGTAACACTATTCCTCCATCGGTCCAAAGCAGTAGGCCAACCACACCTACATCAGTCACCTCAAACCCACTCCAAGGTGAAGGAGACCAAACTATCCATTGCGGCTCCAAACAATCAAGAATTAGTGGGGACCAATACTACTTGGGAGACTGGGCTGAGCAAGTGGAAGAAGAGATTACACCCAAAAAGAAAGTCGAAGTCAATGAAGATGAAGACGAGAACAGGGAGGACCTGGGAGAAGGCCCTGAAGAATTTTACAAGGATGCTGTTAGAGAGGTCAGTAAGATCTCGGAATGGGTGAAAGCCTGCAGCACCTATAACATGAGCGGCGATGAAGGACTGGCGTTTGGGCAAGCCTTCATGGAATTAACAATGACCTTGATTAAAACGGGATAGCTTAAGGTAAGGGTCGATGAAAACAAGAATGACCTCCACGGTTAGATGGGGGTAAATTTTGGTAAGATCTCCGCCCGTGCTGAGGAAAGCCCCCAGCCAGACATTTCCCCCCTCCAACGCATGGCCCTCGTAGACCCCACGCACAAACCTGATGACGTCCGTATGGAGGTTGTCGAATACATTGTCATGCTGGGCATCACCGCTGGCAATGATGTTACTCATTCGGATATCTCTGATGATGACGTTCAGATGATCTCCGAAGCGGAGTTCAAGACCGTATCTCACGGTAAGAAGAAGTGGGCCAGGAAACCGAGAACACCGGCTCCAGGAACCCCCGGGCCGAAGAAGACGACCTCCGCTGCACCTACCAAGGCTGTCCCTGCCAATGCGCCTACCAAGGCTGCCAAAACTCCGGTCCCCACGCCCAATGATAAGGGAACCAAGACCACACCCCAGGAAGGAGCCAAATCCTCCTATGCTGCTATGGCAGCCAAAAAGGGCAAGGATGCTGCCTCCTCCACTGCTGCCCCCTCCGTCAACGCTCGGGACCCTCTCAAGCTCTTAGAGTTTGTGAGCAAATTCCCAGAATTATCCAACGAGAAGATAGTGGCTATGTATGACGCTACCTACTCACCCTCCGCCGCCCCCGCGAACAAGAAACTGGCCAAGAAAGCTGGTACTATTCACTCCACTCTTAATGGTCTCTTGTGAAAGCAAGTGATTATTCCTCTCCTTACCGGTCCCACCGTCACCAATTTTGGGGCCATCATCGACTCTCTCAATACGTGCCTTATCGCGGAAAAGTCCAAGATGAGGGTTATCGCTGCCTTGCAGGGTAAGATGGGCCTTATGGTCCACACCTTGGAGGTCTTAACCCCCACGGAGCTAGATGTAGTCAAAGCATGGCTCAAAGAGAAGTTTGGAGGGATCACTACGGGTGATGCTACCCTCCCCAAGTCTAAGTTGTTCGTGAAAGTCACGGACGTAAGTTACATCACCCCCCGAGGACAGATCCTTACCGAGGCTGATGTGGTCTCCAGCATCCGGAGTTTGATCCACTCCAATGCCATCCAATTTGCGTCACAACCACGTGTATGATGCAACTCAAAACATTCGGACACCTGTACGGTATGGTTCGAAATCTGGGACTCGAAGGCGGGAACCAATATTGCGAAAATCAAGGACAAGTTCCTCAACATCTATGGAGGGCTTTTCCACATCAGGAGGGCCACAGCCAACCCGGGAGTCCCATTCTGCTCCAAGTGTTGCAGATGGGGCCACCCCCTTGTCCGATGCCGAGCGAGGCTCTTCACATGTGCACACTGCAAAGGGCCACATGCCACTGCCAACTACCGATCATTTGCCCACTGTTGCAAGGGCAACGATAAGGCCACTCTGCCTATCGCGGCTACCCCCTCCAGAGAACCATGCCCCCACAAGGCGATGTGCTCCAACTGTGGCAAGGACCACCTCGCTACTGACCGAAAATGTCAGTTTTGGAAAAAGCGATTTGACCATGACTGGCATGCAAACAAGGTGCTCGAACTACGAGCGAACAAAGGAGTTCCGTCACCCACCTCCTCACCATCCTGGGCTAGTCGAAGCCAGACTACCCCCCCTCAATGAATAATGTCCCCGACGAGCAAGACAGGCCTCCTCGTTCACTCCTGAATGAGTTGAAGGTCTGCTCTCACAACATAGGAAGATTGTATGGAGTGATGGAGACAGTTCTCATGCGTAGAGATGACGTCGACCTCCTCCTCATACAAGAATCCCCTTGGAGATTCCTCTGAGACATCCCCTCCTCTGTCTCTAATGACGGAACACCCCTCAGAGGAGGCCCAGTCCACCCGGACTGGACGCTCCTTTCATATCCAATCATCGCCAAAGAAGTCCTTCAAGTGGGATGCCAACAATACCCTCAACGTATGGTCAACATGGAACACCGTACCACACCGCAAGTTCTCACCTTCACTCATAAAAGGCTGAAATGACTCCGACCGTCCATCCGAAGAGACGTAATCAACCATCGAGACCTCCTGTGTATATCTCTATATGCAGGAGGAGAAGAATTACTGCTGCTGAATGTCTATAATGACAGCCGTAACACTGCGCTCCACTTTCTCGAGGAGTGACTCTTCGACCTCCCGCCCTTTCTTCTTATGGGAGGAGATATCAATATCAGATCGGAGTTTTGGGACCCTTCGACAGATCAACATCCGGTGAGTGCGGACCAACTCCTTATGGTCACTGAAGCCCTCAATCTTGTGAGGTCAACTCCGTTCGTGGCCAAGCCAACCCAGTATGCCTCGGACCCCAATTTACCAGACACGGTCATCGACCTACTCTTCATTTTGGGAATGCTACCACACATTCCCTCCCACGCTATCCAGGATGGTGATTGGTACAACTCGGATCATGCCCCCCTGCTAATCAGGTTACCTATTCCAATGATGAATGTCATCATCGAAAGATTGACCATCCCCAAGGATTCAGAAGAGGAAACCAGGTTCCTGACAGATATTGTAGAAGGAATCAAGAACCAAAACTGGCCAATGAATAACGCGGATGAGCTGGAGAGAGCTGTTGCCGAATTGGGAGTTTTGTTTAACAGATCCTGGACCCAGAATGCGAAGACGACCAAGATCACCACCAGATCCAAGACCTGGTAGAACGAGGAGTGCTCGACTGCACTCGCTACGCACCGCGCGGACTGCAAAAACAAGCGCAAATGGAACACTTTTCGCAAGACTATGAGGAAGACAAAAAGAGCATACTTCGACAAAAAGATACAAGAAATATCTGTCGACCGAAAACGCCTGTGGGATCTCACACCATGGATTAAGGATCATGCACTCCCGGCCACAGAAGCCATGTGTCACAACGGCCGACCTTGTCTCATGCTAGACAATCTGTGGATGGCTCTTGACCAACACTACAACACTGCCCGTGATAGACCAATGAACGCGGCAGTTCTGGACGAGCTCCCTCCTCCGAACAGAATGGAGAATAGGACTTGGGTAGACTTCTCTCTCCTTGAGATGATAGAGTCGCTCAAGGATACCTCGAATTCTTCCTCCCCCGGTCCCGACCATATCTCCTGGTCCCATCTCAAACAGATCGTTGCCGATGAAACTTGCACCGATCTACTCCTCAAAATTGGTAGTACGTGTCTGAACATTGGGCACTGGCCTACCCACTTCAAAAAGTCAATGTCGGTGATCATTCCAAAACCCAACAAACCTGACTACTCCACTCTGAAGGCGTTCCAACTGATCGTCCTCCTCAACACGTTTGGTAAGCTGATAGAGAAAATGCTCGCTAAACGACTCCAATTCGAGGCTGTTAAATTCAAGGTCCTCCATCCACACCAATTGGGAGTGATCCGCCAACGGTCTACTGAGAACACAGGTCTTTTCCTGATGCACATTATCCGGGGAGCTTGGACAAAGAAGAAGAAAATGTCGGTGCTTGCATTCGATGTAGCTCAATTCTTCCCCTCCCTCAACCACAATCTCCTTGTCGAAATTCTACGATGGCAAGGATTTCTCCCTCAGGTCGCCGCATTCTTCAACAACTACCTCAAAGAACGCCGCACCACCTACCGGTGGAACAATGAGACTTCTCCGGAATACAATACAGCGGTAGGAGTAGGCCAGGGCTCGGCCCTTAGCCCTATTCTCTCCGCTCTATTCCTCGCCCCCCTCTTACACATCTTCAACATCTGTACGGAGGAACACCGTGACAAGTGGGACTTTGATGTCCTGTCGTTCATCAACGACGGCACTTTAGTCATGCAATTCCCGTCTCTGGAAAAGAATGTAGAAATCCTACAACACATGTACTGCGAAATGGAGTGGCTCATGAACAAATTTGGACTAGAAATTGAACACAGCAAGTCTGAAATCTTTCACTTCATGCATGCAAGACAAGACTCGAATCCCTCCATTAATTTGGGATCCCCGCCATTCACTGGTCACAACCTTCTCAAACCGAAGTCCCACTGGCGGTACCTCGGCTTTTATTTCGACCGGACGTTAACCTTCAAAGAACACGTTCGATTCTACTCCGCCAAGGCGATATCCACGATCAAGGCGATGAAAATGCTGGGAAATTCCATCAGAGGATTGTCTCCCAGCAATAAGAGGTTACTTTACCGTTTGTGTGTTGTGCCAGTTGCGACATACGGATACCAACTATGGTTTCACGATCACTCCCACACCAAGGGGACTTGTGAAATCCTCAACAAAATGCAACGAAAGGCAGCGCTCTGGATTACCGGGGCCTTCTGGACTTCTCCCACCGGCAGTGTAGAGTCCCTCGCGGGGCTCATGCCCATCAAACTTCATCTCCGAAAGTTGGCCGAACGACAATTGTCGAGGCTTCATACGTTGGACGATGAACACGCATTGGCAAGATTGACAAAGGAATTCCACTCTTCCCCCCACTGACTTCACATCAAGAACTTCACGGAGGTTCAGAAGAAGAAGACACTAGGAGCTGTGATGGACTTTTCGCGCCCCACCCCCGAGACTCGGTATATAGAATATTTCAATTCTGTCTCTAAATCTCTCTGGCCCGGACGTAGGTTACTTGACCATTTCTCTACTAATGTAATTTTTATAGGATTCAACCGGGACAACTCTCACCTCTCAAAGACGCTTTGGGACGATGTAACGACGAATGCGACGATGGACGCAAAATCCATCATGATCGGTACAGACGGCTCGGTCCACCCCAATCCCAATCTGCTTGCCAGCCAGTTTATGGCGGCAGCCACCATTCGACATCTTGACGGCAGGAGCTCTATCATGAAGAGGCTCGGAGGAACCACGTCAACGGACACAGAACTGGTAGCGCAGTACTTAGGTATCACCAAGGTACTTGCTACTGCCGAATACGACCAGGTTGAGCACATCCATGTGTTCACCAACTCCATCGCAGCCTCCCGGCTCCTACTCAACTGTTCGCCGCACTCCTGCCAACGACAGTCCATCATCACATCAAAGGCGCTCCTGGCTTGGTTCAACAAGTCAGACCGACACCACCTTTCTTTCTACCACACGCTGTCGAAATGCAAGTACGGGATACAAAAAGCCACTCACAACTGGATCCAAACGGTCGCCTGGCCTAACCAGGGTCGAAACCACCGAGTACCAAACTTGATCGACTACTTATGCAAGAAGTCCCCCGAACACGCCATTCACACATGGCAGACCATGTTCGGGTTCAAAACTTACAGTGGTAGCTCCTTTCTCCACCTCCTGGTGCGAGCAAACGGGGCCTCTGCCTTACCGTCGCACATCAAGTCTGGACCATGGATACGAGAATCCAGATACCAGCCCCAGCTCTTCGCAAGAGCTTGTTGCGCCATCCTATGCCATACCCCGATTGGAGAATATCGACTACAATTCTTTCCTAACAAGGACCTTTCATGCCACCACTGCAATAGTCAAATGGTGCAAACGCATTCACACATCCTGTATTGTTGTAACAACTTCGATCACCACTTCAGCGTCGACACGATCAAGACCTTCATCAACTTCTTGCATCGCAACCCCTCCGCGTTCAGCTTCCCCCCGGAACCTGACTGCCCTCGTATCCATGCCAGTTCTATCCCACCGTTACATCGTCATCAAGTCCAAAGGAGGTTTGGGTCTGCACCTGCATAGGATCCTTTTCTTTTATCTTTTTTCTGTTGCTTTCCTGGTTATGGATTTCCAATTCATTTCTCTATCTCCCCTTTCCTCGCTCATCTACTATTTTATATAGTTTTCATTCAACTTCCATTTCTTCTGTGGTGCCCGGGTAAATACCCACCCATACACTATGTACCGTTTGATGTTCCCCCTTGTGATTGCGAGTAGATAGTTTCTTTTCTATCGATTTCTCTCTCTCACTCTCTCTCTTTCCGAATTCCTTTTCTTCTCTCTCTTCGCTGAACATTGTAGGTACCAAACATCTCTCTAGTATACGCGCTAGATGTCGTTGAGTCTCATGGGGTTAGTTTACTTGTAGTTTACTTTCCCTTCTCTGAACACTCTGTATGTTCTGCCTTTGTATGTATGTACACGCAGACTGCATTCAAGCACCGCTATATAAATTGTTGATTAAAAAAAAAAAAAAAAAAAAAACCCCCACCACTTCTACCCCATATGCTGTCTAGTTCAGTGGTCAGTATGGGCCATTCAACTAGACCTCTTCCCAGTCCAATATAATCCTACATGTTAGTCAGGCTTTTGCCTCACTCACTTGGGTCCACAATGTGGACGATGTCTTATCAACAGACATCTTCTCCACCCTCAATGCCTGCAGTGGCTTTCTTTCCCACTGTGTTCACTTTGGAATCCTTGAAAGGTCATTCCACTCTTCCCACCTTGGGAAGGACACCTCTATTGCTGCCCTGTACCAGGAAATGGCAACTCAGACTTCCCTCCCAGTTGCCCCTGTCCCCCCACAGCCCCTCTCTCTGTCCCATGGATCTGCTGAAGTAAGTGGTGATGTGACTATGCCTGGCATTTCACAGCCCTCTATGACCCTACCAGTCCCCCCTATCCCTACACATGATAAGACATCATATGTTCCCTCCTCCCATGGTCCCCCCCTAGGCCCTCACAAGACCCCTGTTGCTCAAGGCCAGCATGCACATCAGTGCCTACTGCCCCTATTTCTCTCATACCAGTGCCGACCAAGAAGTCCTATGCCACTGCTGCCACTACTGATCCTGCTACCTTGGTCTATGTGACCAAGGCATTTCCTTACCTTCCCCCAGACTGTATCATAGCAGAATACCAGGCTGCTACATCACCTCCTAAATGCACCCCCAAGATGCACTCTACCACTGCTGGTCCCAACTACTGCCAAATCCTCCTAGCACTTGATACTAGGACTACTAACATCAACTTCCCAGCACTCATCAAAAGTGCTAATGACACCCTCCTTCATACCAAGTCTGCCCTCTGGGCAGATGGGGCATGCTTTGCTTATGGTGGTATTACTGTCACCACCTCTGCTGTCCCCTCCACTGATGAGATTACCCTCATTGCCAACACTGCCAAGTAGCTCCTGGGTCTCAAGACCCCAGTTGCAGTTGCCTTCCCTAGGCCCAAGTCCTATCTAAAGGTCCTGGACATTCCCTTCAAAGCCCCTGGCACTACTCACCATATTTCAGTTGCTGAAATTACTGAGGCACTTAAGGCCTCTCACCTCTCTTTGCTCAAACTTGCTGACACCCCATGTGTTATGAAGAGCTCCTGCCGCTCAGACTCAGCCACTGTTTGGTTTGATGTCTAGGACTCCCAGTCTGGAGCTGCCACCAAGAAACTTGCTGGCAAACACATCTATATTGGTGGCTATGAATGTCTTATCAAACTTGCACATGCAAACCCTGGGACCCCCCAGTGTAGCCATTGCTGGAAATGGGGCCATCTGACTTCTGCCTGTAGGTCCAAAGGCCTCAAGTGCCCCCGTTGCAGAGGTCCCCACCAAGTGGAACACCACTATCTCCTTTCTGGATGCTGTAAGGGTAATGCCAAAGCTGAACCCCCCATTGCTGCCACTCCTGAGGGTGTGCCATGCCCCCACACTGCCCACTGCTTAAACTGTGGTGGAGATCATGTAGCAAATGAGCCGAAATGCTCATTCTGGGCCTACCACTTCAAAGCTGGCTGGATCCAGGGTCACTATGAGGAGACAAGAGTTCAGAGAAGAGGGGCAAGGGCACTGATCAATCATGTTGAGTAGTTCCTCCATCTATTCTCTACTGTATTATCATTCAGACTCTCTAGTCCACATGCACTTGTAGTTTAATGTACTACTCTGTTGATAAAAAGTTCTTTAGGTGTAGGTTGGAGAGCCCTGTATCATACTTGTAGTAGGTATAGGGGGCGGACTGCATTCGAGCCCCGCTTTAAATATTGATGATGCAAAAAAAAAAAAAAAGATGATAAATATCCTACCAGTGGCACTTCGGTTATCGGCATCAGGCCTATTTACTTTGTCGCATTTTGATCATAAATAGGCTCAGTTTGTTCGGATGTCTATTTCCTAAGGCATCGATGGAGTGCATAGTGCATGTGAAAGAGTGCTAGTGACCGCGGATCCCTTCTCATCCGAATCAGAAGGTTTTGTCTAGACGCTCGCCGCATCGGAACGCCGACTAAAGCTCGTGCGACCACATTTACCAAGTTCCGCGAGGAATTTTTGGGATATGACAACCTGAGGAGGAAAACTGACTTTCAGAACTTGGATGCCAGTCGCGAGATCTTTTAATCATCAGTCATTGTGAACAATGTCAGAGGGCCCTTGCTATGACTCCACATATCGTCGCCGTAGGTCAACAATTCCCCACCAAGTTCCATCTTTTCCTGGAGTTATATCAAGCTGATCGTTGATTTCAAAACATTATATAATATTTCGTGTTATCAAAGTGAACTTCATATGCTTCAACGTTTATATTACATGGTGATTTTTTATCTAAGCGTTATCCAGCAGGGGGGCTTGGTGCGAACCAGCCGAAATAATGGTCGACGCCTACAGTCATGCCATGATTGTGTGATCCCAAAAAAATTCCGCAGGTATATCCAACGAAGACACTAGCTAACGTATATTCTGCAGCAGACTTCGAGTAGTACTAATCCCCGCTTGTACATTGAGCAGTTGCTCAGATCCAGGGTCACTCAGCTCCTTCCCGCGTATACACGTTAGGTTCGGGAACAAGAGGAAGAGGCTCTGGACCAACATGAGCGTCCCTGCGACAGTTATCGGTACATTCGTCGAGCGCATGCAAATAATATCCGTCAAGGGACTTTTGCGCGAATATGGTGCACTTTCTGATACGGAATCGTTGAAGCCGTTGAAGTTTAAGGGAAGTTCAAGCATGCGTAAGCTTGAATGTTGCGCGAGCGGGATAAGAACATCAGCGCAAAGGAAATACAGCCGTGAATCTCGGTTGATAGACAAAGCACGAAGATTCGGCCACAACGGTGTAATCCGATCAAAGTCGAATCTCGTCAGGCTATGAGGGATATTGGTGAGTCGGAGATGGTGAAGGTTAAGACTTGAAAGTTGTTCGAGATCGTGTGACGTAATTTCGACATTGGTTTCCAGTAACACTTGCAAAGACAATTGCCGAAGAGCTGAGATCCCTCTGGCAATGCATGCGCACAACGCACTCCAGCGTATACCGCCAATTTGTATGAGGGTGATGATTAGCTTGAGCGAGACGAGAGAGGGGAATTTGATGTTTTCTAACAAGCGCCATATATCGAGAGTACCTCCAGTAACCTCCAAAATGGTGAGGTTGGGAAGAATAAGGTTTGATTCCGCAACAGCTGTAATGGGGAAGGTTCGAAGGTCGATTTGAAGCTCCTTGAGGTGAGTGAGCTTGTTGAGGAGATCGCAGATCGGAATGGAAGAACCAGGCGCCAACGCCTGTCCTTCGAAGCTGAGTTTCAGGCATTCGAGCCCGGTGTGATGCAAGAAGCTTTGTACGAGCTTCTTGCTGGGACTTCCCCGATAGATGACAGTTGTAAGCTTTATGTCCCTAGCCAGGAGCAAAGTTGCGAGTACTTCGGCGATTCTGACTGATGACGTAGATAATGAGAAAGCTTGTAAAGTTGGGCTGATGAGGGGTGCAACGTTGGTCCATGTAGAGAGTGTAGCCGTCGAACCATAAGCAATGTGAAGAAGCCGGAGATTTGGTAATAAGCAAGTCCCCAACCCAAGCCACGCATCAAGTGTTGCCCATAATGCCGTCTCTTTCTCATTCATCTCCTGGATATGGAAGTTCTCAATGCGAAGAAGATAGCACCTAACACGGTCACGTTGACCTGCGCTCACGAGCCTTCGAGGTACCTGATAGACCCAAATGATTTAAGCCGACATTCACGATGAGGCGATAACACATTCAACTCACCCAACAACCAGCATCGGGAGGATAGGTGATGAATTTATTATTCGTAGAAACAGAATTCAGAACACGAATAATGGGTTCAAGCGTCGACATGCTTTTCCATAGGATGTCCAATCCAAGCCCAGTCAGACCTGGGCAGAGAAGAGCGATCTTGAGCGCAGCCCTCCTCTTTTGTTGGACCTCGTCCGATGAATCGAGTTCGAGAGATGGCTCAAAATATTTGATGATTTCAAGCCAGATATCGAGATCACCCAGCGGGATTGAAAGTGCCGTGGGTTGTTCTGTTGACATGTTGTCTACAGGGGGGTTCGGTGTCGCAATGAGCTCCGTTTGAGGGTTTGGTATCCTGGCACACGTCACATTGGCTTCTCACGTGTGGTTGAGGTAAACGAGCGTCTAGTGCTAAACATATGCGTGTGCCACACCAGGCAGCTCCAAAACCCAGCCAAGAATAGTGAAAAAAATCTTGGAAGAGAGTAGAACGTGACAGGTCAACGTATAATTGTCCTGAAGGACGGAAACATTGTATGAAAATGGAGGAGTTCCATCAGGATATCTTCAACGTCAGCGGAGGTCATGAAGAGCGTAAGACCCGAGCCGGTCAGGGTCAAACTTCGCTCCAAGGGCCAACCATACATATCGAATAGTGTATTGAAATATAAGAAACGGAGAAAAGAGAGCAACGAGATCAATGTACTAAGAGGAACATTATGAGAGCGCAGCGTCTTGGAATGCCAGTGATAAGACAAGAAAATTTCAATTTTTTTCAGCAATGCTACTATTCCGTTTGTCTCTATGCAAATGCAACCTGCTCCGCTTTACTTGATTCGGTGAAACCATAGTTCTCGCCCTTGGTGAACGCGCGTGTGCATTGTGCCATCGTCACCGACCTGTCGATTTCCAAAGTAACATTAGTGTTCCAAACTCCCGTGGGTAACAAGGGCGAAAAGCACTTACGCTCTTGAAATTGGGTCTGTCTGATAGAAATTTGTTATCGGCTTCTTGAAGGCGGCACCTCCAATCTTCGCACCCGCCGTCCTCTCTCTAATATTCTTGAAACCCGCCAGGGCGATCCCAGACGACGTCTTCTCGGTAATATCATACCGCACGAGCGATGGTGAAATCTCCCACATCCTATCCCTCAACTCCAGTGTGTCGCTATAAGGCAGAGGAGCACCAATCACCTCCGATAGTGCGCGAATAATCTTCCAATCTTCACGTGCGGCACCAGGAGGGCTGACGGCGGCACGAGCAAGCTGTGCACGACCTTCAGTGTTCACCCACGTTGTTCCCTTTTCTGTGTAGGCTGCACCTGGTAGGCAGACGTCGGCCAATTGGGCACCGAGGTCGCCGTGGTGGCCCTGGTAAACAACGAAGGTGTTGGAAGGGATAGATTTAGGGTCAATCTCGTCGGCGTTTAGGAGGTAAATGAACTTGGGTTTCGTTTGTGATGCGGCGCGCGATGGTGTGAAGCCGACTTCATAGGAAGCAGCACGGGAAGCCACCCGTTGTAGAACGCTGAAGCCATTCCACTCGGGAGTGACAAGGCGAGCCTTCTCCCTCTCCACAAGCTTGGCAAGGGCACCGTACACACCAGCTGCATCGGGATGTTCTGAAAGGGCACTGCCAACAATCACCAAAGGCCTCTTTGCCTCCTTCCATTTCTTCGTAAAGGCATTGTCGACAGCCTTTCCAGAGACAAATGCTTCCAGTGCACTGGCGTCACCGCCAAGGTACTCGTAGCCGTAAGTAGTGTCGGCACGTTCGCCGATCAAGCCGACTTCGAGGGGAGTATGTAGCCAGCTCTTGCGAATACGAGAGTTGAGGACGGCGGCTTCATGTCGTGGGTTGGTACCAACAAGGAGGATAGCGTCAGCCTCTTCAACGCCAGGAATAGTTGCGTTGAAGAGGTAGTTGGAACGGACATCAACACCATGTACAGGTGGAAGGTGACCGTTGGGTTGGTCAAGTGTGAGATTATCGGAGTTGAGGCGGTTGGCAAGGTCTTTGAGGGCTACTAGGGATTCAGTGTCGGCAAGGTGTCCAGCGACGGCTTGAATTTCGTTGCCAGTTGCACCAGATGCAGCAAGACCCTCGGCGACGGCAGCCAAGGCTTCCTCCCATGTAGCGGCAACAAAACGGTCACCCTGTTTGACTAAGGGCGTCGTTAGCCGCTGGAACTTGAGACCATCGTATGAGTAACGGGTCTTGTCGCTGATCCACTCTTCATTGACATCGTCATTGGTCTTTGGTTGTACTCGCATGACTTGGACGCCACGAGAATCGATACGGATGTTTGAGCCGACAGCATCCATAACATCAATGCTCTCTGTGTTCTTCAGTTCCCAGGGACGAGCATGGTAGGCATATGGTTTACTCGTGAGGGCACCAACAGGACAGAGGTCGATAACATTTCCGGATAGTTCGGAATCCATGGTCTTCTCTACATATGTGCCGATCTGCAAGTCGTTTCCGCGGCCGGTAGTACCAAACTCCTCAACACCAGCGACTTCATTGGCAAAGCGGACACAACGTGTACACTGGATACACCGGTTCATAGAGGTCTTTACCAGAGGTCCGAGGTCCTTGTTCTCGACAGCACGCTTGCCCGTAATTTCGTGGAAACGTGTACGGTCAGAACCATAACGCATTGACTGGTCTTGAAGGTCGCACTCTCCACCCTGGTCACAAATGGGACAGTCCAGAGGATGATTAGCGAGGAGGAACTCCATAACACCCTCTCTACATTTATGATCAGAAAATTTGCTCGGCAAGTACAAGTTAGCAGGGAAAGCGCGCGTACCGTGCTTCGTGCACGAGAGGAGTGTTGGTGAACACCTTCGCACCGGGCATCGCGGGCATAGCACTAGAAACAGCATTATCTCGGCTGCCAGAGACAATAAAGTAGTCACACACCATGACGCTATGGGTTTTGGCGACCTCTCAACTTCAACCAGACACATACGACAGTTCCCAGCAATCGCTAGCCTAATTTCGGTGTTAGAGGGAGACGGGTTGGATGGGGGAAGGGAGCGGACCTGTCGTGGTAGCAGAACCTTTACGCGGGTTCAGTCAGTGTTAAGGAGAAAAAGAGGGATACGCACCTTGGTATTGTTGATCCAGCGGCTTCACATGCTTGGATTAGGGCAGAACCTTCAAAAAAGATATCAGAAAGTATATACTTCATGAGCATACGTTCGGACGTACCCTGGGGAACGGTCACCTCTTTTCCATCGACTGTCAACGTAATATCTGCATTCCGCGCTGAAGATGACGCGATAGAACGGCGACCTGTTGAACCCGGTCAGAAACACGGTTGGAAGTAAAGAGTGAGGGTCGATGCGGACCAGTGGTTGCGACCTTTCCGAGAATTCCCGTTGACGAGGGCCTAGATACGGTGGATACGATGCGCAGCATCTGGGCCGTTGCTGCTATGATATGGGGATGATGGTGGTAGAAAGCAAAGGCTGCAGAGCAGCGACGACGATGCTGGCGAATTTCGGGACCTGCGCTGTCGGTCACGCCCGCCCCTTGTCACTGTCCAACCACTGCCCTCCAATTTCACATTCCCACGTGTTCAGGCGGAGTCTCAACTATATTATTCTCCGGTACTACTGCCTACTCGGCACATCTGAGCGAATCCATGGATATCTTCTGGCTAAATTCTACCAACTCCCAGACCCTCTTCCAACCTTCAGGCCCTTGAAGAACTTCCAGGCCGGGGAACAAACAGTGCAGATACCGAGCAACATCAAACCATTTCGAAGCCAACTTCTCCTTTTCCGGCTCCGTCTCATACACAGTTAATTCCCTGAGTCCGTGCCGCAGTGGTTTGAAATCGCAAAGGGGAACAGAACTCAAATCGACAGCAATTGATAACGACATGAGAGCTGGCAGTGACTCCGCAAGTTCCCGTAGGCCGGATAACGTCATGGTGGCTCCTGGGTCGGCCACAAAGATCGTGCTAGCCTGACGAGGCGCCAACCAAATAGACTTTGTGTCGAGAGTGTCCCTCAAGAGCGGCGCAAAGGCATCCGCGCAACTGAACGCACCATTTTCTTCCGATGGTTGGAAAGTTGCCAAAGCCAAACGTGCCGCAGGCCACCTTTTCGTCATGATCCCCCACAGCTCCTTTGAATTTCTGTCCCAAATCGTTTTGCTCTGGCATTCGCCCAGAATGCATTCCAACTCCTTCGCATCTATCACATTTATGACCTCAAGGAAGATGTGCGGCGGAGCGGACAGCACTAGTCGTTTTATCTTTCCCAAAGGATCTTCCACCGATGATGTGCCTGCCACCGCTTCAGTAGTTTCCGTTATCCACCCCCACCAGGTTATCGCAAGCCACATTTCCTCCAGGTGTGGAAGCGCGCTGAATCCTCTAATGTCGTTGATCCCTTCCAGAGATACTAAACACCGTAATTCAAGTTTTCGAAGATCCCGGAAGCGAAGGATGTCCCTAAAAGCTTGTCGGTCGAAAACCTTTGCTGGATGGTCAAGGACAGCAATTTCCAGGCCGGACGCTACATCAGCGAGAGCTCGCAAAAAGTCTCCAAACGCCTCCCCATTTTCTTTCTTGCCTTTGCTCCACTTGTTCCATGGGATCGTGGTGACCTCTTTCAAAGAAGGCGAGAGGAAGAGTGGCGCATGATGAAGAAGAGGACTGATCGAAGAGACATGTAGACTTCGCAAGTTTGGGAAAAACGCGCGACTTCCAAGCTTCTTTTGAAGATACATCAACACAGCGGGCGAGATAATAATCCCATCGTCCTTCGTGTCTTTATTAACTTGAAACGTTTTTACGCTCGCTGAGCAAGCTTGAAACCGATCCCAGGCCAGTGGCTCAAGACCCCCAACGAAAGTCTATCTCCGAATTCAGTACCACGCACGACTACTAAGGTAGAACCAGGAAACATACGTAGGACCCTTCGTATTTCTTCAAAGTATCACCAAATGCCTCTTTCAACAAAGGCAACAGAGCAGACATTGTTTCCCATTGCCGTCCTTTGTCGCCACTGTCAGTTACCCTGATAGTCCGGGACACCGAATTTGACCGAGAGCCTTGGTCAGGAGTATCCGGTGGGGAAGATGGTCTTGGAGCCTGGGACATGGTAGCACCAAGATGGGGAGAGTCTGAAAGAGGACGCGTGGTTTCAACACTAATTTATAGAGAGACGTAGCTTTGTACGACCCTAACCAGCCTCGTGTTTGAGGTGGTCAAAGAATAACAAACAGAACACGGTATGATATTCTATGAATATCTCCTCCGAGTCAGTGAACGTCTGTATGATGACCTGAGAGGGAGGAGTATCAGTATGAGAGATGGCAAGAGGCTTGCGGAATAGACGCTCTATGGTTTAGAGGTTTTACAGGGCTGAGAGCTGTAAAGAGAGAAATATTCCGTTCGTGCGCTCGATTAATAACCATCGTCATACTTATGCAGAACTGGGTGTTTCACTGAGTTGTTGTACAATATTAGTACACATGTGTTACACGTTCAAAAAAAGCAGCCGGAGAACAAAAGCATCGTATGGGGGCAAGAATCGAGTAGAGATGAAAGGAACATTCCTAGTCAAAATTCTCCAGATACGTTGATAAGAGATCTTATCATGTACTACTCGCCACTCAACTACGCATTGCGAAAGGGGAGAAAAAATGAACCTACCTCAAATTTTGTAAGTAAGAAACCAAAGCCTAGCGTTTCACACTTCGATTTCGCTCTTAACTCGATACCGCTTCTCATCCTGCACAACCTTCTGACAAAGTTTGACCATCTCCCATACCTCCTCCCAAAACGGAGAGTCACCAGGAGCGCAGGATAGTTGTTTGAGATTAGGGAAGAGGAGGTGAAGGTGCCGAGCAATTTTTGATGCATGCCGAGGAGAATATGTACCAACACTGTCGTTTCTATCCATTGGAAAGACTTTGGTGAAGACTTTCGTGACTGTGAGCTGCTCCAGTGAATGAGAAAGGGGCTCCAGATCTTCAAGTTCGGTTTCTGACTCGTGGCCCATGTCAATTGGCGACGACAATTTCGATAGCTTCGGAGCGCACATTGCAACATAGCGAAGCTGGGATATCGTCAAGTGGGATTTAAGGGGTGAAAAATGGAGTGTTTCTAATTGGCCCCAAACGCCTGCATGTACTCCCTGCGTGTCTGCCACTAAGGACCCGGTATCAAAGTTCTCCTGCGCTCCGCGCCCCAGTAGATCGTAAATGGTACAATCGGGTGAGGAAACGGTCAGATCTCTCAGAGATTCCGACCATCTAGCCACCCCCCACTGCCTTGGATGCGTGGTAATACTTTTCTTCCCGCGCTTCCCCGTAAGAGAGTTGGTCTTCGTTACGAGTGAGAGCCAAACCAAGTTGGTAGTTGCAAGGGAATCCAGGAATTCTGCTAGTAGCCGAGAAGGGCCTTGAAGACTCAGACACTTGAGTTTGCTCAAGTGTTCTGGTTCAGGTTCCGAAGAGAAAGACATCGTGCTCGAACCTCCAGAAACGTCAAGTCGCAGTTCCTCAAGATTGGTCAGTGAACTAAGGAAGGAAAAGATGTCTGATGCGCACCGAATACCAGTCAGAGGACTGATCTTCAAGGTACGAAGAGAGGTAAGACGGTTAATGAGGTGGAGGGATGGTACGTCTAAATAACGTGGGTAGTCGACATGAAGGTGTATCACTCCAGGTGCTAGAGCTACGAGCGCCTGTAGAAACGCCTCCATAATCCGACCGTGGGGTGACCCGGGTGTCAATGTGGTGTCGGATATCTCCACACTCACACTCTCAAGTACGGGAGAGAGAAGGAGAGGGGAATAATTGAGAAAGTTTTCCATATCGGCAATGTGGATAGTCTTCAGCCCAGGAAGAAATGGCTGACCCATGAGCTTTGAAAGAATCGGGACAAACACGGCCAATGACGCAGTGGTCTCCTCTTCTTCCACGACATAAAAGGACTCAATGCGCTGTGCCGCGGCTTGAAAGTAAGTCCAGTCGTCGGGCACAATAGGTCCAACAAGAACCTGCGCTCCGTGCAGCTAAGGAGAGATGGGGTGGTATGTAACATACACGCACATAATGCGATTTGAACAATTGGAGGTTCGAGAAATTTTTCAGAATGGGTATAAAAGACGAGTGCTTTGATGCCGGAGCGACATTAACAAGATCAACCTCTGTAGCAGAGAGACTAGACATTGGTTGTCGATAAGAGAGTACTATCAGCAAACGACGATCAAATCTGATCTCTACTATCCCCATATCGGTCAGCTAAGTACCTACGAAGCTACTTAACATAAATCATGGAAACGTATTTCCAAACAAAGAACTAACGAACGTTAAATGGCATCGAAACTCCCCTGAATCAATCCCCTGCTCTTTTCGTCTGCACGAACGCCCTGGCAGAGCTTTACCAACTCCCAAACTCCATCCCACTCCTGTTTATTCACCGTCGCGATCAAACTCTGAATATCGGGGAAGAGCGCGTTTAAGTACCGCACCATCCCGACTGATTGAACCCAATCATTGTTACGACCTTTTCCTTCGCATTCCGGTGGAGCGGTAATCACTGAATGATCGTTCGAGTTGATGGGGTTGCTGGTAATGGTCAAGGACTGAAGCGGGTGTATAATAGCGTGCATTCCACCACCCGGAAGTTTTTCATCGACGTCGAGCGATGCGCACACCTCCTTGAGGAAGGGAGTAGACTCGGCAATATTCCTCAAGAGAGGGAGCGAGACCATAAATTCCGCAGGTAAATGGAGAGACTCCATGTGAGTCCAAAGCCTGGAGGAAGAGTTGAATGTCTGCTCGATATTGATGATGGAGCAGCCTTCGACACGAAGACTCTTGAGAGCTTGGAGGCGAGTGAGTTGCTGGAGGTTGCACTTCAAGTCGGTGGACGAAGTGATCACCACACTCTTCAGAGACAGAGGCCAGCGAGAGGAAAGAGTGGCTAAGAGGTCAATATTGCATTCGGATTGGGGTGGCTCTACCACATTTTCTTTCTGACGAGGAGTAGGTTTTTTTTGCTTGAGGGGCTTGAGCTTAGCAGAGGGGATAACCGTGCTAGAGCTGACTCCCACCGGCTTCGCAAAGGAGGTATTCTCAAAGCTGAAACTCTCAAGATAGCCCGAAGCAATAATTCGGACGAAGTCCAGCATTATATCGAGCGGCGAGGAAACGTGTATGTGCTTCAACGAAGGAAGAAGCATGCCCAGTGGAAGGGGTGTGGCCAGTTTCGTATACTTCGAGGATGAAGCTGCAAGGGAGAGGTGTTCGAGAGAGTCCAGGAGACCTAGAGGACGGAATCCCTCAAAATTCTCCGCGTTGACAAAGGACATCACCTCAAGGACGCGGAGGTGGGAGAACCTCGCGATAGTGTCCAACCAAAAGCGAGGAACTCCTGGTACATTCCTGAGCTGCAAAAATCGGAGGTTTGGAGCGGAGGCAGCCAGTTCAGTAAGAAATGCCCCTATCATGGGCTCGGTGGCAGAAGGTTCAGAATGAGCAAGACTGAGCTCCAAGGTGACATCTTTGAGGGAGGGAGAAACGAGGAGCGACAGGTAGTGCACAGATGAATCGATGTGCTCGAATTTGATGCTGAATAGTTTCGGGAAAAGGGGTTCGCCCCTAAGTTGCTGTGCAAGTCGAACAAACACCGAGGGCGATATTTGGGCTGCTTCTTCATTTGCCTGTATACCGAACTCGAAGTGGTCTATAGTGCGTGCGGCCTCAATAAGTGACTTCCACACCTCCGAGGCAGGAAAAGAGGTGATCATCTACGTTCTTTTGATAAGTCTTGGACAAGACGCGGCTGCGTACGAGTCGTACTTACATATTGGCCCTCATACTTCTCAAGGCACCCGGCGGTTCCTCTGAATAGAGTCAGGAAGGATATGATTTTTTGACATTCATTGGCCTTCTCCGAATATGCCCACGAATCCGGATCGGTGGAGGGACAGGATGACATATCGGTATCGACGGAAAAATGGGAAGAGGTGTCTGATACCATTGGGGGAGAGGCGAACAGAGCGTAAATTTATACTCCAACGTTCAACCATAAGGTGAGTATAATTGACGTTTTTGATAGACAACGAAATAGAAGCATGCGGGACTGACCAGAAATATCATTCCCGCTCGTGCAAAGGTGGTGTACACGGGCGAAAGAAGAATGTCAGTAGGGAAGTCGAGTTGACAATGATGATGGTCATTGGTTTGAGGTTGGGGATGTATATTATGTAAATTCGTAATATCCTTCATGAGCCAAGTTAGCATGCCTAGTACCGACAGCATCTTATTTTCCCTCAATGGCCTTCATAGTAAATAAAAAAGACCGTACATATGCCCCTGTAAGCCCAGTTTAGTCTTAAATCGTTCCACCCCAGTTACAACTCACTGGGCATCAGAGAATAGACCACACTCATCGAACCATCCTCCACGCCATCACCCGCAAGACCATGGTCGTAAGGCTCTACGGGTTCTCTGAATGTATAGCCGGTAAGTTCGCCGCCGCGATTCCCCACGAGAAAGGGGTCCCGTTCGGGTACATCAACGTCAATTGTCCAGAGTACAAGAACAGGAAGCAGCCACGCCGCCAAGTTCCCTGTGTCGTGCATGGCCACAAACCGAACCGCACGATCGGCTTTTACTTGATGTACAATCGAACTTTAGAATGATGTTGTATGAGAACCCCTCCATTGCTTATCATTTTGAGGTGAAATATCTGAACCACGGGACCTTGCTCGACCTTCCGATCCCGAGCAACGTGCTCTATTCGACAAAAGCCCTTTCTTCAGGAAGTTTCAGCATTGATGTTTATGGTTACCCCCCATTTTCGAGATAATACCCAAGTTGAAGTGAGTGATACTGGCAGGGTGCATTAACCATCACCCGGGGTTTGTGAAGGAGAATCCAGATCTCAGGCGCCCAAGAAACCTGACGTCTATGAAGAGATCCTCTCAAAGCAGAGGTATCTTGCGGGCGAGGGAGGAATTGGTCTCATTGAGTGGCGGATCTTATGCTGAGAGACCCAGCGTTGCCAGATAGCTCGACGATAGCTCTCGTCGACCTGGCACAAGGCGGAGGACGGCATGAACCTCAGTATAGTTTGAATCAATCGATTGGCTAGGAAGCCATTTCATTTTACGATTAACTAAGGTTCAGAAGAGATCTGTAGGTTGGGTTACACTGATTCGGATATTCACCCACTTTCGTTAGGCTATGGGGCACGCTGTATGACCTTCTTCTCGATAATCGATAAGAGCCACTGGAGAAGTTGCCAGGTACAGTATGGTATATATATAATATGGGGTAACCATCCGTTACAAGTATTCAAGAACGTTGCGTCCACCTCTGAAGACCAGTCCAGCATCATCCCCTGTTTAAAACATGGTTCTCAAACTATACGGATACACCTACTCTACGCATTCGAAGATCGTCGCTGTTGTTCTCTACGAAAAGGGGATTCCTTTCGAGTATATAAATATTGACCTCGCCAAGGGTCAGCACAGAACCGAGGAATATCTCGCCGTATAGCCATTTGGCTAGGTTCCCTGCATCGTGCGCATGAATGCTTTGCGACACACGTTCATCTAACAAGAATGAATATTCTAGGACGACGATGGTTTCATCCTGTATGAGAGTCGTGCCATCCCTCGTTACCTTGAGGAGAATTACCCAAATCGAGGACCCAAACTGATCCCTTCCGACCCGAAGAAGCGTGCCTTGTTTGAACAAGCAGTTGCTAGTGAAGCCTTTAACTTTGACCATTACGGTACTCCCATCATCCTCGAAACCTTTGTGAAAAAGTGAGTGAGACGCGTTTCTACACCGCTGTTCCTGATTACCAACCTATCTAGACTCCAAAATCAAGTGCCCAACGAGGAGAAGGTCAAGGAGCTGTCAGAGGCACTCGCTGCCAAGCTCGATGTATATGAAAAAATTCTTTCGAAACAAAAATACATTGCTGGGGATGTAAGTGTCGATCGTTGTGATTGACGCTCTCGATGTCCGCTGATGTAAATTCTTACCGCCAGGAACTTACCCTCGCGGATATCTACTACCTTCCAGTTGGTTCTCTACTTCCCTTTGCTGGATTTAATGTTACAGAAGGGAGGCCCAATGTGAAGAGATGGTTTGACGAGATATCTAGCCTTGCGTCTTGGCAGAAGGTGAAGGACGGATTGTCTGCTCCCCTCGCTGAGTAAAGGGTAGAGTCTAATGTCAATGTGCATGAATACACTTTCATTCCTGTGCGATGCCAGGAATTGTTGATATATGTGCCAGACTGCCACAGTATTCCCGAACGACTAAAGAGAAAGATACAACGAGATCTGGAAGGTGACTCAACCCTATCTCTGCGGAAACTTGCCAGAGGAACTCGCACATTTTCAGTGACTATTTTGTGAACGACAGTAACTGTAGCAGCACCGCATTGTTTCAAATATCGCTTCTTATCCCTGGCTATGCTCCTCTGAAATAATTAAGCGACATGGATGAGGAAAGAGCCGATCCAGGAAGCCAGGGAAGTCTGTCAGCATCACTGGGCTGTTTGGTGTGGACACGAGACCTGTGGAAGCACGGATGGATCCCGTTGTTCGAACTCCTCAGCATGCGCGACGCCACTACATGGAGGTGATACAGTTCTGAGTGAAAGCGCCTCCGCTTCCAGACAAGGGCCCGTATATTGGCAGAGGCAGATGAACTTATTCAGGGACGCCGCGACTGTCCAGTGGAGGTGTAGAGAACGCAAGTAGGGAAGGTAGCATTGGTCGACAAAGGAATTGACGTTTATTTCGTGCTGTAGTCGTAAGTACACTGGCTTTGAAGTGTCTAGACATCTTCAATGATGAATCAATGTCATTCCGGGCTGGACCAGCCTGTGCTGAAACCTGGCTCTATTGTGATGAAGGCACCTTTCAGCGAACAAGACCAACCAATTCTCCACAAGGGAATTCGCGACTGTCGTACTGAGCAACCCGATGGACAGGTCGATAACCTGAGCGGAGATAGCGGTCCTGGAAGGCGAAGCAATTGTGTTCAGTGAGCTGAGAGAAGTCGTTCCACTTAGGTTTCTGGATGATGGCCGCCTGGGTGGTCAGGCTTGATTTGAATGACACATACAGGATCCTGAGCAGAGGACGTAGGCAACTGAACGAGTCGATTCCGACCAACGGATTGGGCTTGAGGACACCAAGTACGTTCCGATTTCCGAGAAGGCGAAGCCGTGGTGCAAGAATCTCCAGGAAGACGCTGATGTTGAATGTGGTAATGTTCGGCGACTTGGCGGCTGGGTCGGTGATAAACCCTTCAATGGCAATGGTCGATTTTAGTCTGAGAGCTCCCACGAGAATACCCTGGTTGGGACAGGAAGTAAGGGTGATCAAGTTGGACAGCTTTCAGGGAGGGAGGGGTGAGGGGAAGGAAGTAGAGCGGTGACAAACATGAATCCTGATCTTCAAATCTCGGAGTAGCGAAAAAACCGGATGCTTGTCATGTAGCTCTCGTGAAGCGCTCTTGTAGTGGTTACTGGAGTGGTGGGGAAGGGCATTCTCAGGAAGGCATCAATCCCAAGACTGCGATCAAGGATTTAATTCCAAGCGTTGGTGCCAGAAAGTCGTGCCAAAAAAATCCACAGGCGATCGATTTAGAGCAGTGGACCTGTTCCAGGTTGCTGGTATCACGTAGAATTTGATTGGGCCTTCAGTCTTCTCGAATCGGGTCCAAAAACGGAATTAGGTATGAAATCCAAAGGCGAGGAATCAGTTCAGCCATGTCGAGGTAACTGGCGCTGGGATTCACTCTTAGTGTCTTACCTGTGAGAATTGCTGGGCTGTGTGGAAATCTTTTGGTGTATCACTCGCTGATCGCTACGAAACAGGGGGAGAGGAAGGCGTTAGGTATTTGTTCTTTTTGCTTCGGGATGATCAGAGGTTTGAGGATCGTTTTCATCAAAATCGGGGTCGCAGCACAGCATAGCACGGAAGCCGAGAAGTTTGTATGATGTCCACCCCAGAATATCTAACAACCACACAGGGCTTGGGTGGTTGGCGGGAAAACGATACCGGTGTTTGTGGTGCTGGTGCACCCGGAGACATAGTCTGAGGAGAGCAGCAGGACATGCCCCATGTCACTCACCAGATCGGACGATGGCGGGTAGCCATGAATAGCTCACGTTTGCCAGACCCCTGTAGTAGAGCAGCCGGAGAAGAAGTGTGATCCGCGAGATGGTGAAGATTCTGCCTGGGGGCGTTCGGGGCCGAGGAAACAAGTGAATTTGAAGATGGTTGAGGAATACTGTATTTGCCGTACCACATACACCACTACTTCTTTCCTTTGCCTTTTCCGCCGCTCTTGCCAAACGACTTTCCCTCAAATCCAGGTCTCGACTTCCCTTTCTTCTTCTCTTTTCTTCGCTCATTGCGCGACGCGATGTTGTCCCCACGCTTCTTCTGCTTCGCGGCTATGGAAGCGGCAACCTGCTCCTTTCGTTCCTCCCTAAACCCGGGATGAGCGAATTACCAAAGATTCAAGATTAGCCACATACCATGCCTTCTTGCTCTTCACCTTCACTTTCTCCTTCCTTTTGGCAGCCTTCTTCAGCCTCGTTTCATCATCGCGAATCTTCACACCTTCTAATCGCGCTTCAGCTTTATCCCACTTCTCTTGCTCTTCAATCGCCTTCCGCTTCTCTGCGGACATTGAAGCAAGTTTTTCTTTGCGCGCAGCGAGCTGCTCGAGCGCTTGTTGCGGGTCGGACGTTGTTTTTAGCTTTTCGGATTTCTTAGACGATGACTGGCCGACGATGTTACCAAAGGTGACATTTGCCATCTTGGACTGAGAGCCCGTATGACGCGTGAGCGGAGCCGATTGGTCTGGTACAAGGAGTTGAGTCTATTTGAGATATGTTATGTGAGCCCAGAAAACAAGGTAGTGATTTTTCGAACGAACCTTGGTAGAATTTCCCTTCTGCTTTTCGTCTCTCTTATCCTTATTCTTTTTACATTTCATCTCTTCCGCCCGTTTGATTTTCTCTTTTGTCTCTTTTCTCCGCCGTTCTCGCATAGCGGCACGCTGTCTTCTTCGTTCTTCCAGTAGCTCGTCCCGATCGCCAGCTTCACCTCTCGCCCGAGTAGGTCGACCTTTATTCCGAAGCTGTGCCATCCTACTGTGCAGCTTACTGCGCAGAGCCTCGATACCGTTGGACTCTGGCATAGGAATAAAATTTTCGCCCGGCTCTGAGTCCTGGTCAGGGCCCTGATGGTCCACCTCATCAAGATCGAGGTCAACCTGCATAGCTATATCCTCATATTCATCGTCGTCAGACTGGGACTCGAGCAGTTTTCGCCTCTTGCTCTTCTTTTTGGTTGCTTCTTGTTGCTGGAGGACCTCGTTTTGTATGTCAATGACGGATTTGTTGTTGGTTGGATCGAACTAATTATGTTGGACATCGGGGGAATAGGGCAATGGTACCGCGCTCACTTTTGCCTTCCTTGCCTTCTTGGAAGCCTCCTTGATAGCCTGCTTGTCCTCCTTTTTGTTCTTTTTGTGTTTCTGGTACTTGGACGTAATCTATGTACGAGAACTAGTATGAACATAAATGTGCTACCTGATGCCCAGAACGTACCTGTTCTTCATCCTCCTCTTGTACAAGGTAGTATTTTGCTGGTATTAGGTTCAGTAGCGACTCGAATGTGTCATTATGTTGTTCCAGCGAGGCTCTAAGGACGGCGACTGGTGTCGGCATAGGGAAGAGAGGAAAATAAAAGATAGGGTTAGGGTTCTGCAATTGACAAGAACGTGATGGTTTGTAATGGACTTGATCTTCCACAATGACGTTCGAGGACCCTCGCAAGTTCATCCTCACAAAGGAACAGCTGGAATGGTTCCAGAGCTCAGAAACCCACAAGAAAATCATATCATACATCGAAATTCTTAATGACGCGGTTGTAGGCGCGAAACTGACCGATTCATGCCAAGAGTCAAAGGTAAGAGTGTCATCACGAGTGGGATGAACTCACTTTGAATCGATTCTGCTAGGGAGTGAAAGCCATCATCAGTATTCTTGATAGAGTAGAACTGATATGCAAAGAGACGCCGCCCGTCAATAATGCCGCCTCACGATTCGGCAACCCCGCATTCCGGACCTTTTACGACAGAGTTCACGAGGTGCGTCAGCAATCCCTCATCCAACGTATCAGGTGCTGAAAACACAGTGGAAGAATGCAGGTATCTGCTCAGCTACATGAAAGTCTTCCCAATCTACCAAAAGAGAGTATTCCTGAGGTATCAGTCTATTTCAACGAGGCTTGGGGGAACCGCGCTAGGATTGATTATGGAAGCGGAATGGAGCTCAATTTCCTCTGCTGGATGTGAGCGCACAGTTGGCGACCTGCCCTCAGTCGTTGACGATCTATAGGTACTGCCTAGAACACCTTGGTGTCGTTGGCTCAGATGACCACAAAGCACTAGTACTTTGCGTCTTTTGGAGGTTCGGATGATATTCTCCTTGCACTGACTAGCATTGCTCATCCTTAACCTAGGTATCTGAATGTGATGCGTGCGCTGCAATCAACGTACTGGCTTGAACCTGCAGGTTCCCATGGTGTATGGGGTCTGGACGACTATCACTTTTTACCTTTCCTTTGGGGTGCCGCTCAACTTCGCGGTTAGTCGCCGTCGAACCTCATCTAGTCCCTGCGAGTGCTAATACACCAATCAGGCCACAAGTATATTCGACCAAAATCCATACACGATCCAGAAGTCGTTGAAGAATACTCGAAACACTATATTTACTTCGCCTGCATTGCTTTCATCAACTCAGTGAGATCGTTCGTGTAATGAACGCCGTCTCTCCATTCACCCACTATTTTTAGATCAAAACCGCCTCTCTCCGCTGGCACTCACCAATGCTCGACGACATTTCAGCCGTTAAGACATGGGACAAAGTCAACTCCGGCATGATCAAGATGTATCTCGCGGAAGTATTGGGCAAACTACCCGTCATCCAACATTTCCTCTTTGGCTCACTTCTTCCCTACGAAGGTCCTGCGCCACCCGTATCAAATGACTCACAACAAGACGACCCACACCGCGGACATGCACACGCTATGGAAAATCTGGGTGGACCTGGGCAGAGAGAAGTTGGTTGGGGTGATTGCTGTGGTATTCCTGTACCGTCGGCATTCGCTGCCGCGAACGCAGATCAGAAGGATCGAATTAAAATACCAGCAACCGGACTCGGTGGACCAGGAATCCGGCCTGTCCCCTTCGACTGAGACTGGATCTCTATCTGTGGCAGCAAGTCTTGTTGACATTTGTATTCTAATACATAAATCCAAATATGTGACAAAGGAAGTTCGTAAGTGACAACCGGGACCGAAGCATAAGGTTGTCATGACTCTTCTTGTTCTTCACTACTGCAGCCACGACAAACTCACAGATAACTTCGTAGCTCTGGCATGACCTTACCCCTGACTCCCAATTGGCGACCTCTATGAGCACCGAGCCGAAACAGTGTCTCTTATGTGGATCCGCACAGTCCACAAGGTTTAAATACCGCTCAAACCTCTCTCCAGAGGGCGAGGTCTGTCGGTTATACCACGAGATCCAAGACCCCGACATTCTCGTTACGGGCATCATACCCGCACAGCGAGCGTATCTGTTGAGGCGAATCAATGACTACCGAGGTTCGGTCGCAAGACTACCTACTGAAGTCCTCAGTGAAATCTTCGAACACGCGTGCTGGTTGAGCAAGCTTGCTCTCACCATGTTCGGACAACGCGGCAGTGACCACTTTCAGGTGGTTCTTGCCGGTGTGTCTTCGCGCTGGAGAAGGATCATACACTCGAGTCCACTACTCTGGGCGAATCTTTCTTTGACCTTCTCCGAGTACGGCTGGACACACCTATACAATCGTATCAACCTCTTAGGACTCTACCTCGAGCATTCGGGGTCTGTACTCTTAGACCTCAAGTTTGCATTCTCAACCCGGGAAGATCCCAATAGACCACGCCCGCCTTGGCCCAAACCCAGTACCCTCATCCACGGCACCATCGACAACACCCTCCTCGACAATTTCCATCGTATACGGCTCCTACATTTGGATAAAGCGTCTCCGAGATGGATTGCCGCCACGCCGAAGCTGACTCAACTTGAGAGTTTCAGCTTCTCATATAGCCAGCCCCTCGACTATGGCCTATCAATACTTTCTTTTCCCAATACCAAGCACCTCCGCGAATTGACCGTTGTTAGCTGGCCCTTGATCGATGTCAAGTCCAGTGGATGGGCCAGCCTCGCGATATTGATCTTAGAGTCGATAGGAATAAACGTGTGTGTGGGCTTGCTCGCCGAGTGTACCAACCTGGTGGAGTTTCGCTGTCGCTCACCAATTCTTGAAGCGTCCGAGTCTTCCCTCCGGCTTGGCCAGCCCTGGAAGACGCGCGTCACTCGAGAATATCTCAGAACATTTGAATGGAGCACTATGCCTCGCACAGGGCATCCAAGCCGAATCGAGCTCTCAATGTTCCAGTACATTCACATGCCCGCCCTGCAGTTCCTCAAGTTAAGCATAAACCGCCACTCCCAACACAACGCACTACGGGTCTTCTGCAAGCGTCTTCCTACCACCATATCAACCCTACACCTTTCGATGATCTGCGACGACACGGAGGCACTCGATCATTGTCTCTTCAAACACATTGCTGCTGATTGTGTAGTGACAGATATGACTCTTTGTAGTTCTAGTGGATCCATCAACTTCTTGGCACACGCGTTCTCATGGTTGGAGGACCCGACCCATTTCCCCAAACTGAGGCGCATGATAATCGACGATACCATTCGCAGCACGGGGAGGAATTTGGTGCTACCACCCAACTTCGCCAAGTTGATACACAAGATGATTGCACCACGGGTACCTCCACTATCAGGGTTTCATATGAAGTTTCCGTGGATCACGGTGGACTGGCCTCCTGATACCAGGGATGCGCTTTGGGAGTTGGTGAATAAACATGGGCTGCGACTGAATATACAAGAAGACCGAAACCTGTTCAACTTCCTACCGCGCATGTCTGGATGAAAGTGCCATTCAATATCGTCATTGTCTTTACGTATTTCAAGTGTGTTCTGGCTTCCCGTCGTCCCGAAGCCACGATATCATTTATCGGAGGCCACCATCAACATCCTCCGAACATTTTTTTCCACCTTTCTCAATAATTTCTTTGATCTTCCTCTCTTACCTATATACTGAACATTTGTATTTGTTTGAAACCGGATTGAACATGATGACCTTTACCATTGCCAGTGGTCCATTACAGCGAATTAGTGCCAGGTTCATCGGACAACTTGTAGAATCATCACCTTAGATGTGGAAATTTTCGTTAAGGACGGGGGACATATCCCTTATTTAATTTCTTGGTACGATGGAATAAAAAACACGATATCGATTATGGCACTCTCCTGATAGTGACAAATGGGCCTCTCTTGTTGCCTACAATACACCACCTGTGCTCATAACGGACAACCGCCAGCGAGAGCCCTTGAAAGCCAGACTTTCTCCGTCATTGTCAACACCTGGATGATAAGGCCAAGAAATAATTCAAAGTATATCCTTGACACCAACTTAGCTCAAAAGACCACCTTCCGGAAGAACGTCTATCGAAAAGTAACATCCAATAGAAGTCGAACGATTAGGTTCAGCTAATACCACAAATTTGGCTGCAGGATTACCACAGAGAATGTCCGTGTTGAAAATTTGGAGCTGAAAGTTCTCGACGCATCGAGACCCCGAGAGTAGCAAAGAACATTGCAAAGGCCACCTCGAAGTCGATAAGAACCACCGAGCCAGCAGGCGTGGCGCAAGACCCGGCAGAATACATAGAAGATTGATCGAGGGTTGAATCTGCGTATAGAACATTACAGTTTCTCCCAGACGACCCATGTGTTACGCGGAATAGTATTGCAGAAGCGCCTACTCACAAAGACTCCTTAGGGAAGACCACATGAGAAGGGCCGGGTCAGTCGGTTGGTGTCATTGTCGAGCCATCACTGCAGGTTGTCCGCGGTGTACACCATCAGACTTGGGACAGTTGTGGCACCGGGAACGAATTACAATCAGTGTGCACGCCATACTCTCCGGTTCGTGTGTCGGCGGCCCAGAATGATGTTGCGATCTTTATATGTCAGGCTGGTCGGATTTCATTCTTCAAGCTTTCAAGTTTGTGATGTCCTGACAGCCTACCCGGCAGGGAAACCGAATACCCGGAGTCAGATGGGGGGTGTCATTGCACAGGTGGCAGGTGCCTTCCAAGCGGTAGAGGTTGAATAATCATTGCTTCAGTATTGTATGACGTAGTGGCCTTCCCGTGATCAAAACGTGTTGATGACATGAACACTCACACCTCAGGTGAGAAAACAGAATTCTATCAAGGTTGGGATCGAAGGGTGATAAGTTTTCCCCCGTGATACTGTTCAACCACTGAATAAATACCTACATTTATCAAGCGATCTACATCACACGCCCACAAATCGTCGCCGAAAAAACTCCACCGGATGGTCGCCCCTCAGATATTCAAGATTGACCTTCGTTTCGTACTCGTGTTTCCCCCTCAACTCCTTATGGCCGCCTTTTCACGCCTGTACCGACTGAGCCCCACACTTGGAAATTATCTCCGCAGCATGATCTCGTAAAGAGTTGCCTGCTGCCTGCACCCGTGGTCAGTCAATCGCTAAGTATGTCAAGGATAATCGTACACTCGGGGACTTTCAAGTTATGGGCGCGCAGTTTTCATAATCGACTACTGCCACCTCGAAGCAAAAGTTGGGTCTTCGTGCCATCTCCGGTCTGTCCCGATTGCATCCACCATGCGGACCCTGACCAGGAAAACGAGGCCGAGGTGTCGTATATGAATGTAATAGATCAGCCGTAGGCGCGATATGAGCAATCTCAAATGACGCAGAGCGACTTAGGCCTGCGCCCCCATCCGGCGGTAAGGCTCAACTATTGAGAGAGGAAGGTCTGCTGAGCGAGGTGGCGTGCGGGGAAGCCTTATGAGGCATGATTTGCATACGCGCAGCACCAGGGTCAGGACCATATCCATCTCGTCAGGTTGGTTTAATGAAATATTTCCCTCTGAAATCCAACCATGTCGAGGGTCTCGGGATTGGAATCCTGGGTCAGGAATCAAGGGTGAAGGAATCCAACGAGATCGTCCTTCTGATGTCCTTCCGAGTCCGAGGGAAATGGATCATCGAATCTGGATTCAATGTCAAAATTAGCCCTTGAGACTCATCCGAGCGAGGATTCGCTGACAGAATCGATGGGAAACGGTTTGATGTACACATATTACACGCGGCCAGCAATAGTCACTAGTCCAAAGATGCTTGAGAGGAGGAAAGATAAGGCCGAGAACTAGCTGAAATGTTGTAGTGTAGCTCTGTAAGTAATCTATCTCGGAAATATTTCTCCAACTGGGTCCGGTTTGTACGTCTCAGAAGCTATCTTTGGGTCGTCGCGTTGTGCAAAGTAAGGAAGGTGAGGACCGGGAGAGGCGTAGTGAGACACGAGGTAAATTAGTTATGTTCTCGGAAGTTCTTGGTTTGAGAAGGTGGAGAAGCTAGTGAAATGAAGGAAACGTGGATTGACTTATGAGATCTAGGAGAAAAGATACAGCCAGGGCACGAGGACGCTAATCACCGGTGATTAATTCCACGGCGATCATTTGTTTGGTTTGGACTTCTGGAATAGACACCTAGTTGCTTTTCGCCCTCGTTCTGAACCCACAAGCACACCTCTTCTGGCCACACGCCGTCAAACTGGAGCCGAAGATTATTACAAGGGTGCTACACTCGAGAAAAACAAACTAAACTACAACGGTGGTCAAGGAATATACACCACCAACAACGTATTGACCACTAGCTTTTCGAGCTCCCCAGCGGAAACGAAATAGACGTGCTCGACGCCAACCGGATTTGCAGTGGGCTGCGTCATTGTACCAGGTTTGGGCATTCCATATGGTGTCTGCCTCGGCGACGACTCCAACTCTGTACATACCTGGATTTCTGCCTCCGCTAACGGAACGCCACCAGCCTCTTCGACCTTGGACCTCAGAATGTCTGCCTCGGTACCGCCAAATTCGTGCCCCCCGTGATGGTATGAGGAACCGAATGTACCGCGAACGGGTGGTACATGTTCCTCGCGCGACGGAACGCCGTACCCACGTTGTACGTTGAACCCCGGCATACGTGCAGTGTTCAAGAGTGACTTTGCTTTTGGGTGTCCGTTGGTGATATCTTCGGTAGGGAACTGGATGGTCATGTCGGTCGGCCAGACATAGCCACCCGCTGTCCACTGCAACTCGGGTACCAGTTTATACAATTTGAATGCCTGATAGAGGAGTGCATCGCCTCCTTTCAACTGTATTGCGCGTTAGTGCTATTCGGGCCAGACTATTCCGAAGGACGCACCTGGGGTATCAAGCTCTCTGCGACGACCTCGCTTGGATCCGCACTGTAGGAATGGCTCAAGAAGAAACCCAACTTTTTCCCCCTCGACATATTCAAAATCGGACTCAAAAAGTCGAAAAACCTGTCACTTGGCGTAATCAACCCAGGGCCTTCCCCACCTAACCCACCAGTACCAGCCATACCACCCAACCCAAGTCCCATTCCCATCCCAACATTCGGCGACCCAACATTCTGCGTACCAAAACCTCTGATATACACCCCATATGATAACGACACCCGACAACCCGACTGGACGGTATCAATCTCGTAATCACAATCACCCAAAAACGCAACCCAATCAAGATCCCCATTCTTCCCTCCCCTCCCAGCCAACTTCTCCGTCTCACCAAACGAAGGTTCCGTAACAATCACTGCACCACCACGATATCGTACAGGCAGCGTAACAATAATCGTCGCACTCCTCCCATCATTCCTCAAACTAATCGGTTGACGACCCATACGTCCACCACTAACGACGACTTCAAGTTTATCGCGAAGAACAGAAAGATAATTACCCTCTGGTAAATTCGGGAAAAGAGAATTACGAATGGCATCGATGACTGGGTGATTGGCAATTTCGAGTGAAGTTGTAAGAGGGAGATTTGGTGGGAAGAATAATGATTCGCGATCCCCATAAGCATCAAGATCGGATGTTTGATGTGGTCTACAAGCCGCGATGAGAACATCCAACGCCGGAGGTGTATCTTCCAACACATTAATCGGGAAATCCAACGAATGTGTTATACCACTCTACACGAAAAAATAAAAAATAAAGCATCAGCACACATCAGACTTGTACTCCACTTTTCCCCAAAGAGCAGCAAAAATAAAATAAAACAACAGACCTTGGAACGGAAGAACAAAACCAATTGACTCGAATCACAAGGAATTCTTCCCGTAACCGCAAACTGTCTTCCTTTAACATCCAACAATCGATTCACACTATCCCTATACATCATCTCATCTCTCCCATATCCCTGTCCCGTCTCAGGCGGCAAAGGAAACGATTGTCGATTCGCAGGTGTTCGAGCAACTTTTTCAACTTGGAAATCATTGATACTAGGTGACCGTGCCATATAACCTCCAGCCGACGGCGTCGGTGACGCCGTACGACTTATCGGTGCTCCTCCATACATCGTTTTTGTTAAAGTGGTATTCGAGGATGGAGGGGAGGGGGAGGATTGAAGAAGTGGGGACAAGAAGCGGATAGATATGTATATATCGGTTGGACATGCGGTCACAACGTGCGTTATCAATATCAGATCTATTCTGATCAAACCACAATTAAAAATTGTCGAGACCAGGAATAGACATGTCAGAAAACATCCAGTCCTTGGAAGTTATGATCCGGGTAGACGGCGTGCATGGTACCAAGTACCCTACTGACATCATCAAAATTAGCGCCCAAATCTGAAATATCATATATATATAAATTAATTGTGTACAAATAACAAATGCAAGAAAACGACGAAAAGCAAAAATGCAAAAGAAAACAATGTGTGTGCAAAAAAGTGACAGTAAAAAACAACACGCTCAATCTAGTTTATCTATCTTCTATGATATTCATGCAACAACTCAACTCGTCTCCCCAAAAATCATCATGACACCACCCAAAGAACCCAACACTCCCATAAAATGAACCTCACACGTTGAAAACGAATCAAAGCTTGAACACCATACCATCCCTATCATCCGCCCATAATCGTGCCCACTCAAGGCACAATCGATATACGTAAGCTATTCGAAACAAAATAAAAATAAAAATAGTCAGTTCAGGTGTCAAGAAAAGGGGTAGTAGGAACACGAATGTGTCAACAAGTTGAAAGATAGGGGGGAAAAGAAAGAGGAGAAAGATTATCGGAACACGGATGTATGTACGCGCGGTACCGATCAAATGGGGAAGCATCAGTCAAAGAATGAAAGTTTAATCTAAATTCTAAGCAGTGCATGTGTTAGGACGTAGAATGGGAACCGAGGAATCGTTAAACAGACTCTCTAACCATCAAGAAGAATAAGGGGGAGACGAAGTAAAAAAAATATTATGAAGCTTGCGGTATTAAAGGAAAAAAAAAAAAGAAACGATAAGTGTAAAATGCAACTCACCTTCCATATCTTCTTTCCTCCCCATAGTCCTCTTCCACTCTTTCCCAGCTCTCGCAATCCTCTTCAACCTTCTCTCAGCATCCACACTTCTCAACAACTCCCTACCCTCTTTCGTCAACTTTAACACTTCTTGATTCTCCAATGCCGCAAGTGCATAACTCGACAACGCATTTTCACCATTCGATAATATCGATGATGATGATGATGATGTTGAAGAAGAAGAGGTATTGGATGATAATGATGAATTGGCTGAAAGAAGTGTTGATGGTGTTGGACCTGAGAAATAAGCGAGGATATTGTAGATTTCTTTATACGTCGTTGAGAGTGGTATAAAATGCACCCTAAATCAAATCCATCTCAACAAAAGCACAAGAGACGGAGAGAGAAAAGACATACCAGGGTTGAATCCAATCCGAAAACCACTCTTCATAAACCGTAGACTTAATCGGCACACTATCACTCGCCAAAAACGCCAAAAACCTCCCACTATAACTCATCCCATCCAAATCCACAAGATATTTATACTTCCAATGTTCACCCAACGGTACCGAATCACCAAACCTATGATCCTTCCTCAAACCATCTTCACCCCCAGGATAAGATTCCCCCGCTACCACTTTCACAAAAGCAACATCCATAAGTTCATCATTAAGTGAAGAAGTTGGAACGCGCGCGGTGATGTATCGTTTTGAGTTTGGGGGATCTGTGAATGTGATCGTACGATATGTGGTGTTTGAGGTGTCTGATGACATGCGAAGGAATCGATGTCTTTGGTATTGAGGTGCGAATCCCGGTGGATGAGATCCTCCACCTGTAGTTGCACCTCTCCAAAATACTTTATCAATCTTGTCTTCCCAAGGAACTTCCATCGGATCGACATCGTTGAGTTCCAAGTTTACGGGATCCCAACCGTATGTGTATCTCTTCGTCGACCCGTAATAATAATGTGATGGAATTCTGATATCCATGAACCCTTGAGCTCTGGCAGGTGTGAACACGGGGTATAAAGCCGATAATGAGCGCCAATCAGAGAAAAAGTGGCCTTGGGAGGTGTGTAAATGTGGATGGGTACAGAAATCGATGATGGAGTTTGTGGTAGACATGAATTTGAATTCGTTTACGGGGGAGTAGGTGGCGGGATGGAGTTGATTAGGTTCGGAAGACGGGGAAGCGAGGGAGAGATAATCTGTCACTTGATTGACGAATGGGTTACGGCGGGAGGAAAAGAGACGTCGGGCGGGAGTGTCTGGTGGACACGTTCTTCGCCAGGTTTCCCAGATGTTCTCGTTGGCGTCCCAGTCGGGTACAAAGTCTTCGCCGAGCATGCTGTCGATGCCCTTGGATGAATCTTGGTTCGTGGTGTTGGGGTATGTTTTGTGATACCAAGATACGAGAACGCGACCTTCAGCTTTCGCGTTGATGGCAAAGTCCATGTCTGGGAGCTGTAAGAGGCATCATAATGAGCGGTGGGGAAGCGCTGTAGGAGTGGGTGAAAGGCGGACCTTGGACTCGAATTTGGTTATCATAGCGCGGAAACCATGCGCACGGGCGCTGACTTCAGAGTCCTCGTAAGCATGGTTCATCTTGACTGTCGTCGGTATACCATCTTGAATACGAACGAGGTGTATTGATGGCAGTTCACCAGCCTGGATATGGTCAGCAATTTGTATAGAATATCAATTTGACGCGTACCTGGGAAGTCCTCCGGCGAATTTCCTCACCACTCAGTCCCCAAAACGGTTCAAGGTCACTCATCAACCCGTCAAACTCGTCTACCATCTTGACCTGATTCTCCTGCGCAAACGCCCACCAATCGTCAAATCCTTTTGGAGGATTACGCTTATACCGTTTCTTGTACTCTGCCACAGCCTCTGGCAGCGTCTTGCTCTGCTTCTTCAGCTTGGCACGATACTTGTCGTCAGCAGTGTCCATGAGTTTCGGTATAGGATGCTCAGTGATAGCACCCTTTGCACCACGAAAGATGACATTGGCGGCCTTTGTGAGCGCACCGAACTTGTTGGCTACGGGTGAGAGCTTGAGGTCAGGATGTGTGTTGTGGCCCGAGTTGAGGCCGGCGTGGAGGAAGAGGAAGAGGACGATGGTGAGGAAGATGTAGGACTTGTAGCGCGCAAAGAGGAAGCGGAGACTTCGACCGCGCTGAGGGAGCATGTGGTCGCCGCGCTCGACGTCGGAGTCGACGTGCAGAGGAGTGTTGTGTGTGGCAGTGTTTGGCCACCCGTCGGGCATTGTGGAGAGAGGACGGAGAGGTTGGCGAGTGATTCCCAGCCGTGCTTCTCACTGATGGGCACCACATGCCTGTGTTATTTATATTCTTTCTCCACCTACTTTTCTATTTAACCACCCATATCTGGCCCATGAAGCTCCGATTAACGCCCCAGCAACGAGCCCCTCATGACTGCCAACGAAAAACACTCCTCTGACAACGAGAAAGAAATCGATGAGATAGTGCTCGCTACCAATGTCGACGACTTGGGTGAAATCAACGAGCTTTCCGTCGTCGCCGAGGGAGAAGAGCGCACGACTTGGTTTGTCTGGGCACTTGTCACCTGCTCAACCATCTCCGGTCTTCTCTTTGGTCAGTCTGATCTTTCTTGGCTCTGGGCCCGCTCACTTACGTCTCCGTAGGCTACGACACCGGTGTCATTTCCGGCGCTCTTGTCACTATAGGCTCCGATTTAGGTCCACCCCAACTCTCCAACGGTCAAAAGGCAAGTATACTTACACACTCTACTCACCATCGATTGCGTTTCGTTACTGGGATACCAAACCCACCAAGATGTCTATACATCACAAATAATAAAACCATTTATGTGATGACCCTGCCACTCAAATCATCATCCCTCATCCTCGATCTGTCACACACTGTCCCCATTTTGACATTAACTGACAATCACTTTAGGAGTTTATAACCTCCGCAACAACTCTCGGAGCCCTTTTAGGTGGTTTAGCAGCCGGTGTTCTCTCGGATTGGACAGGTAGAAAGCCGGTCCTAGCCATCGGAGATATTATATTCATTGGAGGTGCAATCGCTCAAGCCGTCTGTCACGATGTCTGGAGTATGGTACGTTTTTTTCCTACTTTTCAGTGATCCAGAGTTTTTACTATTATTAAGATCGGTGGAAGATTCTTGATCGGTGTAGGCGTCGGCCTTGCAGCATGCGTCGCACCTTTATACATTCAAGAACTCTCACCAACGCGTCTGAGAGGACGTATGGTAGTTCTCAAGTACGCACTTCTTTTACCCTTCTCCCACACACACTGTACGACTTACGTGATATAACAGTGTAGTAATGATCACTCTGGGTCAAGTAATAGCCTATGGCATTGGCGCAGGTTTCTTTCATGTCAAATCCGGTTGGCGTTGGATGGTCGGTTTAGGTGCTATCCCAGCTGGCATCCAATTCTTCCTTTTATTCTTGTTACCCGAAAGTCGTACGTCCCTTCCTACTATCTCTTCATCGACGAGATATTGATTTTGGGAATACTATAGCTCGTATCTTGATTCAACGAGGTAACCTTGGTGGCGCACGAGAGATCATGAGAAAGATTTACGCTTTTGCTACACCAGAACAAGTCGATCTCAAGGTTCAAACTCCTCCCATTGTTATAACCCCAACAAACTACTAACGAAATGATAATCTAGGTCAAAGTCCTACACCAAGCAGTCCAACAATCCATTCACATAACCCAAACCACCACATTCTTCCACCGAGCCAAATCCATGCTTCTCGACCCAATCAACAGACGCGCACTCGGTACGTTCCATCTCTCCCTCCAAAAAAAAAAAAATCAATATTCACCCTCAACACTACTTTTTTTATTAGCAATCGGTTGTGGAATGCAAGCTTATCAACAACTTTGCGGTTTTAACACTCTAATGTACTACTCCGCCACCCTTTTCGCCGAAATCGGATTCGATCAACCTACAGCAGTCGGATTAATTATCTCCGGTACAAACTTTCTCTTCACACTCATCGCTCTCAAATGGATCGATTCAATCGGAAGAAGACGAATCATGCTCGTTAGTGCACCTGGTATGATCGTTGGACTAGTTCTCGCTAGTATCGCTTTCCACTGTACGTCCTCCCCCTTTCTGATTACTATTTTTTCTTCAAATTAACAAGTTAATACAGACATGACAATCAAAACCGGAAATATCCTAGTCGCAGGATCACACTACTCCAAAGCCTGGTCCGCAATCGTTCTCCTCTCCATGATCTTCTTCGTCGCATCCTACGCAACAGGTCTCGGTAACGTCCCCTGGCAACAAGGTGAACTATTCTCTCTCGAAGTCAGAGGTCTCGGCACCTCTCTTTCAACAGCAACAAACTGGTCATCAAACCTCCTCATCAACAGTACCTATCTTTCTTTAATGGCAAAAATCACACCATCAGGTGCTTTTGGATTTTATGCTGGATTGTGTTTGTTAGGATATGTTTTTGTTGTGTTTTGTTTTCCGGAGACTGCTGGGTTGAGTTTGGAGGAGGTTAGAGGGGTGTTTGGGGGTGGGAGGAAGGGTGGGGGAGGGAATTTTTGGTCGACGGTTAAGGAGGGAGGGAGGTTGAGGAGGATTAAGAAAGAGTTGAGGGAGAGGGAAAAGGTGAGAGTGAGGACTGGCGAAGCATAGTGATACCCAATATTTGGAGGAATACGTATTTCAAGGGAGACTTCATCAACCAGCTTGTATTCTACATAAAAGCAGAACACGATACGAAAACGAAACCCCACATCGTACTATGATATTCTCTCTAGGAATAACCACTACCTCCCACTCAACGCCGCAGAATAAGTCCGCTTCTCCATACTCTCATCATCATAATCAATCGCCTCCCACTCTTCACCACCACCAAACCCAACATCTTCAAAATCATCTAGAACGATAACATCCTTGACTTTCTTCACAACTTCAAACTCTTTCGCCACACCTTTCCAAAAAAACAAAAATCTTAGAAAAAACCATCCTCTCTATCGAATATTGAAAGCTCTCACCTTTGACTTTCGCAGGCTTCGCAATAGCCATCAAATCAACTACAACAGTCTTCTTCAGAGTCTCATTCGGTTGAACGTAGTTGCAACCCGCGCATTCACGATCATTAAAATCCAATGCGTCAGAGACTTTGATATCCCTCAATTGACCGCCCAATACATTGCGTCGTTCAGAACGCGGAGGATGAGTCGGTAAGTTCAACATGGCACGATAGGGACGCGTTCCCTGTGCTTCTATTGTCCGTGTAAGAACGGACGCGAAACTAGTTTGTTCTTGAGCTGCATGTGCTCGAATTGCCTATGCAATTATTCAAGATGATGCCGAAGTGATTAATGAGGGATTTTAGGATGTACCTTATTAAAGGCCTTGCGTTTGGATATCTTCTCCGGACGAGTCATTGTGGATTAGAGCAAATAGGGGTATAAGCTCGAAAAAGTGGTTGTTGGGTGAAGAAGTTAAGAAAGAAATAAGTTATAAGGTGGTGGACCTCAGGCCCCAGGTATCACTGACTGGCCGGTAGTAAGTAGTTTGGATTAGCTCAGGCCCCACAGGTCGGGTTTATATATCCTGCTGATCCGTGTTCCGAGTCATGAATCCCTGACCCTATTGTACCGCTTCCGTCAGCGTATGAATGATGTAGAATGACAAGCTCCAGATTGGTGACTCAACTCCCCTCATCGTTGACACCAAAAAAAAGCAGTGCAGTTGCTATGCATATTGAAGGCGTTTTTGAATGGGTTGAATCGCCTCCCAAGTAACATTCCCGAACTTGTAAACGACTTCAGAGTTTCAGCAAAGCAACTCGGAACATGCATCATTCCTTGGAAAGCCACTTCAGGTCGTTAGCGGACCCAAGAGCCCGGAATAGACTCGGAATCGGTGGAATGGCGTGGGTATACGCACTACTTGAACCGCATGCACCGCTTCCGGCCTCTGTCTGTGAAGAAGTCCAATTTGACAACAAATCCATGACTCGGGTAGTGTTCAAGTACCAACCGGCAAGCGCTCATTTAGTATCTCGACCTATTTTTGTCGTCGAGCCGGACAAGCGCTTGTTGATAATGATTTACTACGAGTTTCTCCTCGCTTCAAGTTTATATCAGTCACTTCACTGGAATTACTAATGCATTGTATACCTCACAGTGAATGAGACGTTGGTCACAGTTCTGGGCTCTTGAGAGTCCATATACCGCCCAGATACGGGTGAATTGGTATTGATCCGACCATTGTGGAGAATAGCGCTGCTTCTCCGCAAGCAAAACAAGACCAGTAACGTGGTGAATAAGAGCTTTCATGAAGCAACATTGTTCCTCTTCGTGGTCCACGCGGCGGGTATCGGTCAGATCTCCAACAATCAAAATAAAACATCGCTTAGTACAAGAACGCAAACCCTATTCTTGAGAATTCTTTTTTACGAGCTTCGCAGCTGGTATGAAATCCAAGGTTCTGGGAATGTCATTGAGTACAAGGATGAAATAAAACCCTGCAGAGAAGGATGAAGTGCAGAAGAGAGGCGTGGGAGAACAAGAGAGAACGTTTCAAACATTCAGGGCTAAGTTGCCGATGATAAATGATTATGCACACGCATTTTAGTTGGGATTACACCCTTGCGTGGCTTTGTCAGCTTGGACAGCGAAGGCTCAAGGCAAATGCGAAGCAAGAAAATGTCATTTGCGGACTTTGGCCGTGGCAACACAGGTGCAGGTAAAAAGGCATCCCTGGAATTCTTTCCATAGAATCACAGCTCCTTATAACCCTGACATACTGGCAATCACTGTCTCCCTTGACGACCTCTGAAGTGGGTCACTTTTCTGGGCCTGCCTCGAGGCTTGGGGCTGGGTTTGTTCTATGAAGGGGTGCATCGCACTTCAGCTTACAATCGCCCGATTCTCTCGGGGGGTAACACCGAACATATGAGCGCCAGCTTAACTGTGAGTATTGTATACACCTAAGTGCTTGACTGATCGTTTTTTTCCTCTTTCGCCCCCTTCTCATCTAATTCTTCTTTCACCTTAGTAGCTGTCCAAAAAGCCGTATGGTAAGTATAGCTCAACATCCCTTTCGAGTTGTTCGTGTACGTCGTATCGATCGTCCGTTCGTTCTACCAAGAAATATACCATTAGGTCTGTAGAATGGAGAGGATTCAAGTGGTACGTACCGTGATCTCAAACCCAATAACCCTCGCAAGCTCCTTGACTTCCTCGAGGTCAAGCTCAATAGATATATCACCGGAGGTATTATTTTCCCAGTGCCACAGGAGAGGGCCCATGTTAATCCAGATGCCCCCGGGTGCAAGTTTATCGTATATAATTCGCAAGTAGTTGACAATGTTCTTTGCCTGTGCCACGGAATCAGACTCCGTGGAGATGACGCAGAGTTTGCGTACCGTGTCAATGAAAAAACAAGTTAATATGGCATCCCACAACCCGTGTTGCGGTTCTTCCGGATCACACTCTCCACCATAAACTTCCTCAAAATCACCTATGCAGAAAGGTACACCCACACACCGCCGCGTGCAGTCAGTAAGGGGTATAAGGAGTATAGGGGTAGCATATCAGTATGTTTGAAGTAAGGAATGGATCAAGTGCCTGAACTGACCCGCAACGAGGGAAAATGGCGTCCCTGGAGGGAGAGACGTTGGTAGTACATCGGGAACGAGAATCGGGCGCAGCATATCGTTTCTGCTTGAAACATTGGATAGAGTATGGATGTAAGGATGGATTCTATGTTGATTGATTTCCGTCGTTCTATCATGCATTGTCAATTAATATGGACTATAAGTGTAGTGAAGCCCTTACTGGTTGAGTATGAAGTATGACACGAGCAACATGTAGTGAGAAAATTCGTTGCCCTGACAAGCGAACCCTGGTGTCAAGAATGGATGGTGAACACGCTCCAGCTCTTGGGATTCATGGTTGGGGCCGCTATGTGAGGAGACATACCGAGCTGCGCGATGTCGAATGCGAGACGGCACAAGCCAGCACCTGGCACAAGAACCCTGATTTCGGATCTGTAAACCGACAACTCAGCGAACGTATCCCACAAAAGGGGATACAACAGTAAAGTCTGTGCTTGCCTGTTCTCTTGTTTCACATCTTTGAAGTGTTCAAGTAGAGCTTGTTTCAAAGGTTCGTAGCATGCATCTCTCTCGACTTTTCCCTGAAATTCAAGAAGACGACTTCTCCAAAAAGTCGCTTGAGTGGCCTGTATGGAAACATACCTCCACGCTCCAGTCGCGGACCAGTTGCTTCAATGTACTCCGGAGCTTGTCCATATCTCCTTCTGATGGTCTGAACCCTTTCCGACGGTTCGGGCCCTCATGACCGTTTGTAAGTCCATGGGATTGTGGGGATGAATGTGAATGGCTTTGCCCTAGAGACTCAGCCTCAGTCAATCTGCAACAACCGAATGACAGAGACAGGTATACCAGCCGCATGACCATTGGGATACGATCCAGCCTGGGTATATCTTGATCCCTCGCCTTCCCTATTGTTGTTCTTTTCCTCATCGCTCTCATAATCTGCGAAATCGACATCATGACCAAACATTTCCGGATTTTCAACAACACTCAGTAAAAAGTGCGCATTCTCGAGGATGGCTCGATCGACGTATTCCAGTTTCTCGCGGTATTTGATTCCTCGGATAAGTTCAGTATCGGCTCGAGGAAGGCGATAGATATCTTTGCGTCTTTTGTTGTTGGCAGACAGCTGACAGGTTTCGTTGGAGCAACAATCCGCTTATGCGAGAGGCAACACTTACGGCGTATTGGGTATATGAACGGAATGTCATTACGACCTCTGCGAAGTGCCGCTGTTCTGTGCGAGTGAATACACATCTGAGGACTTATTTCATGACCGTTTACCTTCCTCAATGTCCTGTTGTGAGGGCGCCATGCTGTAACTTGCAGGGGGGTCAATGGGCGGCGGAATCATTATCGGACGTGTTGTTGATGTCTGTTTGCACTGCTTATGTCATCTCATATAAGCGGGTTGTTCATCGTTCAGCACAGCGAACTCAGCTCTAATACACAATGGTAAGGTGCGCTTTCAGAACGTTTTCCCGACACAGTTACTGACATAGAACACAGGCTCGTAATGAGGAAAAGGCGCAATCTATGCTTTACCGTTTCCGAGAGGCTCAAGCTGCAGAGCTTGGGCTCGGTACAAGAGCGGATCGACGGCCAAGGATGGCCAGCGCATGCAAGAGTTTACGCGAATGCGAGCGATGGAGAGGTGAAATTTTGAGGGAAATAAGTCGAAAGGTGTCCAAGATTCAAGACTGTATGTTCCATGCGCTGCAGCCATGATCTTGTGCTGAATTTGTTCCAGCTGGTCTGTCTGATTATGAGGTCCGGGATCTCAATGATGAGATCAACAGGTTGCTACGGGAGAAGCGACATTGGGAGAATCAGATTGTGGCACTTGGTGGAGCGAACTATCGACGAAATGTGGCAATGTTGGATGACGACGGGAAGGAAGTTCCAGGGACAAAGGGCTACAAGTATGAATCTCCAAACCTCCTTTTAATTAATATCTGACCGGGCTTTCAGATATTTTGGTCGAGCGAAAGATCTTCCTGGTGTTCGTGAGCTTTTCCAGAGTCGGAAGAAGGAGGAAGAGGAAGAAAACCAAGCATTTGCTTACTACAAAAAATTCTTGAATCAAGGCCCTGTGTACTATGGTGATCTCGACGACAACGACCAAAATCTCTTGCACTATGAACGGCAAGCGGAGATGGAAGGTGCGTACCAACATTGTCATGTGCCATGTGGAGGGTTTGCTGAACTTTCCTTTATTAGATTGGGAAGAAGCCTTCACCAATGTTCGCGAAACCCTCGGACTTCCCTCAGATACGTCCGTCCCACCCATCCCGGGGCAAGCATCCACCCAACCCTCCCTCACGCATCCTCAAGCAATATCACAGGCTGCGACCAAGCGCAAAACGACAGATGGTGAGAGTGACATTGAAATGGACAATCCACGAGACGACTCCAAGCGAACAAAGACCGAGGGCGACTCGGACTCCGCACCCGCACAAACTCCCGCTGCGACCATAGATCCTGCTCGACTACACGCCCAAACCGCTGCGTCCTTCATCCCCTTCCTCCAGACCGAGCATCTTCTACCACCCAAGATGCCGTCCCGCGAGGAAATGGAATCCATAATCCTTCAGCTACGGAAGAAGGCGCTTGTGGAGGAATACTTTGGCGAAGAAAAATAGACTTTCCCGCTGGTACCTTGACTCTGTACACTTACCTTCTTTCTCACGTATTGTAACATTTTGTTAGAATAGTTTGTTTTGTCCCACTTCCATGTGGCCTTGAGGGACGCACATAAAGGTCCTCTGAGCCTGCGTGTTACCTAATCGTGCCGATAACCAGTTGGCCTTGAGTCGCACAGACTATCTTGTGTTCGGAAGAAATCAAATCCAAGTGGGCAAGCTCCACAGGCTGAAGTCTTACGATCCTTTCGCATCTTTGTTCGAAGGACATGGGAAGTGGAACGCTTAGACAGCGCCCTGCAGACTTCCTTATTCTTTCCATCAGTCATCTGGCCTTCGGGATCAATGTAGTTCGCATGAGAGCCAACTTTTCGCTTTGGCCACAGGTGCTTAACTTCTCTCCTCACCATGCGACCTCTTGCTCAGTTCATCCCAAATTCACCTTCGAGGCAGAACCTCCGAGCATATCGTGTTATCCAGTACCCATTTTCACGAGGTGATTCAAATGCTCAAAGCCCAGAAATTACGTTAACAGCGGATAGCGAGCGGCGTGGATCTACCCTTCAGGATCGGCCGTTGATTCTCAAATTCATTTCTCTCCAGCTCATGTCCATAACAAGACACTCTCCCATGTCGTTCAACTCCCTCAGACCGCCACAGTCAGAATACAGACACAGACGCCACTCGGTGCCCTCCTAAGAAGACTTATCCTTCTGTGGTGACCCTCGCGTATAATACCTCACTATCCCAGCCCGTAAACCTAAGCCAGACGCGATATATAACCAATTGGGCTTCTATAACGGCGACTTTCTCCACACCACGTTCCCTCTTGTACTCCTCCTTCCTTTGGTCGTTAGTCCGACGGTCCCCCGCTCCCGAGCCGAGCACTACCAGTAGTCATATTGCGTGCTGTGACTTCCAGGCCTCCTGCCAGCTGGATACCCATCATGTCACCGAAAGATCATCAACCGCGGTTAGACGGTTCTATGCTTGCTGCGACGTTCCTCGAGAGTGTGCTTATCGGTACGTATTCGATGTTTACGTGACAGTTAGTTCACCGGGTCCGTCTGGGGCTGATCATGTGCAGGCGTCTTTTACTGCCTGCTCATAAGCACCATAGACGCCTTTCTCTATCGAGCAAGAACACGCAGCGAGAGTATATGGAAACCGATGAGTGTCACTGCGACGGTTCTGTGTATCACAATTTCCGGAGTATGTCCCCCCTTCCTTTCGCATGCATCTTATCCCCAATTTACTGATCACGAGAATCAATCTGTTGTGTGGCCGTGGGCGTTAATCATTTTAGCATTGGGTACTTGATCTAATAACAGCATTCGAGGCATTTATTCGCCCACATGATGTCGGGTTTTGCTTTGAGCCGGGTTCTCTGACTTTGGCAGAACAGAGGTATCTGAATCTAGCGGATTGGAAACAAGTTGCCAATTCTGCGTTCTATGTGACTAGCACCGTTGTGGGTGATGCTTTCATGGTATGTTTCTATACCCGTCAACTTGAGACATCAGTAAAGAGGTGACAAAACAAGATCTATCGCCTTCATATCGTATGGGGAAGAAACACTCTGATCGCGATACCCCCATTACTTCTCTGTCTTGGTCTTGTTGGTGAGCCTTGCGCCTTATTTCCCCGATATCTCGGTCAATTTGAGCTGTAGGCACTGGCGGGGTGGTCACCTACCTGTTCTCTCAAGCAACACAACCAATTTTCAACACGGCCGGCCCCTGGATTACGGCCTGCTTTGTCCTTACATTCCTGTGCGCAAGCCTAACTTCAATAACGTACACTCCTAACTCATCAATGGCATTTCGATATAGTTGCAATTTCTACTCTACTGGTAAAAAGCTCCGAACAGAAGATGATAACGGGTTAATCCTCGTTGCTTTTAGCTCTCATTACCATCCGTATCTTCCTCTCAAGCCGTCATCCAGGGCGTTCCCCCGACAATGGTTTAGCCGTAAGTAACAGCATCACGCGGTTATGACCAATATGGCCTCAACTTCGTTCTCAGAAAATTAGAAATATCCTTGTCGAAGCCGCTGCACTCTACAGGTATATACACATCTGTCGGAGCGCCAACGCTCATTATCTAAGTTCTGTCATAGTTTCTGCGTTATCCTTTCCCTGGCGACTTACGTTGGAAATTCGAACATTCAGTTTATTTGCGTGGCTGTGGTGAGTAGCCCCTTGAAACACGTCGAAGCAAATCTCCCATATGCTCACTTGATATGCTCTGGACTAGAATGGACCAGTAATCGTAAGCCCGCGTTATGATTACCTCTCGCATCGAGCTAAAGTGCCTTCTTTCATGAAGGGTATCATTTTCTGCATGATTGTGACCCGAGCACATCGCTCTGTCCAAACCGAGTCACAAGGTTTTAGTAGCCAAAGATCGCGAGCCACAACAGGGACGCACGCCTTGCGGCCCATGACCGTTAGAATCACCACTCAAGTAGAAACCGAGAACGAATCAGGCAAGGATAGCGAGATGATGACTACCCCACCAACCTCGCCGAGGTATCCATCTTACGGAGCCGCCTAGTATGATCTACAACATATCCAAAGCACCCGCAAGGAATGCACAGGTTTACAACTACGTTTGAAAGGGAATCTCTAAGTCCCGACTCGGAGCAGCTGTCCCCCATTCCACTTTCCGGGACTAGGATATCCTTTGCTTTCCTTGACGCCACACCCTGCTCAGGCAGTTAGCACTTTATTGTATTTCCTTTTGATACACCGTAAAGGGGTGCACAGAATTATTAGCATTCGTACTCTAATTCATTCATACATATTCGTAACAAATCATTGCTACCTATAATTCCTTAGACGGAAACCTCGGGGGAGAACTCATGTGGTATTTCTGGTGACGGCCCAGAAGGTCAATACCCCTAAACAAAGGCATTGAGGGAAGTGAACTTCAGATGGCCGGTCAGGATCTCACCCCATGAGGGTTCCATCTCCGAGGAAAAGCAAGAAGAGGGGACGAAATCCTACAACCCGACCTTAGACCCTACTACGGGACCGAGATATTGTAGGCAGCGGTCCAGTGATGCTTAATGGGCCCGGTACATATGGTCGGGGCCCGCAAAATATATGTTCGCAGTTTCTAACGCACTGGCCTCTGTGTGCCCTGCGAATCACTTTGATGATATGAGCGGAATGTAACCATGCAAGTGCAGGACTGAGGTCACACGGTCTCGCAACTCCTGTCATGGACGCAGAGGCACACCCTCTGCGTGACCTATGCCTCAGCGGGTGGAAAGTAGAAATAACATGGGCATTAATTCTCAGCTGAGCTCCTGATCCCCGGAGTGTAAGATCATGTTGAATTTGAACGGAAGAGAACAGGTATTTCTATCATTATTCAATGCCGAGCAGCCATTTATGTTTGACCCTGCACACCTGGAACGCGGCGGATGTCTCCCTTCGATCCGTTACTCTCCCAGAGTCCTTTCTGAGCGTTTTTTTACAAGCAGTTCGGCACGAAGTTCATCTATCAGAATTTCCAGGCCAACGAAACCAAGTAAGTTCTTGAGTCTATCTAAACCGATTGAGTTCCTGTAATTTCAATCGCCTGAAATCACCCCAGATTTCATGCCGGAACCGATTCGAGGCGCTCCGAGGATGGGTGCTTTGGTAGTGTTAGCGGATCTGACCCATCGGATCAAATTCCCACGGACTCGGATTTGAATTTGAGCACTTGAGCGGGCTGACTTTGGTTAACATGTACAATGCTGCGCATCGAATGATGCTTGAAGTGAGTAGCGACTTTAATTCTATGACCGCTTTTTGATTAGCACACTTTTTCTAAGACTCAATGAAGAGCCACAAGAACGGGGTGTATGAACTACATAGTTGCTGCCATCTCCGTCTCCCAAGCCAACAGTGCTCCGCGTCGGATAGTTTCATATACTTCCTCCAAAAATCTATGCTTTCCTTTTCTCGAGCGGGCCAATCGATCCCCGTGCTACCTTTCTTGTGTACACCTAGAACGCCCGGCGCCCGGCCTTTCATCATCTTGTTCAGATTGCCCGCCGGCCTTGAAAGAAAGGTACTGGTTCCTCACGCCTATCATAAGAACGGTGACAGGAACCCACACCATTCGGGATTTCTCGCAAGATATGATTATGAAACCCAAATAGCCCCACACGTGGGGGACAGAGAGCACTTGTTCGGTCTTTCTAGCGCTCAACGTGGATGCCAGGAAGCTCAAGTACTACTAGACCAAATGGATACACACCGTCAAGGAATCTATAATGGGGACAACGTTGGTCAACTTGTCACCTTCTTAATCTTCGTTTGGAAGGACGACTCCCTGGCTAACCATCTATAACTTCCTTGTTACATGCAACGATGTCGACACCGTATGGTTGATGAGTAAAGGCAAAATTCGTAATCGATAAGTCCGGCCCTGAGAAGAACAAGATTGTATATGTTGTTATCACGGAATCTGGATTTCACCCGCTCCCGCCTGGGATTCTGATAGGTACTTCCGGCATCCGCCTTTGGAAGTCGGATTCCACCCCTGCAAGATGCGATCTTGGTAGGTGTGCTCGGTCGATGATCAATATTCCACTTATCCTTGCTCGCCAACACGGTCGGGGAGTTTCGAAGGTTTGCACGTGCAGTTATGTAGGAACATATAAAGGTAGTTGGGCATTCACAATCTCTCCCCATCGTCATTGTAGTACCTCCGCCCCCAGCTTTATCCTCAATGGGCCGCATCGACACAGAGTATGCCCCTCTCCTTCCCCAAGGCGTTCACCAGGAGACTGGTCCCAAGTTTCCCCTCAATCTATTCCCTGCCTTCCTTCGGCCCTATCTCGAACTTGCCAGAGTTGAGAAGGTAAGGTAACCTGATCATGATATCCGTACTTCGCTTATGCTTATTCTATGACAGCCTACGGGGTTCATCCTCATGTTCTGGCCCTTTGGTACGCAGCTCAACTATCACTCAGATCTTCATCGTATTTACGTTGTGCTTCTAGCTTGGGGCCTAACAATGGCGGCCTATAGGACACAGATGCCCTTGTCTGATTATTGGTGGACTATGCTTAGCTGCCTATTCGGCGCCGTCATCCTGCGCACCTCAGCCTGTACCATCAATGATATCTTTGACCGTGAATTGGACGCCGGAGTTGGTGAGCCGGGGATTTGCCTGATTGCAAAAGCTGTGCGCTGAATAGATAACCAATAGCTCGTACTAAAAAAAGACCGCTCCCAAGCGGGAGAACTTCTGTTTTCGCTGCGAGTCTATATGTCACAGTTCAATATATCATCGGACTAGTATTCTTCGCTGCAACTCTTGAAGGCCTCGCGTATGTTAGCGTCGTTTCATTTCATTACGGATTCTGATATTCTTTCAGGCTATGGGTGGCAATTTTCCAGCTTCTCCCTTTGTACGGTTAACTTCATAAATCTTCTTCCGAATTTGCCTAATTTTTGCCACGAGGTTTGCCATATATCCCCTAATGAAACGCTTCACCCATTGGCCCCAGGCTTGGTTGGGCTTCGCCATGAACTTCGGGTTCATAACCGCATGGGTCGCAACGACAGGTTATGTTGACAACACCCTTTTAGGCGTCGCTATGGCGGCTTGCTGGTGGTGAGTTAACAGCCCCTTCGTTAAACCCTGACTCACGCTTCACTTAACAGTTGGACTATGTTGTACGGTTAGTGTACCTTCATCGGCTTGGCCAACTCACGTCTCACGCCGTTTCTCAGATACCGTTTATGCTTGCCAAGACATTAAGGATGATATCAAGATGGGTGCTAAATCCACAGCCATACTTTTTGGCTCCTGGATTCGCCCCTTGCTCATCTGCGTCGCGACTTCCTTCGTCGTCCTGCTTGCTGTCGCGGGTGTTTTAAATAATCAAGGCTGGCCGTTCTTTGCTGTTTCGGTCGGTGGGACTGCCCTACATGTAATTTGGCAATTCCTCACCGTAGATCTCACTATTCCTGAGAGCTGCTGGCGTGAGTGGGGACCTATCGTTTTGAACTAGGACTTACTAACGATTCACGGCTAGGTAACTTTAAGCGAAATGGACATCTCGGTTGGCCACTTTGGGCCGGATTAATGCTCGATTACGTGCTTTCCTCTGCCCCTCAAGCCTGAAGTTAGTGCAGGGTTTCGTATAACCTCTTCCAATGACCTCTTCCAATGACCTCCCCGATGACCTTCCCGATGACTTCTCCATGAGCCTGCCTAACCAAGAGGCCATGTCAATGTACGATTGTACGATTTATCATGAATACTCAGTGTCGATTATCTTTATGTACTATTACAACCCTATAGTAAGCCACATTAATTCTCGAATTCCTCTTCCTCTCAATACGAACACGTTCTGACTGCTTCTGATCGTTGTATCATACGTTGAAGGAGTGATTGATTGAGTGTTGAATAGTTTGTCTGCTGAATCTAGCCAAAAATGTGTCAAAATGGACATTGTGGGAATTGAACCCACGACCTTTCGCAAGCGCTCAATTTTCATCAGTGCGAAGCGAACGTTATACCCCTAAACTAAATGCCCTTCAGCTATGTTTTCGAAGGCATAAGTACAGGTCTCAGCATCGATGCTGAGTTAGGGCATTAGTGCCACACAATCACTATCCCAAGAGATATCTCGGAATTAAGTAGATGATGTACCCGCTATGCAAAATTGAATGTTTTGGAACAAAGGATAAAACTCGTCACTCTGGGTACGCATGGGTTTTCACTAAAGGCGCTTAAACTGCAGACGCTTTGCATTTTGCATCATGGGTCCATCATGTGAGTGTCATCCCCATGATGGCATATTCATAGAACAAGTGTCGGCAGCGATTTTATCGTGGATGGAGGTGTGGCGTCAGGATACTACCCGTTCGATACAATCATTTAGCGATGATGTTCTGGAGAACAACGGTCGCAAGAAACATCAGAAGCTGTGTGTCATGTCTTTGTCAGTTTTGATGCGACACTGCACTGCATTCCAAGCAGTGTTTACAGGGACAATGATCACGCCTGTAGAATCACACCATCTTATCTTTCATCAGCTGGTGGATACTGAGGCGATGAATTGCACCCACTACATCTTTCTTAATTCAATTTGATCACACCTTCGATAACCTGCCGGAGTCGCAGCAAGGGCCAAGAACATCTTACCCTGAGAACCCGGTTTTGCAGTGTTTTTCATCCGGATGCTAGCATTGGCTCGAGAGAAGCAGGGTTCTTGGGATTTCATCAGGCTTACAATGGCGGAGTAAAGATTGGGCTAAATGATTCAAATTTGGTCGGATTAGGGTCCCGAAACCAAGCCCGATGACGGCTTGCTTCCCCCATATCTTCGGGAATTACTGGGCCGGGTACACACCGTGACACATGCATATGAGAGATTAGAGCTCAGAAGGGAACAATTCGCCATAAATCGTAAGGCACAGGTCCAACGTTATATCTCCGTGGACAATCGTTGTGTCCCCCTGTTCTATCAGCTGCTATGTGAATTGATTTGCTACTGCTGGGGTGACTGTTGCGACATCTTGAATAGCACACGGGAAAGTAGCGGGGTGGCCTGGGCTTCCAGACACCAAATTGGGTTGAAACACATACATCCTTCAAAGCGTAGAAGATGATCACAAATACACAGGGATAACATGGAACTACACGAAAGTGGATAACACTGCTTGTCGCTCAGGTGGTTTTGGTTCGAACACGAGTCGTGCGTGTCCCTCGGGCTTTTGGCCGACCAGCCACCACACTGTCTTCGGCTTCCTTCTTGACAGTGGTTGTCCTCGTTTTTCTTGTCGTTCTAACCTTAACGACTACGCCTTCGTCTGCGTCTCCGGTGGCGGCCTTGGCAGAGGAGCCTGCGATGGGTCTAGTTCCGGGGGTATTTTCCTTATCAATCTCCACCTGGGTGGCTGCAGGAGCTGTTGCGGGAGTCTTCCGAGGTCGCCCTCTCGTAGGTGCCGGGGTCTTTGTGGCGTTGGTGGCAGTAGGCCGAGCTCTTGTGGATGTCTTCAGAACTGCGGTTCCTTCCTCTTCTTGTTTCACACCTCGGGGTTTACGAGCTTTGGTGACAGTCTTAGCTGGTGCAGGTACAGGTAAATTTTCTTCGGCAGCGATTTGTTCGGATGCCTGCAGCGAATCAAGAGGATCGTCGCCATCACCGTCACCGGCTTCAATGGGGCTAGCCTTCGTACCACGCGGGTGAGTAGTGGATCGTTTCGTAGTGTGACTACTCCCCTGCGTAGCAAGCGTGGCTTTAGGAGCTCGTCCACGACGTACAGGCGCAGGTACAGCTGCGTTCTCTTCTTTTTCTTCTTTAGCAGCTACTCTCCTTGAGGCGCGTTTGGCTGCGGGCGCCGGTTCTTCGCCAACTGTGGGTGTTTTACGGCCGCCACGTCTGGTTACTTGGTGCTCCTCAGGTTCGACAGTTGGCTTACTAGTCCGGCTTGTCGGGCCCGCAGCTCTCGGCGGGGCGGAATCTCCCCGATCCGGGGCTCCAGTAGCCTTGCGTACCTCTCGTTTCGGGGCGGTCACAGCAGGAGCTTCCAGAGACTCTTCTGGTTCTACTGTGGCTTTTCGAATTCTCCGAGAGGCTGTGGGCTGCGCGGATTCTATTGGAGGTTGAGGGCTCGTACGGGAGCGCCTGGGAGATGCTTGAAGTTGGCTCGTCTCCTAAAATGGTACGTTCTGTGAGGGCATAACCGCAAACATGAAATAAGACACACAAGGCTAGGCTCCCCCGGTTCTTGAGACTGGGATTGTTCTGGCACGACTATATCCCCCATTATGACTGGAACATTATGAACGGTTGCTCCGTCGGAACGCTCGGAAGCCTGGACTTGTTGTAGTCCAAGGTTCTTGTTCGGGGATCGCAGTGGAGGGAATGGTTCATCGGCGTCCATGACGTTCTTATCGTTCTCCTTGTTATCGTCATCTTGACTTTCCGGTGAGGCAGGCGCGAGGGGGATAGATGCCGCATCTTCGAAGGGATTTGAGCCAGACGACGCCTTGGCTGGACTAGGGACCGATATGCCGAGAGTGCTACGCCTCCTTTTCATGCCCTCGACCGTTTCCTTCATCCGCTCTAGTAAACTTCGGGTATCCAGCTTCTCATCTTCTTCATCCGTACTCAATCTCCTTGCAATATCCTTGACTGGGGAGATAGCGTCCCGTTTGGTGGGGGACGCCGGCCCGAACGGATTGTTGACATCGTTCAATCCCGATTTCATTGGAGATGTGGATGCCTTTGAGGGAGACATGCCCGGAATCCCACCCGTAAAGTAGGAGTGAGAATCTACCTCGCGAAGGGCGCTGCGCCTGCGCTCTTGAATTGCCTATCGCGATCCTGCTCAATCTCATCTGGATGGGGCGATCTAATTCACTTACCTTTCGTTCTTCTGCGCTGACCTCTGGACGCGAGCGTGTGGGTGATGCTTGAGCTTGTCCTAAAACGTTCGACCGGCGTGGAGTACCGTGTACATTGGGTCCAGCAGCAGGCGCACGTAGATTGGACCCTTCTTCCTCTCCCTTGAGGGGGATGACAATGTCTTGAACGCGCCAGATGGACTCGAGGGGAACTCTTCTAGCCTCCCCGCCCATGGAATATCGAACCGGTGGACCACCTCCCAACCGGCCGCGAGATGGTTCGAGGCTCTCTCCGCGGTCGAACGGACCAGACTTCTGCCCAACTTGGGGCGTCATGAAAGAACCCAGAGGACGACGGATTGGAGTAGGTTGAGGCTGAGAAGGTAGCACTTCTGGCTGATCTTGAGCCTCATCCCTCTCGTAGTCTTCTGATTCTTCTCCCGAAATTTCCTCTTGCTCTTCCTGTTCCGCCTCTTCGTCCTTGGGATCCTATGGTAGGAGTTAATCATCGTTCGACGCGAAGATGCTGAGGAATACCTCGGATTCCCCTGGACTCGAGCTTCTGAAGGGCCATAATTTTTCGAAACTCTTTCTCCAAAGTGACTTCCGCTGTTCTGGATTTGTTTCCTCCTCTGCCTCGTCTTCATCACTGTCCGTCTCTTCGTCCGGAGGTGGACTATTGTGATTGCCTTGTCGGATGACGCTAGGAATCTCATCACTACTGATTTCGTCACTAGCAATGGCGTCCAAGACTTCCATCTCCTCCTCCCTTTCTTCTTCTTCTTCTCTTTGCTGTCGTTCGTGTTCCAGGACAGCTCGTTGTGCACTCCGTATAAGGACTGCTCGATGCAATGATTGTGATCGTCGACGTTGAGGTGTCTCAGGTGGTTGAATCTGTATAACAGGCTGGGGAGCAGGCGTTTCAACATCTTCGAGGATGACGAGGTCTTTTCCTTCCTCCACTACACGTGGATGATTGCCGTCGACCAATACAATCTCCTCCACCTCCTCCTCTTCATCAGTGTCATCGTGTCTCCCAGACATTATTGGTGACCGAGCAAGCGCCGATGGTTTCCGAGGACTTTGGAATGTGTTCTTCACAGGACTCTTGAGTATCTTGAGGTTTTCGCGAGGGTCCTTCGAAGGGCGCGGTGAGAATACTTGTGCAGAGTGAATCATAGAAAGTCGGGGCTTTCGATTAGTCTCTGTATGCCGGGGTCAGTGCTAATCTGAGAGAGGTTGAGCAATGCGGACGGACGTGCAGGGCTGGCATGGAGAGTCGCACGCAGTTCCTTGGGAGGATAGGAGAACCTAAAGCGTTTGTTGTGGATCTCTATCTCAGAGTTGTTTGAAAGCGGAACGGTGGTTGGCTGTCCTCCAGCTGCGCCGTTAGGATACACTCGACATCCGTCGACGAGCAGACCTGTACTTCCGAGCACGATTAGGAATGCCTGGGATCTAGTTAAATTATGATTGAGAGGTACACCTCCAGACTTTACATACCTTCCGCTCTTCGAAGGAAATCTTGCAATGAATAAGATTGATATCTGAGTAGTAAAGTCGTACACTGCAACTGGGGTCGCGTCCAAAGGTGAGCTCTTCGGTGTCGATGCCGAATGCTGTTACAGCGACATTGGGGTCCTGTCGTTTCATGAGACTGAGCGTCCCGTATCGTCCTACCTGGCTGAAGCCCGAAGCATCCATGGCAATCTGTATGTTTCGGGAAGATGAACAGTCGCGCCAAACTCGGACGCGAAACATTGACGCGCACGTGACCAACGTGATTGAGACAACTCTCACGCGCTGTTCATGATCAACCTATTATCGAGGTCTCAACACTCATGGAATACTTGAGATAACTAGTCTTTGGCCCGTGGAGAATCACTCCCTAACTACTTTGCTCAATCTGGTGGCATTCCCAACAGTCACAGACGCCGTCAGTGCCCTGCTCCTTCCCATATGTTGCGTATCCTCGGCTGGCGGATGCTCATGAGCATTACCATGTTATTTTCTGGCTTCTTTGTGGCTTGGCCGTACCGTATATTCTCATTTTCCGCGCACAGTGCAAGAAACTAGTCCCTGTACTATCCACGATGTCTAAAAATAACGATTGCCTATTTTGCAGTCCCGTGTTTCAATATCCTCAAAGGGGGTCAGTTTCTGGAGTTGCCGCAGTGCATAGCCATACCTTGCAAATTCACATGTGCATTGCCCCCGATATGTCTGATACGCCCTCCCCGTCGCTATCATCGCCCTCAGTTCCCTTGGTGAGATACCGTCGAGAATGGATACTGACCTCGAGTTTGAGGTTTGGGCAGCCGTCCGCTACGCTTAGGATCAAGTGTTTTATATGACTCCTGGTTAAAATTTTGTGGAGATCACAATTCATGTTCGTACTGAATCTGTATTCTGGGAAGCAACAGATACTGACTCGCCTAGCGTCAACGTCGTCCCGACATCGCCCATCGCCAGAGTGTTGTGGGAATGGCACAAGGTTACCAGAATGTATGCGGGGAAGTGATAATGTTTGTAAGTGACTTCCGACCGCTAGCTACACACAATCCCGTTCCACGTGGAGAAGCCCATGACTATCGTGATTGATACTGAGGGCTCTGCGTATTACGCTTGGGTGCTTCGCCTTGATATACCTCATCATACGGTCACCATGGTCTCAAACTTCAGTTTTATCGCAGATTACTCGAGCCCTCCATTACGAAAGTCTTTGAAGCCCATCAAAATACGAGTCGATCTCAGTTGGGCAGTGAGAGAAAAGGATGCTCCATGTGCTCGTTGCACAATGCGGTGTTTCCCGTAGCTGTCTGGACCACCACTTACAAGCCGTGAAAATAAATTCAATCTCCTTCAGACGCGCGATATTGATTGGACTGACCAAGAATAACCATGCACAACATTTGTATTACTGTTGGTGATCATTTTACACTATTATTAACCCACTGAAACCCTCGGGTTGCTGGCTATTTATGGGTCTCTATTTCATCGGAGAAATTTCTATCATAACACTCAAAATACTTGCTTAGCAGGACCGAAGCACCCGTTGCAATTATGTGGTCTTGTCGGATCGAACCAGATCTCAAGAAGCACTCATAGCCACCTTTTCTAGCGATACATCATTCGCTTCAAACCTAGAAATGATCCAAATTGCTTATGTTGAGAAATTATACCCCAACTCCAACGAGTACATCTGAGCGGCTAGGAGTTACGATGGATCTAGACAAACACAATCCGATGAGTCATGGCAATGATATGAGTACATCAAAGCTTAAAAGGAGTCGTCAAATGACCTAGTCGCCAAATGCTGGACATTATGCAGCCCCCGCTACCATCCCTACTCTCCAACGTCGGCATTCTTTTCGTTTCAAACTCTTTATACGGCGCTTATTTCGTTCTATTCATTTTTTCAACCCTGGTACTCCATCATCAATCCAAACAGAATAAGCGTCGCTCGTCTGGACCAGTTGGAACAACAATATATCTTGGTCTCGGTTACTTGCTTTTCACTGCAATCACAACAGTAGGTCGAGCGATCCACCCCTGCCGACCTTACTTATCCAGACATTTTGAGACCTGGATCCTCTCTTGGATAGTATGTACGCGCCCTGACCTGACGACAGGCGGAAAGGAGGGTACTGATCCTCGAACTTCGAAAATTTTCCTTCTACAAGTATTGGTTGGTGACTTCGCTATATTCGTAGCTGACCTTATACTGGTACGTTGGGCTCAGCTGGAGTCGACCATACCTGACTGAAAGTTGCATGCTATATCCCCAGCTCTACCGCTTGTATATAATATGGGAGCGGACGAGAATCATCCTCGGAGGGAGCGTAGTCGTGATCCTAGCTTATGCAGGTGAGTCGTTCCTCCGGTGTCAACCGTCATGGCATTGTGGGTGCTAATCTTACAATCCTGAAAGCACTGGTCCCGCCTGCTGTCACCTTTTATCTGAAGAATAAACATCAGTGGAGATCAGGGGCTAATGCCTTCTCTTTCCTTAATCTTGGGTGATTCCTCTTTGCCAAAAATTGGTTGCATGAACTTACCTGACCACCCGAAGAATTACTATTACTACGACAGCCTTGATTGTTTATAAAATCTGGAAAAACAGCAGCCTTACACGAGCGCTAGGTGATGGAAACATAATCAACGTATGTATCCTCCCAAGGGTCCCAGCCAAGATTGCTCAGATGTCTCATATCACACAGCGAGTGATAGCGATTCTCGTTGAGAGCGTGGCGTTTTATACGTAAATAGTGCTTTCTCGTCCGTCTTCAGTCAACTCAGCAGTTTTTCATTCTTTCAAGGGTGTGGATGTTGGTATTCTTGGTCCTCCATTTTGTCGATTTTGATGGCTCCCAACTGATATTTTACAGCCTCCCCTCAGCAGCGGGGCTCGCGACTTCATTAGTGAATGTACGTGTTGGGCTCGGTTGGGCAGCTGGGGAGGAGGGCCGATCAGTTCGTACATTCCATGCATCGTCCCTCGCAGACATCCCACGCCACGTTGGAAGCATAGATGAGTCAGTATAAGGAGTTGAGGGTAGCTACATTAGTGAAGGACCTGCCTACAAGCAGGTATGTTTCCTTGGACAAACATGACAAGCTACAAGGTCGAAATCGGGCGTAACCGTACTTACCACTCTTCTGTATCCCCTCTTTTCATATCATCCACATCATCTTTTACTCTTTGTACTTGCATTATTCCAAATAAAACTTTAACCCACCACAACCTCTTCTTTCCCTCAATAGGTACATAGAGATAACGAGTCGTGCGGTGATCCTTCCGGGGACACATCCGGGAAACCCGTCATCGGCCCCCTGTCGGGCTCACACTATGGTAAAGTTAGATGACCTGCTCCCCGAGACTCCAATTTACCATTCCCAAGAACGATTCGTATGACTTGTTTCTTATTCATTGTCACCCTTCCATATTAGAAAATACCGATTTTCGCTAATCTATCTTAAACGGCACTCTCGGCCCGGGGGTAATGCTATTTGATTAATGGGTCCTAATTATATAAGAGTCTGATGTGAATATGAATGGATGTTTCTAGAGCGCGATCCAGACATACCCACCTGAGCATATGGCATGGAAGGAATGTTATGGGAGATCCTGGCTATGTTGCCAAGCCCGGTCTGCATAGTCACCATCTCGTCTGACTGTGTCCGGATCACATAGATTGCGGGCCCATGTCACAATCTAATCATAGCCGGGCATGGTTTGGGGAGGCTACAATTAGAATTTGCCCAAACATATTCGACAGCTGGCTCCTCTCAACTTTCAGCTTTTCGACCCTCCCTATTTGCTCTTCAACGTCTCGAAGTTCTAATTTCGGCACAATCCTCGTGCATCCCATCGAGCATTCCCATCTACAGTAGCTCAAACAATCAGCGAGTGCTGATTGCATCGCCGGAAATGAGGGGAGCTACAGTCTCATCATCATACCCAACCATGTGGCTTTTGTATCTTTCGCTCCGATCATGGTCATCATTCACGTAACCCGTAGGCAGCTTACTGTAGTCTCTGGTCGAAAACGAATGCGGACCAAAATGTATAGACACACCAGTACCCATGCCCAAAGCCTGCCAAAGTTTGCTGAAGTTGATTTTGTCCAAATATACACCGGTACGATACTACACATTGCACAGTCTTATATTTAGTTCCCCGCTGCGGAAATCGGTCGCCAGGTCTTCAGGAGTGATCGATGATCGATGAGTGATGATCGACCTTTTAACTCGATAATCAATCTTACAGGAGCATGATTTATGCCCAGTGGAAACACTTTATAAAAGCCGCGGTAGATCATTCGGTATGTAACTCCTCCACAACTAGGACCATGTATCCACCAAATTCGGGCCTTCTTGCAGCAGAAGGACGCATTGGCGTCCTTTTCGTGGCCAACTCGCTTTACGGTGCTTACTTGGTTCTGTTCACCTTATCGAGTCTGGTACTCCATCGTCAAGTTCTGTTGAATAGGAAGCAGTCCTCTGGATCTTTTGGCACCATTATACACTTGACTTTGGGGTACATACTATTCTTGAGTATATCATCGGTTGGTGGACCCATTTTCAATTCTTAGCATGAGCTGATGTCCTGTCTTGACACTCAGAGCTGGGTTTTCCTCTGGATAATTTACATGCACCCGAACCTGGGGAAAGGGCAATTCAGTATCTCATTTTATATTCAAGTCGTGCTCGGGTCCTTCGCCACACTAGTAGCACAATATATAATTGTGAGTGAAATTTTGCTGAATACTGACAGATTTGTTATTTTTCATGCTTTTTTCTACTCCAGTTGTATCGATTATACATTATTTTGGATCGGAAAGAGATCGTAATGAAGATTGGCGTATTTGTACCTCTTGTCCAAGCTGGTAGGACCTTCAAACTTGGTAATTCAAATCATGAGCATTGACGATCGAACATTGAACGTTCGAACAATGAAGCATTTAGCATATACGATTTCGTTTATTTTGCAAAACATAGAGTTACTTGGGATCTCGGTTCAATCTTCCTAGTTACTTCAGCACTGGTGTAAGTCCGATTGACTTTTGTAACGAGAGGCGAAGCTCATTTTCATCGACAGTACAGATGTTGTTGCCACGGCATTAATGTCATGGAAAATCTGGTACGTCAACAGAGTCTTGGGTGGTCAAAAAGTTCTAAAGGTAAGATTTGAGAGCTTCGCAAGTCGAAGACCACTGACATTGCCTCAGAAAGTGCTATCAATCCTAATAGAAAGCGCAGCCCTCTACACGTATACATTCTATCGCATATTTCAGGACGCAACTGACGTACCATTCTGTCAAATAGGGCCTGGATGACCTCATATCTGATTCTCTTCTTGGTCGACAGAGGCGCTTCGCACGTACTCCTGTTTGGTTCGCCAGCGGTCGCGGGAATTGCCACATCCTTAGTCAACGTTCGCGTGGGGCTCGGGTGGGCAGCAGGGGAAGAAGGACGATCAACCTTATCCTTACATGACTCTGCTTTCACCCAGACTGATATCGGTAGTGGGGGAGTGATTTAGGATCGCACAGTGATTTGTATCTTCACCCTACAGGCTGCATGCACTTGATTTAAGCTCCTTGGACTTGGACGGGGGTCGCCGGGAACTGGTGCTGGGCATCAATCTCTAGGTTGTCAAACCAAAATCAAAAAGGCTTCAATACCACATTTGAAGGTAATCTTGGATTGTCCTCGGAGCAATCTATTTTATATCGTGCTACTTTGCAAGTTCCCAAGGATCTGCACATACATCTGGACCCAACTGCGTCGTCGTTGGACCCAACATACACCTATCTTGGAACAACCCAACACCACGTGAAGGCGAGAAACTTCACTGACACATCGTCGTATGGTAACGTTCATCTCACCTTTTCCGAGGTCATCAACAGTTCCATCTTGTGATGAGGTTCTGTATATAAACTTATATGAACGTGGTACCCTTGAGTCAGTTTATAGCTCTGTTTCTCTGTTTCTCCCTCCGAATGGCTCAGCCCATCCAAAGCTCTCCCGACCAACTAGAACATCACCTAGTTTCGATGTTTCTTGAGTGTGCTTTCTATGGCATTTTCTCTATACTATTTACTACATCCACTTGGTTGCTCATCCTTCGACTGAGAAAGCTGAAAAGACGGTCCTTCGACGCGGAAAGACGGCAAAGGTTGTCACTTTTGGTATATCTCTGTTTTGGTATAATGATGTTCCTTTGCCTTTCGGGTGTAAGTTCATGCTTGTCTCAAATTCTGTTCAGCATAACTGATGGATCTTTGAGTAACCAGGTTTGGATTTTCTCATGGATCAGGTTGTTGAAGCCAGAACTACTTAGCACTGACCCCGGTTCGGGCCTTTTCGCATTTACCGATCTTAGCCGTGGCAGCATGCTGAGCCCGAAAATGTTTGGTCGCTCCGTACTCTTCGTTGCCACATCGAAATTTAGCGATGCCATACTGGTAAGTGAGTTGTTTTATCACTGCCTCACCTCACCTCGGTGATGATGATATTAGACGTATCGCCTCTGGATGATCTCCTGTAAATCCTTAGGTGTAATGGCTTTCCCATATTTGGTATGGCTTGGTTATTTCGGTATTTACACACTTCAGTCCAGACTTAAGAAAGTCCGGGTGAGCTGATGCTTCTTAGTTATGTGCACCGGCCTTGCTGTCATATATGTCAAGAACGGGGTCATCTCAACCGAGTGGGTTTTGATTTTCATTATTCTCTCTATATGGTGCGTACGACATCATCTATCTATCCATCTATCCGGCTGTTGCTAAGCCGGTTTGAAGCTTGAACGTCTATTTCACTGGTGCGATCAAAACGAAGACCACGTGCTCGCGTTCTCAACTTGTTCTTGTAGTGTCTATCCTGTTAAAGGCCAGGAAATTGCGGAATGTAGTGAGCTATGGTGGAGCCAACCCTATTGTAAGGCACGTTCTTACCAAATGACCTCTAGCTCAACGACTCGGTAACTGTAGAGAGCCATGGCGATTGTCATAGAAAGCGCGTCCATTTACACGTACGATTTTCCCGCTATGAGATTGCTAAGGTGTGGTAGAGCTCACATAACCGTGTAGGATCTGGCTCCTCCTACTGGCCGTCACAACCCTAACACACGCGGACGCCGCTGCAGGATTATTAGCCAATGGTGTGGCTCCTGTTGCGGGGATTGTCACCATGCTTGTCAACGTTCGGGTGGGGCTTGGGTGGGCGTGGGATGAGTCCAAAGTTTCTGACCCTCCAAGTTCACCCGGGGTTGAGTCTGAGCCAGAGGGGTGGTGTTCACACTGTTGCGCTCTAACCGCTAGGATGGCCACAACGGAGGTGTAAAACGTCGGTAACGAAGCCATTTCTCGACGCAATCGAATGCCACTATCCATTTATATAATTCGTCTTCTCGTGTTTGGCAAACGTTTGCTCCTCACGTCTACTCGCTCTATATTAATTAATTGCCACTGTCCTACACTGCTCATTGCTCGCCTATTCGCTCGGTACGGTAGACTGCCGAAACTACTATTTCTATCACCCTTCCCCTTTTTTCCTGTTTGCGACCCATGTCCACTCCAAGAACTAACGTTAGTCAACCGCCGCCTGGCGGAGGAACGGGTCCTTGGAGCACTCAAATTGGGTCGGAGTGAGGCCATTCCGCGCTTTCTAATCCAGAAACTGGACCCTGGACCCGCACTTGGATATGCATCACACAAAGGAATAGTCATCCGAGGTGGTATATTCTAGACGAATGCGCATTACAGTTACACCATGTAAAATCTATTACTGTAAAGCATAAAACCAGAATCCGAAATTATTAGTCTATTCCTGAAAGCAGCCGTAGTGACCCAGTACCTGGAAACAACCCAAGGTACTGCGAGGTCATGGGCAACGTCGCCCAGTCACTGTGACTGAAGAAACTATACTTCCTCCCTCGCTCAGACTGGTAAAACCTCTATTCGCTCCAATATATTGAGTCCCAAAAACCATCGTCGACAGACAAACTTCATAGTTGGATGGTTCACCTCCCATTGCTCCCGCTACCTCCCCTCCTGCACCACGTGCAAGCCCAAGACCAATCCGAACGTTAATGAGCATAGCAGAGACGCCATAAACTGCGGGAATGGAGTCAAGAAGGCACAATGTGATCTGGGATTTAAATCCCAGACCCGCAATGAGGAAAAGGAGGTTCCATGTTCTGTGAAACAATGTGTCGTGAGTGAGGAATCAGAACGTGGAACTGGGAGACATACGCAGCTATGGCCGCGCTTTCGACTATAACTGCAAGGGTTTTCTGGATATAAATTGAGAGGGATGATGTAAGGCGAGTAAAGATGATTGCTTGCCTTCAGTCCGTATCCTCCAAGCCTTACCCCAACATGGGACTGAGCCCTGAAAATGATCCAGGAGATCATCACTATGCACCATGCACCAGTCGTACCAAATCATACAGGGTGAATGGGCGATAGCCTTACCCGTGACATAGACGGTAATACTATTACCCTGTGAGACCCTCTCCATGTGAGGCAGTGAACAGGACCCACCCAAGCGTAATGGACGCGGCAGCTGCGTCCCACCGCGTCAACGCTATTTCCCCATTGCGTTCAATAGGAATTGGCGTTTTTGTCGTGTCATTGAAGGGCCCTGACAGGACGATTGCACATACTGCCGAGGAAACGTGTCAGTTGCCATCGAGACGTAAGGAGACGACCATACCGAAGAATGCAAAGAACCCAAGGATAGGGAGAGTGACCATCAATTTACTCCTACCCGACAAAATCCATAATCGGTGTATCTGTTTGGTATGTGCCATCAGGGTACATCCCGTAGGAATACTGGGATTACATACAGTAATACTGTCGCCAATTAGCACTGTGGCTTGTATACATGCTTCCTTGAATCTATAGGACGTACGACTTAGTCGGGGCACCTGTATCGGATTCTGCTCATGTCCTAGAATAGGGAGAACTTCCGGCCAGTAAAACGACCATTTCTGTGAATGAAACGCTCAAGGTTTTGAAATGATGGGGAAAGAGTTACATACTGCGGAGATAGTACAAAACATCAAGGTGCTCAAAACCAGATACAGCGTCAGGTTCTTCACCTTCGCCTTGCTCCCAGCTGCAGTACTGAGCATTACTTTCCTCCTCTGTAGGAGCAATATTGTTGATATCGCGAAAAGGGCAAGAAATACACCATAGAGGAGAGTTTCAATGAGGATACCGACGATATCATAGGGGTCAACTTGATAAAACATTCAAATACTCGTCCGTCGACGTCACAGGCTAAACAATTTTAAGAGGTCGGGAGAGGGGAAATACCTCCGAGGGACAAAGTGTCAAGTAACTGTAACAATGATGACTGGGAAAGGTAGAATGAAAGACAACTAAGCAAGGATGCATGAATGCATGAAGTATGCCTATCCGGATGACCAGATATATAGTTCAGAGAGGACCCATACCGTTCCCCGAAAAGTCGGATGATTCCCCGCGTACGAATATTTCGTTAAGCCAAGGTTGGTAGATATTCATCAGCCTCGCTAAGAGCACTCAAGTGAATCTAAAATTGACACCAGCACGGGCCTACCCTGGCTACGAAACATCGTTAGGTGCGTTTCTAGCCTTTGTTGATCATGAGAGAACTAGTAATTACGAGTGCGTAGAGGTAATGGGGTCCGGACCGCACGCACCTTCGAATGGAGAATAAAGACAGATTAGAAAGAGTAGATGCATACCCGTGTGGGAAACGCCGTAGGTGTCCTGTTAATACCAGCATATGTCAAATGTTAATAATGATATTGTCATTTACGTTTTTATAATTTGGAACGATGGGTATAACCGGTACCTGAACATGTGATGCGGGCTTGGGTAGGCTTGGCAGTCAATTCATTTTCTTGCTCCCCTGCAATTCCATTCCGGCTTTCATTAGCAACTTTACCTCCACCTCTCGCTGCCACTCCGTACGCTCCGCCCTCGGCCCAAGAGTATTATGTTACAGAAGAGAAGGCTAGAATTTGTCAGCGCCTAACTTTCCAATCACGCCCTTGGTTCTGAGGGAAAATTCGGAGAATATATGTGGCTGAATTGGCTGGAACCTAATATCAAAAAGGGGGTTCTTCCAATTCGCGGTAGCCGATATTGCTACCGATGTATTTAAGCTTCTCAGGGACCTACATTATTCATATAATGATGACAAGCCCTGTCCTGGACTAAGAGAGACCAACAACTCGTGCCACAGCCGCACCAATTCACTCGGACACTGATTTTAGCCCTGACGAAACAAATCACACGATGCCTTCCTCTACAAGATTAAAATGCACGATGCGGCTGAACCCTGAGTCTCGATATCTCCCTTGGACTGACAAGGCAATATGACCTGGTCGTAATATTTACGCGTATATTTATATTATTTCCGGACGAATTAGTCGCTGCATAACTATAGATACAGTGGAGTCAAACCTAAAGATAACTCAACTACGCAAGACATGTTTCTCGGGCCGCAGTCACAGATGACACCACACTACTATCATCGCATGCCGCAGACTCGTCCACTGACTCTCCTAGGGCACTCCGGGTAGAACACGCATACTCAGATAGAACCACAGTAGAAGGACATGCTCTACACTCTGAGGGCACTCCGATGGTTGTGTCCCTGTCATTACACTCGAGCCCAGCGCGCACATTAATCAACATGGCGGAGATCCCATAAATTGCTGGTATTGAATCGAGGAAACATAGTGCAAATTCGTGTTGGAGGCAGACACCGGTGATGAAGAAGCAAAAGTTCCATGTTCTGGTAGAATGTCATTGGTCAACGGGGGCCGGAAGGGGTTCCGAGATGATGTAGCATACGTACGTAGATATTACAGCACTTTCGAAGATGACGATCAGGGCCTGCCGGGGTGGTTTAATTTTGTGAGTATATTTTTATGTGTTTGAAACGTACCCTTACTCCATTTCCACCAATGCTATGAGCATTTGCACGCTGCGCTTTGAGAATAATCCAAGAGATCATCACTGAAGGAGTTGTTCGATCAGCCCAACGTCGCCGCGGCACTCATTTTTTGTGCGAACGTACAGGTTGAGTAGACAGTCACACTTGTGTAAATATCAGACTCTGTGTCTCGTGAAAGTGGACTAACCGCACCTAGTTGTGGTTGTCAATGCACCTACATCAAATGGTGTTAGTACTAATTTTCCGTTTTTTCGGATGGGCATTAGCGTCTTGGTTACGTTTGCATTATTACGGGGTCCCAAGAGCACAACTGCGAATCCTGCAACCAGGAATACATCAACTCGAGACGGAGAGACAGTTGCGAAAGAGATCTACCAATAAATCCCAACACTCCTAAAATGGGGGGCGCGACCATCCACTTATTTCTCTTGCTCAGGACCCAGAGCCGATATATCTGCTCAGTGTGCATGACTCGGGAACACCCTCATTTTGACGAGAATGAGATAACTTACTGTTATGGCATCACCGAGCACCACAGTAGCCTGTATGCTTGCCCGCTTGAACCGATATACGGTCTGACCGAGTCTGGGCAGCTGGGCTGGTAGGCTTCCAATGGGAACTACTTCGGGCCACCAAAAGCTCCACTTCTAAGTACAGAGGTTATTTCCGCATTGCCACCAGAGTCCGTAAGCGAGTGAGCGCTAAATGGAATCCCAAATAGAAGAGTAGATCACATACAGTAGTTATCGTGCAGAACATTAGTATGCTCATGATCAGATAGAACGTCAAGCTCTTCAACCCCCTAGGTTCCATAAATTGATCCTTCACCAGACCACCTCGTCTTTGAAGTAGCAGAAATGTCGACAATGCGAACAAGACCAGAAATATACCATAGCCAAGAGTTTCGAGGAGGATGGCAATGATCTGGTACGGATCAACTTTGTACTGCATGAGTTATCTTCTTTTTACCGCCGACTGGAGGTAGAGCGGCAGGTAAGTAAAATCCCAAGAGCGAGAAGAAAAACGAAAGTCAGACCGGGGTGGAGTACAGAGAACTCGACCATGTCGCGCAGTGGCACGTAGGCAAATATATAGGGTCAGGGAAGGCCATTCGCATCCCGAAAGGGAGCGATGTTGTGTTATGAATGTACTTACCCGAATCCGAGGTCATGTCAGATCGACGGATTGTTGCCACAATCAGTATGAGGAATAAGGAATAGTTTGGGGTTACTGTGCCCATACAGCCGGTTTCAAAGTATTCTGGCTAAGCGGCACATGAATCGCCGGTTGGACGCTGAGCGCTTTCTCCGATCCACAAATCGGTGAGCGTTGACTTCGGGAGAAAATGAAAATTCGTGGGACCTCTGCAGATATTTGCAAGTGGTGCGATATACGAAAGCCACGAATCGTCTAGTCGACTGGTCTGCGGAGCGTCTGACCATCAACTGCGTAGCATCCACATACAGTAATTTGGGGCGAGCTCAGCTTGACTCGGTCCATCATTCCTAAAGCGATATTTCAGGATGAGGCCAACAAACTCGGAGTCGGGTCGAGTCGAACAGCACAATTGGAATGATGATCGGGGAATGAGTGTGAGGTGTTTGTGAAGTACCCAAAACAGTAAGGACGCGGGTCAACCAACGGTCAAACAATCTGGGGCTGTTCAGAACAGGTCCAGGCGATTAACAACAACAACTGTTGCTCTAAGCATGGTCGCGGTGATTTCCGCCGCCGCCGCTGACCACGCAGGATGGAAGCAGTGATGATTAACACCGACTAGCGGTCCCACGCTAACTGTGGGGCATCAGGCGTCGGTGAGGGTTTCTGCGGGTTGCAGAAGCGAAGGTTCACCCCACAAGTTCTAAGAACTGACGACAAGGGTTTAGCTTCCAGAGGCAAGTAACACCGAAACCTGAGAGGACCAAAGTCTACAGAAGTGTTTCATTCAATGCTGTGATGTTCGTGGGATGGGGTGTGACATCCCCGAGAAACCAGAACAGACGAGTTGCAGACGAAGAAGAGGAGTCGAGGCTTTGGTAGTTATGTGTCCAGCATTCATCTGGTGCCTGGGCGGGCTGTTTTATAACTTGGAAGCCATTTGGGAGCGCCCGGTTGCCGGTTTTGACCAAACGATCGCAGAGGCCGGATGACAGGTGTCCGGTTTGAAACACAGACCGATGTATGAGTTTGGCCAAGCAAAGGTACTGTTTTGGAAAGTAAGTGGTACAGCAGTGACAGTGGAGAGCAGCTGCCAAGACGCTGTGATGGAGAACGCCGAGAAAATTGAAATATTGAAACTCCGCCCCCTGAAGAAAGGAGGATGGATGAGGGTAAGTCCATAAATACGATGGCTTACACCGAGGGGCATACTGCCTCGGCGCCGGGGAGTCCGGCCCACACACATCTCACCCTCCCGCCTCCTCCGTTGCGCAGTGCCCTGAAACGATCCCGGCCGCCGACGCCGACACAAGCCCATCAGCTCTCCCCGCTCTCCTCCCCCCTCATCGGCCACATTCCGTTGTCTCTTCCCGACGAATCCGACATATCCCACTACGACTTGACACCCACAAGTTCAATCATGCACCCACCCCTCTCTCTGAATGAACATAGAACCGGATCCCAGTCCCCACCCCAATCCAATCCTACGTCCCCCCCACACTACACCCCAAAAGTGTCGTTTGATACCTTCGAGAACCCCAATGCTAGCATGTTCAGCTTCACTCTTCAGGTCAAGAGCGAAAGCTACAAGCGGACAAGAAATACCAGAGTCTTTCTTTGTGCTGCCAGTCCCGACGAAAGTGGGAGCGAAGCCTTGGACTGGTGCCTCGAGGCGCTAGTCCAGGATGGTGATGAGCTCATTGTTTTCAGGGGTGTTGACGAAGAAGTTTTAGGTGTGTAAGCTCGTTCAACCCCTGTGTCAAGTCTTACCAGGTAAACAGACAAGGATCACGATATTCTTCGCGAGGAGGCTCGCGTTCTCATGCGTACTATCCAGGCCAAGAGCTACGAGTACGACCCGGACCGCAAGGCAAGTTTACCGTGCCGGTCCCTGCATTCTATTTTTAACTAACTCTGGGTATAGCTCTCGTTAGTGTTAGAATATATTCCTGGCAAAATCACAGACTCCCTCGATCGTCTCATTGCACTCTACCGCCCCGATTCTGTCGTTGTTGGTACTCGTGGCCGCCGCCCGTGGCAGGGCATGGGCATGATTGGCATGGGAAGCGTCAGCAAGTATTGCTTATCCCATTCTCCGGTCCCTGTCATTGTTGTTCGACCTGAGAGGAAGGTCAAGAAAACTATGGAAAAGAGAAAGGCTGATCCAAAGAGAGGCCGACATTTTGAGTAGGGGCCAGTGCTCCTTTGTCCTTCGCTTCGTGACTTTGTTGATCTGTACATTACTCTGGAACAGCATGTTTTTGTATTCGATAGATGTGAGCGTCACTATTTTCTCCTAGGGGACGCTGACGATATGTACCTAGGTGCTTGTGATTGCGATTACAAGACATTCCCGCTACCCATTTTTTACGTTCACCCCTTTATTCCACAAGTATAGACTAGGCCGAATCCATGCGTCGTCCCTCCAAGCTCTCCGGAGAAACAACTACAAGCAGAAGACTCTTACCACTATACGTATCGAGCTGCCAGGGATATCTTGCTCTCCCCGGACTCTGCGAAATGGGATAGGTGTGAAACGAAACCATCTCGAAAGCCGTAGCAGCTCAACGGTGGACGTTGCAGTCATCTCGTCACCGTACAAAATTGATCTTGAGGATCGACAGGTAACTAAGTTCTTCGAACTGATTACACGACTGGGGGCGATGATGATGATGAATTCCGCATTGCTATGGCGCTCAATTGCCTACTGTGCAACGTTATCTAAAAATAATTTAAAATAACTCAGACAAACACTTTTTTATCCTTCTTCAACGCAGCTCTCCCTGCGGTCAAATTGACCATCGTTAACGAAAATACTATCGTCATGGAAAGTTCGAGTCGATCGCCCCTCTTCTCCTGCAGCCCAACCGAGCCCTACGCGTACATTAACTAATGTTGTACCGATCCCTGCTACCGAGGGTAAGCCATACAAGAGGATGTGTGACACCTCTCGCTTAACCAAGAACGAGACCAGGAACGTAATCATCCACACCCTGATTAGGTTCTATCAGTCGGATCCCACTCTGATGCACTAGAAGGTCCTTACGTTACCAGAGCGGCGCTCTCCACAAGGATCCCTACGATTCGCTGATTTTTGTCAGGCTATCATAGATCGGCACAGTAACGAGCCGACCACTCACTCTGACGATTCCTTGTCCCCCGAGGGCCCGACTAAGCCTACTAGTGCTCCACACCCTCCATGAAATCAATGCAGTGGCCACGATATTGGTACTAACGACCAGTGTTCAGTAAATTCTCACTGATTATTGGGCAACGGTTTGATATATACTCACGCCAGTGGTAAGGAATACAAAATAACATTGCCAGCCACCCACACCGCTGTGTGGTTAGAGAAATAGACGAATTGATACACCCCCACGGCTGGCAGAGTTCTATGGGTTTTTGGAACAAAAACTTAGAAGGACTCAGATACGTACAAAGTTGTGCAATGGTTAGTACCGCGGCACCTGCGATTATGATCTTTCTTTGGTCCCAGATGATGTACAGTCGGTAAATCTAGGTGCAGTGAATATAATGAGAAGTGAACCTTATGTTGAGTGACATTCAACCGCTTACTAGAATCCAATCTGCAACGACAAGGGCGAACACACCAAACACATTCTGGGCGTAAGTGATGATACTAAAACCTCCCGGGTTTTGATCGTCCTTCACAAGCTCAGGGTGTGTTAACATAATCCACAGAAGCACCCAGGTCTGCAATTCCAAGGTTGGTTTCGGTGATTTGTATGTCCAACGTCTCCACTCACCAATGTAACGACAAGAAATAGGAGGTACCCCAGGGTCAGGTATACCATAGTGCCGAAGGAGCCAGAGGAGCGAGTCTTGCTCACCAAAACTTGGTGGTGAAGGACTAGACTCGACTGAATGAATAAAATAAAGAATGCGCCGTAGAGTGTGCTTGCAACAAACACAACGCCAACATTGTCTTCGATTTTGGGTTCAGGAAAATCCAGATGAGAGAAATCCATGAATGAGGAATCTGGGCCAAAACGATGATTCGCAGGCTCGTTAGTTCCCATGCATTTTAACAAGTCAACTTCGGGATTTTTCCGAGCGGACTGATGCAGATCAACTTTGATTTGCGAAATCTGTAATATGAAGGGATGACCATCACTAGGACTACTTGTCTATTAAAAGGAAGCACCACGCTTTACTACGCCGTCCGGAGGAGTTCGTCGGCGATGGTGGCTCAGGACATGAATCATCCTACGGATTTTCTGCCCGAAAAGACTCATGCATCATGTCCTGTGCGTCGCGACTCGTACAGCGTTGACAGACCTTGAGAGAGTACAACCGATGTCATCCACTTGTGACAACCCAACCCCAAATTATCGCCGTCTTACTAATTCAAATGATGTTCTTGGGCGCTGAATGAATGCTGAGCACAGACTTGGCACGGACACACACGAATAAATTAACCCATCAGAAATCACATCCGAACGTTTCGTGGACCGTCATCTATGAATGTGATATTCCAACAGTCAATTAGTTATGAGATGGCATGTGTCCTATCATGCTTCACATCACATTTCGCGTTTCACGTATCGTGCACATCTCTTTGGTGGACCAATCCAATTGTAATTGGGGCAGGCAGCTGTAGACCCAGTGTTTATGAGGACATAGTCCAAAACTGACCGTGACGTTGAGACCCAATAATTCTCTCACTTATGGGAGGCTTATGCCTGATCAATAATGTGAACATGACGATTTTAGTGCATGGGTTTAGTCCTGTATCATATCTTAAGGAATTCATCATGGTGTAAAAAGAGCCTCCCGGCACCGAGCGAATTTTCTATTCTCATTTTTGATAATTCTGTCTTATTTTCCTCAAATAATGTTGACTTAACCCTCAGTGTTTTAGTCTCTAATCAGCTATATCCCAGATTGAGACATCTGTAAGAGAACACCAGGATAATATTTATACAGGAAACATGCCATACTTTACTGCAATCGCGTTGATGCAACTCCCGGACATTGGAATGATCCCGATTTTGCGAACCATTGCAGCCTGCCAAGCGGAGGTCACTTCATCTCAACATGTGGGCCGGATTTGTAGGATGTCTCAATGAATCATGATCATCTTGTAGGTGTCTAGAGTTTATGAACATCAGCCTTCACCTCATTGTCTTTTATCATGCTCCAGATCTTTACCCACACTTGACTCACACTTGATTCATGCCCGGTTCACATTTTCCTCGGGCTCGCTCATCCCTTCCTCGTGCTTTCTTCCCCTCTGGGTACATGGACTCATGCTTTCTTAGGTGCCATCACGCTGGAACTCACGCTGCTCACGCCCACCATCATGTTCATCAACGCTCAGACTCGTGCGATCCCGCTTACGACATGTGTCCCATGAACGGGAGTGCCATCGACATTATTATAGGCGTATTACATAAAATTATTCCAGAAGTATAACCCAAAACATGGAAACCCGTATCCTCACTTCCCCTCCACAAAATCCATTGAAGAATCAGCAACCGATTCGAGAAATTTACCCATCACTCCCCATTTTTTCGCCTGCGGCTGTGGGGAAGGAGGCACTTCTGGACCGGGATCCCCACCACGAAGTGATAAGGTACTAGCATCCGACCGCATCCTCCTCACAAAGCGTTTGTGGCCAGGTGTCGGGCTCTTGATGTGTTCAGGTGACTTTGAGGACTCAGCTGCCGCGGTGGAAGGAGACCCTGTGGAGGAGGTTGCGACCCGAAGCTGAGGACGTTGGCCTTTCTTTGTCTCTTTGTCTACTTCGTTGGCCTTACCTTTGTCTTTCTCCTGCTCCCGTTCCTTTTCTTTCTCCTTCTCCTTTTCCCTCTCCTTCTCCTTCTCCCGCGTGGTATCGTTGCTTTCTTTCTTCCTCAATAAGCCACGGTTCAGTAACATACTTCCCGAACGCCCAACGCTCCCACTAGTGCTCACGGGCTGCGATCCACTTGCACAAGGTTCCCTCAGCTCCCGGTCTTTCATGCTGGGTTTGGACGAAGAAAACCAGCTGGAACTAGCAGCCGTAGGACTCTTCAGCTCGTCATTCCCAGACCCAAGGCTAGTAATATCCCAAAATGAGCGCGCTTTACTCTTTGATTTCTCCTTGTTGTCATACTGAGCGTTGAGGATGGGCATGCTAGGTCTCCGAAGTGGCGACTCCTGCGTTCCTTTTCTGAGACCGGTATGAAGTGATGCCGAGTGGTGCAAGGTGTGATGTTGCTGAGACGGCGTGCGTGCATGGTGTGGGCTGAGAGTGTCTGGTACGATCCTCGTAGGGGGTGGCGAGGTGGCGACGAGGGATGTGGTCGTGCTACTCAGTTGGCTTGTCGTAGATAGCAGTGCTGTCTGAGCATCAGGTCCTAAAACCATATTAGATTAACAGCGGATGAAATGTTGTCTATGCCTACTCACCTTCGGGTGGTCTGTGACCGAACGTAATCGAGGCCTCCGGTTCCATCTGATTTCTGCTTTTCATATACTTCTTCATATCATCTGCGGGGTTTACGGGAACTCCGAGGTCCAGTTCCGTATCCATGCCCATGGCAGAGTTGGCATCGCGTCTCGCCTGTATCGCATACTGCCTCCTCGCTTGCCTATGAACATCCATCTGCCAACCGGGCCACTCCAGCTCAGATGCGTTTTCTTCTTCCTCGTCACTCCAGTTGGACAATCGCATGTGCATGCTCGACATCCTCGTTGATATCCTTGGGGACTTGGCAATGCTGAAGTCATCTGCGGCACTCGAGGCACTGGACACGTCGTCTCTACCCCCATCACTGTCTTCTCTTGAGCTCTCATTTCCGCTGTCCCCACCTTCCCTCGGGACGTCAGGGATGACACCCTTTGAGGATCCGGTGCTCCTCACACTCTTCCCACTTACTTTCCTCTGGTTCGTCGGTGACCCTACAGAAACCCCCTTCACAGTCCCGCCACTCCCCACAGTCTTCTGTCCAATCGTTCCCAAGCTCGAGACGTTGTCCTCTCCACCACCACTCTCCTTTTTCTTTCCCTTGCCTTTCTTCTCCCGGACATATTGGAATCCAGCAACTCCGCCTTTGGTACCCCACCGTATTCCTAGCCTCTCAAAGTCATTCGTCACACCACTCGCACCCGCAATGACAGGATCTTCACGGCCCCAATATATCGTCTCCATCGGCCTTCCTACATCACCCATTCCTGCGCGCTGAGCTTTGCGCAGGATATTAAGACGCCATTCGGGGTATGGTAACGTGGTTGATGTTCGTGCGGGATACTGGAAACGCGGATCACCGTAGCCGGGAAGGGGGGTCACGTATTCCGTTTCAGAGTCGATTTTTTCATCTGATGATGATGGAGAGGGGGGAGTTAAATGTGAGGAGGGAGAGGAAATAGTATGATTCGACGGAACAGATGGAGAAGTTGGTGTAGATGGAGGTTGTGGCTGATGTGATTTCGCAGAAGAGGGGGAAGATGTCGTCTGCTGAGACCGGAGGGATGTGGGGGAGTTGGGCATACTGAAATGTGCAGGGATGTCCTTGGATTCGAGAATGGATTCGAGACCGAGTGGTGCATGCTGGACATGGTGGAAACGAGCACTGGGACTGCTGGGCCCGACACTGGGGGGCTGTGTAAGCGTTTGAGGTGGTGGAGGTTGATCATCCAAAGGCCCTCCAAGCATGCGTTCCATGAAACTCGACTTCATAGGGTGCGGGCAATGCTGATGTATGATCCTCAAGAACGACTGAAAAGCTGTTCTCCCATCAGGACATGTCAACGGAGCTTTTTATATTTACCAACACTCACCGAAATCGTTGCCAATATCCAAACACACCCATTCACCATCTTCATCTTTCTTCTTCTTCTGCCTCTCACGTTCTCTCTCAGCTCTTTCCTTTTCCCTCTCCTTCTGCCTCTCCTTCTCCTCCAACTCCCTCTGTTCCCTAATCTTCGCCTCTCTCTCCCTCTGCTCCTCCAACTCTCTCTCATACCTCCGTCTCTCTTCTTCTCTTCTGGTATTAAATAATCCATACCGATACCCAGTCTTTGGCGTTTCGAAAAACTCTTGATCGAGGTTCAAATCTTCGTCATACTCGTCGTTCTCACCCGTCCCGAAACTTCCACCAGCGCTTCCTTCAAAAGACGCAGAAGATCCATGTGAAGACGTACTTCTTGCACCTCCAACACTGTGACTATGTCCAGAGGCGGTAGAAGATGTTTTCACTGCGTGAGGAGCTTTTTGTATCTGAGGCGGGGGTGCAAAAATAGGACTAGACAATTCTCCTTCGTCTTCCTCATTCACACCATCATCTTCTACACGTTCGTCGCCGGATGAATGGAGTTGACCAATTAAGCGCTGACTTGTTTTCTTTTGTAGTTGTTGCCTTGGTTCAATGGATGTACTGGCCACAATGGTGGTTGAAGAACCTAGACGCGGAATGGGAGGGGGGATTTCTAGGTCCCTCGAGGAGGAAGATGTGATAATAGTCCTCGGACCAAATATCACAACGCTCTTCTTATCACCATCTTCGGCATTGGTCTCCATCTCGACCCGTTTGTCCACTTCGACTTGAACAACCACGCTTGGGATATTATTCGATCCGGTGGTACTAGCGTCTTCTCCTTCCGTAGTAGTAGTGGTAGTCACCGTGTCGTGACTCAAAGACGAAGAAGAAAGAGAGGGATTGGAAACCGTAGAAGGTTGATTCGCATATTCAATCTCCTCTTCATCGTCTTCTTCTACAACCGGTGGATTATCAGGCACAGCATCTGGATAAGGTTCTGGTACACCATCTTCATCTTCATCTTCGTCTTCATCAGAAGGTTCATCTTCGTCGTCGTCCTCCGTAGTTTCGACGTTACTCGTCTCACTCCGTCCGCGATCCCAAGTTGCGAATTCCATTTCGTCTTCATCACTTGACGGTCCAACAGATCTAGCACCTGCAACAACAGTCATACTACTCCCACCTGGCGCACCTCTCCCCGTTGGCGTGATCGTATTCGCACCAACACCACCACCACCGCCACCACCAGCACTACCACCAACAGTCGAACTAGACCCAGCTTCAGAAGTAAAATACCTCCCATGTCCATGCGGAGAATGCGGTTGAACCAAAACAGTAGCAACCGCAGCAGCCGAAGCAGCAGCAAAATGTTCTTCAACAGCTCTCTCATGTTCCTGCATCCTCAACTTCAACTGTCTCTCCATCCTCTCCTTCTTCGCCTTTTTCTTCTTTCCCCAATTCCAAAACCCCACATTCAACGAACCCAACCCCCAATCGTTTTCTTTCTCTTTAGCCTTCTTCAACTCTTTTTCTTGTTTTAATCTCTCCTTTTCTTCTTCCTTTTCTCGCTTCCGGCGTTGCTTTTTTTCTTTTTTTTCTTTTTCTTCGAGAGCTTCTTTGTAGGTTTTTGCTGTGCTGGGGATGCCGCCGCCGAATATTTGCGCGGCGAGTATACCTTGGAGGTCGATATCTTTTTCGTAATGTGCTCGATCGCGGTCGTGGTAGATTCGGTCTTTGCGAACGTGATGATGTCGATGATGATGAGTTGTTCTTCCTCCACTAGAAGTCGTAGATATAGATCCATAAGGATCTTTCAATCCACGTAAAGTCGAACTTGTCCCCGAAGAAGATGCTTTTCCACTCTTCCCACTCATCCCTACACGTGCATCCCCACCATTACCACCACCACTTCGACTATTCCGCATCTTCATTTTGAATTTAAACCGATTGATATATCCCGGTTCTGTTCTCAACTTTGGTGGACACTTCCATAAAGGATTATTCGACCTCACACCACCCCATTCACCCGCTCGTTCTTTCATATCCTCCAATGCCAAAGTCGTAGGATCCAATTCATATTCTCGTTCCCTCTCCTTTTCCTTTTCACGTTCCTCATCTTCTTCCTGTTTCGTTTTCTTTCTGTTGGCGGCCATGGATGAAGGTATACCAGCGTTAATGGCTGTGATTGTGGTTGCAGTGGTCGTAGTAGTGGAAGTGGAAGGTCGAGAGGATTGATAAGATGATGAAGGGTGTTTACGAAATTGTAAACACACAACGCGTAGCCCAGAAGCTTTTTGTTCGTCAATCGTAATCGGGAGATACGTAGGGTCGAAACGAGATCCAACGAGTGGTGTTAATTCTCTCGCTTTAGTATGTTGATGCAAAGAACTCGCATTGGGGAAACTGAAATTGAATTCTTTCCCTCCACCACCACCTCCTCCAATCCAACTTCCAGATCCATGATGACCATGACTATGACCAGTAGAACCATGACCTCCTTTCCGATGATGATAATGATATCGATCCGAATCGGATTCTTTATCAGACGATGAAGAATTGTCGAAATACCCGTGAGGAGGACGTGGTGGACGTTGAATATGGAGATTTACGGCTGGAATTAGGATTTCGGGTGTGACGGCTGGGTGGTCTAGCGGTGGATTGAAGCCGGAGTAGGAAAGATATCGAACGAGGTGTTGAGTGTTTGTAAGTGAGATGATATTTTTGAGTGGGAGGACGTGCGTTGCCTCGTCGTCCTGCGTATTACATTATTAGCTTTCGTAGTGGAATGGAGTAAAAAGACGAGACGTACTTCACGATCTTTGAGAACGGCAAGATAACCATTTTGAATTTTAACCCAACGTTCCCGCCATTCGACACGTACGAGTTTTTGTTGTTGGATAGAACTCCTTCCATGGTGATGGTCTTTCTCACCAAGCGCATAGACGTTAACGCCCATTCCCAATCCACCAGGAACAGTCGTACCACTATGCACACCATACCTATACGGATCCGCAACAATTTGTTGAACCTGCATCGTCTGTTGACCACTTCCTCCCCCACCAGAACCACCACCGCTACCACCACTTCCTCCACCAACAGATCCACCAACACCAGCAACACCAGCAAACGCAATATCACTCCAATCACCACGCCAAACAATCCTCAAAGTCCTAACCCAACCCTCCCAATACGGCTGAACATAAACATCAATCGACCTCGGTATTCTCGAAAGTGCAAGTTCGACTTTTGTTTTGGAAATCTTCTGGCCGTAGTATTCCACCACACCGACGTTAGCGCCAGCGCCAGAATTGAGATTCATGGCTTTGAGAATCTGGGCGTGATAGGCTGCTCGATCTTTATCTTTATCTTTGATCGTCTTGTCTTTGTCTTTCGAATGTTTACCTCCTCCTCCAGCTCCTCCTACTCCTCCTATTCCTATTCCTGTTCCTGTTCCTGCTGTTGAGGTAGCGGCGAGAATAGCTTCAGCTTCAAACCGTTTCTTCAACTTCCCTCTCAACCTCTCTCTCTCCCTATGTCTCTCCGGATTCCATAAATGACAAACTTGATATTCATACAACACATGCGTGGTTTGAAAACTTGGTCCATGAAGTTCAACCAATTCGAATTCATGAATATCATACCACGATATGATAGATTCATCATCAGCTAGAAGTTGACCAGTGGAATATCGGGTTATGGACCAATGAGATGGGTTGATACCACCTGGGTATTTATCCGTATCGGAAGTAACAGCGGCGGCGGCGGGATTTGTTGTGGTAGGTGAACGAGGAAAGGATTCGGTATCACTTTGAGTGATAACAGGTCCGATACGACCACCAGGAATAGAAGGGTCGATTCCAATCGACATCATCCTCGCTGATTTCCTCTTCTTCTTCTCTCCAGAACTCGAAAACCCACTCCCATCAGATCCACTGAAATCTTCCTCAGTATCACTTGACAACCATCCTCTCCCCGTAGTACCACCACCACCACCGCCACTACCATAAAACCCAGTCTTATGTGGAGGTGCAAAGATGATAGGACTAGCTGGTCTCGTACGTGGATCAGGTGCGAATGTTATAGGCGACGGCGGTCGTTCTGGTGATTTCCCCGATAAAGGTGTTGGAGAAAAGATGCGTTGTGGGATGGAAATGGAGAATAAACGATGAATGAGCCAGAGTTTGAGTTGACGAATTGTCCAGGATGGTTCGATGTGTGTTGTGAGCCATTGGTCGTGTTGGACTGTGAATGTGTATTGTAGTAGATTGCTAGACAGCTGTGGGAGGGTTGCTTACTGAAACGGCAGGTTATGATGATTTTCTTCGAGTCGTCGAGCATGGGGAAGGGAGGCAAAGAGGATCATCGATGGTTACGTCCCTTATTTCTCACTCTGATAAGATAACAACAGCTTATCTATCAAAGCTCATACTCTGCCCCATTGGGGTCTAGCCACTTTGTAAGTACATCTCCGTCTCTAGTAATATATTCTTTGTGCGTCAGCACATCCTCCATCGTCTTTTCATCCAAAAACTGCACTCTGAGTGGCTCATGGGCCTTATGTACAACGTAATTCAGGTTTTGCAAAAACGACTTTACAACCTGTCGTTTTGGCTTTACGGAAGCCACTCGGACGCCCAGCACGCGTGCGCTCGGCGGAAAAACATACCCAGACCAAGTTGATGGCCAAACGGTAAGTACGAGATCAATGCGTCGGAGATTGGGTAGGAACGGAAACAAGGGGTGAACGGTGTTGAGGTGAAGGTTGAGATCTATTTGACCGTTGTAATTGACGAAATTGAGTTGGAGAGTATGCAAGGATGGGAAAGGCCGTGTGAGGAGATGATTACGCCACTCTGGAGGGGGGAACGGTGTGTAGAGATTGATGCAGAGTCGGTGGAGGGATGTGAAGATGCTGGATATTGGAACGCAACTGGTATAGCCTGTTGACCATACTTGAAGTGAGTGCGAGAGTGGATCGAGCAAGGGGCCGATTGATGTCGTTGCGGAAGGGTTGATGCCGATGAGATGGGGATGGGAACGGAGGATAGACACCCAGACTTGGGGATCGAGGACGTCAATTTCGTAGATCCAGTTGAGGAACACGAGTTTAGGACACCAGGTATGGGAGATGGAGGGTTCGATCCACGAGCGGTCGGGACAGCGTCCGACGGAGAGGACTTGGAGGTTTGGGATGGCCTGAAGAAGGCGGAGGAGGAGAGAACCGACTTGGGAGTACTGGTCGGTGGTTTCGTCGCCTGCCTGCTTGATATCAATGTCGAGGCGCTTCGTGCACCAGCCAATCTCCTCGACTGCCGCTACGATGGCTGGTAGATGCTTGACCCTGGAAACGAGAAGCCACTCGTACAAGAACGAAAACGCGAGTCTGTGCCATATCTTGCACACACGGACCAGATATCTCCTCGTCACCTAGTAGGGACCTTAGCACGAGTCAACGACAGCGAGAGCATACTGACCAACGACAGCCTGTAGTGCCTCGCCACCTCTCTCGCCCTCGAGCCCTGCATGCGCCTGATGACGAGGTCGGGTATGTCGATGCCATAGGGGACCCAGGTGGCATGGCGGAGGACTTGTGTGAGCAGCTCGTGTGGCAGAGAATCAAGCATGCGATTGGGTCATGTGACTGAGCGACGTGTCTGCTTATGCAACGGCGTGCCACGTCTCATTTCACGGCTACTTATACGCCAGCAGCACTTGTCTCTGCAACAATGAGTGGCTGTAAGTCCTGTCTGCTTGTCCGCCGCACACGCTCACCCGCCCCAGTCAGGTTTCTCAATCTAGTCCGTCCCTTTCTCCCCATCCTCCCAGAGGTCTCTTCGCCAGACCGCAAGGTGCCTGTTTCTAATTTACCACTCCACTCACCCGCTGACACGGCCATAGGTCCCCTTCAACCAAAAGGTCCTGTGGACAGCCGTCACCCTCCTCATCTTCCTGGTCTGCTCCCAGGTCCCTCTCTATGGCATCATGTCCTCAGACTCGTCTGACCCGCTCTACTGGATGCGCGTCATCCTTGCCTCCAACCGTGGTACTCTCATGGAACTCGGTATCAGTCCCATCGTCACCTCTGGCATGATTATGCAACTCCTCGCCGGTGCAAATCTCATCGAAGTCGACTTTGGCCTCAAAGAAGACCGTGCTCTCTTCTCCGGCGCTCAAAAACGTCCGTCGCCAATTCACTTCTTGACGTGTCACTTGAATACTCACGCGTCTCTTTTTTTCCAGTCTTCGCTCTCATCATTTCCCTCGGTCAAGCAACTGTCTACGTCCTCACCGGTCTCTACGGTCAACCTAAAGATCTAGGCGCAGGCGTCTGTTTTCTCCTCATCATCCAACTCGTAGCTGCTGCCCTCATTGTCATCCTCCTCGACGAACTCCTTCAAAAGGGTTACGGTCTTGGCTCCGGTATCTCTCTCTTCATCGCAACAAACATCTGCGAATCCATCGTATGGAAAGCCTTCTCTCCAACCACTGTCAACATTGGTCGCGGTCCGGAATTCGAGGGTGCCATTGTCGCCTTGTTTCATTTGTTGTTTACTTGGAATGACAAAGGCCGTGCCCTCCGAGAAGCTTTCTGGAGAGACAGACTCCCCAACGTCATGAACCTTATCGCCACCATCGTCATTTTCGCTGTTGTGATTTATATGCAAGGATTTAGGATCGAGATCCCGGTCAAGAGCAATAGGTTTAGGGGACAAAGGGGAAGCTATCCCGTTAAACTCTTTTACACTTCGAATATGCCCATTATGCTCGAGAGCGCCCTCACCTCGAATGTCTTTATCGTTTCGCAAATGCTCGCTACCCGTTTCCCAGCCAACTTGCTCGTTCGTCTCCTCGGTGTCTGGGAGGTGCGTTCCATTTCCTCCCTACACTCTTCTCACTCTGATATCTTTGATTACAGCCCATGGAAGACTCACCACAACTCCGTGCCGTATCCGGAATTGCGTATTACATGTCGCCCCCACACACCATGAAAGAAGCCATCCTCGACCCGATCCACACAGCAGTCTACATCCTCTTCATGATTTCCGCCTGTGCACTCTTTTCCAAAACCTGGATCGAGGTTTCCGGTTCGGGTCCTCGTGACGTAGCTAAACAACTCAAAGATCAACAAATGGTATTTCCTTCTAATCTCACATCAAGATTGATGTTGACGCGATACATTGTTAGGTCATGGCGGGTCATCGTGAAGGATCAATGTATAAAGAACTCAAGCGCGTTATTCCTACCGCTGCCGCATTTGGTGGTGCGATTCTTGGATTGCTATCGGTAGCTGCCGATTTGATGGGCGCTATCGGGAGTGGAACGGGTATTTTGATGGCTGTTACTATCATTTACAGCTGTAAGTCATTCATCCTTTATGCCCCAAGGAATGCACTCATTCGCGTTTGTAGATTGGGAAATCGGTATGAGGGAAAGTGGAGGACCCGAGTTGTCTGCCCTTGGTGATTTACTATAGTCGATCTATAACTCGAGAGCTTTGGGGACACGACGAACGACATACATATTCGCACTATTCATTACCTTATACACCCCTTTCTCCCTTGTCATTGTCGTCGTCGTCTCTGAGCTCGAGTTGGCGCTGTAGATCTATATCATAGGTCTCTGGGGGGGGCGTAGATCTGGGAAGGAGGGAACGAAAGAAGAAAAATAGGTTTGGGAGGTTACATTACACCTTTCGGGCTCGATTAGTCTTTTCTTTTGTGGCTCGTTGTTAAAACTCGCTCTCTTGTTATTTAATTGAGGATTATTGATACCCCTTGTGTGATGAACACTCGTCACATATGGAAAGCCGGAGCACCTTGCTGCCAAGACTTATGACAGGACCCCGCAAACAACTACCAAAAAAGGAAACATGAAGGCACAATGTGACTACACCTCCAAATACGGTACACATGACAACAATGATCATATTTATGTCATGCGTGACACACAGAAAACTGGCTGTGTGTCACCTCATCACACACAAGAGAACGAGGCTAAGTACCTGTGCCAAGGCACAGCTAATGCAATGGTAAATCTGAGCTTCAAGTTCAATGGGAAATTTGAGTTCCAAGTTTAATACTAATCTGAGCTCAGATTCAATGTTAATCCAAGTTCAGGTTCAATGTTCATTAATATACTTTACAAACAATCAAAAGCCACTCTGTGTACCAATGTTTTTACAATCCAAGTCCTCGGAATACTTCCTTATACACTACATTGATTGTCCTCCTACTTTCCTGAGCCCGTTCAGGCAACAACACCTTGATCCTATCCTTGGATGTATACCTTGAGAATATCACATACAGCTGTCCATGAGAGAACACTGATGTCTGCAAATCAATCCCCACATACTTGACTGACTGCCCTTGAGACTTGTTGATTGTTATTGCAAAGGCAAGTTGGGCAGGGAACTAGTAATATAATCATCCTAAACACCAACATCTTTCTCTCCACCTATCATCCTTGTTCCATTACACAGTCCATGATCTGGGTCCAAATTTTGGAGAACCATGACTGGACAGCCAGGCTTGAGAGCTAGCTTAGCAAGTGGCAGGCTACTGACATTCAATGACTGGATATACTCTGCAGGATATAGCTGTTCATTATCTTTCAGCTGAACAGAATCCACACTGTAGAGCATGTGTAGATCACCAGTAAACTTGTCCAGGATGGTGGTATTAAGATTATCCACTTCATCATTCCTGGGAGCAAGAATGGTCCTCTCAAGGAAATACTCATCCTGGTGGCCTTGGTGGATTGCAGGATAGATACCTGCAATCAAGGCATCAGAGTCCTCCACAGACATAGTGTGAGGGACCTTGATAGTCTCCAAATTATCCAACCCTCTTCCAGCTCCAATCTCCAGCAACCACTGAGCATGCTGCTCACTCTCAGGATTCCTCTCTAGCCTCATGTTCTGAGCCAAGTAGTAGACCTCAATCTCTCTCCATAGGTCACTCCTGCGTATAGATGTACCAACCATATCCTGTCTTGACCCATGAACAATGACTGGAAGAGTCTGGCAAAAATATTCTCCAAATACTACAGTGATGCCACCAAAGAGAGTATCAGGTTTCTGAAAAGAAAGGATAAGACACTGGTTCAAGGATAGACACTGTACTGACCTCCAGCAAGTTCCTCAAACATCTATCTACTGCCTTGATACTATACTTGTGTTGTATAGGAACCTCATCCCAGATAATGACCTTGGTCTCCTTCAACACATGGTATATCTGGTGGCCCCTTCTGATGCCAGCCACTAATGTTTCATTGGTAGGAATGGGAAACCTGGAATGTGCAGTCCTTTCTCCATCCAACAACAGAGCAGCAATCCCAGATAAAGCAACACAGAGAGCAACCTGGCCTTGGGAGCAGACAGCAATAGCAATAGTATTGTTACGACCTTAGTCTCTGACTCAGGTTGCAAGCCTTTGGATAAAGGAAAGGAAGTAGAGAAAGGAAGAAGGGATGATACAGTTGGTAAAGTGTAAGGAATACATCAAGTATTACTACACTTTATATACTAGTAGTGGCGGCTAATAATAAGAGAGACAAGTAAACGAGTCAGATAGGAGGCATAGCCTTTAGGGATGAAACAGGGGATGGAACGAGGAGTGAAACAAGTATGAGGGTACACGAGGTAACGGGCGCAAGATAGGAATGAACGGTCTAACTATAGTTCGTAACAATACCTCCCTTTCAAGCTTCATGTCCTCATGATGTATATTACTGTAAAGGTCCTTTGTAAAATAAAGCATACGGAATTTTCGGAGAAGGTAAGAAAACGCACTGAGTATTTACTCGTTCATAGGTATGGCCGCTCCCAGAGCTCTGGCCAAGTCCTTCTTGTTTCCTCCAATGAGAGGTGCCTTGTCGACACGTCATAAGCCGATCCAGAGGGGCGCGTGTGGCAGTCCTTCTTTGAATAGGAAGTGGGTGTGATTATTGTACGTGGTGTTGTCGTTGGTGTGATTGCTTAAGAGTTTATGCACTATGCTCCTCCAGTATTCGTTGTCCTTTTTGCCTTCCAATTTCAACGTGTTGTATCCCTGCAGTGGGTGGAAGGTCATGGGTGTGATGGGGGGTACTACCGTGGTGAGGATGGTTTGGAGATGGGCTACTTCTTCTTCGATGTCGGGGTGAAGTAGTTGATCGGCGGCTGTTGCTTCTTGTGTCTTTTGTTCGCATTTATGACAGATGTGATATTGGATGGGAAACGGGTCGTTACTAACGAGTAGTCGGTTAATGATATGGTGGGAGAGATTGTCTGTGCTTCTTGACTCGTATGTATTGAGTCATTCGGCTAGGGCTACGAGGATGCTATGCATCCGAGCTCGCATATTGGAGATGACGATTAGTTGCAGGTCATCGTTGATCTCATATAGGTGTCTCTCCAATTGGTCTCTCCTTCCTTCGTCGATGATAAATTGGTTGAGTCTTGGAGTGGCGTCGGATAGGGTATCCATTATTTTAGATACGCCTTCTTGGGTTGCTTTCATTGCTGCACCCAGTAGTATCATGGTGTCGACTAGGGTCTCTCCTTCCATGAGCTCCTCATGGCTGGTTCTTTCTGGGACAAGTTCATCGAATTCTTTGAGGTAGGGGTATGGAGTAAGTTGGCATTCGGCAGGTATGGTGTGTTATGAAGATAGTTGGCAAAGTCGAGGGTGAAGTGGATACTGCGAGTGATGCGTTGAGTGTAGTGGTTACTTGGAATGCGGGGTCTGTTGTTTATAATTGCTGCTTTTTACCTCCCCTTTTTATAGGTTTCGTCCTCGAAATCTTGCTCATAAAATCTTGTACTGCTTCCTTGGCATTTTCCAGATTTGCTTCATCTTCCCATGTATCTTCTTCGGACGTATATCCTTTCCAGTGTATTAGGTACTGTTTTCGTCTTCCCTTTGTGCGGTGTCCTCGGACTTCATCTACTTCATAGTGTTCCTCATCGTTGATTATCTCGGGGATTGGTGGTGGTGGGGTGTGCTGGCTGTCATACTCGGGTTTGTGATAGGAGGAGAGGAGTCTGCTGTTAAACACGTCGTGTATCGCCCATGTTTCAGGTAGCTCCAGTCGGTAGCTTGTTTCACCTATTTTCTCTTTTACCTGGAATGGTCCATATCTCCTGTGATCAAGTTTTTTTGTCGGCCTTGTTGTCCTAATATTGTCTGCTTCAAGCCAAACTTGGTCTCCTGCCTTGTACTCGTGTTCTGGTTTTGTGCTATTCCATTTCTCCATTTGCGTCTGGCTCTGTTGTAGCATCTCGATCGTTTTTTGGCGCATGTCTTGTAACTCTTGTATTCGTTCCGTGATCACAGGTGCCTTGGATGTGTTTGAGATATTCCCTTTCCATGGATGTCATCCATATACTATCTGGAACGGTGAATGTCCTGTGGTGCTATGTGTTTTGTCGTTATACTGGAATTCCACTATGCTGAGCCATTTTTTCCAGTTGTCCTGTGCATGGTTGATTACGTTTCTGAGGTATGCTTCGACCTCCTGGTTTATGCACTCTGTCTGACCGTCTGTTTGTGGATGGTATGCCGTGGATAGGTTACATTGGGTGCCGGTTGCTCTACAAAGTTCTGCCATGAATTTTGATGCAAACTGTGGACCTCTGTCACTGATGATCCTGCGGGGTATCCCATGTTGTCTCCATATATCATCACGATAAATGTCTCCTAACTCTTCGGATGATAGGGTGGTGTTAACTGCGCATAGTCTGATCATTTTGCTGAAACGATCAATGATGACAAGTATTGCATCATATCCCTCTAATTCTGGTAGTGGTCCTATCATGTCGATTGATATTTCTTCCCATGGTCCGATGGGTATCGGTAGTGGATAGAGATGTGTGGTAGGTTGTGTCCGGAGTATCTTGTTTCGCTGACATGTGTCACATCCCTTGATGTATCGTTTAACATCATTGCGCATCTGTGGCCACCAATATGTCCTTTTGAGGAGTTTGATCATTCTGTGCTGTCCCGGGTGTCCTACATCTGTTCTGTCGTGGTGTTGTTGGAGTATTTCTTGGCGTAACTCGGCATTTGGTAGTACATATATTCTTCCTTCGAACATAGGCAATCCATCCGTTTCCCATATCTCCTCTGGTCATTTCTCCTTTTCTTTTAGCCACTGTGTTTCTCTCCTTTGCTCCTTTCGTAATCGGTGTTTCAGGTCCTCTTCTCCCGATATTTCCCAAATTTGTCTGATCTCGGTAATAGTGTTGTTGAATAAGTGGTCGGGTAATAGCGTGATATCTGTGTTATCTCTGGTGGTGTCCGTTTTTGCTAGTCTTGATAGCACGTCTGCTTTTGTGTTTGTCTTTCCGGGTATGTGTTTTAGCATGTAGCAATATTCTTGTAGTTCCAGTTGCCATCTTGCCTGTTGTCCTGTGAGTTGTTGTGGTTTCCTGAAGTATTCTAAGTTCTTGTGGTCCGTCCATATCTCGAATGGTTCATTGGCATTGAGTAGGTACTGTCTCCACATTTTGACTGCTTCTCGGATTGCTAGTAGTTCTTTGTCGTAGATTTGGTAGTTTCGTTCTGCTGGTGTCATTGTTCTTGAGTGAAAGGTGATTGGGTGCCACTGATCATTCTGGTTTTGTGACAACACCGCTCCTACTCCATATCCCAATGCGTCCACTTCTACCCTGTATTGTCCTTTGTCTTGAGGCATTGCTAGTACTGGTTTGCTCATGATCTTTTCCTTGATCTTCTCAAACGCCTGTTGTTGTTGTTCTGACCATGACCATTGTGCATCTTTCTTCTTCAGCTCGTGTAGGGGTGTTGCTATGTTACTGAAGTCTTGTATGAATCGTCGGTAGAAGTTTGCAAAACCCAGGAATTTTTCGACGTCTTTTACAGATTTGGGTGTCGGCCATTCTCTTACTGCTTTCACCTTCTCTTCCTCCATTTTGACGCTGCCTTGTCCGACTATAAAGCCCAATATGGGTATTTCCTTCGCATCGAACACACATTTTGATCGTTTGAAATAGAGTTGGTGCTTGGCTGCAATGTCTAAGAACCACGTTGTTCTTTTCTCGAGTTCTTCCTGTGTGGTTCCTGGAATGACAAAATCGTCCATGTAGTTGACAAGCGTTCCCTCATGTAACATTTCCCGAAATACCGTGTTCATCATCCTCTGAAAGGTCGCCGGTGAATTGCTCATCCCAAAGAACATGACCGTAGGTTCGAATAATCTGCTGTTTGTTACAAACGCTGCCTTCCATTCATCCCCTTCTCTGATCCTGACGTTGTTATATCCCCAAATGATATCGAGCTTGTTGAATACCTTCGCATCCTTTAACTGGTCTAGGACTTCGCCTATGAGTGGCAGTGGCGTCTTGTCCTTGATGGTGTGTTCATTCAGCTTTTTGTAATCCTGTACCAGGCGTTTTGTTCCGTCCTTCTTTGGTATGAAGAAGCATGGGGTGGCGTAGGGGGATTGTGATGGTCTGATTCGTCCTGAGGCGAGGTTTTCGTCGAGGAATTTCTGTAGTTCCTGCTTCTCCATTATTGTCATTGGGTAGACCTTGGACTGTAGTACCGGGGGTGCATCTTCGGACAGATTTATCTCGTGGTCCCATACTGTGTATTTGGGTAGTTTGTTGAAGTTTTTCTTGTTGAATAGGTGGGTGTATCGTCGGAGGTATGGTGGTAGATCTTCATTGTTTGTCTGGTCCGCCTTTTTCTCTTCAATGTGTTCTTTGATTGTCCGTATTCTCTCGTTGAACCGTATGTCGCTATGTGATATTTTGCAATTGTCTGGGCATCTGGTGAATTGTATGATGTGATTGTTCCAATCGATCTCCGGGTTATGCTTGACCAGCCAGTCGTGTCTGAGATATAAGTCTGTACTTTCCAATTGTGTTACTAGAGCGTCGATTTGTTCCGTATGGTTGCCGTTGTTTAATACCAGTTGTGCTTTGTCCATTATTTCTCCTTTTTTGTTTTCTGTTCCGTTGGCATTGATTACTCTGATCGGGATTTCCAGGGGTTTAGTCGGAATCTGTTCTTCGTCTACCGTTCGTTGTGCTATGCACGTGTGGGTGCATCCGGAGTCTACAAGGGTTGTAATTTGTCTGCATCCTTTTCTTGTCTGGATTGTTGAGTCGAGGAGAAGTTTGCGCGTGGAGTTTCGTTTCTGGGGGATCACATATCGTCTATTGTGGGCTAAAACAGAAACTCTAGATTTATTGGTTCGCGGGTTTGCGCCTACTTGGAGCCTTCGACAAAATCCTCTTTCTCCTCCATTTCTCGTTCATCTTCCTCGTTGATCTCTCTGATATGCGCTTTCTTGGGTGCCCAGCAGTTCTTCAAGATGTGGCCCTGTTTGCCACAATTGTAACACGTTATCTTGGTGTATGTGACTTTCGTCTTCTTCCTGCAGTATTTGGTGATATGCCCGTAGAGGTTGCAGTTGTAGCACCTCGGTTTCCCATTCTGATCGGTATCTGCTTTTTGTCTTCCTATCTCCATGGGTTGTCCTCTACCTCCATAAGTAACTCTGGTGGTGGTTCTGACATCTCCTTGGGTGATGTCCGTTGCTTCATACCCTTGTCCTACTGCGAGGATTGTAGTTTTCCATTTGGTGTATGTTGTTGGGACAGAGGTTGTCGGGTAGCCTACTATGGTTCGAATGATGTCTGCTCGGGTGTGGCATTTGAGGAGGAATATTGCGTGGGTGTCGTCTGTCCCCGCTTGGGCTTTCAATACCTTGAATTCAATTAAGAAATCTGCCGTGTTCTTCTTCCCTTGTTTGAACGTCTCGATTTCTCCTTCTGCTATGGCTTTCCTATTTCCCAAGGAAAATGTGGCTTCTATTTCCTTTGTAAAGTCATCCCAATCTGGTGTTTTCTTGTTCTGGATGGCTTGGAGCTGCGTGTTGGCGTAAGGGCCTGCTAGCCCCCCTTTCATTCTTGCCAAAATTGCTACTATTTTCTGTTCTTCTTCTTCTATCTTGTTGAATATCAACCATAAGGATATGGCTCTCCACCAATCATCAAATCTGGTTCTATCCCCATTGAAATATCCTGGCTCCGGGGCTAGGTTTTTTGGGATGTTGACTTCTTCTGTCATTTCTGGTTCTGTTTCTGGTTCACTGTGTTCGTTTGCATGGGTCTCGGTGATTTCTCTATCGGCTGTGGCGTCGGCAACTTCTGTGTCGATTTCTTCTTCAGATGCGGCTAGTTCCTCATCTGTGCCGTGTTTGGATTCTTTCTCGTAGGTCTCGGCGATATCTATAGCAGATGTGTTCTCGGCGACTTCTATGTCGAATTCGGTTTCAAATAGAGCTGTACTTTCGTCTACGCTGTGTTCGGATTTCTGCCGTTTAAGGCCTTCAGGGATTTCTGATTCTGTTGATCGTTTAGATCCTGTTGCTATGGGTGAACCCTGGATGTCTGTTGGTCTCGGAGCTCTGTGTCTTCTCGGTGTTCTCGATGAGCTACTGTTGCTCATATACTGTTGTCCTGGTCGGAGGCTATTATTCCAAGCCTAGCTATGAATAGTGGCACCTCTCTTGCAAGGTGAGTCGAATGACACTTTACCAAATGTTACGACCTTAGTCTCTGACTCAGGTTGCAAGCCTTTGGATAAAGGAAAGGAAGTAGAGAAAGGAAGAAGGGATGATACAATTGGTAAAGTGTAAGGAATACATCAAGTATTACTACACTTTATATACTAGTAGTGGTGGCTAATAATAAGAGAGACGAGTAAACAAGTCAGATAGGAGGCATAGCCTTTAGGGATGAAACAGGGGATGGAACGAGGAGTGAAACAAGTATGAGGGTACACGAGGTAACGGGCGCAAGATAGGAATGAACGGTCTAACTATAGTTCGTAACAAGTATTGAGAATAAAGGTCTTGCCACATCCACCTACACTGTGGATAAACAGCATCTTTCCCTGGTTGTTGGTGATAGAGTCCATGGCAGCATTGAAGGCAATAAACTATTCATTGTTAAACCTTTGGCAAATTTGGTTGATCTGGTTAGCCAGATCATCATGGTTGTATCACAGTTCAGCAGCCAACATATAGTTGTCAGCTTGATCATACCATTGTTGTCCACTGCCTGGGCTCTGGGGAGTAGGCATTGGAGGAAAGTCAAGGAAAGTTTTACCTGACTTTTTGAGGATCTGTTCCAGCTTGTAAAGGCCATAGTCTTGAACCTGCTCCTTAGTAAACTCCCTCTCTCAGTACACCTCTATCCTGTCCAACTTATGCCTCAAATCATTACACATCCTTTCCCTATACTCCTCCCAAAGCTCCTCAGGCTTGGTAGGATGGTCATGGAGGAGAATAATCCCAAAGAGCCTTCTCAGTGATACTCCAGTCTCAATCTCTGAAGCCTCTCCCAAACAAAGAACCCACTCCCTATCAGTCCCCTAGCTAAGCATGTATTCCTGTAGGTATCATGGAGAGTGTCATCTACAGTATGCAAATTTCTAAAGGATGTGGTACCAGGAACAGCTGTCAGTAGTAGTCTGAGGAAGAACCTTTTACCTTGAGCTAGAGAGGCAAAGTACATCCTTCCAATTGCAGTTCCTCTCTGTCTTGGATTCCAGGCCTTGGTAGACTTGTTGTAGGTAAAGTCCTTGGGAAAGTCCTGGTAGAGAATGGTGTTAGCCTGGGGAAAGTCCTGGTTTGCTTTGAACCAAGCAGTAAGATCAGTGTTAGTAACACCCTGTCTGGCCAACACCTGCTCTGGTTGGTCCTGTTGAAGTTTCGGACATATTCTAGGAATAGACTATGAAGCCATTATGATAAAAATAGACTGATCCGTTACTTTCCAGTAACTTCAATCCATAGTAACTTCCTATGAGTTGCTCTGTATATGATAAGAGTCATAAAGTCAATTGGTACTTAATAGATTATTCTATATAGTTCCAATGACTGGTATAATATGTTCTGCAGTACTCTGCAGATACTATGCCGTAGTTAGTAGGAGTCATAAGGAATGTTCTATATATTCCTAGTATTTTATGTAGTATGACTCATCTATGTTCTTACACATATATAAACCCCATGTAGTAGACCAAATTCTGCATCTTGTTCAATTGAACAACTTCTTCATCATTGCTTATCTTCTTGAGTACAACATAAGTCTCGATCTCCTTGACTTTAACCTCTCTATCTCTGACACCAACCACTTCATTAATAATATCTGTCTATCTGAATTACCTTTCTACAGGTATCAGATAGAAGCTTATTATCTTGGTGAGTAGACCCTATGTTCTCTCCCACTGCATTCACTGCTACCCCAGCAAACAACTCGTTATGGTTATTTCCTCAACAGGTTATGGACTCCAGTAGCCTTACCAATGGTTAAACCATTATCATCTCCTCTAACCAAGATAGGATGATAGGGCTTTACCTGACAGAGTTATCCTTGCATTTAATCATTGCTAATATGAGGATTTTCTTCTAGAAAGAAATTCACTTGACAAAGATATTATGTCTACTAATAATATCGTCACTAGTTTGCCTAAGCTCAATGGGCCCAAGAACTATGTGTTCTGGTCTAGAAGGCTTCAGGATGCCCTAACTCTCATTTCTGTCACTGGTTCTGACCAGTCCGGATGGACTGGGACAGATCAGGATCTCTCCCCTAAAAATCCTGCCACTTTAACAGAGGAGGATAGAAGGAGAGATCAACTGAGAGGTCAGGTATTGGCTGTTATAAATGGTACTTTACCTGATTCCCTACTACTCCATGGACATGATACTCCTGGATTCCTTTTTTTTTTTTTTTTAAATCAACAATTTATATAGTGGTGCTCGAACGCAGTCCGCGTGTACATACATACAAAGGCAGAACATACAGAATTGTTCAGAGAAGGGAGAGTAAACTACAAGTAAACTAACCCCATGAGACTCATTGTCATCTAGCGCGTACACTAGAGAGATGTTTGATACCTACGATGTTCAGCAAAAAGAGAGAAAAGAGAGAAGGAAGGGATTCGGAAAGAGAGAGAGTGAGAGAGAGAAATTGATAGAAGAGAAACTATCTACTCGCAATCACAAGGGGAAACATCAAATGGTACATAGTGTGTGGGCAGGTATTTGCCCGGGCACCATGGGAGAGATGGATTTTGAATGAAAACTATATAAAATAGTAGACGAGCAAGGGAAGGGGAGATAGAGAAATGAATCGGAAATCCATAACTGGGAGAGCAAAAGAAAAAAGGAGAAGAAAGGAAAAGGATCCTATACAGGTGTAGACCTGAACCTCCTTTGGACTTGATGATGATGTAACAGTGGGATTGAACCAGCATGGATACGAGGGCGGTCAGGTTCCGAGGGGAAGCTGAACACAGAGGGGTTGCGATACAAGAAGTTGACGAATGTTTTGATTGTGTCGACACCAAAGTGGTGATCAAAGTTGTTGCATCGATACAGGATATGTGACCGCGTTTGCACCATTTGACTGTTGCAGTGGTGGCACGAAAGATTTTCATTAGGAAAGAATCGTAGTTGATACTCTCCAATCAGGGCGTGGCATAGGATGGCGCAACAAGCTCTTGCGAAGAGCTGGGGTCAGTATCCGCATTCTCGTATCCATGGACCGGACTTGATGTGTGACGGTAAGGTGGAGGCCCCATTCGCTCGCACCGGGAGGTGGAGAAAGGAGCTACCGCTGTAAGTTTTGAACCCGAACATGGCCTGCCATGTGTGAATGGCACGTTCGGCAGACTTCTTTTGTAGGTAGTCGATCGAGTTTGGTACTCGGTGGTTTCGACCCCGGTTAGGCCAGGCGACCATCTGGATCCAGTCGTGAGTGGCTTTTTGTATCCCGTACTTGCATTTTGATGGCGTGTGGTAAAAGGAAAGGCGGTGTTGGTCTGACTTGCTGAACCAAGCCAGGAGCACCTTTGACGTAAGGATAGACTGTCACTGGCAGGAGTGCGGCGAACAGTCGAGTAGGAGCCGGGAGGCTGCAATGGAGTCAGTGAACACGTGAATGTGTTCAACCTGGTCGTAGTCAGCAGTAGCGAGCACCTTGGTAATGCCCAGGTACTGTGCTACCAGTTCTGTGTCCATCGACGTAGTTCCTCCGAGTCTCTTCATGATAGAGCTCCGGCCGTCAAGATGTCGAATGGTGGCTGCCGCCGTGAACTGGCTGGTAAGCGGATTGGGATTGGGGTGGACCAAGCCGTCCGTGCTGATCGTGATAGATTTTTTGTCCGTCGTCATGTTCATCGTTACATCATCCCAAAGCATCTTTGAGAGGTGAGGGTTGTCCCGGTTGAATCCTATAAAAGTTACATTAGTAGAGAAACGGTCAAGTAACCTACGTCCGGGCCAGAGAGATTTAGAAAAGGGACTAAAATGTTCTATATACCGAGTCTCAGGGGTGGGGTGCAAAAAGTCCATCACAGCTCCTAATGTCTTCTTCTTCTGAACCTCCGTGAAGTTCCTGATGTGAAGTCGGTGGGGGGAAGAGTGGTATTCTTTGGTTAATCTTGCCAAAGCGTGTTCATTGTCCAATGTATGAAGCCTTGACGATTGTCATTCGGCCAACTTTCGGAGATGAAGTTTGATGGGCATGAGCCCCGCAAGGGACTCTACACCACCAGTGGGAGAAGTCCGGAAGGCCCCGGTGATCCAGAGTGCCACCCTTCTTTGCATTTTGTTGAGGACTTCACAAGTTCCCTTGGTGCGGGATCAATCGTGAAACCAAAGTTGATATCCATATGTTGCAACCGGTATGACACACGAGCAGTACAATAGCCTCTTGTTGCTGGGGGACAAGCCCCTGACAGAGTTCCCCAGCATCTTCATTGCTTTGATCATAGAGATCGCTTTGGCAGAGTAGAATTGTATGTGTTCTTTGAAGGTCAACGTCTGATCAAAGTAGAAGCCGAGGTACTGCCAGTCGGTCTTCAGTTTGAGGGGGTTATGACCCATGAATGGTGGGGATCCCAAGTCAATCGAGGGATTCGAGTCTTGTCTTGCACGTGTAAAGTGAAAGATTTCAGACTTGCCATGTTCAATTTCAAGGCCAAATTCATTCATGAGCCACTCCATTTCGCGGTACATGTGTTGTAGGATTTCCACGTTCTTTTCCAGAGACGGGGATTGCGTGATTAGAGTGCTGTCGTCGACGAACGACAGGACATCAAAGTCCCACTTGTCGCGGTGTTCCTCCATACGGATGTCGAAGACGTGTAAGAGGGGGGCAAGGAATAGAGCGGAGAGAATAGGGCCAAGGGCCGAGCCTTGACCTACTCCTACCGCTGCGTCGTATTCCGGGGAAGTCTTGTTGTTCCACCGGTAAGTGGTGCAGTGTTCCTTGAGGTAATTGTCAAAGAATGCAGCGACCTGGGGAGAAAATCCTTGTCATCATAAAATTTCGATGAGAAGATCGTGGTTAAGGGAAGGGAAGAATTGGGCCACGTTGAATGCGAGCACCGACGTTTTCTTCTTCTTCGTCTAAGCTCCCCGTATAATGTGCATCAGGAAGAGACCCACGTCCTCGGTAGACCATTGGCGGATCACTCCCAATTGGTGCAGATGGAGGACCTTGAATTTCATGGCCTCGAATTGGAGTCGTTTAGCGAGCATTTTCTCGATTAGCTTGCCAAACGTGTTGAGGAGGACGATTGGTCAGAATGCCTTTGGAGTGGAGTAGTCGGGTTTGTTGGGTTTTGGGATAATCACCGACGTTGACTTTTTGAAATGGGTAGGCCAGTGCCCGAAGTTCAGACATGCACTACCGATTTTGAGGAGTAGACCAGTGCAAGTTTCATCGGCAACGATCTGTTTGAGATGGGACCAGGAAATATGGTCGGGACTGGGGGAGGAAGAATTCAAGGTATCCTTGAGTGACTCCATCATCTCAATGAGAGAGAAATCTACCCAAGTCCTATTCTCCATTCCGTTCGGGGGGGGAGCTCGTCCAGAACCGCTGCGTTAGTTGGTCTATCACAGGTAGTGTTGTAGTGGAAGTCGAGAGCCGTCCACAGATTGTCTAGTGTGAGACAAGGTCAGCCATTGTGACGCATGGCTTCCATAGCCAGGAGTGCGTGGTCCTTAACCCATGGCATGAGATCCCACGGGCATTTTCGGTTGACAGAGATTTCTTGTATCTTTTTGTCGAAGTATGCTCTTTTCTTCCTCCTCGTAGTTTTGTGAAAAGCGTTCCATTTGCGCTTGTTCTTGCGGTCCGTGCAGTGCATAGCGAGTGCGGTCGAGCACTCCTCGGTCCACCAGGTCTTGGATCTAGTGGTGACCTTGGTCTTCTTCGCATTTTGAGTCCAGGATCTGTCAAACAAACCTCCCAATTTGGCAACAGCTCTCTCCAGCTCGTCTGCGTCATTCATCGGCCAGTTCTTGTTCTTGATTCCTTCTATGATATCCGTCAGAAATCTGGTTTCCTCTTCCAAGTCTTTGGGGATGGTCAGTCTTTCGACAACGACATCCATCTGCGGAATAGGCAACCTGATTACCAGAGGGGCATGGTCTGAGTTATACCGATCACTGTCCTGGATAGCGTGGGAGGGAATGTGTGGAAGCATTCCCGAAACGAAGATTAGGTCGATGACCGTGTCTGGTAGGTTGGGGTCCAAGGCATATCGAGTCAGCTTGGCCTTAGATGGAGTTGTCCTCACAAGATTGAGGGCTTTGGTGACCATAAGGAGCCGGTCCGCACTCGCCGGATGTTGATCCATTGAAGGGTCCCGGAACTCCGATCTGATGTTGATGTCTCCTCCCAAAAGAAGAAAGGGCGGGAGGTCAAAGAGTCGCTCCTCAAGGAATTGGAGTGCAGTGTTACAGCTGTCGTTATAGATGTTTAACAGCAGTAGTTCTTCTCCTCCCACGTATAGAGATATACACAGGAGGTCTCGATGGTCGATTACGTCTCTTCGGATGGAGGGTCAGAGTTGTTTCAGCCTTTTATGAGCAAAGGCAAGGACTTGCGGAGTGGTACAGTATTCCATGTTGACCGTATGTTGAGGGTATTGTCGGCATCCCACTTGAAGGACTTCTTCGGCGATAAATGGATAAGAAAGGAGCGTCCAATCCGGGTGAACTGGCCTCCTACGAGGGGCGATCTGTCGTTAGAGACAGATGAGGGGATGTCTTGGAGGTATCTCCAAGAGGGTTCTTGTATGAGGAGGAGGTTGACATCACCTCTACACGCGAGAACTGTCTCCATCACTCCATACAATCTTCCTATGTTGTGAGAGCAGACCTTCAACTCACTCAGGAGTGAGCGAGGAGGCCTGTCTTGCTCGTCGGGGATGTTATTCATTGAGGGAGGGTAGTCTGGCTTTGACTAGCCCGGGATGGTGAGGAGGTGGGTGATGGAACTCCTTTGTTTGCTCGTAGTTCGAGTGCTTTGTTTGCATGCCAGTCATGGTCAAATCACTTTTTCCAAAACTGACATTTTCGGTCGGTAGCGAGGTGGTCCTTGCCACAGTTGGAGCACGTCGCCTTGTGGGGGCATGGTTCTCCGGAGGGGTAGCTGCAATAGGCGGAGTGGCCTTATCATTGCTCTTGCAACAGTGGGCGAATGATCGGTGGTTGGCAGTGGAGTGTGGCCCTTTGCAGTGTGCACAAGTAAAAAGCCTCGCTCGGCAGCAAACTAGAGGGTGGCCCCAATGGCAACATTTGCCGCAGAATGGTACTCCCGGGTTTGCAGTCACCTTCCTGATGCAGAAGAGCCCTCCGTAGATGTTGAGGAACTTGTCCTCGATTTTTGCCAAGTTGGACCCTGCCTTCGAATCCCAGATTTCAAACCACACCGTACAGGTGTCCGAATGTTTTGAATTTCGTCAAACACGGGGCTGCGACACAAATTGGATGGCATCGGAGTGGATCGAACTCCGGACGCTGGAGACCACATTGGCCTCGGTGAGGATCTGTCCTCGGGGGGTGATGTAACTTACATCCATGACTTTCACGAATGATTTGGACTTGGGGAGGGTAGCATCACCCGTAGTGATCCCTCCAAACTTATCTTTGAGCCACGCTTTGACTACGTCGAGCTCCGTGGGGGTTAAGACCTCCGAGGTGTGGACCATAAGGCCCAGCTTACCCTGCGAGGTGGTAATAACCCTCGTCTTGGACTTCTCCGTGATTAGGCATGCATTGAGAGAGTCGATGATGGCCCCGAAATTGGTGATGGTAGGACCGGTGAGAAGGGGAATGATCACCTGCTTTTGCGAGGGACTATTGAGGGTAGAACGAATAGTGCCAGCCTTTTTTTCCGGCTTCTTATTCGCAGGGGAGGCGGAGGGTGAGTAGGCGGCGTCATACATTGCCACAATCTTCTCATTGGAAAGTTCAGGGAATTTGCTAGCAAACTCTAAGAGTTTGAGTGGATCCCGAGCATTGGTGGAGGGGGCGGCATTGGAGGGGGCTTTCTTCGCTGCCATCGTAGCATAGGAGGATTTTGCTCCTTCCTGGGGGTTGGTTCCCTTACTGTTAGGCATGGGAGCCGGAGTTTTGATGGCCTTGGCAGGCACGGTGGCAGGGGCGGCCGTGGTAGGCGCAATGGGAGTTGTCCTCTTCGGCCCGGGGTTTCCTGTAGCTGGAGTTTTTGGTTTCCTGGCTCGCTTCCTCTTTCCGTGAGCCACAGTCTTGAACTCCACCTCGGAGATCATTTGAACGTCATCATCGGAGATACCCAAATGAGTGACATCATTGCTACCAGTGATACCCAGAGTGACAATGTGTTCGATGACCTCCATGCAGACATCGTCAGGATTACGTGTGGGGCTTTTGGAGGCCATACAGGGGGGGTGTGCAATGTCCAGCTGAGGGGATCCCTCAGCGTGGACAGCGTACTTACCAAAGGTTTTCCCCAACCATCCTTAGAGATCGTTCTTTCCTTCATCGACTATTACCTTAAGCTATCCCATTTTCCTTAAGGTCTCTGTCAATTCCGTGAAGGCTTGCCCGAACACCAGTCCTTCGTTGCCGCTCATGTTGAAGGTGCTGCAGGCTTTCACCCATTCCGAGATCTTACCAACCTCTTTCACAGCATCCTCGTAAAATTCTTCAGGCCCTTCTCCCTGGCCCTCCTTGTCTTCGTCTTCGTCTTCTTCAACTTGGACTTTCTTTTTGGGCGTGAGTTTTTCTTCGACCTGCTCTGCCCAGTTCTCTCCCGAGTAGTAATGGTCTCCACTGGCTCTTGTCCATTTGGAGACATGGTGGCTGGTGCGGTCGCCTTCACCTTGGAGGGGGTTTGAGGTGACCAAAGTGGGTGTGGTCGGCCTACTGCTTTGGACCGATAGGGGGATGGTATTACTGTAGGCTTGGTCCATGGGTACGAACGGCCTAGTTGTAGTTGGCGTCCTAGGGAACAGGATGCCGGGGGCTGGCAGGGCCAGAGGGGCTGCAAAGATGGAGGGGATTGGAACACATGTTGTGTTCCCGAAGAGTTCCCCATCACCGTCGGGCATGGGCTCTCTTGGAGAGAGATTCGAACGTAGCGCAGGCATTGTGTATCCTAGTACTGTAGACTAATACCGTGTAATCGACTTTTGTGAAATCGATGGTGGTGGTACGAGTCAAAGAAGGGATTGACTCCTGGATTTCTTTGGAGTGACTTGAAAACCTGCTTTGGGACATCTTCTCCTGCTGCAGTATATTCAATCCTGCAAAGAATGCTGCGAAAGCACATCTCTGGGAATCAAGATCCAGCAATGGATCTAGCTGAATTGAGAATGATGGCTTTTCAATTAGAAATAGCTAAAGTAAAGTTACCAGAAGTTCTTGGCACAATAATTGCTTTGAACGCATTACTACCCAATTGGAATGCAGTGGCACAAACAACATTAGCAAATAATAATGATGTTGTAGTTTAGTAAGCTATAAATGCTGAGTGGTCAAGATGTGAAGGATCCAGGCCCTCCATGTCTAACCAACAAACATCCTATACTGCTACTGCCAACTACCAGAATTGCCCTCAGGGCAATTTCCCTAGGACTTATCCTAGACCACCCTGGAACTACTTCCATCCTGGAGGTGATACCAGGGCCTAGCTTGTGAGAGAACCTTACCACCCTGTCAATCCAAGTGGGCAGCCCTCTCAGCCTTCTCCACCTACTCCTACCTGGATTAATGTCCAGAAAAAGAAGAAGCCCAAGAAGGGCAGAGGTAAACCACAGGCCATATGGTGGGCTTTGCCACTGCTACAGAACCAGCAGTCCATCTCTTCACTAGTTTGGGGATGACCCCCTTTGACCTGATAAGGCACATGGATGTGCCTCGACCTGCTCCTGCTCCTGCTCCACCAACCACTCATGTCTTAGTGAGTGAGAGACCAAAACCTGTGACTTGGGTTAATCCCGATGTTGAGGAAATGACTATAACAAGTTGTTTGCTAGGGTAGCAGTAAACACAGTGGGAGAGAATATAAGCTTCTATCTGATACCTGTAGAAAGGTAATTCAGATAGACAGATATTATTAATGAAGTGATTGGTGTCAGAGGTAGAGAGGTTAAAGTCAAGAAGATCGAGATCTATGTTGTACTCAAGAAGATAAGTGATAATGAAGAAGTTGTTTGATTGAACAAGATGCAGAACTTGGTCTGCTACATGGGGTTTATATACATATAAGAACATAGATGAGTCATACTACATAAAATACTAGGAATACATAGAACATTCCTTATAACTCCTACTAACTGCAGTGTAGTACCTGCAGAGTACTGCAGAACATATTATACCAGTCATTGGAACTATGTAGAATAATCTATTAAGTACTAATTGACTTTATGACTCTTATCATATACAAAGCAACTCATAGGAAGTTACTATGGATTGAAGTTACTGGAAAGTAATGGATCATAGTCTATTTCTAGAATATGTCCAAAACTTCAACACCCAAGAAGGTCCAGTAGGTGCACCAAAATGCTCATGCTGAGCTTGAAAGAAAGGTGCATGCTGAAGTACAAAACTTATGTTTTACTGCCTTACTTGAGAACTCACTGTGGATTTAACAGGTGATCACCTGGTGTGACTGCATCACTGGTCCTTTGCTTATGCAAATGGCAAAGAAATGTGCCCTTGATCATTATGATCAGAGGATACACCAGGTTTCTCATCCCCATACCCAACAAGGACAATCAGTGACACCTTCTGGTACACCTTCTGTTCCTTCTGGTCACCCCCCAGGTTGTACCTGAGAGGGACACATGAGGGTGAGTAAATAGTTCTTGAAGCATAATAACCCCAATATTAATGCAACTCGTGTCCACTTTAACTTTCTATTACCCATTGGTTTGCTATATTCCTTAATAGTTTCACCCAAATTTGGGACAAAAATCAATTTGGGATTGCACCATGTGGTAAAGATCCCAAGCATGGACTCCATTGCCTGGGGCAATTCTCTTGAACCTGGAGAAGTTTGGCCATACTACCTTTTTTCTCTGGAGGAAATAGTAGCTCTAGCTATCAGGACCTATGATGAGGAATTCCCTCCTCTTCCTTAGCCCTCTCCACCTATGGAGCCCTTTCAAAGTAAGAAACATTCTCTTACTTTGAAAGTCAAGATCACTTATAGGTGACCTGCCACACTTACATTGTTGGTAGATGAAGCCTTCAAGTAGCTTGAAGGGGAGAAAGAGGTCAACAACCTCATAGCACTGGCTCAAGATATTGCCTACAACATCTGTAACCCTAGAAATCCTGCAAATGCTGCTGGACCCCTTCCAAAGTCCCCAAAGTCCAAACCTTTTGCTTCAGCACCTCAATCTGAGGTGTCTCTCAGACTTTCATTGACCAACTATGGAAGTGACTTCAAGAAGAAGGAAGAAGCTGGGTATGTGATCAATTCAATCTCAGATACTCTTACTAACCCTGATACACAGTTCTGTCACCAACATACTGACTGGCCATCTTCGCAAGAAGAAGGGCAAGGGCAAGGGGAAGGGATGTTGGGGACCAGGCATGTAGATACACAATTGGGATCCTTAGGATCCCATAATAATGTTGTTACATACAGAACAATGAATGAGAAGTGTTTTAACACTTCTCAATTTTCTTGCTTCTCTACACACATGCCTGATCAGTATTTAAGAGTACCGAATCAAATAAGATCTTGATTGCTAAGCAATAATCAAATTATAATACCACTAGAAGAATATAGTGATGTATGGTTATTAGACTCAGGGGTATCATATCATTATACCCCTTATGCAAAAGACTTTATTAACTTCAAAGAACTTGAAGTTTTGATCCTGATTAAAACTGTAGGAGCACAAGGTCCCTACCTTAATGTGGTTGGTCTTGGTGCAGTTATGCTTAAGCATAGAGTCTATAACAGGAAAACTGATAGTATTCAACTAATGCAGATATTAATATATCCAGTCTTCCTTCTGAAAGGAACCTCTGAACAACTAATGTCAGTGGGACAGTTTTGCCATCTTGGCATAACTGTTAGAACAGATGCCAACAAATCAGTAGTTGTTGACAGTGAAGGAAATACTATTCTTCAAGCATATCCTTCAACAAATCATAATACTACTTTACATTTTGTTAATACCAAAATTGTACATTTGGAGCATGCAGCTATGACTGCTGATCCAATCATTGGCTACAAAGTTGTATATGTGAGATTAGGACATCCCTCTAAGCCCTATTCTCTCCACTCTATTCCTCGCCCCCCTCTTACACGTCTTTGACATCCGTATGGAGGAACACCACGACAAGTGGGACTTCGATGTCCTGTTGTTTGTCGATGATGGCACTCTGGTTGCGCAAACCCCGTCTCTGGAAAAGAACGTGGAAATCCTTCAACACATATACCGCGAAATGGAGCGGCTCATGAACAAATTTGGCCTGGAAATTGAACATGGCAAGTCGGAGATCTTTCACTTCACACGTGCTAGACAAGACTCGAATCCCTCGATTGACTTGGGATCCCCACCGTTCATGGGTCATAACCCCCTCAAACTGAAGACCGACTGGTGGTACCTTGGCTTCTACTTCAATCAGACGTTGACCTTCAAAGAACACATACAATTCTACTCTGCCAAAGCGATCTCTATGATCAAAGCAATGAAGATGCTGGGGAACTCTGTCAGGGGCTTGTCCCCCAGCAACAAGAGGCTATTGTACTGCTCGTGTGTCATACCGGTTGCAACATATGGATATCAACTTTGGTTTCACGATTGATCCCGCACCAAGGGAACTTGTGAAGTCCTCAACAAAATGCAAAGAAGGGTGGCACTCTGGATCACCAGGGCCTTCCGGACTTCTCCCACTGGTGGTGTAGAGTCCCTTGCGGGGCTCATGCCCATCAAACTTCATCTCCGAAAGTTGGCCGAATGACAATCGTCAAGGCTTCATACATTGGACAATGAACACGCTTTGGCAAGATTAACCAAAGAATACCACTCTTCCCCCCACCAACTTCACATCAAGAATTTCACGGAGGTTCAGAAGAAGAAGACATTAGGAGCTGTGATGGACTTTTTGCACCCCACCCCTGAGACTCGGTATATAGAACATTTTAGTCCCGTTTCTAAATCTCTCTGGCCCGGACGTAGGTTACTTGACCGTTTCTCTACTAATGTAACTTTTATAGGATTCAACTAGGACAACCCTCACCTCTCAAAGACGCTTTGGGACGATGTAACAATGAATGCGATGACGGACGCAAAATCCATCACGATCGGTATGGATGGCTCAATCCACCCCAATCCCAACCTGCTTGCCAGCCAGTTCACGGCGGCAGCTACCATTCAACATCTTGACGGCGGGAGCTCTATTATGAAGAGGCTTGGAGGAACCATGTCGACGGAAACAGAACTGGTAGCGCAGTACTTAGGTATTACCAAGGTACTCGCTACTGCCAATTACGACCAGGTTGAGCACATTCATGTGTTCACCGACTCCATTGTGGCCTCCCAGCTCCTACTCGACTGTTCACCGCATTCCTGCCAACGACAATCTATCCTCACCTCAAAGGCGCTCCTGGCTTGGTTCAACAAGTCAGACCAACACCGCCTTTCGTTTTATCACACGCCGTCGAAATGCAAGTATGGGATACAAAAAGCCACGCACAACTGGATCCAAACAGTCGCCTGGCCTAACCGGGGTCAAAACCACCGAGTACCAAACTCGATCGACTACCTTTGCAAGAAGTCCGCTGAACACGCCATTCACACATGGCAGGCCATGTTCAGGTTCAAAACTTACAGCGGTAGCTCCTTCCTCCACCTCCCGGTGCGAGTGAACGGAGCCTCCGCCTTACCATCACACATCAAGTCCGGACCATGGATATGAGAATGCGGATACCAGTCCCAGCTCTTCACAAGAGCTTGTCGTACCATACTATGCCATGCCCCGATTGGAGAATATCAACTACGATTCTTTCCTAATGAGGATCTTTTGTGCCACCACTGCAACAGTCAAATGGTGCAAATGCAGTCACACATCCTGTATCGTTGTAATAACTTCAATCACCACTTTGGTGTCGACACAATCAAAACATTCGTCAACTTCTTGTGTCACAACCCCTCCACGTTCAGCTTCCCCCCGGAACTTAACCACCCTCGTATCCGTGCCGGTTCAATCCCACCGTTACATTGTCATCAAGTCCAAAGGAGGTTTGGGTCTGCGCCTGCGTAGATTCCTTTTCTTTTCTCTCCTTTTTTCTTTTGCTCTCCCAGTTATGGATTTCCAATTCATTTCTCTATCTCCCCATTCCTTGCTCGTCTACTATTTTATATAGTTCTCATTCAACTTCCATCTCTTCTGTGGTGCCCGGATAAATACCCGCCCACACGCTATGTACTGTTTGATGTTCTCCCTTGTGATTGCGAGTAGATAGTTTCTCTTCTATCAATTTCTCTCTCTCACTCTCTCTCTTTCCGAATTCCTTTCTTTCCCTTTTCCGCTGAACATCGTAGGTACCAAACATCTCTCTAGTATACGTGCTAGATGTCGACGAGTCTCGTAGGGTTAGTTTACTTGTAGTTTACTTTCCCTTCTCCGAACATTCTGTACGTTCTGCCTTTGTATGTATGTACACGCAGACTGCATTCGAGCACCGCTATATAAATTGTTGATGGAAAAAAAAAAAAAAAAAAAAAGGACATCCCTCTAATCATATCCTCAATTACTTTGAGAAAAATATGATTAGGTTTACTCTGGTATGGATTCCTGAGCAAAAACCAGTCTGTGATGGTTATGCCAAGGGAAAGATGAAACCCTTTAGAGAGAACCCTATATGCACAAAGTGTCCATTCGAAAGAATTCACTTGGATTTAGTTGAACTTCCAATTTTTTCTTACCATAAATTTAAATGGGTCATGACCATAATGGATGACTTTTCCTCTCATAGATGGATTTGCTTCCTCCATAAGAAATCAGAAGCAGCAGAAGAAATGAAAAATTTCATTGCCTTAATTCAGACTCAATATGAGACTAAATTAAAAAATCTCTGCACTGATAGAGGAGGAGAGTATGCAACTGATGAGTTGCAATCTTATTGGCACTCACTAGGGATTATACATGAGACTAGTGCACTGCACATACACTAACAAAATGGCCGAGCTAAATACTTGAACCAAACTTTAATGGATAAAGCAGAAGCCATAAGGCATCATGTTTGTATTCCTAATGGTTGGTGGGAGTTTTCTATAGATCATATGATACATATCTATAATAAAACACCAGTATCATGGCTCATGTGGAAAACACCTTATGAAGTGTTGAATCAGAAGATTCCAGACATCTCCAAAGAGAGAGTCTTTGGCTGCAGTGCCTATGTCTTTCTCCCAAAAGAGATAAGAGACAATAAACTAACAGCAAAGTCAGAACTCATGATTTTCCTTGGTTGGACATCAGATAGGAAAAACTATTGTTTCATGAGGCACCTTAATGGAAATGTAATCTATACATCTCCAACAGCCATATTCAGTGAAGAACATTTTCCTAGATGTAATAGGAAAAAGCAAGAAGAACAGATAAACCAACCATCATCTTCTACTTCTCAAAGCACACCTTCAGAAGTAATTGTCTTCCATACTCTAGATCCATTTAGTGGTTTACCTCTTAATAGACCACCAAGTCCTATACCCCAAACTTCTTCCTTTTTTTTTTTTTTTTTTTTTTTTTAATCAACAATTTATATAGCGGTGCTCAAACGCAGTCCACGTGTACATACATACAAAGGCAGAACATACAGAATGTTCGGAGAAGGGAAAAGTAAACTACAAGTAAACTAACCCCATGAGACTCGTTGTCATCTAGCACATACACTAGAGAGATGTTTGGTACCTACGATGTTCAGCAAAAAGAGAGAAGAAAAGGGATTTGTAAAGAGAGAGAGTGAGAGAGAGAAATTGATAGAAGAGAAACTATCTACTCGCAATCATAAGGGGGAACATCAAACAGTACATAGTGTGTGGGCGGGTATTTACCCAGGCACCATGGAAGAGATGGATTTTGAAAGAAAGCTACATAAAATAGTAGATGAGCAAGGAGAGGGGGAGATAGAGAAATGAATTGGAAGTCCATAACTGGGAGAGCAAAAGAAAAAAAGAAGAAAAGAAAGGATCCTACGCAGGCGCAGACCCAAACCTCCTTTGGACTTGATGACAATGTAACGGTGGGATTGAACCGGCATGGATATGAGGGCAGTCAGGTTCTGGGGGGAAGCTGAACATGGAGGGGTTGCGATGCAAGAAGTTGATGAAGGTCTTGATTGTGTCGACGCCGAAGTGGTGATCGAAGTTGTTACAATGATACAGGATGTGTGACTGCATTTGCACCATTTGACTGTTGCAGTGGTGGCACAAAAGGTTCTCATTAGGAAAGAATTGTAGTCGATATTCTCCAATTGAGGCGTGGCATAGGATGGCGCAACAAGCTCTTGCGAAGAGCTGGGGTCGGTATCCGCATTCTCGTATCCATGGACCGGACTTGATGTGCGACAGTAAGGTGGAGGCCCCATTCGCTCGCACCGGGAGGTGGAGGAAGGAGCTACCGCTGTAAGTTTTGAACCCGAACATGGCCTACCATGTGTGAATGGCACATTTGGTGGACTTCTTGTGTAGGTAGTCGATCGAGTTTGGTACTCGGTAGTTTTGACCCCGGTTAGGCCAGGCGACCATTTGGATCCAGTTGTGAGTGGCTTTTTGTATCCCATACTTGCATTTCGACGGTGTGTGATAGAAAGAAAGGCAGTGTCGGTCTGACTTGTTGAACCAAGCCAGGAGCGCCTTCAATGTGAGGATAGACTGTCACTGGCAGGAGTGCAGCGAACAGTCGAGTAGGAGCCGGGAGGCTGCGATGGAGTCGGTGAACACGTGGATGTGCTCAACTTGGTCGTATTCGGCAGTAGTGAGCACCTTGGTGATACCTAAGTACTGCGCTACCAATTCTGTGTCTGTCGACGTAGTTCCTCTGAGCCTCTTCATGATAGAGCTCCTGCCATCAAGATGTCAAATGGTAGCTGCCACCGTAAACTGGCTGGCAAGCGGATTGGGATTGGGGTGGACTGAGCCATCCGTACCGATCGTGATGGATTTTGCATCCGTCGTCGCATTCGTCGTTACATTGTCCCAAAGTGTCTTCGAGAGGTGAGGATCATCCTGGTTGAACCTTGTAAAAGATACATTAGTAGAGAAACGGTCAAGTAACCTACGTCTGGGCCAGAGAGATTTAGAAACGGAATTAAAATGTTCTATATACTGAGTCTTGGGGGTAGGGCACGAAAAGTCCATCACAGCTCCTAATGTCTTCTTCTTTTGAATGTCCGTGAAGTTCTTGATGTGAAGTCGGTGGGGGGAAGAGTGGAATTCCTTCGTCAATCTTGCCAAAGCGTGTTCATCGTCCAACGTATGAAGCCTCGACGATTGTCGTTTGGCCAACTTTCGGAGATGAAGTTTGATAGGCATGAGCCCCGCAAGGGACTCTACGCCACTAGTGGGAGAAGTCCGGAAGGTCCCAGTGATCCAGAGTGCCACCCTTCTTTGCATTTTGTTGAGGACTTCACAAGTTCCCTTGGTGCGGGATCAATCGTGAAACCAAAGTTGATATCCATATGTTGCAACCGGTATGACACACGAGCAGTACAATAGCCTCTTGTTGCTGGGGGACAAGCCCCTGACAGAGTTCCCCAGCATCTTCATTGCTTTGATCATAGAGATCGCTTTGGCAGAGTAGAATTGTATGTGTTCTTTGAAGGTCAACGTCTGATCAAAGTAGAAGCCGAGGTACTGCCAGTCGGTCTTCAGTTTGAGGGGGTTATGACCCATGAATGGTGGGGATCCCAAGTCAATCGAGGGATTCGAGTCTTGTCTTGCACGTGTAAAGTGAAAGATTTCAGACTTGCCATGTTCAATTTCAAGGCCAAATTCATTCATGAGCCACTCCATTTCGCGGTACATGTGTTGTAGGATTTCCACGTTCTTTTCCAGAGATGGGGATTGCGTGATTAGAGTGCTGTCGTCGACGAACGACAGGACATCAAAGTCCCACTTGTCGCGGTGTTCCTCCATACGGATGTCGAAGACATGTAAGAGGGGGGCAAGGAATAGAGCGGAGAGAATAGGGCCAAGGGCCGAGCCTTGACCTACTCCTACCGCTGCGTCGTATTCCGGGGAAGTCTTGTTGTTCCACCGGTAAGTGGTGCAGTGTTCCTTGAGGTAATTGTCAAAGAATGCAGCGACCTGGGGAGAAAATCCTTGTCATCATAAAATTTCGATGAGAAGATCGTGGTTAAGGGAAGGGAAGAATTGGGCCACGTTGAATGCGAGCACCGACGTTTTCTTCTTCTTCGTCTAAGCTCCCCGTATAATGTGCATCAGGAAGAGACCCACGTCCTCGGTAGACCATTGGCGGATCACTCCCAATTGGTGCAGATGGAGGACCTTGAATTTCATGGCCTCGAATTGGAGTCGTTTAGCGAGCATTTTCTCGATTAGCTTGCCAAACGTGTTGAGGAGGACGATTGGTCAGAATGCCTTTGGAGTGGAGTAGTCGGGTTTGTTGGGTTTTGGGATAATCACCGACGTTGACTTTTTGAAATGGGTAGGCCAGTGCCCGAAGTTCAGACATGCACTACCGATTTTGAGGAGTAGACCAGTGCAAGTTTCATCGGCAACGATCTGTTTGAGATGGGACCAGGAAATATGGTCGGGACTGGGGGAGGAAGAATTCAAGGTATCCTTGAGTGACTCCATCATCTCAATGAGAGAGAAATCTACCCAAGTCCTATTCTCCATTCCGTTCGGGGGGGGAGCTCGTCCAGAACCGCTGCGTTAGTTGGTCTATCACAGGTAGTGTTGTAGTGGAAGTCGAGAGCCGTCCACAGATTGTCTAGTGTGAGACAAGGTCAGCCATTGTGACGCATGGCTTCCATAGCCAGGAGTGCGTGGTCCTTAACCCATGGCATGAGATCCCACGGGCATTTTCGGTTGACAGAGATTTCTTGTATCTTTTTGTCGAAGTATGCTCTTTTCTTCCTCCTCGTAGTTTTGTGAAAAGCGTTCCATTTGCGCTTGTTCTTGCGGTCCGTGCAGTGCATAGCGAGTGCGGTCGAGCACTCCTCGGTCCACCAGGTCTTGGATCTAGTGGTGACCTTGGTCTTCTTCGCATTTTGAGTCCAGGATCTGTCAAACAAACCTCCCAATTTGGCAACAGCTCTCTCCAGCTCGTCTGCGTCATTCATCGGCCAGTTCTTGTTCTTGATTCCTTCTATGATATCCGTCAGAAATCTGGTTTCCTCTTCCAAGTCTTTGGGGATGGTCAGTCTTTCGACAACGACATCCATCTGCGGAATAGGCAACCTGATTACCAGAGGGGCATGGTCTGAGTTATACCGATCACTGTCCTGGATAGCGTGGGAGGGAATGTGTGGAAGCATTCCCGAAACGAAGATTAGGTCGATGACCGTGTCTGGTAGGTTGGGGTCCAAGGCATATCGAGTCAGCTTGGCCTTAGATGGAGTTGTCCTCACAAGATTGAGGGCTTTGGTGACCATAAGGAGCCGGTCCGCACTCGCCGGATGTTGATCCATTGAAGGGTCCCGGAACTCCGATCTGATGTTGATGTCTCCTCCCAAAAGAAGAAAGGGCGGGAGGTCAAAGAGTCGCTCCTCAAGGAATTGGAGTGCAGTGTTACAGCTGTCGTTATAGATGTTTAACAGCAGTAGTTCTTCTCCTCCCACGTATAGAGATATACACAGGAGGTCTCGATGGTCGATTACATCTCTTCGGATGGAGGGTCAGAGTTGTTTCAGCCTTTTATGAGCAAAGGCAAGGACTTGCGGAGTGGTACAGTATTCCATGTTGACCGTATGTTGAGGGTATTGTCGGCATCCCACTTGAAGGACTTCTTCGGCGATAAATGGATAAGAAAGGAGCGTCCAATCCGGGTGAACTGGCCTCCTACGAGGGGCGATCTGTCGTTAGAGACAGATGAGGGGATGTCTTGGAGGTATTTCCAAGAGGGTTCTTGTATGAGGAGGAGGTTGACATCACCTCTACACGCGAGAACTGTCTCCATCACTCCATACAATCTTCCTATGTTGTGAGAGCAGACCTTCAACTCACTCAGGAGTGAGCGAGGAGGCCTGTCTTGCTCGTCGGGGATGTTATTCATTGAGGGAGGGTAGTCTGGCTTTGACTAGCCCGGGATGGTGAGGAGGTGGGTGATGGAACTCCTTTGTTTGCTCGTAGTTCGAGTGCTTTGTTTGCATGCCAGTCATGGTCAAATCACTTTTTCCAAAACTGACATTTTCGGTCGGTAGCGAGGTGGTCCTTGCCACAGTTGGAGCACGTCGCCTTGTGGGGGCATGGTTCTCCGGAGGGGTAGCTGCAATAGGCGGAGTGGCCTTATCATTGCTCTTGCAACAGTGGGCGAATGATCGGTGGTTGGCAGTGGAGTGTGGCCCTTTGCAGTGTGCACAAGTAAAAAGCCTCGCTCGGCAGCAAACTAGAGGGTGGCCCCAATGGCAACATTTGCCGCAGAATGGTACTCCCGGGTTTGCAGTCACCTTCCTGATGCAGAAGAGCCCTCCGTAGATGTTGAGGAACTTGTCCTCGATTTTTGCCAAGTTGGACCCTGCCTTCGAATCCCAGATTTCAAACCACACCGTACAGGTGTCCGAATGTTTTGAATTTCGTCAAACACGGGGCTGCGACACAAATTGGATGGCATCGGAGTGGATCGAACTCCGGACGCTGGAGACCACATTGGCCTCGGTGAGGATCTGTCCTCGGGGGGTGATGTAACTTACATCCATGACTTTCACGAATGATTTGGACTTGGGGAGGGTAGCATCACCCGTAGTGATCCCTCCAAACTTATCTTTGAGCCACGCTTTGACTACGTCGAGCTCCGTGGGGGTTAAGACCTCCGAGGTGTGGACCATAAGGCCCAGCTTACCCTGCGAGGTGGTAATAACCCTCGTCTTGGACTTCTCCGTGATTAGGCATGCATTGAGAGAGTCGATGATGGCCCCGAAATTGGTGATGGTAGGACCGGTGAGAAGGGGAATGATCACCTGCTTTTGCGAGGGACCATTGAGGGTAGAACGAACAGTGCCAGCCTTTTTTTCCGGCTTCTTATTTGCAGGGGAGGCGGAGGGTGAGTAGGCGGCGTCATACATTGCCACAATCTTCTCATTAGAAAGTTCGGGGAATTTGCTTGCAAACTCCAAGAGTTTGAGAGGATCCCGAGCATTGGTGGAGGGGCCGGCGTTGGAGGGGGCCTTCTTAGCTGCCATAGTAGCATAGGAGGATTTTGCTCCTTCCTGGGGGTTTGCTTTGGTTCCCTTACCGTTGGGCATGGGAGCCGGAGTTTTATCCTTTGCAGGCACAGCAGTGGGGGCGGCCTTGGTAGGCGCAGCCTTAGTAGGCATGGTAGTTGGCCCCGGAGTTCTTGGAGCTGGAGTTCTCGGCTTCCTGGCTCGCTTCTTTTTCCCATGAGCCACAGTCTTGAACTCTGCTTCAGAGATCATTTGAACGTCATCATCGGAGATACCCGAGTGAGTGACGTCATTGCCACCGGTGATGCCCAGAGTGACAATGTGTTCAATGACCTCCATGTGGACGTCGTCAGGTTTGCACATGGGGCCTTTGGAGGCCACGCGGGAGGGGTGTGCAACTTCGAGCTGTGGGGTTTCCTCAGCGTGAACGGTGGTGCACTTACCAAAGTTTTTCCCCAACCATCCTTGGAGATCACCTTTCTTCTCATCGACTGCTACCTTAAGCCATCCTACCTTACTCAAGGTCTCCGTCAATTCTGTGAAAGCTTGCCCAAACGCCAGCCCTTCATCACCACTCATATTGTAGGTGCTGCAGGCTTTCACCCACTCTGAGATCTTACCAACCTCTTTTACAGCATCCTCGTAGAATTCTTCAGGACCATCTCTTTGGTCCTCTTGGGTTTCGTCTTCGTCTTCTTCGACTTGGACTTTCTTCTTGGGCGTGAGCTCTTCTTCAACTTGCTTAGCCCAGTTCTCTCCCAAGTAGTATTGGCCTCCGCTGATTCTTGTCCGTTTGGAGACACGGTGGATGGTACGGTCTCCTTCGCCCTGGAGGGGGTTCGAGGTGACCGAAGTAGGTGTGATTGGCCTACTGCTTTGGACTGACGGGGGAATGGTGTCACTGTAGGCTTGGTCCATGGGTACGAACGGCCTAGTCATAGTTGGCATCCTAGGGAACAGGACGCCGGGGGGTGGCAGAGCCGGAGGGGCCGCAAAGATGGAGGGGGGTGGAACACGTGTTGTATTCCCGAAGATTTTCCCCTTGCCATCGGGCGTGGGCTCTCTAGGAGAGAAATTTGAATGTAACGCAGGCATTGTGTATCCTAGTACTATAGACTAATACCGTGTAATCGACTTTTTGTGAAATCGATGGTAGTGGTACAAGTCAAAGAAGGGATGCCCCAAACTTCTTCCAAAGGTTCTCCGGAAGATAGGACTTATAGATCTGTTCATGGACATATTCTAACTCCTTTCCCTAAACCTAAAAAGAATAAAGGAAAGGGAAAAGCACTGAATATTGATACAGATATTCAGGAGGAGTGGGATGGTATTGTGCAAAACATTCTCTTTTCACCAAGAGAAACACAAATACCAGAAGACAATGACAGTGATGGGTTATCATATGCTGATCCACCCAATCACCTTGAAGGTCCGAACAATCTGCCTTCTCAAAGAGATAATCCAGATGTACAACTATTCATACCCTATACCCCTGTTGAAGATGATTGGGATGCTGGTCCTTCTGTACCACAAGGTCACTCAGATCAAATACTGGTTCCTGAAATACCTCAGAGACCACAAAGAACCAGAAAAGTACCTGAACATCCAGGAAACTTCTATGGTTCTACAAAGCATCTAACCAAAATTCTTCAGGACTATAAGATGTTCCAACCTCCTAAGTCAAAATTAACAAGTACTACTAGTAGACTTGTTAGACAAATTCGATTAGAGGCTTCTAAACCTGGAATAATCAATGGACGCTCTCAGCACGAAGCTTTTACAATGGAAGACTTATGCAAAGAAGGAGGAGTAGGGATGATCAATTATCTGTACACTCAAAAAGTCGAATCACCATTAGTTTCTATTTCTTTCAAGGATCTAGATTGACTACCATCAGAAGAGAAATCTAAATAGTGGAAAGTGCTTAGAAGAGTTAAATTTACTCAAAGAAAGACATGTTTATGACTTAGCTAAACTTCTACCTGGAAGAAAAGCTGTTAAAAATAGATGGGTCTTCACACCCAAATCAGATGGTTAATACTGTGCTCAACTAGTAGCTAAAGGATTCTCTCAGATAGAGGAAATCAATTACGATGAACTATCTTCACCAGTAGTCCATTATGAGACAGCACAATATTTGTAGTTGCTGCCCTTAATAATTGGGAGATGCTCAGTTTAGATGTTAAAACTGCCTATTTCTATGGAAAACTAGATAAAGAACTCTATATGGAACTTCCAGAAGGTTTTAATACAGGTTGTGGTAATACGGTTTGGAAATTGAACCAAGCCATTTATAGACTAAAGCAATCTGGATGACAATGGTGGAAGGAATTGACTAAGTCAATGACTGACCTAGGATTTGTCCGATCCAAATTAGATACTGGAGTCTATTATTACTACGACCCTGAAACCAAAGAGCTTATTATAGCTCTAGTCTATGTAGATGACTCAATGTTTGTTAGGATCAGAGACTCTAGACTTCTACATGAGAAGCAAGCACTCTTTATGAAGAAATGGGAATGCCGAGACCTTGGTCTAACCAAAGAGTTTCTTGGTATGAAAATTTCGCAAAATCCTATAAACCGATCAATCACCCTAGACCAAATAGATTATCTAGGAAAAGTTCTTGATCGATTTAAAGTAATTGGAAAGGAAGAAATCCCATTACCAAATGGATTTATCTTCGAATCCAATACAGGAAAAGCAACACCTGACTTTATAAAGAGGTATCAACAGTTAGTAGGATCAGTTATGTATTTGATGATAGGCAGTCGGCCCAATATAGCCTTTGCCACTGTCAAGTTATCACAACATATGACTAATCCTACTAAAGCACATTATAATGCAGGCTTACATTTGCTAAAGTACCTTAATGCTACTCGCAAATATAGAATTACCTGTGGTGGAAGTTCTATGCAAGGCCTTAATGCCTTTTCTGATTCTGATTGGGCTGGTGATCCAATTAGTCATAAATCTGTAACTGGATATTTCTGTTTATTAGCCAGTAGAGCTATTGCTTGGTTAAGTAGAAAACAGAAAACCATTGCATTATCTTCCACTGAAGCCGAGTATATGGCTTTGTCAGATTGCAGTCGACAATTAATTTGGACTGTCAATTTGTTGGAAGAAATTGGTATCCAATCATTGGCTCCTTATCTCTTTGGTGATAATGAGGGTTCAATATTTTGGGCCAAAAATCCAGTAACAGAAAAATGATCAAAACATGTCGACATCAAATACCATTATATTCGTGATTTGGTAGAAGAAGGAAAGATTGAAATATTCTCTGTGAAAGGCATGGAAAATCCTGCCAATATTCTCACAAAGAATTTAGACAAAATTAAATTTAATCTATTCCAACCTCACCTTGGCTTGACGTTTGAGTAATTAAAAACTCTACATCAATACAGAGCAAGGAGGAGTGTTGAAGTTTTGGACATATTCTAGAAATAGACTATGAAGCCATTATGATAAAAATAGACTGATCCGTTACTTTCCAGTAACTTCAATCCATAGTAACTTCCTATGAGTTGCTCTGTATATGATAAGAGTCATAAAGTCAATTGGTACTTAATAGATTATTCTATATAGTTCCAATGACTGGTATAATATGTTCTGCAGTACTCTGCAGATACTATGCCGTAGTTAGTAGGAGTCATAAGGAATGTTCTATATATTCCTAGTATTTTATGTAGTATGACTCATCTATGTTCTTACACATATATAAACCCCATGTAGTAGACCAAATTCTGCATCTTGTTCAATTGAACAACTTCTTCATCATTGCTTATCTTCTTGAGTACAACATAAGTCTCGATCTCCTTGACTTTAACCTCTCTATCTCTGACACCAACCACTTCATTAATAATATCTGTCTATCTGAATTACCTTTCTACAGGTATCAGATAAAAGCTTATTATCTTGGTGAGTAGACCCTATGTTCTCTCCCACTATGTTCACTGCTACCCCAGCAAACAACTCATTATGGTCATTTCCTCAACAGGTCCTCTGGGTTGAAGTAGACCATGTGTTGACCCTCCAAGTGAACTGGAAGACAATAGACTGGAGGGATCTGAGCATATATCCCAAACTCAAGGATATGCAAGCAAGTCTCAACAGAGGAAATGTACCATACATCCAGGTACTGCTTCATCTTATCTCTCTCCTGATCCTCTACACCTAACACCACCAGAGTTGCCCTATCCCCTCCCTTGTGAATGTACTTGGACACATAGCACACCGACATGATCAACACACTAATCTCTACATTGATGTAACACTGGAACTCTGAACTTAGCAGCTTGGAGAAGGGAATGACCCAGGCATTGGTATAGGCAAACCCATTCTTCTCAAAGGTGCAGCCATTATCAGGGCAAGCATACTTGGGATAGCCATTCTCTCCCCACTCAGTCACAGCCTGGAAGGGTTTGGGAAGCGTTTAGTGCACCACTAGTTGACCATGTATCAAGCAGTATGGTGACTACCACCACATAGACTATGGAGCATGGTGGAAGTGATGATGTTGAAGAGAACAGGCTTAGTGACAGGATCAGGGAGTTGGGCAGAAACAATGGTGTCAATGTGGATGACATCTCTGATCTTATCCTCAGATGTGAGGAAGACCAAGAGATGCATGTAGGGAAGACCTCTCTTCTGGAACTCAATTGTGTGGACCATCCCAGCCATACCTCCAAAAAACCCATTCCTAATCTTCTTTAGCAGTCCATTCTTCTTCTGCTCAAACACCCTAGCCACAATATCAGGTCTATCAGAGGCTATCTGTCCAGAGAGGAGGTTGTTGACAATCTCTGGCCATTTGGGATTGGCAGTCATGGTGATAAACATGTCAGGTTTGTTCCCATTTGTCCTACAGATGGCCATAGAGTCTTGGAACAGCTGGTACATGTGTTACTCACTGCCCATATAAGATGAGGGCAGGATAACCCACTGGCCATAGTTCTGATTGATGTTGAGATTATCATCTCTATCACCAATCACAACATCCTGAAGACCTGGACAGTTTGTGAGCTTAATTCAGTGATGTAGAAATTTACAACTTACCCTGGTAGACCTCAGCTCTCAATTCCTTCTGGTGAGTCCTGATCCAGGTTAGAGTACTCTGCTCAACAGAAGTCCAGGCATCTACCACAAACTGCTGGAACAGTCTACCACCATAAAACAGTAGTGGTTGGTTACCAGGTTGGATATACAGGCAGTATGCATAGTAGCAATGCTGGGTAACCTTTGTAGATCACTGTTGTGGATGATCTACTTGGGCATCATTGCTCTACCTAGTCATCAGAGTTGTAGATATAGATCTGGGCAAATCTGGGAGCCTCATTTGGAGGGGGAAGGAGAGTGCCAGTCTTGTAGTATACCTGGCCCTTAATTTTGAAGCAGTAGGGACCTATCAAGTTGGTCAGAGACATGGGTCACTCATATCTGGTCCAAATTACATACCTGCTGACCATGTTACACTCTGGTTAATATCAACTCCCAGTGAGAGAAAAGCAAAACTGGCATTGTACTACCAAATAGCTACCTTGAACTTGGCAGACTGAGGGCTTTGTCCAGTCATGAGGGAAAGTGTGGTTGAGAGAATAATAGGGAGGAAGTTGAATCTGGCCTTGGAGACAGCAAATGCCAAACTTGGGAGCATGAACGTATGAGCTGGATAGCTTTTTACTGTCAAAGTGAAGAACATGACAGTTTTTTTTTTTTTTTTTTTTTAAATCAACAATTTATATAGTGGTGCTCGATCACAGTCCACATGTACATACATACAGAGGTAGAATGTACAGAATATTCAGAGCAAGGAAAGTAAACTAAAAGTACACTAACCCCACGAGACTCGACACTATCTAGCACATACACTAGAAAGAACTTTGGTACCTAAGTTGAACAGCAAAAAAGAGAGAGAAGGAATTCAGAAGAGAGAGAGTGAGAGAGAGAAACTGATAGAAACAAAACTATCGACTTACAGACACAAGGGGGAACAACGAATGGTACTAGTGTGTAGAGGGGCATTTACCCAGACACCATGGGAAAGATGAATGTTGAATGAAGCTACATAAAATAGTAGATGAGCAAGGAATGGAGAGATAGAGAAGTGGATTTGAAGTCCATAACCATGGAAGCACAAGAAAAAGTTAAAATAGAAGAAGGGACTCATGCAGGTGCAGACCCAAACCTCTGATGGGCTTGACGATGATGTAACAGGGGTATTGAGCCAGCATGGATATAAGGGTGCTCAGGTTCTGGTGGGAAACTAAACACAGCAGGGTTGCAACATAGGAAGTTGACAAACTTCTTAATATTGTTGACGTTGTAGTGGTGATCAAAGTGTTGGCACCAATGGAGAATATGTGACCTGGTCTGAACCAGTTGATTGCTGTAGTAGTGGCAAGATAAATCTTCAGTGGGGAAGAACCTAAGGTGGTATTCTCCAATTAGGGCATGATATAGTATGGCGTGACAAGCTCTCACAAAGAGCTGGGGCTGGTATCCGCTTTCTTGTATCCAAGGGCCGGAGTTGATGTGTGATGGTAAAGCAGAGGCCCCATTCGCTTGTACCAGAAGGTGGAGGAAGGAGCTACCACTGTATTTCTTAAAACCAAACATGGCCTGCCATGTGTGAATGGTGCATTCAGTGGACTTTTTTTGTAAGTAGGCAATGGAGTTCAGTATGCGGTGGTTTTGACCCTGGTTGGGCCAGGCAACTGTTTGAATCCAGTCGTGCATGGCTTGTTGGATCCTGTATTTGCACTTAGATGGAGTGTGATAGAAAGAAAGGCAGTGTTGGTCAGATTTGTTGAACCAAACCATAAGCGCCTTCGAGGTGAGGATAGACTGTTGCTGGCAAGAGTGCATCAAGCAGTCAAGTAAAAGCTTGGAGGCTGCAAGGGAGTCCATGAACACATGGACGTGTTCAACCTAATCATAGTTGTTGGTGGCAAGTACCTTGGTGATACCTAGGTATTGTGCAACTAGTTCAGTATCAGAAGACGTGGTTCCTCTGAGCCTTTTCATAATAGAGTTTCCTCCATCTAAGTGTCAAATAGTAGCTGCCACCATAAACTGGCCAGCAAGTGGGTTGGGGTTGGGGTAGACCGAGCCATTCATGCCTATAATAATAGACTTGGGGTCCATTGTCACTTTCATCATTACATCATCCCAAAGCATCTTCGAGAGGTGGGGATTGTCCCAGTTGAATCCTATAAAAGATACATTAGTAGAGAAGTGGTCAAGTAACCTATGTCCGGGCCAGAGAGTTTTGGAAACAGAATTGAAAGATTCTACATAGCAAGTTTCAGGAGTGGAGCATAAAATATCCATTACAGCTCCAAGTGTCTTCTTCTTCTGAATCTCCGTGAAGTTCCTAATGTGAAGTCAGTGGGGGGAAGAGTAGTATTCTCTCATCAATCTTGCCAGTGTGTGTTCATCGTCCAATGTATGAAGTCTTGATGTTTGTCATTTGGCCAACTTTTGGAGATGGAGTTTGATGGGCATGAGCCCCACAAGGGACTCAACACCACTGGTGGGAGAAGTCCAGAAAGCCTCTGTTATCCAGAGGGCTGCTCTTTGTTGCATTTTGTTGAGGATTTCACAGGTCCCCTTTGTATGGGACTTATTGTGAAACCATAGTTGATATCCATATGTCACCACCAGTACAACACACGAACAGTATAGGAGTCTTTTGTTTCATGGGGATAAGCCACAGACAGAGTTGCCTAGTATCTTCATCGCTTTAATCATCGATATGGCTTTGGTGGAGTAGTAACAGACATGTTCCTTGAAGGACAGAGTCTTCACACCCCTTCTTTGACTCGTACTACCACCATCGATTTACAAGAGTCAATTATATGGTGCTAGTCTACAGTACAGAGGATATACACTATGCCTGCATTATGTTCTGATCTCTCCCTGAGAGAGCCTATGCCCAATGGCAATGGGGATATCTTTGGGAACACAACATGTGTTCTGGTTTCCTCCATCTTTGTGGCCCCTCCGGCTCTGCCCCCTCCTGGTATCCTGTTCCCTAGGACACCTTCTATGTCTAGGCCTGTGATCCCTACTGATCAGGCCTACAGCAACACCATTCCCCCATCAGTCCTCAGTAGAAGGCCAATGATCCCCCCACGGTCCTCGGCCCCCTTCAATAGTGATGTGGAGAAGACCATCCACAGAACATCTAAATGAGTAAGGCTGGAAGGCAATCATTACTACTTGGGCAAGAACAACGATAAGGATTGGGCTGACCAAGTCAAAGAAGAGTTGGAGTCCAAGGTCAAAGTTGAGGAAGAAGACACTGCAGAACATGAAGGTGGTCCGGAAGAGTTTTACAATGATGCTGTTAGGGAAGTTGGAAGGCTTTCTGAGTGGGTAAAAGCCTGCAGTACATACAATATGAGTGGTGATGAGGGGCTTGCATTTGGGCAGGCCTTTACTGAATTGACAGAGACCTTAATGAAGGTGGGATGGCTCAAGGTTGCTGTTGACAAACAGAAGAATGACCTCGACAGTTGGATGGGGGTCAATTTTGGTAAGATTACTGTCCATTCTGAGGAAATGCCTCAACCAGACTTCTCCTCCCTACAACATGTGGCCTCCAAAGGTCCCACCCAAAGACCTGACAATGTCTGCATAGACATCATTGAGCATATTGTCACCTCCAGTATTGCCGGTGTTAGCAAAGTCACTCATTTGGGTATCTCCAATGATGACGTGCACAACAAAGTCACTCATTTGGGTATCTCCAATGATGATGTGCAGATGATCACTGAGGTGGAATTCAGGGCCATCACATACAAGAAGAAGCATAAGGGCCAGAAGCCCACTATCGCCACCACTAAACCTGCGATCGCCAAGAAACCAGCTACCGCAGATCAAAAGGCCAAACCCACACAGGCAACTGTGCCTGGCAAGGCCACCACAACTCCGCCTTCCCCTCTGAAGGAAGGCACCAAACCCTCCTATGTGGTGGCTGCAGCTAAAAGTGGCAAATGCCCTACCCCCTCTTCCACTAGGCACAACCCTCTCAAACTTCTAGAGTTTGTGAGCAAATTCCCAGAATTGACACATGAGAAGGTAGTAGCAATGTACGATGCTGCTTTCTCCAATCCCTCCCCTGCGAACAAGAAGCCGGCTAAGAAAGCTGGTATAGTTTGCTCCATGCTAAATGGTCTCTCATGCAAGCAAGTCATCATTTCCCTTCTCACTGGGCCCTATGTCACCAACTTTGGGGCCATCATAGACTCTCTTAATGTTTGTCTTATAGCTGAGAAATCCAAGACTAGGGTTATCGCTGCCTTGCAGGGTAAGCTGGGCCTTATGGTCCACACCTCGGAGATGTTGACCCCTACTGAGCTACATGTTGTCAAGGCATGGCTCAAAGAGAAATTCAGAGGGATCACTATGGGTGAAGCATTCCTCCCCAAATCTAAATCATTTGTGAAAGTCATGGACATCAGTTACTTTATGCTACAAGGGCAGGTCCTCTCCAAAACCAATGTGGTCTCCAGCATCTGAAATTCCATTCATTCAGATGCCATTCAATTTGTGACACAACTCCAAACACTCCAACACCTGTATAGTGTGGTTCGAAATCTGGGACTCCAAGGCAGGGTCCAATATTGCAAAGATTGAGGACAAGTTCCTCAACATTTACGGGGGACTCTTCTACATCAGGAGGGCCAACGCCAACCCAGGAGTTCCATTCTGTGCCAAGTGCTGCAGATGGGGCCACCCTCTTATCCAATGCCATGCGAGACTGTTCACCTGCGCTCACTGCAAGGGTCCCTACTCCACCACCAACCATCGTGCCTTTGCCTACTGCTGCAAGGGTAATGACAAAGCAGACCCATCTATTGCAGCCACCCCCACTGGAGAGCCATGTCCCCACAAGGCTATGTACTCCAACTGCGGCAAGGACCATCTCACCACTGACCATAAATGCCAGTTTTGGAAGCACTGATTCAACTATGACTGGTATGCCAACAAAGCACTCAAACTAAGAGCAAACAAAGGAGTTCCACTGCCCCCCTCCTCATCATCCCCAGCTAGTCAAAGCCAGACTAACCCCCCTCAATGAATAACACACCCAACAATCAAGACAGGCCTCCCCGCTCATTTTTGAGTGAGCTGAAGGTCTACTCTCACAACATTGGAAGATCATATGGAGTGATAGAGATAGTCCTCATATGTAGAGGTGACGTTGACCTCCTCCTCATACAAGAACCCCCATGGAGATACCTCCATGACATCCCCTCACCTGTCTCTAATGATGGATCCCCCCTCGTAGGAGGCCCAGTCCACCCAGACTGGATGCTCCTCTTGTACCTGATTGTTGCCGAAGAAGTCCTCCAAGTTGGACAACAGTACTATCCTCAATGGACAATGGATATTGATCATTGTGCCACCCCCCAAGTCCTTGCCTTTGCTTACAAGAGACTCAAATGCCTCCAACCCTCCGTCAGAAGAGACGTCATAGAACATTGAGACCTTCTGTGCATATTCCTTTTTGCAGGAGGAGAAGAACTACTGTTGCTGAACGTATACAACAACAGTTGCAACACTGTGCTCTACTTCCTTGAGGAGTGCCTCTTCAATCTCCCACCCTTTCTCTTATTGGGTGGGGACATCAATATCCAATCTGAGCTATGGGACCCTTCAACAGACCAACATCCGGCGAGTGTGGACTGTCTCCTCATGATTACCAAAGCCCTCAATTTAGTGAAGTCAATTCCATCTGTGGCCAAACCAACCCAATACTACACTTCAGACCCCAACCTACCAGACACAGTCATTGACCTGTTGTTTGTATTGGGAATGTTACCATACATCCCCACCCATGCTATCCAGGAAGGCAATCGATACAACTTGGATTACGCCCCCCTTCTAATCAGAGTTCCTATTCCACAGATAGACATTGTCATTGAAAGATTGACAATCCCTAAAGGATTGGAAGAGGAAGCCAAATTCCTGATGGATATCATGGAGGGGATAAATAACAAGAACTGGCCAATGAATGATGCAGATGAGCTGGAGAGAGCTGTTGCTGAATTGGGAGTTTTGTTTGATAGGTCCTGGAATCACAATGCAAGGAAGGCCAAAATCACCACTAGGTCCAAGACCTGGTGGAATGAAGAATGCTCTGAGGCACTTGCAACTCACTATGCAGACTATAAGAACAAACGTAAATGGAACACCTTTTGTAAAACCACGAGGAAAATGAAAAGGGCCTATTTTGACAAGAAAATCCAAGAAATCTCGGTCGATAATCGATGCCCATGGGATCTGATGCTGTGGGTCAAAGGACATGCTCTCCTGGCTACCGAAGCCATTCGCCATGATGGTCGACCTTATCTTACCATGGACAACCTATGGACGGCCCTTGACCAACATTATAGCTTGGCCCAGGACAGACCTGTCAATGCGGCTGTCCTAGATGAACTACCACCACCAATTGGTATGGAGAATAGGACTTGGGTTGATTTCTCTCTCCTAGAGATGAGGGAATCACTCAAGAATACCTCAAATTCTTCCGTCCCTGGCCCTGACCATATATCCTGGTCCCACCTCAAACAGATTGTCACTGTCAATACTTGCACCGATCTCTTTCTCAAAATCAGCTGTGTATGCCTGTCCCTTGGACACTGGCCCTTGCACTTCAAAAAGTTAACATCGGTAATCATTCCCAAACCCAACAAACCCAACTACTCCACCCTGAAGACTTTCAGACCCATCATCCTTCTCAATACGTTTGGCAAACTGATAGAAAAAATGCTAGCCAAGTGACTCCAATTCAAGGCAGTGAAATTCAAAGTTCTCCACCCTTACCAACTGGGAGCCATCTGACAACAATCCACTGAGGATGTGGGGCTTTTCCTAACCCACATCATCCAGGGAGCATGGACGAAGAAGAAGAAAACATCGGTGCTTGCATTTGATGTCGCCCAATTTTTCCCCTCCCTCAACCACAACCTCCTTACCAACATCCTTACTCAGCAAGGATTTCCTCCTCAAATCATGGGGTTCTTCAACAATTATTTCAAAGAATGCCGTACTACCTATTTGTGGAACAACAAAAGCTCCCTGGAATTCGACGCAGCAGTTGGAGTAGGTCAAGGCTCAGTCCTTAGCCCTATTCTATCCACCCTCTATCTCGCTCCCCTCCTTTGAATCTTCAACGTCCATATGGAGGAACTCTGTGACAAATGGGACTTCAATGTTCTATCATTTGTAGATAACAGTACCCTTGTTACTCAATCCCTATCCCTTAAAAGGAACATTGAAATACTCCAACACATGTACCGCAAAATGGAGCAGCTCATGAATGAATTTGGCCTAGTGATCGAATACAGCAAGTCCAAAGTCTTTCACTTTATGCATGTGAGGCAGGACTCCAATCCCTCCATTGATTTGGGATCCCTTCTGTTTACTAGCCATATCCCCCTCAAGCCAAAAACCCACTGGCATTACCTCGGTTTCTACTTTGACAGAACATTAACCTTCAAAGAACATGTCCATTACTATTCTGCCAAGGCGATATCCTCGATCAAGGCAATGAAAATGCTAGGAAACTCCGTACGTGGTCTGTCCCCTAGCAACAAAAGACTACTGTACTGTTCGTGTGTCATACCAGTGGCAACATATGGATCATGAAGAGGCTCAGAGGAATAATGTCAACCAATACAGAACTGGTGGTGCAATACCTAGGAAGTACCAAAGTACTTGCCACTGATGACTATGACCAAGTTGAACACATCTATGTGTTCACCGATTCCCTCGCAGCCTCTCAGCTCCTGCTCGACTGCTCGCTGCACTCCTGTTAGCGACAGTCCATCCTCACCTCAAAGGCACTCCTGGCTTGGTTCAACAAGTCTGACCAGCACCACCTCTTGTTTTATCATACTCCATCAAAGTGCAAGTATGAAATACAAAAAGCCACACACAACTGGATTCAGATGGTTGCCTGGCCCAACTGGGGTAGAAATCACTGGGTCCCCAACTCAATTGCCTACCTACACAAGAAGTCTGCCAAATGCACCATCCACACATGGCAGGCTATGTTCAGGTTCAAGAAATACAGTGGTAGTTCCTTCCTCCACCTCATAGTGTGAGCGAACAGAGCCTCTGCTTTACTGTTACACATCAATTCTGGCCCTTGGATACAAGAATGTGGGTACCAACCACAGTTCTTTGCAAGAGTGTGTTATGCCATTTTATGCCATGCCCTGATTGGTAAATACTGACTTTGGTTCTTCCCTAATGAGGATCTATCTTGCCACCACTGTGACAATCAAATGGTCCAGACTAGGTCACACATCCTCTATCGATGTAACACCTTCGATCATTACTTTGGCATCAACACTATCAAGACATTCGTTAATTTCTTGCATCACAACCCCACTGCTTTCAGCTTCCCTCCAGAACCTGATTGCCCTCGTATCCACGCCGTTTCAATACCCCCGTTGCATTGTTGTCAAGTCTATTAGAGGTTCAGGTCCACGTCTGCATGAGTCCTTTCTTCTCTCATTTTTCTTGTGCTTTCCCAGTTATAGACTTCTATTCTATTTCTCTATCTCTCCCTTCCCCGCTTGTCTACTATTTTATGTAGTTTTCCTTCAATACCCATTATTCCCATGGTATCTGGGCAAAATGCCCCTCCACACGCTAGTACCATTTGTTGTTCCCCCTTGTGTTTGCAAGTCAATAGTTTCCTTCTATCAATCTCTCTCTTTCACTCTCTTTCTCTCCAAATTCCTTTTACTCTTTTTTACGCTATTCAACTCAGGTACCAAACATCTCTCTAGTGTACACGCTAGATGGCATCAAGTCTCGTGGGGTTAGTTTATGAGTAGTTTACTTTCCTTGCTCTGAACATTCTGTACATTCTGCCTTTGTATGTATGTACATGCGGACTGCGATCGAGTACCATCAGCATTTTCTCTCCTCTCTTCTCTCTCTCTTTCTTCTGCTTGTCTTTCTCATTCAATCTGTTCTCTTTCCAATATCTGTCTTTTCTCAGCTTTTCTCTGTTCTTGTTTGTGCTGAGCTCTAGCCCAATAATCAGCCAAAGCTGCATCCAAATTCAGAGGAATTAATGCAGTCTGTAATAGTCATCAACTTCTACCTATACCAACAGGAGCAGGTAAAGCAGGGATGGGAAGTGGATTTATCAGGGGCCTATCCCAATCTGGTGGGATATATGTTTGAGGAATCTGAGCAAATAGTGCTGCAGATGGTCCAGCTACAGGAAGGAGCATAGCCACTGGAGGTTGAGGTGGTGGAAGAAAGGGATTAGGCACTGGAAATCCAGATGTGCTAAGAAAGGGGTTAGGCACTGAAAATCCAGGTACACTAGGAAGAGGGTTAGGTACTGAGAACCCAAGTGCCCTAGAAAGGGGATTGGGCACTAGGAACCCAAGTACCTGTGCAAGGGGGTTGTTTATTCCTATTCTACCTATTTGAGGGTCTATTCTAGGTACAGGAAACTGTTTAGGTACATATATATGGTCAGGTATCTACTTGGGGTGGGAGGGCAGCTAATATAGCATGAATGTTCCTCTGGGGCTGAGGAACAGGGGAGGGAGAGGGTAGTTGGACAGAAAGAGGGGATAGTGGTCTAGTATGGTCCTATTGATCTTCTCTACCAATTAGAGGGTTCCTGAATATCATCAGACAATTGAAAACATGAAATAGAGACTGTAGTTACTGTTCTCCAGGTCTAGCTTGGCCTTAGGCCTGTTCAGGAGTGACAGGATCTTGAGTAGGGTTCCTATTTAATAATTAGTCATTTTATCGCACTTTTATGCCTAAGAAACATCACTTACATGTTTTCAGGGATATACTATACTGGGGAATGGTATAGGTGAGTTTGTGGTAGAGGGAGGAAGCAAGAAGGAAGAAAGAAAACAGCTTTAGGCAATATTGGGCATAGTGCAGAGGTTTAGGGCAAGCATATTGATTTATTGTTCCAACACTACTAAAAATGCTCCCATGGTTGTTATTAACAGTCAGAGAATGCCTGGGAATAACTTTTTGTCATCACATGACCTCTAGGGAACAACTTTTTCTGTTGACTAATTCTGACTAAGATTCAGGGTTTTGATTAAAGCTGACCAATTCTGAAAAAAAATTATTAGCAGACCCTTACCTGACTCATCCCCATCACTCCCAGGAGTTGTCCCCTTCTAAAGACAGACTACCTAACCCATTACTCCACTCTAAATAGATGCTCCTGGTTGTCCTATAGTATTTGATCCTGCTACATGCTCCAGTATATCTGCTAACCCAAGTTTGTATACATATACTCTTATACATATACTTCCATCTAGAATACAAAATATAGTATATTTTTGGGTGAGAGTATACATATAATTATATGCCATTTTAGTGTACTGAACTATAAATCTGAAAGAGTGAACCATTCACAGTATTTGTTGCATTTGTAATTATGAGCAAAGAGCTCTACTATATGCCTAATATTCCTATCTCCAAAAAGGCACTCTCCCAAATCTCTGGACATCTATTTAGTTATTACATTCATCATACATAACAGGGCACTTATGGATGAGTCATAATTTATGGGTTTGTTAGCAAAAATTTGCCTCCACCTAACCTCATGTTAGTAACATCAACCTGAGCATATGAGGTGAGTATACTGTGAAACTGAGTACAAAACTCTCAGTCTTATAATGTAAGAACTAAATATATTGAAATAGCTACCTAAGTACAAAACTCTACAATATATGTTAGCTATGTTTAGGCTATACTAAAGAACATGCTCATCTTAGTCTCATAACATGAGAACTGAGGTGTACTGGAGATGAAACAAAAGTTGCTATACTATGGGTGACAAAGATAAAATAGAGTAAACATGGAAACTGGTCAGTACATCATTGACCACCACTTTTTGTACAGCTGACCCCACTTCTAACATTGGGCATTGACATATATTTGTCTTCCAACATATACCTAACACTCCTTTGTTCTATATATCTACCTAGTGTATTAATTCAACTCTAGATCCCTGCTACTTGTTACAACAACCCTAACTCAAGAAACTGTCTTCTCCTTTGGAGTCATTGCTATTGCTGCATCCACAAACTGCAAATGAGGAATGGTGAAGGGTAGTGGCTCTTGTTATTTCTTCACATAAGTATTGATAAAGGCATAAGTGATGTCTAGCAGTGTTAAGTAAGGTACAGTCCTTATAGAATGGTGGACCAGACAAACAGGAGACCTTGGCTTCAGCTTGTGTGCTGCACCCCTCCAAGTACTATAGTGGTCTTTACTTAGATAACTACTTGTTACTAGGTCAGAGGTTTTTTTTTTTTTTTTTTTTTTTTGAATCAACAATTTATATAGCAGTGCTCGAACGCAGTCCACATGTACATACATACAAAAGCAGAATATACAGAATGTTCGGAGAAGGGAGAGTAAACTACAAGTAAACTAACTCCACGAGACTCGTTGTCATCTAGCGCATACACTAGAGAGATGTTTGGTACCTACGATGTTCAGCAAAAAGAGAGAAATAAAGGGAATTGGAAAGAGAGAGAGTGAGAGAGAGAGAAATTGATAGAAGAGAAACTATCTACTCGCAATCACAAAGGGGAACATCAAACAGTACATAGTGTGTGGGCACTAGGTCAGAGGTTGGATGTGGGTAGTGGATGAACAGAAGAATTTACCTATATAGTAGAGAGTGATAGAAGAGGGTAGCCAGAGGCTTAGTTGATAATCAGACTACTGAATACAAGTGTTTAAAGGACTACTTATATACTAGTAGTAGAAAAGTATCAGAAGATCAACTGACAAGACAACAGGGTAACTACACAGGAAAAGGATAAGAGAAACATCATATGACATTAGTAACAAGAACATAATGTGATAAGCAAAACAGGTAATACTGAAGTACAGAGTAATAGAGGTAGAAAGGAATCAGAATGTAAAAGGAAACAAGATGTACAAAAATGGACAGAAAGAAATATGGGAAAGGTTGATTGATGGGTCCAGAACAAAAATAAGTGTAATCAGCAAGTAATCCTCTGTGCAAACTGAAAACCTGAATTCAGGTAGAATTGCATCCTAAAACAGGCATATAGTTTACTGGTTGTAAGCAGGCAGTATACCCAACCCAACTTCCTCACCTCTTTCTCTACTTTGCAATACTCATCAGCCAATGTAAATAGAGCAAATGGCTAAATCACTGCCTCAAAGAGCTCCATAGCCTTTACAGCTCTTGGTTTCTTTGTAGATACCTTGTGAATTGGACATTCTGCTTCTATTCCCTACAGGTTAATGACCTGAACTTAGGATATTGTTGAACAGCACAGTATTTACACAGTAGTAGATGGACAATCTGACTTACTGATAAGTTGTTAATAGAATGGTGAAGAACTAGTAAGAGTTACTGTGAGAGTTAAGTAGAGTGGTAGAAAGACAAGTAGATTGTCTAAAGAATAGTAAGGGAAAACATACTACTTATATACTAATGTCTGGGATGCAAAACCCTAAGACCTAAGAGTAATAACTATGCATAATGATTTTTTTTTTTTTTTTTTTTTTTTTTTTTAATTCAACAATTTATATAGCAGCACTCAAACGCAGTCCGCGTGTACATACATACAAAGATAGAACATACAGAGCAAGGAAAGTAGACTAAGCATACACTAACCCCATGAGACTCGATGCCATCTAGTGTATACACTAGAAAGATGTTTGGTACCTAAGTTGAACAGAGTAAAAGTGATTAGAGGAATTTGGAGAGAGAGAGAGTGAAAGAGAGAAAATGATAGAAAAGAACTATTGACTCGCAAACACAAGGGAGAACAACAAATGGTACTAGCGTGTGGGAGGGCTTTTGCCCAGACACCATGGAAATGATGGACATTTGAATGAAAACTATATAAAATAGTAGACAAGTGAGGAAAGGAGAGATAGAAAAATGGGAATGAAATCCATAACCAGGAGAGCATAAGAAAAAAAGAGAAAAAGAAAAGGATTCACGCAGGTGCAGACCCAAACCTCTGACAGACTTGATGACAATGTAGCAGGGGTATTGAACTGGTATGAAAACAAGGGCAATCAGGCTCCGGGGGGAAGCTGAACGTGGTAGGGTTATGATGCAAGAAGTTGACTAGTGTCTTGATGGTGTCAATGCCGAAGTGATGATCGAAGTTGTTGCAATGATAGAGGATGTGTGACCTAGTCTGGACCATTTGATTGTCACAGTGGTGGCATGATAAGTTCTCGTTAGGGAAGAACCAAAGTTGGTATTCCCCAATTGGGGCATGGCATAGGATGGCACGACATGCTCTTGCGAAAAGCTGTGGCTGGTAACCACATTCTCATATCCAGGGACCGGATTTGATATGCGACAGTAAAGCAGAGGCCCTATTCGCTCACACCGGGAGGTAAAGGAAGGAGCTACTGCTGTATTCTTTTTTTGAATCCAAACATGGCTTACCATGTGTGAACAGCTTGTTCGGCAGACTTCTTGCATAAGTAGTCTATGGAGTTAGGGACTCAGTGATTTCGACCCCAGTTAGGCCAGGTGACTGTTTGAATCCAATTGTGTGTGGCTTTTTGTATACCATATTTACACTTCGATGGAGTGTGGTAGAACAATAGGCAGTGTTAGTCAGACTTGTTGAACCAAGTCAGGAGTACCTTCGATGTAAGGATAGACTGTCGCTGGCAGGAGTGTGGCGAGAAATCAAGTAGGAGCCGAGAGGCTGCGAGGGAGTTGGTGAACACATGTATGTGTTCAATCTAGTCATAGTCATCAGTAGCGAGTACCTTGGTGATTCCCAGGTACTGTGCGACCAGTTCAGTGTCAGTTGACATTGTTCCTCCGAGTCTCTTCATGATAGAGCTCCCTCTGTCTAAGTGTTGAATAGTGGCTGCCACCATGAACTGGCTAGCAAGCGGGTTAGGGTTGGGGTGGACCAAGCTGTCCATGCCAATAATAATGGACTTGAAGTCCGTTGTCGCATTTGTTGTAACATCATCCCAAAGTGTCTTCGAGAGGTGGGGGTTGTCCCGGTTGAATCCTATAAAAGATACATTAGTAGAGAAGCAGTCAAGTACCCTATGTTCGGGCCAGACAGATTTTGAAACAGAGTTAAAGTGTTCTATATACTGAGTCTTGGGGGTAGGGCGCACAACATCCATCACAGCTCCAAGTGTCTTCTTCTTCTGAATCTCTGTGAAATTCTTGATGTGAAGTCAGTGTGGGGAAGAATGATACTCTTTTGTCAATCTTGCCAATGCGTGTTCATCATCCAATGTGTGAAGCCTTAACATTTGTCATTCGGCCAACTTTTGGAGGTGGAGTTTGGTGGGCATGAGTCCCACAAGGGACTCAATGCTGCCAGTAGGAGATGTATGGAAGGCCCCGGTAATCCAGAGGGCCACACTTTGCTGCATCTTGTTGAGGACTTCACAGGTCCCTTTAGTCCATGACTTGTCGTGAAACCAAAGTCGGTATCCATATGTCACTACCGGTATGACACACAAACAGTATAATAATCTTTTATTACCAGGGGACAAACCATGTATGGAGTTCCCTAGCATTTTCATTGCCTTGATCGTTAATATTGCCTTGGTGGAGTAATAGTGAACATGTTCCTTGAAGGCCAATGTCCAGTCAAAGTAGAAACCGAGGTAACACCAGTAGGCTTTCGGCTTGAGAGGGGTGCGGCCAGTGAACGGTGGGAATCCCAAGTCAATAGAGGGATTGGAGTCCTGTCTTGCATATGTGAAGTGATAGACTTCAGACTTGCTGTGTTCAATTTCTAGGCCAAATTCATTCATGAGCCACTCCATTTCACAGTACATGTGTTGAAGGATTTTGACATTCCGTTCGAGAGACAGAGATTGCGCAACTAGGGTGCCATCATCTACAAAAGATAGGACATCAAGGTCCCATCTGTTGCGGTGTTCCTCCATATGGACGTCAAATATGTGAAGAAGGGGGGTAAGGTATAGGGCAGAGAGAATGGGACTCAAAGCTGAGGCTTGGCCCACTCCCACCACTGCATCATATTCTGGGGAGCTTTTGTTGTTCCACTGGTAGATAGTGCGGTGTTCTTTGAGGTAATTGTTGAAGAACACCGCAATTTGAGAGGAAATCCCTGACAACCCAGTATGTCGATAAGGAGGTCATGGTTGAGGGAGGGGAAGAATTGGGCAACATTGAATGCAAGGACCAATGTCTTCTTCTTCTTTGTCCAAGCTCCCTGGACAATGTGAGTTAGAAAGAGTCCCGTGTTCTCAGTGGATTGTTGTCGGATGGCTCCCAGTTGGTGAGGGTAAAGAACCTTAAATTTCACCACCTCAAATTGAAGTTGTTTGGCTAGCATTTTTTCTATTAACTTGCCAAGTGTATTGAGTAGGATGATTGGTCTGGATGCCTTTGGGGTAGAGTAGTCGGGTTTGTTGGGTTTGGGGATAATAACCAACATTGACTTTTTGAAATGTGCGGGCCAATGTCCAAGGGATAGACATGTGCAACTGATTCTGAGGAGAAGATCAGCACAGGTGTCAATGGTGGTGATCTGTTTGAGGTAGGACCAGGAAATGTGGTCGGGGCTGGGAGCAAAAGAATTCGAGGTATTCTTGAGTGATTCCATCATCTCAAGAAGAGAGAAATCCACCCAAGTCCTATTCTCCATCCCAATTGGCAGAGGAAGTTCATCTAAGACAGCCATATTAACTGATCTGTCATGGGCCACATTATAATGTTGGTCAAGGGCCGTCCACAGGCTGTCCATAGTGAGACAAGGCCAGCCATTGTGGCGAATGGCTTCCGTAGCCGGGAGTATGTGTACTTTGACCCATGGCATCGGATCCCATGGACGTTTATTGTCGACTGAGATTTCTTGGATCTTCTTGTCGAAATATGCTCTTTTCGTTTTCCTTGTGGTCTTGCGAAAGGCGTTCTTTTTTTATTTTTTTTATTTTTTTTAATCAACAATTTATATAGCAGTGCTCGAACACAGTCCGCATGTACATACATACAAAGGCAGAACATACAGAATGTTCGGAGAAGGGAAAGTAAACTACAAGTAAACTAACCCTACGAGACTCGTTGACATCTAGTGCATACACTAGAGAGATGTTTGGTACCTACGATGTTCAGTGGAAAGAGGAAAGAAAGGAATTCGGAAAGAGAGAGAGTGAGAGAGAGAAATCGATAGAAAAGAAACTATCTACTCACAATCACAAGGGGGAACATCAAACGGTACATAGCATGTGGGCAGGTATTTACCCGTGCACCATGGGGGAGATGGAAGTTGAATGAAAACTATATAAAATAGTAGACGAGCAAGGGAAGGGGAAATAGAGGAATAAATTGGAAATCCATAACTGGGAGAGCAAAAGAAAAAAAGGGATCCTACACAGGCGCAGACCCAAACCTCCTTTGGACTTGATGACGATGTAACAGTGGGATAGAACTGGCACGGATACGAGGGCGATCAGGTTCTGGGGGAAAGCTAAATGTGGAGGGGTTACGGCGCAAGAAGTTGACGAATGTCTTGATCGTGTCGACGCCGAAGTGGTGATTGAAGTTGTTGCAATGATACAGGATGTGTGACCTTGTTTGCACCATTTGACTATTGCAGTGGTGGCATGAAAGATCCTCATTAGGAAAGAATCATAGTCAATATTCTCCAATCGGGGCATGGCATAGTATGGCGCGACAAGCTCTTGCGAAGAGCTGGGGCTGGTATCCGCATTCTCGTATCCATGGACCGGACTTGATGTGCGACGGTAAGGCGGAGGCTCCGTTCACTCGCACCAGGAGGTGGAGGAAAGAGCTACCGCTGTAATTTTTGAATCCAAACATGGCTTGCCATGTGTGAATGGTGCGTTTGGCGGACTTCTTGCGAAGGTAGTTGATCGAATTCGGTACTTGGTGATTTCGACCCCAGTTAGGCCAGGCGACCATTTGGATCCAGTCGTGTGTGGCTTTTTGTATCCCGTAGTTGTATTTCGATGGCGTGTGATAAAACGAAAGGCGGTGTTGGTCTGACTTGCTGAACCAAGCCAGAAGCACCTTCAATGTGAGGATAGACTGTCGCTGGCAGGAGTGCGGCGAGCAGTTGAGTAGGAGCTGGGAGGCTACGATGGAATTGGTAAACACATGAATGTGTTCAACCTAGTCGTAATCGGCAGTAGCGAGCACCTTGGTAATACCTAAGTACTGCGCTACCAGTTCTGTGTCCGTCGACATGGTTTCTCCGAGCCTCTTCATAATAGAGCTCCCGCCGTCAAGATGTCAAATGGTGGCTGCTGCCGTAAACTGACTGGCAAGCGGATTGGGATTGGGGTGGACCGAGCCGTCTGTACTGATCATGATGGATTTTGCGTCCGTCGTCGCGTTCATCATTACATCATCCCAAAGCATCTTTGAGAGGTGAGGGTTGTCCCGGTTGAATCCTATAAAAGATACATTAGTAGAGAAACAGTCAAGTAACCTATGTCCAGGCCAGAGAGATTTAGAAACAGAATTAAAATGTTCTATATACCGAGTCTCGGGAGTGGGGCGCGAAAAGTCCATCATAGCTCCAAGTGTCTTCTTCTTCTGAACCTCCATGAAGTTCTTGGTGTGAAGTCGGTGGGGGGAAGAGTGGTATTCTTTGGTTAATCTTGCCAAAGCGTGTTCATTGTCCAATGTATGAAGCCTCAACGATTGTCGTTCAGCCAACTTTCGGAGATGAAGTTTGATGGGCATGAGCCCCGCGAGGGACTCTACACCACCAGTGGGAGAAGTGCGGAAGGCCCCAGTAATCCAGAGTGCCGCCCTTCGTTGCATTTTGTTAAGGATCTCACAAGTTCCCTTGGTACGGGATCAATCGTGAAACCATAGTCGGAATCCATATGTCGCAACCGGTACGACACACAAACGGTAGAGTAGTCGGGGGATAGACCCCTGACGGAGTTTCCCAGCATTTTCATCACCTTGATGGTGGAAATCACCTTGGCGGAATAGAATCGAACCTGTTCTTTGAAGGTCAACGTCCAGTCAAAGTAAAAGCCAAGGTACTGCCAATGGTTCTTCGGTTTGAGGGGGTTGCGACCCGTGAATGGTGGGGATCCCAAATAAATTGAGGGATTCGAGTCCTGTCTTGCACGCGTGAAGTGAAAGATCTCGGACTTGCTGTGTTCAATTTCCAGGCCGAATCCGTTCATGAGCCGCTCCATTTCATGGTACATGTGTTGCAGGATTTCCACGTTCTTCTCCAGAGATGGGGATTGCACGATTAAAGTGCCGTCATCGACGAATGACAGGACATCAAAGTCCCACTTGTTGCGGTGTTCCTCCATACGGGTGTCAAAGATGTGTAAGAGGGGGGCGAGGAATAAAGCGGAGAGAATAGGGTTAAGGGCTGAGCCCTGACCTACTTCTACCGCTGCATCGTATTCCAGGGAAGTTTCATTGTTCCACCGGTAGGTAGTGCGGCATTCTTTTAGGTAGTTGTTGAAGAACGCTGCGACCTGGGGGGGATGGTTGAGGGAGGGGAAGAATGCAAAAGGTGTTCCATTTGCACTTGTTCTTGCAGTCCGCGTGGTGTGTTGCAAGAGCAGTAGAGCACTCCTCATTCCACCAGGTTTTGGACCTAGTGGTGATCTTGGTTTTCTTCACGTTACAATTCCAGGACCTGTCAAATAAGCCTCCCAATTCAGCAACAGCTCTCTCCAGCTTGTCCGCATTATTCATTGGCCAGTTCTTGGTATTAATTCCTTCCGTGATATCCATCAGGAACTTGGTTTTCTCTTCCGATTCTTTGGGAATTGTCAATCTCTCAATGACGACTTCTATTTGCAGAATAGGAATCCTAATTAGAAGGGGGGCGTGATCCAAATTGTATCGATCATCTTCCTGGATAGTATGGATGGGGACATATGGTAACATTCCCGAAACAAACAACAGATCTATGACTGTGTCTGGTAAGTTGGGGTCTGAGGTGTAATGAGTTGGTATGGCCGCAGAAGGAATTGACCTCTCTAAGTTGAGGGCTTCAGTGATCATGAGGAGACGGTCTGCACTCGCTGGATGTTGGTCCGTTGAAGGGTCCCATCGCTCAGATTGAATGTTAATATCTCCACCCAGTAAGAGAAAGAGCAGAAGGTCGAAGAGGCACTCCTCGAGGAAGTGGAGCGCAGTGTTATGGCTGTTATTGTAAATGTTCAGCAGTAGTAGTTCTTCTCCTCCTGCATAAAGGGAGATACACAGGAGGTCTCAATGTTCTATAATATCTCTTCTGATAGAGGGTCAAAGTCGCTTAAGTCTCTTGTGAGCAAATGTGAGAACTCGGGAAGTGGTATGGTGTTCCATGTTTACCATCTGTTGAGGGTAGCGCTGGCATCCAACTTGGAGGACTTCTTCGGCAATAATTGGGTATGATAGGAGCATCCAGTCCAGGTGGATTGGGCCTCCCATGAGGGGGGAGCCGTCGTTAGATTTGGGGGAAGGGATATCGCAGAGATATCTCTACGGGGGTTCTTGTATGAGGAGGAGGTCAACACGAGGACTGTCTCCATCACTCCATATGATCTTCCAACATTGTGAGAGTAGACCTTCAACTCACTCAGAAGCAAGTGAGGAGGCCTGTCTTGATTGTTAGGTATATTATTCATTTGGGGGGGTTAGTCTGGCTTTGACTAGCTGGGGATGATGAGGAGGGGGGCAGTGGGACTCCTTTGTTAGCTCTTAGTTCGAGCGCTTTATTGGCATACCAATCATGGTCGAAATGTTTCTTCCAGAATAGACATTTATGGTCAGTGGTGAGGTGATCCTTGCCACAGTTGGAGCATGTAGCCTTGTGGGGGCATGGTTCTCCAGAGGAGGTGGCCATGATGGGCGAGTCTGCTTTGTCATTGCCCTTGCAGCAGTAGGCAAATGTGCGGTGGTTGGCAGTGGAGTGTGGGCCCTTATAGTGCACATAAGTAAACAGCCTTGCACAGCATCGGATTAGAGGGTGGCCCCATCTGCAGCATTTGGCACAAAACGGAACACTTGGGTTGGTGTTGGCCCTTTTGATATGGAAGAGACCTCCATAGATGTTGAGGAACTTGTCCTCAATCTTTGTGATGTTGGACCCCACCTTGGAGTCCCAGATTTTGAACCACACTGTGCAGGTGTCCGAGTGTTTGGAGTTGCATCACAAATTGGATAGTGTCCAAGTGAATGGAATTCCGGACACTGGTGATGATATTGGCCTCAGTGAGGACCTGTCCTTGGGGCATGATGTAGCTGATGTCCGTGACTTTTACGAACAATTTGGATTTGGGGAGGGATACGTCGCCCATAGTGATGCCTCTGAACTTCTCTTTGAGCCATGCTTTGATGATGATGAGCTCTGTGGGGGTCAACACCTCCGAGGTATGGACCATGAGGCCCAGCTTACCCTGCAAGGCAGCGATGACCCTAGTTTTGGACTTCTCCGCTATGAGGCAAGCATTGAGAGAGTCAATAATGGCCCCGAAATTGGATATGTTAGGCTCAGTAAGGAGAAGAATGATAACTTGCTTGCACGAGGGACCATTCAAGGTGGAGTGGATGACACCAGCTTTCTTAGCTGGCTTTTTGTTTGCGGGGGAGGAAGAGGAGAAAGTGGCATTGTACATTGCTACTATCTCATGGGATAATTCTGGGAACTTGCTCGCAAACTCCAGGAGCTTGAGAGGGTCACGCCCAGTAGAAGTGGGAGTGGAGGTGGGATTCTTACCCCCTTTAGCCGTAGCTGCAGCATAGGAAGTTTTCGTGCCTTCCTGAGGTTTTTCGGTGACCTTGGGATGGGGCGGGGATACCAGAGTTTTGGCAGCCTTGGCAGGCACAGGTGGGGGGGGTTCGACGTCTTTGGTCCAGTAGTAGCGGTCTTCATGGCCACTCCTTTGGGTTTCTGAACCCTACGCTTCTTGTTATGAATGATGGTCTTGAACTCCGCCTTGGTGATCATTTGCACGTCATCATCGGAGATGCCTGAATGAGTGACTTCATTGCCATCAGTAATACCCGGAGTGACAATGTGCTCAATGACCTCCATGCGGACATTGTCAGGTTTGCGCATGGGGCCTTTGGAGGCCATGCGTCAAAGGGAGGAAACATCTGGCTGGGGGGGGTTCCTCAGCACAGACAGTAATCTTACCAAAATTGACCCCCATCCAACTATGGAGGTCATTTTTCTGCTCGTCAATGGCGACCTTGAGCCATCCCGCCTTCATCAGGGTCCCTGTTAGTTCAGTGAAGGCCCGCCCAAATGCAAGTCCTTTGTTGCCACTCATGTTAAACGTGCTGCAGGCCTTGACCCACTCGGAGATCTTACCAACCTCCCTAACAGCATTGTTGTAAAATTCTTCCAGTCCACCCTCGTGTTCTGCACCTTTGTGATCATTTTCATCTTCAACCTTGGGCTTCAATTCTTCTTCAACTTAATCAGCCCAGTCCTTTCCTGAGTAGTAATGGTCTCCCTCTGGCCTTACTTGTTTGGAAGACCAATGGACAGTTTTCTCCCCTGAACCAGAAATGGGCATCAAGGACATCAGGGGTGTTGACAGTTTTCTGCTGAGAACCGATGGGGGGATGGGGTTACTATAGGCCTAGTCTGTGGGGATGAAAGGCCTAGTCATAGATGGCATCCTAGGAAACAGGATGCCAGGAGGGGGCAGAGCTGCGGAGACTATAAAGATGGAGGGGGTTGGAACACGTGGTATGTCCCCAAAGACTTCCCCGTCGCCATCAGGCATGGTCTCTCTTGGAGAGAGATTGGAATGTAATGCAGGCATGAAATGTATCCTAGTACTGTAGACTAGTACTATATAATCGAGTTTCACAAATCAATGGTGGTAGTACGAGTCAAAGAAGGGATGTATGCATAATGAGTTGGTAATGACTACGGAGTCCCTTGAAACACTGCAATATCATCAGCAGTGTCCAGTAGCATAATTGAAGTGACAGCGATCAGTCAGCTCATGAAATACATGAGTAAGAGGTGCATAATGTGAGTCAGAGGGCACAGTCTTGATGATGGATATTAGATGAATAATATACTGAAGAGCTAGTCACATGGAATACAGTTTAGAAAGTATAAATGACAACAGATATAACATAAAAATTGATATCTTGAGGTATGAACTGCTACTGTAGCCCTAACTGGTGAGGTGGGCTAGTCTTTTGAGAAGGAAAGAGCCTTTGGTTACACTGGTAACATCAGTATGAATAGTTTCTTGGTGGTGGTTGTATTATGTTTGAACCTCAAACCTATATCAGAGGTTACAATAAATTCCCCAAAGCTATACCACTTGTACCACTGCCATGATCCAATGACATTGTCATTGACTCCTTACTCTGTCTCACTTGGAAATATGTGCCATACCTACATGTATGTAACACCAATGGATTCTTCTTATGCACCATTAAGAACAACCTCTACAGTACCTGGAATAATAGTTGGAAAGCTTGACCTACTACTGAAGAGATGATGCAGTATATCCACCCCTATATGTATACCCACAGACCAGTGCTTGGAGTGCTCATTCATCAACAAGTTGCTGATAGAATCTATTGTATAGAGATGTGACCAAAAGACTTATCACCAGATGATGAACCTGCTGTACCCAGTAGTGACAGTGATGACTCTCCCTATCCACTATTGTGATCCACTCAAGCCTTTGTCAAGTTACCTGAGTCTTACCTCTCTGAAGAACCAATCATATTGATGTCATCCTTATCATCCAACTCTGATCAACCTATGGATGCAGTTCTTTTATTACTACTATTGTCACTATCATTGCTATCTACTACCTTGTCCTGCATATCTTGTGACTGCAGCTGTTCCAACAAATCTCTATTATCGTCATCTGAGATCTCCAAGGATGAGTAGATACTCATCTGTTTCACTGTCATCAGTTTCACCTTGTCCTATATTTAGTTGTTTTACCTTTATCAGTTTCATATCTATCAGTTTCACATTGTGAAACTTGTTTCAATCTCATTATCTATACTCCATATTATTTATAGAAAAGAAGTAGTTAGTATAAATAGCCAACTGTATTAGGAAGTCAAAGCTTAAGCTTTGATCTTCTACAGGGATAGCCTTCTTGACTGCCCAAAAAGAGTTTCCATTGACAGTTGCTATCAATCAATAGAAGATTGCTTAACTACTTATTCTCTACTCACCCTTATTACTCAAGAAATATGAAATAAATGGGATTCCCATTTTTTGGTTGAGTAATAACAGTTTGATAACATTTGCTTATCTGGTTACTTGGCTGAGATAGGTATTAAGGCCATATCCTAGAGGTTGCATCCTCTTTGATTGCCCTTAGTAGCCAAATTCATAACAGGTTGCATACTGATATTGATCCAGATAGGAGAGGTACCCATTATAGCCCTCATGAGCTATCAGGCCTACTGACCCATATCATAATCCATTTTTTTGACTACTTCAATAATGTGTTCGCAAGTGCTCACATTCTGCCAAAGGCTGGAGAAGAAGTGGGGCTTATGCAGGCATTCCAAACCCATTGTTGAGGTTTCTAGTCATATTTCTATGAATAAACTACAAGTTATTATAATAATAATAGATTGAACCAAAACTTCCTATGAGTTACTCTGCATATAATGAATGATATATGGAGTTGATTATAACTAGTAATGATGATTGGTACTTAGTAGATCATTCTATTCTAATGACTAGGGTATATGTTCCACAGTACTCAGCAAGAGTCAGATAGAATGTTCTATGTATTTCTGACATAACATATACCTTTATGACTTTGTATGTAATATGACTCATCTATGCTCTCCTAGATGTATATAAACCTCTGGGAAACTCCGTAAGAGGTCTGTCCTCCGGCAACAAAAGATTACTATACCGTTCATGTGTCATACCAGTGGTGACATACAGATACTGACTTTGGTTTCATGATAAGTCATGGACTAAGGGGACTTGTGAAATCCTCAACAAAATGCAATGAAGTGCAGCACTCTGGATTACCGGGGCCTTCCGGACTTCTCCCACCAGTGGCGTAGAGTTCCTTGCGGAACTCATGCCCATCAAACTCCATCTCCAAAAGTTAGCCGAATGACAAACGTCGAGGCTTCATATGCTGGACGATGAACACGCATTGGCAAGATTGACGAAAGAGTATCATTCTTCCCCCCACCGACTTCACATCAAGAATTTCACGGAGATTCAGAAGAAGAAGACACTTGGAGCTGTGATGGATATTTTGCACCCCACCCCCAAGACTCGGTATATAGAACATTTTAATTCTGTTTCTAAATTTCTCTGGCCCGGACATAGGTTACTTGACCATTTCTCTACTAATATATCTTTCATAGGATTTAACCAGGACAGTCCTCACCTCTTGAAGACACTTTGGGACAATGTTACGACTAACACGACAACGGATGACAAGTCCATCATTATTGGCATGGACAGCTCGGTCCATCCCAACCCCAACCCGCTTGCCAGCCAGTTCACAGCAGCAGCTACTATTTGACACCTAGATGGCGGGAGCTCTATCATGAAGAGGCTTGAAGGAACTACGTTGACAGACACTGAACTGGTCGCACAGTACTTAGGAATCACCAAGGTACTCGCAACTGCAGAATATGACCAGGTTGAGCACATTCATGTATTCACTGACTCCATTGCAGCCTCTCGGCTCCTACTTGATTGTTCACCACACTCCTGCCAGCGACAATCCATCCTCACATCGAAGGCACTCCTGGCTTGGTTCAGCAAGTCAGACCAATACCACCTTTTCTTTTATCACATGCCATCAAAGTGTAAATACGGTATACAGAAAGCCACTCATGATTGGATCCAAACAGTCGCCTGGCCTAACCGGGGCAGAAATCACTGAGTCCCTAACTCCATGGACTACTTACGTAAGAAGTCCGCCGAATGAGTGATCCATACATGGCAGGCCATGTTTGGATTCAAGAAATACAGTGGTAACTCCTTCCTCCACCTCCTGGTGCAAGTGAATGGGGCCTCCACTCTACCGTCGCACATCAAGTCCAGTCCCTGGATACGAGAATGTGGTTACCAGCCTCAGCTCTTCGCAAGAGCGTGTCGCGCCATCTTATGCCATGCCCCAATCGGGGAGTTTCGACTTCAATTCTTCCCAATGAGGACCTATCATGCCACCACTGTAACAGTCAAATGGTCCAGACTAGGTCACACATCCTCTATTGTTGCAACAACTTCGATTATCATTTTGGCATCGACACCATCAAGACTTTTGTCAATTTCTTGCATTGTAACCCTACTGCATTCAGCTTTCCCCCAGAACCTGACTGCCCTCGTATCCATGCCGGGTCAATACCCCCATTACATCGTCGTCAAGTCCAAAGGAGGTTTGGGTCTGCACCTGCATAAATCCTTTTCTTTTCTCTCTTTTTTCTTGTGCTCTCCCGGTTATGGACTTCACACTCATTTCTCTATCTCCTCCCTTCCTCGCTCGTCTACTATTTTATATAGTTTTCTTTCAAAATCCATCTCTCCCGTGGTGCCTGGGCAAATGCCCTCCTACATGCTAGTACTGTTTGTTGTTCCCCCTTGTGATTGCGAGTCGGTAGTTTCTTTCTATCAATTTCTCTCTCTCACTCTCTCTCTTTCCGAATTCCCTTTTTACTTTTCCTCGCTGATCAACTTAGGTACCAAACATCCCCCTAGTGTACACGCTAGATGGTGTCAAGTCTTGTGGGGTTAGTTTACTTATAGTTTTCTTTCCCTTCTCTGAACATTCTGTATGTTCTGCCTTTATATGTATGTACATGCAGACTGCGTTTGAGCACCACTATATAAATTGTTGATTAAAAAAAAAAAAAAAAGATATATATAAACCCCATGTAGCAGATATATTCTGTATCTTGTTCAATTGAATGACTTCTTTATCATTGCTTATATTCTCCAGTACAACCCAAACACTGATCTACTTGACTTTGACCTCTATAATACTAAAACAGATTGTTTTATCAATAACCTCTGTCTATCTGAATTATCCTTCTACAGATATCTCTTAGAAGCATACTTTCTTAGTGAGTAGACCCTATGTTCTCTCCCACTGCATTTACTATTGCTACCTGTTTTTATTTTTATTTTATTTTTAATCAACAATTTATATAGCAGTACTCAAATGCAGTCTGCATGTACATACATACAAAAAAGTACAAGTACTAAAGTTCAGAGAAGGGAAACTAACCCCACAAAACTCGATGTCATCTAAATTGTAACCTAGAGTGATCTTTGGTATTTATGTTGTTTTGTTTAAGTCCAGAATGGAGAGAGAGAGAAACAAATGAGAGAGAAACTACAAAATTGCAATCACAAATGGACAACAACAAACCATACTAGTGTGTGGAGATTACTGCTGCTACCTGCTGCAATAACTTGTTATAGTCATTTTCTCAACACTATTGGGATGGCCTCTCATTTGCAAATACTTGTTGTAATGAGATTATGGTCTATATGGGTTCTGGCAGGGAGATAAATGTCAATGTTAGGATTGTGAAGGTATTGTTAGAGGTGCAAGCTCATGCCAATCCTCCCACTCTCCAATATTTCTGGTAATAATTTATATGTTTTATCTTATTTCCTACTTATACATTTTGACTTGTGATAATTCTTTTATTATTTGTGCTATGAATGTATTCAAGACTTATTGTTCTCAAGACTAAGTATACCAGTACATAAAGACCATATATTGTATACACTTCAGTTCTCACCTCGAGAGACTAAAGTGAGTTGTATTTTACCTACTGTTACTATTCATACTAATCTTGTATTATCACAGGTATATGGTATGACACCTTATGATAAGTGTCTTATATGTTTGCACAGAAGTAGCATGAAATACAATTTTTCTTGGTCCATATATTCTAGTATATGTTGATACATAGCAATATGGAGTGTTACAAGGTACTACGTCACATTTGCACAATAATCAGTTGTGGACTTATAAATATATTGAAAAAAGTTTAATATGTCTTTTATATCTGATATGGTGTGTTGTGTGACAAAGTTCCTGGGGTCTCTGCCAGAAGCGGTAAGTTTTGGCAGTGGGGTACTCTAGCTTTCCATATCACATGATACTGAATAAAGTATACAATGTTATATATTTGTAAATATGGATTATTCCATCTACTACTTGTCTACTATCCCTTATCCCTCAATATGCATATCTCTTATCAAATAGATCACCAATACCTCCCCTTCTGTGTAATCATAAGTTTTGCTCTAGTGAACCTATGGGTTTTCACCAGAAAGCAACACAATCTCATTGTTTTGAGTCTTCTTTCCTGCTACACTTGCAACTCTCCATGTACCAACTCTTATTCCTCCATCCATACTAACCCCACTACCCCTCCCACCTTCAACAGTCCTCCTACCTTCACCCATAGCCTAACTCAGTCCTACCTGAACACTAATCAGCATTGTACAAACCCCATATAGTTGTGTTAATATGTTATAAAAGATAATGTAGAGTAGGTGGTTGGAGATTAGGAAACTTAGGACTGAGATCATCCAGATAGTGTAAATTTGATTAGAATGATTGTTATGTACTATTTGTGGGGTGTTGGAATTAGTTGTGGGAAGATAGAGGAGGGAGAGGGGGTTACCATGAGTTGACCACTACTGTAATACTTTACACTGTGTTTTGTGTACCAGATTTTGTAGGACATGAGTACTGGGAATGTTAATGTGAATTTGAGATTAAAAAAGAGAAGAGAGATGATTGAGAAAAGGCTGTACATGTGCAATAGACATTGATGCTATATATATTATTTGAGTAAGAAATAATGAGAATTATAATGTTGTGTTACAGATTTGGCTACTAAGGGCAATCAAAGAGGATGCAACCTCTAGGATATGGCCTTAATACCTATCTCAGCCAAGTAACCAGATAAGCAAATGTTATCAAACTGTTATTACTCAACCAAGAAATGGGAATTCTGTTTATCTCATAGCTCTGAGTGATGAGGGCAAGTAGAGAATAAGCAGTTAAACAATCTTCTATTGATTGACAGCAACTATCAATGGAAACTCTTCTTGGGCAATCAAGAAGGCTATCCCTGTAGAAGATCAAAGCTTAAGCTTTGACTTCCTAATACAGTTGGCTATTTATACTAACTACTTCTTTTCTATAAATACTATGGAGTATAGATAATGAGACTGAAACACATTTCACAATGTGAAACTGATAGATATGAAACTCAAGGTGAAACATTACTAAAGATAAATGTGAAACTGATAAAGATGAAACAGCTAAACATAGAGCAAAGTAAAACTGATGATGGTGAAACAAATGAGCACTTACTTATCCTCAGAGATCTCAGATAACAATGATGGAGATTCATCAGAACAGCTGCAGTCACAAGATGTGCAGGATGAAGTGGTAGAAGGTGATGATGACAGTGGTGATGGAAGAACTACATCCATAGGATGATTAGAGTCGGATGATAGGGATGATGTAGATGCAATTGGTTCCTCAGAGAGATAAGACTTGGGTGACTCGACAAAGGCTTGAGTAGATTGCAATAGTGGATGGGGAGAATCATCACTGTCACTATTGGGTACAGTGGGTTCATCATCTGGTGATAGGTCTCTAGGTTGCATTTCTATGCAATAGATTCCATTGGCAATTTGTTGGTGAATGAGCACTTCAAGTGCTGGACCATGAGTGTATATGTAGGGGTGGATGTACTGCATAGTTTCTTCAGTAGTTGGTCATGCTTTCCAACCATTATTCCAGGTGCCATAGAGGTTGTTCTCAATGGTGCATAAGTAGAGTCCATCAGTATTGCATACATGTAAGTATGGTGTATATTTCCAGGCTAGTCAAAGTAGAGAGTTGATAATGGCATCATTGGATCATGGTGGTAGGACAAGTGGTATTGCTTCTGGAAACTTGTCATAACCTCTGATGTAGGTTCGAGGTTTGAACATAACATATTGAGGTTGTACCTTAGAGTTGAACAAACAACATCCATGAGCCAGAATGGTTGAGTTAGGATCTGAGGAAGATGTTTTCTAGCATATACAAGGTAATATTTGTATGAAAGAGGGATTGCAAATACTTTGGATACCATTAGTATTTCCTTTCTTTTTTTAATAATAGTGAAGGAGTTTTTACCAAAGAATGCAATTAGGATGAATAAAGAAAATGTAATGAGAAGTTTGTTTTTGTTTCCTACTATCCATAATCAATGAGTCTATATCATATACTGTATGTTAAATTCAAAAAAGCCTGGGGGTAGGAGGAAGAGAATCTTAGAATGATAACATTCTCTAGGACAATTCAACATCCAATGCTATCCAAAAAATTTTATCTCATTTCTCCCACTTTTGTTGGTTTGTGTATGAACTTGCCATAGTTAAGATAATCCCTCCTATAATTTCCCAAAATTGCATTGTGAGTAAATATTCTTTATCTGTTTCATCCAATCCTCTTATTCCCTCTCCTTCTTGTCTAGTTTGTTTCTGAATATGATGATGGTGTTAAGAGAGAAGAAGAGAAGAAATGATATAAAAAATGAAAAAAACCACCATAAAAGGTGTTTTTGGTGAAGAGTAATGTCCAGAGACAATATTCAACTGCTGCTACATCAGAGGAAGACATGTGTGCTTTGGGGGATGGGGTTTGTTGAAGAGGGAATAAAATAAAGAGAGAGAGATGGGTAGTTATAGTATCACATCCCCAAGATTGTCAGAGGTACATATAGTGCCCTTAGTTAAGTTGACCTCAGGTGGAAATGGATTTACTGAAGAATTAAGGGCAGTACATGTGTTTAATTCATTTTTCAACCCTTGTGGAAGTGAAGATAACAGTAGAACAGTTTCATTTTAGTGCAAATAAGCAAGGTCAGCACCAGTCATGTTTTGATATATACCTACTGGAGAATATAGAAAGTACACTTCCAGGAGGTTTAGGAGTATGTTTGATTGTTAAAATGAGTTGGAGAGGGTGTTTTGACAATGTGTCAATGATATTTCTTGATTATCCATCATTACATCAAATGTAAATCTCTTCTTCCATTACTGACAAGCCAATGTTATATGACATTGCACACAGCAGTTGCACAAATGGTTTTCAAAACTTTTGTTGACAGAAATTTTCTGGAGACCCATTGATTTGGATTGTGTATTGAGAGTTTTACATGGCCTATCAGATTTTCCCATACTCACAAATGCTAACCACAGGATCCAGTGATCCAGGTCAGATAACCTTCCTTTGATTGTGGTGGAAACCTAGCAAAGTCACTTTCAACACTTCTCCCCATTGTTGTGTCTTTCAAAAGGGATAGTCTTGCCAGAGAAAACTATTGGTATTTGCAGGGAAGAGTATATGTTATCATACCCTTGGCACTTGATAGAAGAAGTAGCAAACATATTTGAAGGGGTTCCAAACACTCTATATGGGATTATGTTTCATGTTTGGTAATAGAATCAATACAATCAATTGACCAGGTCTTATAGGCACCCTAGAGAAGTCTGTCCAGTAGAGTGGAAGATTTGATAAAAGTGTTTGTGTTATACAGTCCTTTGCTGTCTACTCTCTGCTTCTAGCATGAATCTGGTCAAGTACAGATATTTATGGACAGCATCTTCTATAGGTGTTTCATCATGTCTTTCACTGTCTTGAGTGTGGCACTGGACAAGCAATACTATGTGCTTGAGGTGTGATAGGTCAGAGAAGGATAATCCTATGCATATTGAAATAAGTGAACTAAAGTTTTGGAAGTTCTTGGGAAGTATAATGCTGGCTTTCACTACCTTCATAAGTTGGACCTTTATCTACACTCTATGTTTGGTATTGATTATGGTTCCCATTCTCTAGCACTGGGCTTGGGCTTGGGTGACAATGATGTCCAGAGTAGACAATACACCACTTCAAAGTCAGATGTTTTTCATGTGCTTTATCTTCAAGATGCTATCTGTCTTTGTAGGAGACACATTGGTGGTGTGTACACTGCAACCTCAACTGAGTAACCAAACTCAATAAGTTCTTAGCTCAGTTACCTTTGGACAATTGGAAATAAAAAACCTGCTATTGTTACATTTCCATTACTGTGCTTTGTTGCATTTATTAGTAAGCCTTTATAGCTATTCCCTGTAAGTCTAAGTCCTAAAACAATGGAACATCAGCATGTGCCATTTGGCTGATGGTATTTGAGGTGTGACACTTGCTATTATAGTTTTGGCTACTAAGAGCAATCAAAGAGGATGTGACCTCTAAGGTATAGCCTTAATACCTATCTCAGCCAAGTAACCAGATAAGCAAACATTATCAAACTGTCATTACTCAACCAAGAAATGGAAATTCTGTTTATTCCATAACTCTTGAGTAATGAGGGTGAGTAAAAAATGAGCAGTTAAGCAACCTTCTATTGATTGATAGCAACTGTCAATGGAAACTCTTCTTGGACAATCAAGAAGGCTATCCCTGTAGAAGATCAAAGCTTAAGCTTTGACGTCCTAATACAGTTGGCTATTTATACTAACTACTTCTTTTCTATAAATAATACGGAGTATAGATAACAAGACTGAAACGGGTTTCACAATATAAAACTAATAGATATGAAACACAAGCAAAATACTACTAAAGATAAACATGAAACTGATGAAAATGAAACAATTAAATATAGGACAGGGTGAAACTGATGACAGTGAAACAGATGAGTGCTTACTCATCCTCAGAGATCTCAGATAATAATGATAGAGATTCATCAGAACAGCTGCAGTCATAAGACATACAGAACAAGGTAGTAGAAGCTGATGATGGTGACGATAGTGGTGATGGAAGAATTGCATCCATAGGCTGATTGGGATTAGATAATAAGAATGACATAGTTGGTTCTTCAGAGAAGTAGGACTTGGGTAACTCAACAAAGGCTCAAGTAGATCACAATAGTGGATGGGGAGAGTTGTCACTGTTGCTACTGGGTACAGTGGGTTCATTGTCTGGTGATAGATCCTTTGGTTGCATCTCTATACAATAGATTCCTTTGGCAACTTGTTGGTGAATGAGAGCTTTGAGTACTAGTCTGCAAGTATACATATAGGGGTGGATGTACTGCATTGTTTCTTTGGTGGTAGGTTACGCTTTCCAACTATTATTCCAGGTGCTATAGAGGTTGTTCTCAATGGTGTATAAGTAGATACCATTAGTATCACATACATGTAAGTATGGTGCATATTTCCAAGTGAGTCAGAGTAGAGAGTTGATAATGGTATCATTGGATCATGGTGGTAGTACAAGTAGTATGGCTTTGGAAAACTTATTGTAACCTCTAACATAGGTTCAAGGTTCAGACATAACACTTGCTTATGTATCTACTGAATCCCAAAAAAGTTTGATGGTGGTTCCTATCAATGACAGCTCTCACAATATGGTGAGTTTATTGTAATTTCACATCTTCCTTTGATACAGAAATTATACAGCATGAACCTTTATAGTACTGGTGAGATACACTCTGGTTTTTGGGACAAAGTAACCTACTCTTAGCCAACAGTATATATTGCATGGAGGGCTTGGTTAGTCAACAAATACACCTACAATGCTTTCTATGCATATTTCATGGTATGTTGAAGTCAGGATTGGTACAGTCCACCCATTAATTCTTCTATTAGCATATATTATCCATTGTAGTTGAGAGTGCAGCTATCTATATGTGAGTTTTTCAATGACCATAATGTATTTCCTATTCATGATCCTTTTGGAATATGTAGGGTCTGGACACTCATACTACTTGTCATTGTTGCAAAGAACATTATATTATGGTCAATCCTGCTCCCTGTTTCACCTACACTTTACAGCTGTACTATGATGTTGATCAGTGTTTGTCTTGGCTTGGGATGGGCCATTAGGTGGTCAGACAGTATAGAAGCTACAGTCCTTGGTGATACAGTTTGCAAGGCCAGAAAGTCCAAACCTGTATGATGTAGAGTCCAGTTACCACAATTCAAGTCATTTAGAATGTCATATCTGTTATGAACTTAGTCTAGGACTCAGGTTACAAGTCTTTGGATAAAGACAAGGAAGTAGAAAGAAGAGAAAGGAATGATATGATTGGTAAAGTATAAGAAATACATCAAGTATTACTATACTTTATATACTAGTAGTTGGTGCTAAGAATAAGGGAGCAGAGTAAAGAAGTCATAGAGGATGAGTAGAATGGGTTAGTAAGAGTACAGCCATAAGGGATGAAACAGGGGATGAAACGGATACATAGGAATGATGAGTATGATAGACACATGATAGGAATGTACTGTCTATCTATAGTTCATAACAATACCTCCCTTTTTATGTTCATGACCCCATGAAGTGTCATGGTCTACTTGTCATCTTGTTCTTTGTGTAAGGCGTTAATGAGTTGATATTTAGTAGGACTGATCATCAGAGTTCCTGACTTGCATTGACATCCAATCCAGAAGGGGATGTGGTCTTGTTCTCCTCTAAAGAGGGCTACGGTGCATCCTTGGAATATAGCAGTATCATTAGTCTTGGTGGTGACAAGGTTGTGAACTATCTCAGTAGATATCTCCTAGCTCCTTGGATGTTAAGATGGTATTAGCTGTGTACAGTCTGATTATTTTGCTGAAACAATCAACTATGACAAGTATTGCATCGTATCCCTCTGACTCTGGTAATAGTACTATCATGTTGATTGATATCTCTTGCCAAGGTTCAGCTGGTGTCAGTAGTGGGTGGAGATGTGTTGTCAGTCTTGTTTGGAGTATTTTGTTTTGTTGGCATGCCTCACATCCTTTGATGTACTGTTTGACGTTGTTGCACATTTGAGGCTACCAATAACTCCATTTAAGGAGTTTGATCATTCAGTATTGTCCTGGGTATCCTACATCTGTCTTGTCATGGTGTTGTCAGAGTATTTCTTGTCATATTTGGCTGTTGGGTGGAACATATATTTTTCCTTCAAACATTGGTATTCCATCTGTTTCCCATATCTCCTTTGGTCATCTCTCCTTTTCCTTCAGCCACTGTGTTTCCTTTTTTGTTTTCTTTTGCAGTTGGTGTTTCAGATCTTCTTCTCCTGAGATCTTCCAGATTTGTTGGATCACAGTAATTGTGTTGTCATCAAATAAATGGTCAGATAAAAAGATAATATCGGTGTTGTCTCGGGTGGTATCAGTTTTTGTTAATCTTGATAAGATGTCGGCTTTTGTGTTGGTCTTTCCAGGAATGTGTTTCAGTGTGTAATGGTATTCTTGTAGCTCTATCTGCTACCTTGCTTATTGTCCTGTAAGTTGTTGTGGTTTTTGGAAATATTCCAGGTTCTTGTGATCAGTCCAGATTTCAAATGGTTTATCAGTATTGAGTAGGTATTGTCTCCAGGTTTTGATTGCTTCTCGGATGGCTAGTAATTCTTTGTTGTATATCTGATAGTTTTGTTCTGTGGGTGTCATCATTCTTGAGTAGAATGCAATTGGGTGCTAATGTTCTTTCTGTTTCTGTGATAGTACTGCTCCTACTCCATAGCCTGATACATCTACTTCCACTCTGTATTATCCTTTGTCTTGTGACATTGCTAGTACTGGCTCACTTATGACTTTTTCCTTGACCTTTTCGAAGGCTTGTTGTTGTTGTTCCGTCCATACCCATTGCATGTCTTTCTTCTTCAACTTATGTAAAGGGGCTGCTATGTTGCTGAAGTTGTGTATGAATTGTTGGTAGAAGTTTGTGAAGTCTAGAAATTTTTTGACATCTTTCAGGGATTTGGGTGTTGGCCATTCCTTTACTGCTTTCACCTTCTCCTCCTCCATTTTAACACTATCTTGTCCAACCACAAATCCCAATATTGGTATTTCTTTTGTATCAAATAGGCACTTTGACCTTTTGAAATATAGCTGGTGTTTTGCCACAATATCAAGAAATTGCTTCATTCTGTCCTCAAGTTGCTGTTGTGTTGTTCCTGGGATGAAGTCATCCATGTAGTTGATGACTGCTCCTTTGTGTAGTATCTCTCGAAAGACCATGTTCATCATCCTTTGGAATGTTGCTGGCAAGTTGCTCATTCCGAAAAACATGACTGTTGGTTCGAATAGTCTGTTGTTTGTTATGAATGCTGCTTTCCATTCATTGCCTTCCCTTATTCTGACATTATTGTATCCCCAGATGATGTCGAGTTTGTTGAAGACTTTTGCATTCTTGAGTCAGTCAATAAGTTTGCTTATGAGTAGAAGTGGCATTTTATCTTTGATTGTGTGTTTGTTTAACTTCTTATAGTCTTGTACCAGTTGTTTAGTTCCATCTTTCTTGGGTATAAAGAAGTATGGGGTGGCATAGGGGGACTGTAGTCAAATTCATCCTGAAGCAATATTCTTATTGAGGAATTTCTGCAGTTCTTGCTTTTCTGTTAATGTCATTGGGTAGACTTTGGACTGTAGTACTAGTAGTGTGTCTTCTGACAAGTTTATTTCGTGGTTCCAGATTGTGTGTTCTGGCAGTTTATCAAAGTTCTTCTTGTTGAACAGGTGCATATATTGCTGTAAATATGTTGGTAGGTCTTCTGGGTTGGTCTGGTCCATTTTCTTTTCCTCTATGTGTTCTTTTACTATGCATATTCTCTCGTTGAACCATATGTCATTGTGGTGCATGGTACAATCCTTCGGGCATCTGTTGAAGCATATTATATTGTTTGTCCAATTGATTTCTGGGTTGTGTTTGACTAGCCAGTCATGTCCAAGGTATAGGTCTGCACTCTCCAGTTGTGTTACCACTGCTTTGATTCCCCCCATGTGCTTACCACTGCTCAATACTAGTTGTGCCATATTGGTTATTTCTCCTTTCTTGTTTTCAGTTCCATCAGCATTGATTACTTGTATTGGGGTTTTGAGGGATCTGGTTGTGATTCTTTCTTCTTCTACTATTCTCTGTGCTATGCATGTGTGGGTGCATCTAGAATCTACCAGTGTGGTGATTTGTTTAGGTCCCTTCTTTGTTCTGATTGTTAAATTGAGGAGAAGTTCACTGTCAAGTTCTGTTTCTGTGGAATCACATATCATCTATTGTGAAGTAAAACAGGAACTCTAGGTTTTTTGGCTCATAGGTTTGTGCCTACTTGGAGCCTTTGGCAAAATCCATTTTTGCCTCTTCTTCTTGCTCAGTTTCCTCAGTAACCTCTCTGATGTGTGCTTTCTTCGGTACTTTACAATTCTTCGAGATGTGGCCTTGCTTATCACAATTATAGCACATTATTTTGGTGTATGTGACCTTCATCTTCTTATGGCAATATTTGGCAATATGCCCATATAGGTTACAGTTGAAACATCTTGGTTTACTGTTCTGATTGGTGTCTGCCCTCTGTCTACCAATCTCTATTGGTTGTCCTCCACCTCCATATGTGACTCCTGTGCTTGTTCTGACATCTCCTTGAGTGATGTCTGCTATTTTGTATCCTTGTCCTACTGCAAGGATTGTGTTCCTCCATTTACTGTAAGTGTCTGGGATTGAGGCTGATAGATAGCCTACAATAGTTTGGATGATGTCTGCTCTGATGTGTCATTTGAGAAGAAATATGGCATGTGTATCATTTGTTTTTGCTTGGGTTTTCAATGCTTCGAACTCTATTAAGAAGTCCACAGTGTTCCTCTTTCCCTGTTTGAACAACTTGATTTCCCCTTCTGCTATTGCTTTTCTATTCCCCAAGGAGAAGATAGCTACCATCTCCTTTGTGAAGTTATTGAACTCTGGTGTTTTCTTGTCTTAAATTGTTTGTAACTTGGCATTGGTGTAAGGTCCTGCTAATCCTCCTTTTATTTGTGCTAATACTCCAATTATCTTTTGTTTGTTATCATTGATCTTGTTGAAGAGTGTCCATAAGGACATTACTCTCCACCAATCATCAAACTTGGTTCTATCTCCATTGAAGTATCCTGGTTCTGGGCTAGGTTTTTTGGGAAGTTGATTTCATTAGCCATCTCTGATTTTGTCTCTGGTTCACTTTGTTTGTTCTCGTGGGTTTTGGCAACTTTTATGTCAGATGTTTTGGATTCTCTGTTTTCATAGGTCTCGGCAATTTCTATATTGGATGTGGCTTCAGCAATTTCTGTGTTGAATGGGGTCTTGGTGGCTTCTATATTGGATATGGTCTCAGCAACATTTGTATTGATTAGGGTCTCAAAAAGAGTTATGTCTTTGTCTATACTGTGTTTGGATTTCTGCTACTTAAGGCCTTCAGAGATTTCTGGTTCTGTTTGTCATTTGGATCCAGTAGTTACTGGTGATCCCTGGATGTCTGTTGGTCTCAGAGCTCTTGGTCTTCTTGGTATTCTCGATGAGCTACTGCTGCTCATATACTGTTGTCCTGGTTGGAAACTATTATTCCAAGCCTAGCTATGAATAGTGGCACCTCTCTTGCAAGGTGAGTCAAATGACACTTTACCAAATGTTACAACCTTAGTCTAGGACTCAGGTTGCAAGTCTTTGGATAAAGACAAGGAAGTAAAGAAAAGAGAAAGGGATGATATGATTAGTAAAGTGTAAGGAATACATCAAGTATTACTACACTTTATATACTAGTGGTTGGTGCTAAGAATAAGAGGATGGAGTAAAGAAGTCATAGGGGATGAGTAGAATGAGTCAGTAGGAGTACAGCCATAAGGGATGAAACAGAAAATGAAACGGATACACAAGAATGATGAGTATGATGGGCATATGATGGGAATGTAGTGTCTATCTATAGTTCATAACAATATCAATGAGACATCAGGTTAGAATAGAACTGTCTAGCTTTCCCCAATATTTCACAGACTATTTTGTACACAGTGCTCATATGCCAGACACAATTATTATATAATCCAGGAATTTTCACCCACTACATACTGTTGAAGTCCAAACACAATCTATACATATTTTTTGCTCCTGAGGGGCTAGGATCATGATATAATACTATTATGTTATTGAAAAACACTCTAGTGACCAAATTGGAGTAAAAGTATTATCTTTCTTGCTCCAGTCTGTGATTGGAACCTCCAAGATGAACCAGAAAAATTATAAGATGATGTGGGAAGTTTAAATATGTCCCAGAGTAATCAGTAGAGACTAAAACCTGCAGTAGGAATGACTTTACTCCAGCTAGTGTATACCTATGTGATTATTTCTTTGAATCTAGCATTTTCATGATCTGTCACCTCTCCTTAGGACATTAGTTCTGAAATGAAGTAGAATGCAATCCAAGGCTCAAATTCCACCATCCGTCAAACATTCCAGTGATAATCAACTGGATTAGGACATCAATTGGGCACCCCAATTCCTGATGGTGTTAGTGCAGTTAAAACAGCCATCTCCCTGGATAACTCCTGTTATGAACTATAGATAACCCATTCTGGTCAGTGTCTGCTTTCTGTTGCTTTATCTCCATTGGTTGCCCTCCTCTTCTGTAAGTGACTTCTGTTGTAGTTCTGACATCTCTGTAGGTAATGTTGGTTGTTTTGTATCCTTGCCCTACTATGAGGATCATGGTTTTCCATTTGTTGTAGGTGGTTGGGATAGATGTTGTCAGATATCCTATAATAGTTCAGATAATATCTGCTCTGGTGTAGTATTTTAGGAGGAAAATGGTGTATGCCATCTGTTCCAGTCTGAACTTTCAATGCCTCAAACTCAATTAAGAAGTTGGCAGCATTCCTCTTTCCTTGTTTAAACAACTCAATTTCTCCTTCTGTGATAGCCTTTCTATTCTCCAAGGAGAATGTTGTTGTCATTTGCACTTTCTAAGCTGCATTCCATATGACTAGCTCTTCAGTAGATTAGTAATATTCTTTCTCTAATATTTGTTATCAAGGCTATGCCTCTGACTCATATTATGCACCATTTTCTCATGTATTTCATGAGCTGACTGATACTCTGTCACTCTAATTATCCTACTGGACACCACTGGGCAATCACAGTGTTTCAAGGGACTCTGTAGTCATTACTGACTCATTATGCTTACTTATTACTTGTAGGTCTTAAGGTTTTACATCCTGGACATTTAGTATATAAAACAGCATATATTCCCTTTATTTCTTTAGATAATCTACTTGTATTCTCCATGCTCTACTCAACTTTCACAGTAACTCTACTTAGTTCTAACCAGACTAACCCATCTTTTATATCAATAAGTCAGACCATCTATCTACTACTGCATAGTACTATGCTGTTCAACAGGTTATAGGCCCTGGATCACCTGTTCCCCATATACCATGACTGGCTGCAAGTAGGTTGTAGATAGGCTGATCTGACCAGTCCTGTAAAGTATGGTCTTTTCAGCCCATTCCTCTAACACAACTTGATCATTTCATATTCTATTGAAGGCTTCCATATGAGGGTTCATAGCTTGAACAGTATAATAGTACAGATCTGATTGCTCACAAATCTAATCACTAATTATGTCCATATTTAGACTACAATATCTTCTCCTATCTTTGTAGTTCTCAGCTTGATCCCTACTTTCTTGAGCTCTGCCAACTATAACAAATGGGTTGATTAGATGCAGGATGCATTTGACCTCATTTCTATAGATAGTACCTCAATCCTCGGAGATAAATATTTGCTGATACTCCTGTTGCAAATTCATACTCTTGTCCCTACTTACACTATTGACCCTCTGCCAACTGGAGTGCACACACTTGAGCATGCAGCTCATATCCATCTTCATCATATAGTCTACTTATGTTAAGTGCAATACTATAGATAAAGGTATAGTCCTTATGTGGACTGGACAAATAGGGGACCTTAGCTTCAGCTTGTATACTGCACCCCTCCAGATATTGTAGTGGTCTTCACTTAGATAACCTCTCATCACTAGGACAGAAGTCAGATACAGGTAGTGGATGAGTGAAAGGATTTACTCATATAGTAGGAGTGGTAGAAGAAGATAGCCAGAGACTAAGTTAATAATCAGACTACTGAATATAAGTGTACAAAAGACTACTTATATACTAGTAGTGGAAAAGTATTGGAAGGTTAACTGACAAGATAATAGAGTAACTAGACGGAAAAAGATAAGAAAAACATTATATGACATCAGTAACAGGAACATGATATGATAAGCAGAACAGGTAATACTGAAGTACAGAATAATAGAGGTAAAAAGGAATCAGAATGTAAAAGGAAATAAGATGGACAAAAAATGGACAGAAAGAAATATAGAAAAGGTTGATAGGTCCAGAACAAAGATAAGCACAATCAGTAAGTGATTCTCTGTACAAGCTGAAAACCTGAACTAAGGTAGAATTATATCCTAAACCAGGCATATAATTTACCAATTGTAACAATTTTTGAGACAAGAAGCCCACTCAGCATAGTTGCTAGTACCAGTAAGAATGGGAATAAAGGCAAGAAGAACATTCATAGTGGAAGATGAAGATATAGTGTCTGTTAATGGATAGAGTTAGCAATCAGATTTGTAGATAATCAGATCTGCACCACTATACTCTTCAAGCTATGAACCCATATATGGAAGTTTTTTAATAGAGCATAAAACAATCAAGTTATAACATATGGGGAGCAGGCAATCCAGGGCCCATAACAGTACAGTACTATACAGTGTTACAGCTTCAGCTACTAAGGACAATCAAAGAGGATGCAACCTCTAGGGTATGGCCTTAATACCTATCTCAGCTAAGTACCCAGATAAGCAAGTGTTATCAAACTATTGTTACTTAACCAAGAAATGGAAATCCCATGTATCTCGTATCTCTTGAGTAATGAGAGCAAGTAGAAAATAAGTAGTTAAGCAATCTTCTATTGATTGACAGCAACTGTCAATGGAAACTCTTCTTGGGTAATTAAGAAGGCTATCCCTATAGAAGATCAATGCTTAAGCTTTGACTTCCTAATACAGTCAGCTATTTATACTAATTACTTCTTTTCTATAAATACTACAGAGTATAGATAACAAGACTGAAACAAGTTTCACAATGTGAAACAAAGATATGAAATATAAGATAAAACATTACTAAAGATAGATATGAAACTGATAGAGGTGAAACAGCTAAGTATAGAATAGAGTAAAACTGATAAAGGTAAAACAGATAAGTGCTTACTCATCCTTAGAGATCTCAGATAATGAAGATACAAATTTGTCAAAGTAGCTACAATCACAAGACATACAGGATGAGATAGATGGTGACAATAGTAATAATGGTAGGGATAGAAGAAATGTATTTATTAGATAATCAGAGTTGGAAAATAAAAATAATGTTAATGTAGTTGGTTTTTCAGAAAGGTAGGACTTAGGTGACTTGACAAAGGCTCAAGTAGATTGCAGTAGTGGATGGGAGTCATTGCTATTGCAGGTTCACTGTTTAGTGATAAGTCTTTTGGTCATATCTCTATACAATAGATTCCATCAGTGACTTGTTGGTGAATAAGTGCTTGGAGTGCTGGACTACAAGTGTATATGTAGGGGTAGATATACTGCATTATCTCTCCAGTAGTAGGTCAAGCTTTCCAACCATTATTCTAGGCACCATAGAGGTTGTTCTTGATGGTGCATAAATAGAGTCTATTGGTGTTACATATATGCAGATATGGCATGTATTTCCAAGTGAGATAGAGTAAGAAGTCAATGATGATGTTATTGGATTGTGGCAGTGGTACAAGTGGTATAGCTTTGGGGAATTTATCGTAACTTCTGACATAGGTTTGAGGTTTGGATATAATATGCAGTAGTAGACAGACTATCTGACTTACTGATAAAAGGGTTAGTAGACTGGTAAGAGTACTAGTAGAGTTGCTGTGAGAGTCAAGTAGAGTAAGAATAGAAATTGAGTAGATTGTCTAAAGAATAAAGGGAATACATACTGCTTTATATACTAGTGTCTAGAATGCAAAACTCTAAGACCTATGAGTAATAACTACACATAATAAGTCAGTAATGACTACAAAGTCCCTTGAAACACTGTGATTGCTCAGTGGTGTCCAGCAGCATAATAATCAGTCAGCTCATGAAATACATGAGTAAAAGGTGCATAATGTGAGTCAGAGGGCACAGCCTCAATAATGAATATTAGGAAGAAATATTACTAATCTATAGATTTACTAGTTACCTGGAATGCAGCCTAAAGAGCACAAATGACAACAATACAATACTACTCAGACCTCACAAGATCCAATGGGATTCCCATGTCTTGGTTGAGTAATGCCAGTTTGACAATACCTGCTTATCCAGTTACTTGGCTGAGATAGGTATTAAGGGCATACTCTAGAGGTTGCATCCTCTTTGGTTTCTCTTAGTAGTCAAATCTGTAACATTTAATTCCTCTCATACATATCTTACACTCAAAGATAATGGACAACTTGACAAAAACTATTTGTCCAAAACCTTGTTACCAGTGAAACAAACAATACCACTACATAGACCAGTAGCTCTCTCTTGTGGCAGCCAGGACCATGCTCTACTCTGGATTGGATGCAGACATCAATTCAGTATACTGATGATTGGCACCAATAAATAACAGTCAACACTCTCCACAAGAAGAACTATCAAGCTCAAAGTTGAACAATTCTTAGCACATGATGAGAAAATGACAAAATAAGCAAAACTTATTTGTCCTATTACATCAAGCTTCTATACTAGAATATTACATAACATTTTAAAACATACACAATAAAGTAAATACAAGGATAAAAAGGAATGATAACCAACAAACACAATAATACCTTCACAATAATACCTTACTAATACAATATAAAGCTTTTTCTTACAGGCTGAAACAGCTTGGGAAATATTGTATGTTGATGTGATTGGTATCAATTTAAGGCCATAACTCACCTCATTCCCACTCTCAATCAATATCTGCCAAGGCTGGTTAATCTTAGCCAATTGGGTCTCAACCAACTCCCCACTGGGTATGAGCTTTGACAAATAAGCTGCTGTTATCTTCTCAGGGTGAGAAATAAGGGATGTCACCATCAACGATCCTCTTTGCCTCCCTTCCCCATGCTTGACGACTCGAAGAAAATCATCATAACCTGCCGTTTCAGTAAGCAACCCTCCCACAGCTGTCTAGCAATCTACTACAATACACATTCACAGTCCAACACGACCAATGGCTCACAACACACATCGAACCATCCTGGACAATTCGTCAACTCAAACTCTGGCTCATTCATCGTTTATTCTCCATTTCCATCCCACAACGCATCTTTTCTCCAACGCCCCTATCGGGGAAATCACCAGAATGTCCACCTTCACCTATCACATTCGCACCTGATCCAAGTGCAAGACCAGCCAGCCCCATCATCTCCGCGCCTCCACAAAAGAGCGAGTTTTATGATAGTGGCGGTGGTGGTGGCACCGCTGGGAGAGGATGGTCGTTAAGTGATACCGAAGAAGATTTACTCAGCGGATCTGATGGGAGTGGGTTTTCGAGTTCTGGAGAGAAGAAGATAAAATTTGCGAGGATGATGAAGATTGGAATTGACCCTTCTATTCCTAGTGGACGTACAGGACCTACTATCACACACAGGGATACAGAATGTTTTCCCCGTTCACCTACAGCAACCACAACAAATCCCGCCGTTGTTACTTCCGATGCAGATAAATACCCAGGTGGTATCAACCCATCTCATTGGTCCATAACCCGATATTCCACTGGTCAACTTCTAGCTGATGATGAATCCATCATATCGTGGTATGATATTCATGAATTCGAATTGGTTGAACTTCATGGACCAAGTTTTCAAACCACGCATGTGTTGTATGAATATCAAGTTTGTCATTTATGGAATCCGGAGAGACATAGGGAGAGAGAGAGGTTGAGAGGGAAGTTGAAGAAACGGTTTGAAGCTGAAGCTATTCTCGCCGCTACCTCAACAGGAGGAACCGGAACTGGAGGAGTTGGAGGAGGAGGAGGAGGAGCTGGAGGAGGAGGTAAACATTCGAAAGACAAAGACAAGACGATCAAAGATAAAGATAAAGATCGAGCAGCCTATCACGCCCAGATTCTCAAAGCCATGAATCTCAATTCTGGCGCTGGCGCTAACGTCGGTGTGGTGGAATACTACGGCCAGAAGATTTCCAAAACAAAAGTCGAACTTGCACTTTCGAGAATACCGAGGTCGATTGATGTTTATGTTCAGCCGTATTGGGAGGGTTGGGTTAGGACTTTGAGGATTGTTTGGCGTGGTGATTGGAGTGATATTGCGTTTGCTGGTGTTGCTGGTGTTGGTGGATCTGTTGGTGGAGGAAGTGGTGGTAGCGGTGGTGGTTCTGGTGGGGGAGGAAGTGGTCAACAGACGATGCAGGTTCAACAAATTGTTGCGGATCCGTATAGGTATGGTGTGCATAGTGGTACGACCGTTCCTGGTGAGAAAGACCATCATCACCATGGAAAGAGTTCCGTCCAACAACAAAAACTCGTACGTGTCGAATGGCGGGAACGTTGGGTTAAAATTCAAAATGGTTATCTTGCCGTTCTCAAAGATCGTGAAGTACGTCTCGTCTTTTTACTCCATTCCACTACGAAAGCTAATAATGTAATACGCAGGACGACGAGGCAACGCACGTCCTCCCACTCAAAAATATCATCTCACTTACAAACACTCAACACCTCGTTCGATATCTTTCCTACTCCGGCTTCAATCCACCACTAGACCACCCAGCCGTCACACCCGAAATCTTAATTCCAGCCGTAAATCTCCATATTCAACGTCCACCACGTCCTCCTCACGGGTATTTCGACAATTCTTCATCTTCTGATAAAGAATCCGATTCGGATCGATATCATTATCATCATCGGAAAGGTGGTCATGGTTCTACTGGTCATAGTCATGGACATCATGGATCTGGAAGTTGGGTTGGAGGAGGAGGTGGTGGAGGGAAAGAATTCAATTTCAGTTTCCTCAATGCGAGTTCTTTGCATCAACATACTAAAGCGAGGGAATTAACACCACTCGTTGGATCTCGTTTCGATCCTACGTATCTCCCGATTACGATTGACGAACAAAAAGCTTCTGGGCTACGCGTTGTGTGTTTACAATTTCGTAAACACCCTTCATCATCTTATCAATCCTCTCGACCTTCCACTTCCACTACTACGACCACTGCAACCACAACCACAGCCATTAACGCTGGTATACCTTCATCCATGGCCGCCAATAGAAAGAAAACGAAACAGGAAGAAGATGAGGAACGTGAAAAGGAAAAGGAGAGGGAACGAGAATATGAATTGGATCCTACGACTTTGGCATTGGAGGATATGAAAGAACGAGCAGGTGAATTGGGTGGTGTGAGATCGAATAATCCTTTATGGAAGTGTCCATCAAAGTTGAGAACCGAACCGGTATATCTCACTCGGTTTAAATTCAAAATGAAGATGCGGAATAGTCGAAGTGGTGGTGGAGGTTCACGTGTAGGGATAAGTGGGACGAGTGGAAAAGCATCTTCTTCGGGGACGAGTTCGACTTTACGTGGATTGAAAGATCCTTATGGGTCTATATCCACGACTTCTACTTCTGGAGGAGGGAGAACAACTCATCATCATCATCATCATCATCATCATCGTCATCATCACGTTCGCAAAGACCGGATTTATCGCAACCGCGATCGGGCGTATTATGAAAATGATATCGAGCTCCAGGGTATGCTCGCCGCGCGGGTATTCGGTAGTAGTAAAAGAAAAAAGGAGAGGCCAAAACAAGAAAAAGAGTTGTTGCGTGAGAGGAAGAGGAAGGAGAAAGAAAACGATTGGGGGTTGGGGTTGTTGAATGTGGGGTTTTGGAATTGGGGAAAGAAGAAAAGAGCGAAGAAGGAGAGGATGGAGAGACAGTTGAACTTGAGGATGCAAGAACATGAAAGGGATGTTGAAGAACATTTTATCACCGGAGCTGGGCCTAGTTCGACTGTTAGTGGTAGTGGCGGTGGCGGTGGCTGTGTTAGTGTGAATACGATCACCCCGACGGGTGCTGGGAGAGGAGCACCGGGTGGAAGTAGTGCGACTGTTGTTGGAGGTGCTAGATCTGTTAGACCGTCGAGTAATGAAGACGAAACCGAATTCGCGGCTTGGGATCGTGGACAGAGTGGGAAGAGTAATGTCGAAACTACGGAGGATGACGAAGACGATGAACCTTCTGATGGAGATGGAGATGAGGATGAAGATGGTGTACTGGAACCTTATCTAGACGACCTACCTGATAATCCACTAGTCGCAGTAGAAGTAGATGAGGAGGAGACCGAGTATGCGAATCAACCCTCCACGGCTTCCAACCCTTCTCTTTCTTGTGCCTCTTTGAGCCACAACACGATGACTACCACCACTCTCGATCAAGAATCCTTCGAAATACCGAGGGCTGGATACGGTATGGATTATTCAATACCGGAAGGGAGGAAGAGAAACGGAGGTATGAGAGAGAGTTGGAGGAGCAGAGGGAGAGAGAGGCGAAGATTAGGGAACAGAAAGGGTTGGACGAGAAGGAGATGCAGAAGGAAGAAAAAAAGAAAAGACCTAGGAGGGAGCGTGAGAGGCGGAAGAAGAAGAAAGATGAAGATGGTGAATGGGTGTGTTTGGATATTGGCAACGATTTCGGTGAGTGTTGGTAAATATAAAAGCTCCGTTGACATATCCTGATGGAAGAACAGCTTTTCAGTCGTTCTTGAGGATCATACATCAGCATTGCCCGCACCCTATGAAGTCGAGTTTCATGGAACGCATGCTTGGAGGGCCTTTGGATGATCAACCTCCACCACCTCAAACGCTTACACAGCCCCCCAGTGTCGGGCCCAGCAGTCCCAGTGCTCGTTTCCACCATGTCCAGCATGCACCACTCGGTCTCGAATCCATTCTCGAATCCAAGGACATCCCTGCACATTTCAGTATGCCCAACTCCCCCACATCCCTCCGGTCTCAGCAGACGACATCTTCCCCCTCTTCTGCGAAATCACATCAGCCACAACATCCATCTACACCAACTTCTCCATCTGTTCCGTCGAATCATACTATTTCCTCTCCCTCCTCACATTTAACTCCTCCCTCTCCATCATCATCAGATGAAGAAATCGACTCTGATACGGAATACGTGACCCCCCTTCCCGGCTACGGTGATCCACGTTTCCAGTATCCCGCACGAACATCAACCACGTTACCATACCCTGAATGGCGTCTTAATATCCTACGCAAAGCTCAGCGCGCAGGAATGGGTGATGTAGGAAGGCCGATGGAGACGATATATTGGGGTCGCGAAGATCCTGTCATTGCGGGTGCGAGTGGTGTGACGAATGACTTTGAGAGTCTAGGAATACGGTGGGGTACCAAAGGCGGAGTTGCTGGATTCCAATATGTCCGGGAGAAGAAAGGCAAGGGAAAGAAAAAGGAGAGTGGTGGTGGAGAGGACAACGTCTCGAGCTTGGGAACGATTGGACAGAAGACTGTGGGGAGTGGCGGGACTGTGAAGGGGGTTTCTGTAGGGTCACCGACGAACCAGAGGAAAGTAAGTGGGAAGAGTGTGAGGAGCACCGGATCCTCAAAGGGTGTCATCCCTGACGTCCCGAGGGAAGGTGGGGACAGCGGAAATGAGAGCTCAAGAGAAGACAGTGATGGGGGTAGAGACGACGTGTCCAGTGCCTCGAGTGCCGCAGATGACTTCAGCATTGCCAAGTCCCCAAGGATATCAACGAGGATGTCGAGTATGCACATGCGATTGTCCAACTGGAGTGACGAGGAAGAAGAAAACGCATCTGAGCTGGAGTGGCCCGGTTGGCAGATGGATGTTCATAGGCAAGCGAGGAGGCAGTATGCGATACAGGCGAGACGCGATGCCAACTCTGCAATGGGCATGGATACGGAAAGCCCGATGGAGACGATATATAGGGGTCGTGAATCCCGTCATTGTGGGTGCAAGTGGTGTGACGAATGACTTTGAGAGACTAGGAATGCAACCCGCCATGGCAATCAAATTGGTTCATTTCACGTCAATTTTGTGGCTGGGTCCCTTCCTACTTTCCTATTCATGACTCTTTTTGGTTGCGTAGGGTCTGGACGCTCACACTACTTGTCATTGTCTCGAAGAACATTACATTGTGGCCATTGCCGCTCCCTTGATTGCCTGCGCTTTATGGCTGTACCATGATGCTGATCAGTGTTCGTCTTGGCTTGGGATGGGCTTTATGATTGGGTGGTCAGGCAATGCAGAAGCCAAAGTCCTTGGTGATACTGCTTGCGAGGTCGGAAGGTTCGAACTTGATGATGTAGAGTTCAGTTACAGCGATCAAGGTCTTTTAGAATGTCACCGTATCAATGACACATCAGGTTAGAGCGGTCCAGATTTTCCCGACATAATGTACTCAGACAACAGTTGTCACCCACTCGAAATATAACAACTGTACTTTTAATATATTAAGCCACAATTCGAGGTCTGTATCCATTATGGTGATCATATTTGGACTCTAGAATACTGAATAATCAATCAATCTGCATCTAGAGATATATGCCAGCCACATCTCACAGAGTTGAGCCTATATATTCAATACATATGGGCGAGAGCACGAGAGCATGTGCTTGAATAAAAACCAGTAACACAGTACCCGTATGCGAGGCGCGATTATTATAGAACTCAGGAGTTTTCACCGACTAATTTATCCACATCTCTCGTCCCTGAAGGACTAGGATCATGATATTGCCTGATATTGCCAAGACACTCTTATTGAAAAGCACCCCACCGAATCGGAGTAAAAGCATCATGTTTCTTGCTCCAGTCTGTGATCGGGACCTCCAAGACGAACCGGAAAAATCATAAGGTGATGTCAGGCACAGGGAAGTTTGAATACGTCCCAGAGTAACCAGCAGAGACAGAAACCCGCAGTGGGGATGACTTTACTCCAGCCAGTGTATACCTGTGTGATTGTATCTTTGAATCTAGCATTTTTGTGATCTGCCACCTTTCTTTGGGACATCAGTTCCGAAACCAGTAGAACGCAATCCAAGGCTCGAATTCCACCATCTGTCAAACATTCCAACGACAATCAACTGGATTGGGTCATCAATCGGGCGCTCCAGTTCCCGGCGGCGCTAGCGCAGTTCATACAGCCATCTCCCTGGACAGTTCCCCGATACTCTCTCTCCCACATGATGCAGAAAACTTTTTTCCGACATACGCTCAAGTTCAATTGATGTAGGGAGGTTTTAGAAGGGATAGCAACGAGCGGAAGGGGCGGGGCGCTTGAAAGAATAGGATATTCATTTCTGCAACGACATCAACCTCGCGTAGCCACTTACGCTGGTATGCGCAATTCCTGGCCCCGTGTGACATGTACGCTGGAGTAGCAGGCGGTGACATCAAGTTACGAAATGCACCAGTGGTGTTCACAAGTAATGGCATGGTAGTGCCTGGGACCCTGACTGGGAGATCATAGGCAGTGTCATGTAGTCCTCGGCATAGATGTACATAAAACCCTTTGATGTGATGTTGCCGCCTGATTTGAAATGCTGGACCCACGGACCCAGCTTCATATCAACTATCGTTTATAGATGACACTAGTAAAGGATACAGAATCCTGGAATTCCAGCCTATGGTTGCTCGTCAACCAGGGGTGGGACTCATGGTGGATGGAATCGTTGGCGGGAATTATTTTAACTGCTCATCTATTATCACATTAGCCCCGAACACACAGACGTTCTCAGTAGTGTCCCCCGCTCAGCGCCGCATAAACCATGTTTCCCAATTACCTTCTTCCGTTCAAATGTTTCGATGTGATAAGCGCTCAATTTCAACCGAGATATCGATCTCGACCGCTGGTCCATAAAATAGGGCCTTTGCAAACGATATGATAATTTGTAAACCATCCCCTCCTTCTGTTCCCTTTTTTCCCGACACCAAACGATATGCACAGACTGGTGGCACTTCTTTTAGTTACGTTCTGTGCTCAGCTGGCAAGTGGGGCCCCCATTGGTGAGTGCCTACCACTGCGAAGGTACTGGGTTGTAACGGAACCTCTACAGGAAGCACCACGGAGGAGCCCGATGGTGTACATTTCCGAAGTGCCTGGTACCGCAGTGATTCGGCGGACTCCAATGCCAACTCTCCTCAGAACATATAGACTTACATCTCAGTGGGTGGACACTTCAGGTACATCTAGCCCAAGCCCCAGATCTGAAGATAGCTCCAGGTCCCGGTCGATGCCCTACATCGAGTGATTTGAGTTTCGTGTATAATCGGACCCGGTGCTTTCCTCGTATATTCGTCGTCTGAGCGTGTTATTTATAGGACTGTATTTGGACCCTCGGTTGCGCTAGATTGAATGTGAAGGGTAGATGTGATATGTAAAGTGTGACAGTTGTGGGGGGCCTGGGGCTGTTTTCACACCTGATCCTTGAGATATGGCGGTTGGAGGATGTGCAGGAAATCAAAAGGGTAGGTGAGCAGCTCGTTGCCATTACGACCAGGGTAATATGGATCTGTGAGTCCCATCAAGCCAATCAAGCCATCACAATGAAGGTGAAGACAATCAGACATTGTGTATTCACCGATCAAGGGAGGGATATCTCCGAAAGAGATGTACGCACCGCAAAGGCCAACGGAAAAAGTCTCGTTGTGTGTTATTGTGTTGGTACGGAGAAAGCGCGGCTTTGAAATCAACATACACGAGGTTAGTCTACATAATGAGCTCTCCTACATGGTCAGTCTGTGTCAGGAGAGGAAGAAGAGGCTCCGGGTTTATCATCAAGAAATGTAGGTATGATGTCGAACAACAGATGACACGAGAAAGTGATATCCATTGGCGGCGGCATGGAGAGCTGATGACTGCGTGGAAGAGCTAGTAGAACTACGTCAACCGCGTAGGGGAGACCTCGGGTAAAAATCTTCTTCCTAGCAGTTCAGTATTTCCGCTACCAGCATTTCAGGGAGGGACAGTCAACGCATTGAATAGTCCTACAAAAGCCAGGAGTTTGCCGTAGGTTGACGTAGTAGCTAAAATAAACAAAACCACGGAAAAGGACTTGGCGTATGTCATCCTCTGTAGCCCATTATGTTGCTGCGGTAGACTAGAATAGTATGTGTATAACTTGCCATAAACCGCGTCAATTAGCAATACTGCGGATGAGTCCAGGGAAAGGACTGAATTCGAATTGACCTCTGACAGATGGAAACGTAGGAAGTGTTAGATGCAGGATCGGGGCCAGCAGGTAGGACGAAAGACCAGCTGGTCAGAACTGCCCGTAAGCTGGAGGAGCGGGAACGGTGAGATGAGATAATAACGCAGAGTATGTCATTTCTGCTTTCAGGTTCCATGAAATTATAGAATATTACTCGGTGCGCCACAGTTGGCCTTCTAGAGTCGCGACCCGGATACGAAGGGAACGGACACGCCAGATGCTTCTTCGAAAGGGATTCGCCGACCTGAAGCCTCGCCAAAGATGCCGAAACGGACTTCGTTCGTAGCCATGCGTGAATCTGAATGGTCTGGGTTCCTGACGTCGCGGTCAGTAGAGACCTGCTAAGAAGGTGATGAGTCTCGTCAGTGGGGGGTTCTATGTCATCAGTAGCTCCAAGTTCCCGGATACCATTGTAGAAGCACGTGGATGGATGCAACACCCATTCACGGGGGTAGAGCGCTGACTTGACAAACGAAACGTCTGCTTTATGGAAGTTCTAGAGAGCCCCTAACTGGCAGAAATAAGTGAAAGGATGGGCGTGTAGAGGGACCCGGTAAATATAGGGACCGTCGCAGGATTTTGCATCTTCGGAGGGCATTCGTAAATCCTTCGATTATCATTTTGGAAATGACATCGTGTCATGTCGATTATAGAACGACCTATTTTACCAAATCATATTTGGGATGGGCGAACAGCTGACGTGCTTCTTCTCGTCGTTAGTGCTAAATGCAGCATCGGTGCGTACTCCTTACCGCGTCAGCACAGTTTCCTCGTACAGGGTATCCCAGCTTGAGATATACTGGTCTTCGAGAATATGTAAGGCCAGAGCCATCACATTTATACATACTGTAACAAGACGGGATCTTCATGGAACGTACAGCAAATTGATCTAGGTAGTGATGGAGGACCGGTAATCTCAGGACATTGAGAGGATACACACGTTGAAAGGTGCAATGAAGTTGTCATAATTCCATGATCTCCACGGTAGCCTATGTCCGCAACCATGCAGTCTTTGCGATCTTCTTGAGTCGCTTCTGCTCTTTGAACCGTTCCTGCGCTTATATAAGTGACAGCAGGATTCGTGAAGGAGTGACTCTTACCAGGTCCTTCTTCGTTGGCCTCTTCCTCTTTTTTCCATTCCCTTCTTCATCCTGCTCGTTATCAGCTGCAAGCTCTTTTTCCCAGGCATTGACATCAAAGTAGAATTCGCTCATCCGCTTCATGCGGTCATATTCGGACAGGTGACCAGGTGTTCGTGCGTCAGGTCGAGTGAATGCGCCTGTGCGCGCATTAAATTTGGCCTGGAAGGTCGGGATCGGACCCCCACTAGCCGATGCGGTGGCCGTGAGGAGGGAGGGATCAAGATGTGCCAAGGACGGGTCGATGCCTTGTGCGAGTGCAGCTGCTTGAAGAGCAGAGTACTCTTGTGCTGAGGTAGAGAAGATATCTGATGCGGAAGGATCGGATGTGGTGGAACGTCCTACTGAGGGGGGGTCTGGTGAGGTGGAATCTGGAGGCTGGAGAGGATTTGTCCAGGTCGTCTCGCCTGTCCGCCCGTTGTAGAAGTAATACGCGTTGTACTGAGGCGAGAAGATAGCTTGCCAGGGCTGCGCCTCTGATGCATCATCGTTTCCCTCCGGAGAGGTCTTCCTACTTGAACTCGAGGAGTTGTTTGACCTCTCCTGATCCTCGTCGCCTGGTGATCCGTCCTCCGTTGGCGCTTGCTGCTTGCCCTTCCCCTTGTCAGATTCAGGAGAAGGGGAGGATCCTGCGGATTCTTCTTCCCTTTCGTTGTGGGTGTCATCAACCTCGCGGGTTGTACGCCCCTGCACTTCAGTCACCATAATGAGCGGATAGCAAAGGTATGGATGGTGGTTGGTAAAAAAGGGGTTGTCCATGTTCCCAGGAGTTTCAAACTCCGATGATGGCTTCTTCGGCTCCCGCTAGTGTTTCCTCTGCTCTGGGGTCTTGTGCACTTCGAGAACGTAGCACGATAAGGGATAATTCCAGCATTAGCGTGGGTCCTTCCCAGCTCTGGAAAAATGAATTCAGGAGTGTCGTAAACCCATGGACCGTCGTGCATATATCGGGTACCAACCCAGTATCGTCGGGTTATGGGCTATCTAGGGAAAGCTTGAGGTGGACGGGACAAATGAATCCCGCAACCCCACCGCTCTGGTCTGGGTCCCCTTATGACTGCAGTCCCTTAAAGCAGCAAAAGGCGACACTCTCTATAGCGGTCATTGCCTTTGTCGCTTCGGTCTTGAGTCATTGAATTGGATGCTGGGGTGCAACCATCCCAGCTGGAGCAAGATGGATCCGGATTGGCTGCAGAGTGTTGTATAATCGTCATTGGGAAAAGTTCATATGATTATTCTGAGAACTTAAACACACACAACCCATCGAGCAAATCCCAACCAAATCAATTTTTTTGCTGACCCTCGATTCCCGTGACAATATCCCTGTAACTTGCCTGTAACACAGTAAAAGTACTGGTAGGTCAGATACGTCTATTAAACCCGGATAAACTGGCCCACCAGGAGGACCGTGAGTACACCAGTCCCGAGTTAATATCAACAAATTGGCTCCACTAACTTAGTGCCTCATAACATTGGCGGTATCCCCTCGAGAGACATTGAAGTGAATGCGGGAATCAGTCGCTTATCTACCCCATCAGTCTATCCACATGGGCGGGATAGTACCGGGTGTATGTATCAGGGAAACTGAATCCCAAGGGTGGACTGAATGTATCTTACAATGTCGTTGGAAAAGGTCTGTCGGATAGCCCAATGAGGATTATTTGTGCGTCATCGGATTCTAGTGAACTTCTTGGGTCCATAGATAGGGAACGCCACATGAAGATGACGGGACCGGGGAGAGATTTCTGGGAAATGGAGTGCGATACAGTCAGCCCCTGCGCATAACCAACGCAACTATGCTCTATGGCAGGCATTGTCGTATGAAGGTGGAGGACCATACAGGGGGTCAGTGTATCTTGTTAAAATCCACAGTAATGAACTGCTCTGACTGGACGACGTGAGGTAGCTGCTTAACATTGTTCAGAAGAGCTGATATGGTTGAGCGATCGGGGTTATCAACTCAAAGTTGTGTCGAAATGACTATGGGGGCATAGGGTCAACGGTAATAGCACCAAAAACTATTTTTGGTCAGGTGTTCTGCGACGTTTTCGAGCTGATGACTTTGCGCTGCAGACAGGGAAGTGAGTTTTTCAGTGACGGTTGATAATAGTCTAGAAGTGGACCATTGATTGGCGGGAAAAGGCCCGAGGGATTTTCGGTGGGCACGGGAACGGAAGTGTTCCATATTTCGTGGACTGTGGGGGGAGGAAATATGAGCATGCTAAAGTAAACTTCGGGCCCCGCTCTCCAGTCTCCGGCCATAATGCCACGGAAACCATGAAAGCGGAGGAAAAAGTCATCCAAACGGCCAAGATAACACTCTTCGCCACATTCACGAACGCAAGCGGTGACGCGCAGGTTCCCCTTAGCCAAAGGAACAGATTTCCCAGCGAACGGCCAGACGAGGCGATTATGAGAGGCCGATAATGGCCCTCACTGTAGGTGTCACGATTTAAACAAGTCAAATACTGCTGCACATCCGAGAACAAAGCTTGAGCCTTTCGTAGCATGCGTAAAACGAATGCAGCTAGGTATTGAGCTCCCAAACGAAGTATTCTCACCCGAGAACTCGAATAACCATGTACTTCGGGTTGAAAGGGAGGACAAACCATCGACTACATGTCGGAAAAGATGGGATCGCGAACCAACAGGAAACTGAAGTGAATGAGGACTGAGGGAAATAGAGAAACCCTTGGACGTAAAGTTTTCCTTTCCATCCAGGATCGTGGAGGTGTTTGGATTGCCCTGTATGCGAATTGACTGGGCCACAGGCCATGAAGGGGTTGTGTTTTGCCGCGTGGGGGTACAGTAAATAGAACACCATTCGGCGACGGCCGGCTTCATCCACCGCTGTGTCGCTGGACCGATGGAGACTAAAGTAGCCAAAAACCCTATCGCATGGCCAGGACAACCGTGGTTAGTGGGGGTAGAGAGTGAGAACCAATGATGGTTTCTAGATGATCCTGTGATGGCGAAGCCATCGTGGGAGACCCTCAGGCGCCCGTTGCCCAGAATATCACCTTGTCTTCATTCTTGAGCTCGCACTCCGAATAGACCAGGAAAACGGAGGCACACACAACCTCAGCCTCGCATATTATGTCTTGAACCCCGTCGATCCTTCTCTCGTTGTCCTCAAGTCGATGCCTATCTCACTGTTCGTTCCCAGCCCAACTTAGCAATAACACCCATGTGAAATCGTAAACTAATGTGTGGATGGTAGTCACATGCGTCTGTCAAGGAGGCCAGGAAGAGGAGATAACAAATGCCAAGCTCTCACCCACGTCTCACTCTCTAGATCCCACCATGACGTCCACCGACTGGCAAAGCCGCGCTCAAGCTAAGAAACGCCAACAGCTGGAATCCATCCCAAAGGCATGGATCCTCACAAACTTGCCTGATAACAATCAGCTCGATGTCTCAGAATTCCCAAGGACCTGCGGATTACTTTCTGCTCGAGAGCTCGAGATCACCGAATCGCATGTCGGTATCATATTACCCAACCTGGCAAACGGGACCTGGTCAGCAGTAGAAGTGACTACAGCGTTCTCGAAGCGGGCGATTGTCGCTCACCAGTTGGTCCGCCCTATCCCCTTGTTGTTGGGAACGCCACTGAGAATCAGAATAGGTCAATTGTCTCACTGAGATCTTCATTGAGAGAGCCCTTTCTCGCGCCGTAGAGCTCGATGATCATTTCAAGCGGACAGGGAAGGTCATCGGACCTTTGCACGGTAGCACAACGGTATCCTTCCACCTCACCCCCTGTTGATCCCCGCCTGCGATAGGTCTTCCAGTTTCACTCAAGGATCAGATATGTATCCAAGGGATCGAAGCAACTATTGGTAAAATTGGTCCCCATGATCGTGTGTCGTTTAAGGCTAAAATATTACCCTAGGCTACGTCGCATGGATTGGGAAGCCCGTGGCCAAGAATGCCGTCCTTACAGACATTCTCGAATCCCTGGGTGCTGTTTTATACGTCAAAACCAATATTCCCCAGACTCTCATGGTATGATCTTTTACCTCATTGAGGTAAGGCTTGCTGAAGGATTTATAGTGGCCTGAGACCTACAACCACATTTTCGGAAGGACACTTAACCCGTTCAATCGTTCTCTGACCTCTGGTGGTTCTTCCGGTGGTGAAGGTGCTTTGGTTGGTACGTCACACGTTGAGGGTTTCTTTGTCTGGCAATCTGAATAATCGACAAAGCTTTGAAGGGAAGTCCGCTTGGTAGGTGGTCACTATCCGATTTAAACAGACTATTCACACCAATTTGCAGGAGTGGGCTCGGACATTGGCGGGTGAATATCATCTATCAGCGAAATACATCTTGTTTAATTGGGCTGATGGTTTCGTAGGTCCATCCGCATTCCATCTGGTTTCAACGGTCTCTATTGCCTTCGTCCTTCGTTCCACAGAACTCCTTACGCAGGATGCGTAAACACACTTGAGGGTCAAATTTCAGTATTATCGGTGCTGGGACCCTTGACGAATTCGTTGGAGGGCGTGAAAACGTTCATGAAGAGTGTTCTCTCCCAAGAACCCTGGCAGTACGATCCCTTGGTAATCCGCAAGAAATGGAACGAGGACGAATACCGCCTGGTGGACCACAATGGAGGTAAACAATTGTGCTTCGGAATACTGTGGGATGATGGGGTTGTCAGGCCTCATCCTCCCGTGTGGAGGGGATTAAAAACCACCAAGGAGGCTCTGCTTCGTGCTGGGCATAAAGGTATTCCCTCCGCTCCCCATTATTTTCCTGGAAACTGAGGTAATTGTGTTAGTGATCGACTGGACGCCCATTCGCCACCCAGAAATTTATGATGTTGCGGTGCGTGTCAATTTTTTGGACGTCTCTCTTCCAAATTCAACAAATCCGTTGGCTGCAGAACAAATTATGGGGTGCCGTAGGAAGGCAAGACTATGAGGCCATCACCTCTCTCTCCGGTGAGCCCATAATCGGTACCATGACTGCTGAGGTCGAGAACCTCGACGCATCACCGGAAATGGCCGTACATCGTCCACCACCTCTCAACCTCACAGCATACCAATACTGGCAGGTCAACGTCAAGCAACGTGAGCTGAGGCAGGCCTACTTGGACTATTGGCGCGAGACCGCAAGCGTGACTGGTACTGGACGGCCTGTGGATGCAATCATTGCACCTATGGCACCGTATGTCGCCCCACCCCACGGAAACATGAGGTGCGCCCATTACAGAGTGGTCTAATGCAGCGTTAATGGGAGTCCGGCTAGGAATGCTACGTACACTACGGTTTGGAATATTGTTAATTACCCGGCTTGTATTATTCCGGTGTCGAGAATCGACCCGGTTTTGGATGTCAAGCAAAACCGTGATTCATTTTATGGCGACGCCGACCGAAAGAACTGGGAATTTTGTGAGCACTACCTACGTCCCAATAGCACGTCCACTTGACGGGTTGATCCTAGATGATCCTGAGATGTTCAAGAATGCTCCCATTTCCATTCAAGTTGTCGGACGTACCCTCGAGGAAGAAGCACTGGTTGGCATATCCGAGATTGTTGACCAGACTATCAAGGCGTACAAGGCAAAGCCATGATTTAGCGTTCAGATATCTATTGGGTAGAAAACATTGTTCGGCAATATATATTATCGGAATGATAAATCTCAGAAGAAGTGTCTATAAGTTTAATATCACGCACGGATTGACTCGGCCAAGAACATGCTTGATAACCCTTGTTTCAATCTCACCCTGTCTTCATCAACAACCTGATGCATATCTCATTGCCGTTCCCAGCGGCAACTTAACAAGCAGCAGCCCCATGTGCAAAGCGTGGAAGGTAGTCACATGTATCTATCCAGGAGACCAAGAAAGAGGGAAAGCGGCAAGGCTGTCACCTGCACCTTGCCTTCCACGCCGACATGGCATCCATCGACTGGCAAAGCCGCGCCCGAGCCAAGAAACACCAACAGTTGGAATCCATCCCAAAGCAATGGATCCTCACAAACCTGCCTGACAAGAATCAGCTCGATGTCTCAGAATTCCCAAGGACATGCGGATTGCTCTCTGCTCGAGAGCTCGAGATCACTGAATCCCATGTCGGTATCATATTATCGAACCTGGCAAACGGGACCTGGTCAGCAGTAGAAGTGGCCACAGCGTTCTCGAAGCGGGCGATTGTCGCTCACCAGTTGGTCCGTTCCCACACTTTAGCTACTGAGGATATTGTTGAGAATCGGAATAGGTCAACTGTCTGACTGAGATCTTCATCGAGAGGGCTCTTTCCCGGGCTGCGGAGCTTGACGATCATTTCAAACGGACAGGGAAGGTCATCGGACCTTTGCACGGTAGCATAATGGTATCCTTCTGACTCTTCCCCCGTTAATCCTACGATAGGTCTTCCAGTTTCACTCAAGGATCAAATATGCATTCAAGGGATCGAAGCAACTATTGGTAAAACCCATGATCGTGTGTCGTTTAAGGCTAAAATATTACCCTAGGCTACGTCGCATGGATTGGGAAGCCCGCAGCCAAGAATGCCGTCCTTACAGACATTCTCGAATCCCTGGGTGCTGTTTTATACGTCAAAACCAATATTCCCCAGACTCTCATGGTATGATCTTTTACCTCATTGAGGTAAGGCTTGCTGAAGGATTTATAGTGGCCTGAGACCTACAACCACATTTTCGGAAGGACATTAAACCCGTTCAATCGTTCTCTGACCTCTGGTGGTTCTTCAGGAGGTGAAGGTGCTTTAATTGGTACGTTATGCCTTCATGCTTCCTTGGTTTGTCACTGAATGATCACCAAAGCATTGAAGGGAAGTCCGCTCGGTAAATGAAGTGATCATCATCTGATTCGTGCACACTACTCATGCAAACTTGCAGGAGTGGGCTCGGACATTGGCGGGTGAATATTGTCCATCATACGCAAGGTCCACCCCTTTGGTTGTGCTGACGGTTTTGTAGGTCCATCCGCATTCCGTCTGGCTTCAACGGTCTCTACGGCCTTCGTCCTTCGTTCAACAGAATTCCTTACGCAGGATGCGTAGGTTCAATTCAAGGCCAGAATTCAGTATATGGAGTCCTGGGACCCTTGACGAATTCGTTGGAGGGCGTGAAGACGTTCATGAAGAGCGTTCTTTCCAGAGAACCCTGGCAGTACGATCCCTTGGCAGTCCGCAAGAAATGGAACGAGGATGAATACCGCCTGGCGGACCACAATGGAGGTAAACAATTGTGCTTCGGTATACTGTGGGATGATGGAGTTGTTAGGCCTCATCCTCCCGTGTTGAGGGGATTAAAAACCACTAAGGATGTTTTGCTTCGTGCTGGGCATAAAGGTATCCCCTCTACTCCCCATTATTTTCTCAGAAGCTGAGCTAATCGTCCTAGTGATCGACTGGACACCCATTCGCCACCCAGAAATCTATGCTACAGCGGTACATGCTAGTTGCTTGCCTGGACACCCCCCTTAGACACTCAGCCACTTTACAGATTAAGTTTTGGAGCGCTGCAGGAAAGAAGGACTATGAATCTATCACATCTCTCTCCGGAGAGCCTTTCATCAGGACCATGACCGCCGAAGTCGAGGACCTCGGAGCACCACCAGAAGTGGCCACACATCGCCTACCACCACTCAACCTTACAGCATACCAGTACTGGCAGGTTAACGTCAAGCAGCGTGAGCTGAGGCAGGCCTACTTGGACTATTGGCGCGAGACCGCAAGCGTTACTGGTACTGGACGGCCGGTGGATGCAATCATTGCACCCGTGGCACCGTACGTCGCCCCACCCCACGGAAACATGAGGTGCGCCCATTTCAAGTGGTCCAATGCAATGTGAATGAGAGTCTGGGCTAGGAATGCTACATACACAGCCGTTTGGAATATCGTTGATTACCCGGCTTGTGTTATTCCGGTGTCGAAAGTCGACCCGGTTTTGGATGCCAGGCAAAGCCGCGATTCGTTCCATGGCGACGCCGACAGAAAGAACTGGGAATTTTGTGAGTAATACCTACGTCGCAACAGCACCTCGGGTTGAAGGTTTGATCCCAGATGACCCTGAGAGTTTTAAGAATGCGCCCATCGCCCTTCAAGTTGTCGGACGTACTCTCGAGGAAGAAGCACTGGTTGGGATGTCCGAGATTGTTGATCAGGCTCTCAAGGCGTACAAGGCGAAACTGTGATTTAGTACTCAAGTATCTGTTGGGTAAAAACACAGTTCTGTGGAATACAATAAATGGATGACTTTCAGGTTTTATGCCATGCCCAGATCGATTTGGCCGATGTTCGCAGCATGTTGCAATTTTGTATCATACTCATTGGGACCGATGAGATACGGCATTCGAATATGTATCTCAGGTGAAATTCTTCACCTTCATCAAAGGACGGGGCATCCAGAATCGAAGGGGGTTTTGAGACAGGCGACCGAAGATTGTCGCAAGTGTTCGAGAGAAAATAGACTGGTTGGAGCGTGTGACCCATTCAATCATTGGGTATTCGGACGGCGCTGCATGGATGGCATGTACTGCATCATCCGAAGAGCGCGCTCGGCGATGGATGGAAGCTCCATCTCCGCTTGATGGAGCAAGGGATGAAGTTTCGTCCGATGTTGGAGCACTGGCCAAGCCATGTATTATGCCGAGGCCATGGCATACGGGTTATCCTGCATGTCCCCGATACAACATGTTATACTTCATGGGGTAGGTCAAATAGAACACCACTCGGCGACAACCGGTTTCATCTGTCGCAGTGTCCTCTGTCGAATGGGGTTGGACCGATAGGGACTGAGGTAGACGAGGACATGCATATCCTATGGTCCGTTCACGGTTCTAGAAAGGCTGTACATTGTGATACACACCATGTGATAGGTGGTGATCCCCCATCAGGCACATATCACTCTTAAGCCTACACCCCGATAGGTGAGCGAAAAGAACGCGTTGTAATAATCCTTTAACCTTTTATTTTATGTCTTGTGTGTTGTGGATCTTAATCCCGTCTTCATAAACAGTTTGATACCTATCTCACCACCAGACCCCAGCCCCGACTTGCCAGGAAATAACTCCATCCGCAATCGTAAACTAAAGTGTGGATAATAGTCACATGTATCCCTCCAGGGGATGGGGAAAGACAGGGGAAAACGCTAACACTCACCTGCATCGCGACCCCACCCTCTCCATCCCACCATGGCGTCTACCAACTGGCAAAACCGCGCTCAAGCTAAGAAACACCAACAGCTGGAATCCATCCCAAAGCAATGGATCCTCACAAATCTTCCTGACGAGAATCAGCTCGATGTCTCAGAATTCCCAAGGACATGCGGATTGCTCTCTGCTCGAGAGCTCGAGATCACTGAATCCCATGTCGGTATCATATTATCCAACCTGGCGAACGGGACTTGGTCAGCAGTAGAAGTGACCACAGCGTTCTCAAAGCGGGCGATTGTCGCTCACCAGTTGGTCCGTTCCCTTTCTCCAGTTACTAAGGATTTTGTTGAGAGCCGGAACAGGTCAATTGCCTCACTGAGGTCTTCATTGAGAGGGCTCTTGCTCGAGCCACAGAGATTGATGACCATTTCAAGCGAACAGGAAGAGTCATTGGGCCTCTGCATGGTAATATAACGACATCCTTTCCCCTCATCTTCCACTGACCGTCTTTCGGAATAGGTCTTCCAATTTCACTCAAAGACCAAATATGCATCCAAGGCATCGAAGCGACAATGGGTAACCTTGGTACCCACAGCTGTGTGTCGTTCTCGCTGAAATGTCCACCCCAGGTTATGTCGCGTGGATTGGGAAACCCTCAGTCAAAAACGCCGTCCTTACAGACATTCTTGAATCCTTGGGTGCTGTCCTATATGTCAAGACGAATGTTCCCCAGACTCTCATGGTAAACCCACGTACCTGAGTGGAGTATAGCTTGCTGAAGCATTTGTAGTGGGGTGAGACCTACAACCATATCTTCGGAAGGACAGTGAACCCATTCAATCGTTCTCTCACCCCTGGTGGTTCTTCAGGAGGTGAGGGTGCTTTAATCGGTACGTAGTGCATTAACGGACCATTGGCTTGTCATTCTGAATCATGACTAAAGCGTTGAAGGGAAGTCCGCTTGGTAAGTAGTTGCTATCCCGTTTATACGGACAACTCACGCCACTTTACAGGAGTGGGTTCAGATATTGGCGGGTAAATATCACACGCAAGATCCTCCCCCTCTGGTTGCGCTGACGGGTTTGTAGGTCCATCCGCATTCCCGCTGGCTTCAACGGTCTCTACGGCCTTCGTCCTTCCTTCAACAGAATTCCTTACGCAGGATGCGTAAATTCACTTGAGGGCCAAATTTCAGTATATTCAGTCCTGGGACCATTGACGCCCTCGTTGGAGGGCGTGAAGACGTTCATGAAGAGCGTTCTCTCCCAAGAACCGTGGCAGTATGATCCCTTGGCAATCCGCAAGAAATGGAACGAGGATGAATACCGCCTGACTGGTCATAATGGGGGTAAACAATTGTGCTTCGGTATACTGTGGGATGATGGGGTTGTTAGGCCTCATCCTCCCGTGTTGAGGGGATTGGAAATCACCAAGGAGGCGTTGCTTCGTACTGGGCATAAAGGTATTTGCCCCACTTCCCATCATTCCCCAGAAACTCAGGTAATCGTGCTAGTGATCGACTGGACGCCCGTTCATCACCCAGAAATCAATGATGTCGTGGTATGTGCCAACTGCTTCTCTGGATATCCTTCCCCGAAACTCAACAAACCCGCTGGGGGCAGGGTAAAATCTGGGGCGCTGTGGGAAAGCGAGACTACGAATCTATCACCTCCCTCTCTGGCGAGCCTATCATCGGTACCATGAATATTGACACTGAGGCACCACCGGAAGTGGCCATGCATCGCCCTCCGCTTTCAGAACTCACTGCATACGAATATTGGCAGCTTAACATCAAGCAGCGTGAACTGAGGCAGGCTTACTTGGATTATTGGCGCTCGACCGCAAGCGTGACAGGTACTGGACGGCCTGTGGATGCAATCATTGCACCTCTGGCCCCATATGTTGCTCCACCCCATGGAAACATGAGGTGCGCCTATTTCTGAATAATCCAATCGGTTACTAAGACTCCGAGCTAGGAGCGCTCCCTACACGATCGTTTGGAATACCGTTGATTACCCGGCTTGCATCATTCCGGTGTCGACAGTCGACCCTGTTTTGGATGCCAAACAGAGCCGCATCTCGTTCCATGGTGACACCGACCGAGAGAACTGGGAATTCTGTGAGCATCACCTAAGTCCCAATAGCACGTCCGGCTGATGCGTTGGTCCTAGATGATCCTGAAATTTTTAAGAATGCTCCCATCGCCATTCAGGTCGTCGGACGTACCCTCGAGGAAGAAGCACTGGTTGGGATGTCCGAGATTGTGGACCGGGCGCTCAAGGTGTGCAGGGCAAAGCTGTGATTCAGTATTTAATATCTATCTGGTCAAACGGAAAACATCGTTCAATGAAATGTAATTTGTACCTTTTCTAGCTGATAGCTACCGCCCTTTGTTCTACCAGTTGTGGTCCATTTCTCGACAGACAGGACAAAGTTGAGCTCCTTGACCCGGGGAATGATTGAATTATGGGGTAGTTTTGGAGGTATTTTTCCTGCAACATCACGACATAGTAGGCATTGGATGACGACAGTCAAGAGTGATGATCACCTTGGAGGCGTCATCAAGTCCATTTCGCAGGGAAAAAGAGCGTAGCAAGTATTTGGATCCGAACTAACCGAGACTTGCATGTGCAGACTTGCCTGTCTCAGCAGAGCCGACCAACCACACGGTATGACATGGCCTGCGGAACATGGTTGCATACATGGGCGTATTCCGGGAGGGCATTGAGAAATGAGAATGGTTGGATCCCGTGTCCCAATGGTATGGGTGGCAAGCTCTTTCAAAATCGTTTTTGTGAATCAACAGGGAATTTGCGAAGCTGACTACGTCAAATTGAACTTACGGTCGTCAATCGTGTGGTCACCTCCTCATTCTCTTCCTCCTCAGAGAGACGGTCTGCATTCGTTGCATAGGCTCTAGTAAATTATACATGCCCCGCTTGTTAATCAGTTCCAAAAGAACGGCCGAAAAGGGAAACACTATTAGGTGAATGCTTGAAGGAAGGCTACATTAGCTTGTTCGTTGAGGCCTGAGGGCTGTTCGTCAAAAAGTTGGAGGGAGGTTACGTCGCAGCCAGAATGTTATGTGAGGAGGGACTGGAATCCTGGGAGCATTCATCAACATTACCCATACCGCGAGGTGATTAGATATTTCGATTATATCATTACGACGACCGGGTGTTGTGAGATGCAGCTATGAAGACCAAGGGCCATCCAACGGACAACAGCCTACTCATTATCCACACGAAGCTAGGTCTCCGACATCTATTCAGAAGGCGCACAGGAAAAGAGCGATGCTGATGGTCGAGAGTGGATCGATGTGTGCTACCGTATACCTTTATGTAAATCTGTCATGTGACGGTTACCGGCTATCAGGAAGTGGGTCCTTTACCGGGCTCGCTGACAAGAACTATCGCAGAACAAAACAATAAGAATAAATGCTAGTGCCCATCGGACGCTTTCGATATGGTAGGCGCAAGCAGGCCAATTAGCGCCCCATGCAGGATGTCACCCCGTTTGCAAAATTTCCAATTCCTCAGGTGGAGGAGCAAGAGGATATTCAACGACCATGTCGAGCCTACAACTCTCGCAGATGAGAGGGCAATTGCACTGTAAGGGTTGAGGTCGGTCCAGAAGGTGGGCTTGGGGATGAAGTGTGTGGAGGAATAGGTCAAGTATGCTGACTAGTGGTCCATATGAAGCGTGCTTCGTCATGGTACTAGGAACAATAGGAGATCACTCTCGCTGAAGAGGAATCAAAAGTTGACCACAAAGCCGGGGCACCGAGGAGGAAACAAACGTTGATCACAAAGTTGGTTCTCCAGCGGCCATGGGCTAATGTCAACGAAAGATCCGAAAGGGTCTGGGGTTTTTCGGTGGGCATGAGAATAGGCAAGCTCCAGGATACTTCCCATATTAAATGCTCATGTTTCCAGCCGGCCGGAGGACCCTTCATACATCAGACCCTCATAGGGCACTCCCGGCCTTGGGCCGTGTTGCCGGTAACGCCGCCGTACCTTGTTCGCTTCCGAAGCCATCGTCCCAATAACCATGCACATTTATATCTTGAGCGTTATCGATCCTTCTCCCGTCTTCAGCTCGTTACTCGTTCCGAGCCCGCCTTAACCGGCAGTAAGTCCATCATGGCCGGTGGGTCACATGTACCTGTTCAGAATACCGGGGAAAGGAGAAAACTATAACAGAGCCCAAGGTTTTGCCTCACCCCAACTTCACCATGGCGTCTACCGACTGGCAAAGCCGTGCCAAAGCTAAGAAACGCCAACAGCTGGAATCCATCCCAAAGCAATGGATCCTCACAAACCTTCCTGACAAAAATCAGCTCGATGTCTCAGAATTTCCTAGGACCTGTGGATTACTTTCTACTCGAGAGCTCGAGATCACCGAATCGCATGTCGGTATCATATTATCCAACCTGGCGAACGGAAGATGGTCAGCGGTAGAAGTGACCACAGCATTTTCGAAGCGGGCGATTGTCGCTCATCAATTGGTCCGTTCCCTTTCTCCAGCTGCTGAGGATGCTGTTGAGAGTTGGAACAGGTCAATTGCCTCACTGAGATCTTCATTGAGAGGGCTCTTACTCGGGCCACAGAGCTTGATGCTCATTTCAAGCGCACAGGAAGAGTCATTGGACCTTTACATGGTAATATGAGAGTACCCTTCCCCTCGAATTCCGCTGACCGTCTTCTGGGGTAGGTCTTCCAATTTCACTCAAGGACCAGATATGCATCCAGGGGATCGAAGCGACAATGGGTAACCTCGGTTGCCCAAACCGTGTACGGACTTTGGCTAAAACATTACCCCAGGTTACGTTGCGTGGATTGGAAAACCCGCGGCGAAGAATTCTGTCCTAACAGACATTCTCGAATCCTTGGGAGCTGTCTTCTACGTCAACACGAATGTTCCCCAGACTCTCATGGTAAACATGCCACTCTGGCTGGCGTATGTCTTACTGAAGGATTTATAGTGGGGTGAGACCTACAACCACATTTTCGGAAGGACGGTGAACCCTTTCAATCGTTCTCTCACCCCCGGTGGTTCTTCAGGAGGGGAAGGTGCTTTGATTGGTACGTAATACCTTGATGGTTCCTTCGTTTGTCAATCTGAATGATCACCAAAGCGTTGAAGGGAAGTCCGCTCGGTAAATGAAGTGATCATCATCTGATTCGTGCACACTACTCATGCCAACTTGTAGGAGTGGGCTCGGACATTGGCGGGTGAATATAATAACGCAATATTCTTCTTATCTGATTATGCTAACGGTAACCCAGTTCCGTCCGTATTCCGTCCGGTTTCAACGGTCTCTATGGCCTCCGTCCTTCGTTCAACAGGATTCCTTGTGCAGGATGTGTAAGCTCACTCGAGGGTCAGATTTCAGTGTATGGAGTACTGGGACCCCTGACGGCTTCGTTGGAGGGCGTGAAGATATTCCTGAAGACTGTTCTCTCCCGAGAACCCTGGCAGTACGATCCATTGGCAATACGTAAGAAGTGGAACGAGGATGAATACCGCCTGGTGGACCACAATGGGGGTAAACAATTGTGTTTCGGTATATTGTGGGATGATGGAGTTGTTAGGCCTCATCCTCCCGTGTTAAGGGGGTTGCAAATCGCCAAGCAGGCGCTGCTTCGTGCCGGGCACAAAGGTATCCACTTTACTCCAATGACAGTTCCCAGAAATTGAGGTAATCGTGTTAGTGATCGACTGGACGCCCATTCGCCACCTAGAAATCCATGATGTTGCGGTATGTGCCCACTGCTTATCTGTATGTTCCTCCTCCAACCTCGAGGAACCCGTTTGCTGCAGAACCAAATCTTGGACGCCGGAAGACAGCAAGATCTTGAGTCCGTCACCTCTCTCTCCGGCGAGCCTATTATCAGTACAATGACTGCCGATGTTGAGAACCTCGATTCCCCGCCGGAAGCGACCACGCACCAGGCACTCACCGCGTACGAGTACTGGCGTGTTAACGTCAAGCAACGTGATCTGAGACAAGCTTACTTGGACCATTGGCGCGAGACCGCAAGCGTGACTGGTACTGGACGGCCTGTGGACGCACTCATTACACCCATGGCGCCCTTTGTCGCCCCTCCCCACGGAACCATGAAGTAGGTCTATTCCTGAGTGGTTCAATAGAGTATTGACAACAGTCTGGCCTAGCACTGATGCCTACACGGTTGTTTGGAATATCATTGATTACCCGGCTTGCACAATTCCAGTGTCGACAGTCGACCCTGTTTTGGATGCCAAGCAAAGCCGCGATTCGTTCCATGGTGGCGCCGACCGAGAGAACTGGGAATTTTGTGAGTCGCCAACCGCAATAGCATGTACTCGTACTACAGCTGTCTGGTTTATTCTAGATGACCCTGAGACATTTAAGAATGCGCCCATTGCCATTCAAGTTGTCGGACGTACTCTCGAGGAAGAAGCACTAGTTGGGATGTCCGAGATTGTTGACCAGGCTCTCAGGACGCATAAGGCCAAACTGTGATTTAGAATTTAAGTATTGGACAAAACAGAAATGTCGTTCAATAGATTACAATAGATACACGCACTGAATTCCAAATCCTGCTCTACTTTACTCACTGGATCCATTGACCGCACTGTGAGCGCTGCAGTGCGACTTTTTGTAACCCAGGTTCAAATCCTGGCAGGACCTTCGGACCAGTGTTTTATATTTCACCACAAGTCGGTCGCCGAGGATATCTGTGTCATCGAACTACTAGTCATACTACATCAGAACGTCCTGTCTCCCACAAAAAAAATCCCAAGTGCTAGCAGCAACTCGTTTCGATCGAGTGACCTCGGGGTTATGGGCCCCGCGCGCTACCACTGCGCCATGCTGCTTCGTCAGACTATCTGTGGTTAGAGAAATATCATAAAGGCTGAGCCAATTACAGCCAAACATTCCGCTTACCGTGCACGGCTTAGTTCGGCATCCGACATTTTCAAGTCTGTTCAGTCATGTTTCCGAGCTTGGCCTGGTTCTCGGAGGTCGTTTCTCAGCCGTTCAAACGCTCTCAGTATGGTCTTTTTCACGGAAAGATGAAGCAATACGGAAACAATGTCCCATTCTCAAAACACAAGACGCGTCGGACGTGGCTACCCAACGTCCAACGGAAACGTGTATTCTCCGAGACGCTGGGACACACTCTGAGGTTGAAGGTCACGACGAGGGCTATGCGGACTATTAAGAAGGTGCTGTTGAGTCACTATCAGAAACGCACAGCAACTGAACTGTTGTTCAGCATGGCGGGTTGGACGGATACCTTGAGAAAACACGGGCGGATTTATTGGGACATGAGGGCATGCGTCTTCGTCTCATGATTCGAAGCAAAGCATCCGGAAACAAGAAACACGAGGGGAAGCCTCAACAGGCTTCGCTGATGCATGAGGCCATTAGAGCGAGAGCGCAGGCAGGAATGGCCCTAGGACTAGAGGGACCCGCTAAGTACGTCCGTTATCTTCCGGTTTTTGTCTGGATTAATGAACACATCCTTCTGATCTTAGTGCTCAGCAGACAATAGACTACCTCAAAAGCAGACCTACTGTATAATTTATAATCACCATCGTAATCCTCGTTTGGTTACTCTCGGTCCCTTTCACAACTCTGAAGCCTGTTCCGATCTTTCTGCGCATCCTACCTACTCGTTGCCACCCACCAATACCGGAGGCGGGTTGTACCTCACCGATATTTTAGCATTCCTCCACCACCTTCGCGATCGCGGCCCCTTGACAGTTCTCTAAATCAGATGGACATAATGAAATATCCAACACGAGGCCGAAGAAGATGATTACTCCACTGGTGTTCGTAGAAAGGATGAAACGGCTCCTCTGGTTGCCGTTTATCTTCTGGCATACTTTCATATCTTCTACGACGTCTCAGCTTTACTTTGTGATTTATGAACTCCCACCTCGTGCCTGATTGCCATTGGAGTGCTATGATGACGGATTCATCTAAGCTCGACTCTACAGCTATGGCCCAGGCTGGTCCAGAGGCATCGATAGTCTTTCTTGACTCGTCCTCTAATGGTTTTGTCAGTGCTAGTCAAGTATCGGGTGCTCCAATCACAACGTCGGCTTTCTTTGTTTCCTTGCCTCCATGTTAGAACTAATATTTTAGGTAGCAGTAGCCTCGGTGGCGTTACAACCCCTGCTCCCACCTTTGTGTCGGTGAATTTAGGACCGACTGTCATCCAACCTCTATCCCGACTCCAGCTCCCACTGGCATACGCCCCTCGAACACTGAGGAACTCGGAGCCGAAATCATTGTCCCTCTCACTGTAATCCCAATTACCATCGTCCTTATCCTTCTGCTTTGCTTTGTGTGGAGATATCGGTTCCGCAGGGATCAATACCATCAACCCGATGTCGAATGCGAACCTATGCGACAAGTTAATATACATGCCCCTAACAACCCGACACCAAATGGTCAGTCACCGAGGTGCTCGTCTATCGTAATTTAAAGCTGATTCGACCACTGTTTCGCAGGTAAGCCGCGAGAACAACAACACAGACCAACGGAGTCCAACACCAGCACACTTCAAGACGAAATTGAAGAGATGAAAGAGAATATGGCTGCTATCTTAGCAGCTCTCCAATTCTCCTATCCTACTGCTCCCTTGCCAAATTCGAGACCTGTGGAATCGCCCAGCAGTACTCGGGCCGTTCGTAGCAGTTTGAACACAAAGTCCAAGTATTCTGTGTACTCGAGCAAACCGCCTTCTTATCGTGATTGAGTCATTCTCATCCAGTATTACATGTACCGGTATATTTATAATCGCACCACGTCAGTCGTTCCCAGATAAACGCCTATTTCGTCATATGAAGTCCTCATCTTCTGAGGGTGATCCACTGAGAATTTTCTCAGCGGCAAAGTTTGAGTTCGAGTAGTTGACACGCGGCGTCCATGCTGCATTGCCTTGCTTCACGCGAAGTGCGTAGGTTACTCTCATTGCTAACGATTTGTGGTATTTTACGTTTGTTGGTCGTTGTTGGTCAACGTGTGATCCCCTCTCTTCGAGCATATAGTCCGTTACCGAGGACTTTACAGACGTCCCCTCCTTTCCCCTGGCGATTTTTGGAACTTTGGTGACTTGTTAACTTGTTGGCTTTGCTCGTTGTGGATCGTGACGAAAAAGTGAACGATGGTTTTGTTACGGCTCGCTATTCTATTTGGAGTTCTGTTACCGATATGTGTAAGTATCTCTGCCCACTTTCTGATATTTTGCAGAGAATAACGCAGGTATATTTTAGGCGCTTGATAGTGGATTTTATCATATTCAGAGTGTTGCGTTGGGAAGGAATGTTGAAGTTAGACAACAGGGACTTCTACTTTTCGTTGGAACGAATTCGACAACGGGACCGGACTATGCAGTTGTATGACCTATTTTTGCTCTGGTATACGTTCACTTGAGCTTTGAATGCAGTGGCGCATAGAAAAACGCAATCGTGGACAGAATCTCAATCCAGTGTATACGATTCAAAATAATGCGACGCAGATGTATGCACACACTTACCACGAGACCACCGTGCATAATTTTTTTTTTTCCACTCATACACTCTTCACCAAGTAAACCTTTATTTTTTTCTTCTGTAGGATACGACAATAGTGATAGCAGAGAAAGAAGCCACGCCATTCGAACTGAACTTTTTAGGAAATCACGAATGGAGTGTTCGTCTCTCTTTTCTCATTATGTATATCCCTTTGTTGAAATCGTGTACACTCCGGACAGATCAAACTCTCAGGTCCCAACACGAAAAAAGGTCCCAATACGAAAAACGTATGGACGATCAACGGACCTTATAATCAAGTGAGCATTCAAAACACATATTTGGGCCTGAGTTGACGTGTAGAATGATTAGGTTTTGGTGGAAAGGGAAACGATAACGAAGAAGGGAGTACCAAAGGTAGCTCAACGGTTTAGGTTCCATCCTATCCATGCATAGTTCTTGTTCCAAGGACTGGTTACTGGTTACTCCCCAGTGTTGAGAGAAAGTCGGAACTTTGTTTCGGGCATACGGTCAATCGTGTCAACTGAGAATAGTTGCTTAGTGACTCCATAAAGCATCCAAGCGATCGGTGTTGGTCCTATTTTCGAACCTGCATTTACAGGGGGGTAGAATTTTCTTGGTGATGTTCTTAGTTTTTCGGATATCATGGCGTTTATGTATTTCATCCCCCCCCCCCCTGGAAGAATGAATGTTATTGTTAGAACAAGACTTGGGCCTTCGCATCAGGGAGATCAAATTCATGGGAATGCTTCGGCAGTTGTTGAGTATCCTTCCCATGGTCTTTGAATGGAGTGGTGTTTGTGGGCGGTGAATGAGATGTTATATATGATGATCATGTATGATAGTAGCTCTTGTTGCTTGACGATTTTTAGATTGTAATATATCCAGTTTAGCTTGACATTGAACGAGACGATGACATATATTCATCACATCAAACTGAGCGCGACCAACTCCAAAAACATCACATAGCGAAACATCAGTAACCAGTTATGAGTAAATTGCGAACTACTGCTGGGCGCTGATCCTTGCGTGTAAATTCACAAAGGGAAATAATATTTTAACCAAACATCACATTCGCACCCTAGATCCCTTAACAATGCATCCTGAACCAATAAGCCGCCTATAATAACGTTTCTGGTACTTACGAGCTTCTAAACTACACATATGACTATAAGAGCCACAATACAACAACCTATTATATACTTCCGTCCGTCTAGACCTACGTCAACTTACAATGAACCATAATCGGAAAAAGTATATCGTTGTTATGCGAAGGTAAGAAGTTTGATGTATGTACACAAGACTGAAAAAATGATACCGCTGGCTTTGGAATGATGTGACTTTGTGCACCTCAATGTGAGAAAGAACGAAGTCAAGAAGTCCTGTTATGTGGCATTTATGAGAACATTGACCAGTTGAAACTTTTAAAAAAAAAAGTTTCATGGGTTAAGCGAAACGGAAAACGAGTGGCATACCCCGCTTGATAGAATAAATCATAGAACCTTCTTTCTGTCGAGCATTGAAAGTTGTGATCAACCGGTTGACATACTCTTCCGTGATTTTTTGACAAGAGTGGGTGGACAAGTGGAGAGATAGATTGGTTCTTCGTTTCCTAATTTTTTTCTTTTCAGGAAGATCTCAGGCTCACTCCCAATGGCATGTGGTATCAGACTTCCACGACGACGGGGCGCTCCACGTTGTTGATCATGCGATTACAAGAAATGGTTCGAGTTGTTTTAATAATTCAATGTCTACACTACATTTGCTTCACAAGAAATAAGCAACGCCAAGTCCCTAGAAAGCGAAAAACACCCTCAAAAACCTAATTATTTAATAGAGGGATGAGGGGGGTACGAATAGGAAATGGGTATGCAGATAAAATAATAGCGCCTGGGAATATTTTTGCGGCTCAGAGAGCGAGAGCAGCCAAGAGAGCGGCAACTCCGGCCATGGTGTTAACACCATGAATAGAGGCTGCGTTGGTAGTAGTGCTGGCGCCAGCCGCAGCGGAACTGGTAGTAGCAGGAGCACCAGACGCGCCAGGGGAGGTGGAAGTGGGGAAGCCAGCAGGGATAGACGTGAGAGTAACGCCCTGTTACGCAACGCGTCAACGCTGAGAATAATAATTTTTGGAAGGTACGTACGACTACGGCACAGAGTTGTCGAGCGGCTGTGAGGGCGGCTTGGAGGTCATCACCCTTGCAGCTGGAGCCAATACAATTGGTAGCAGCTTCGACAAAGCTCTGGCTATTGCAGAGACAGGCGTTGTCGGTAGGTTGGCAGCTGCCAAAATTGCCGTTCTCGAGACAGGGGGCCGCACATGCTAGATGTTCGCGAGGGTTAGGAGGTGGACGGAGTGAGCTAGTAGATGGAGTTGTACGTACCAGGGAGTTGTGCAGAGACGGTGGAAACGAAAGCAGCGAGGGCAAGGACAACGGAGAAACGCATGTTGTATTAAAGAGATGGAGTGGAGCGAAGAGAGTGGGGCTGCTCTGGGTGAAAGTGCGAAAGTCGGAGCTGGGGAGTTGTTGGGCGGATGGGTAGGTTTATATAGGAGGGCGTGGTGGGAGGTGCCTGATCATTCACGGTGGGGCAGGGGAGATGGCCTCCCTGCTAATTGAGATGTTCTGGGCGCCTGCCACGCGGTGAGGCATCTGATGGCCATTGTAATGGCATAAACGAATGTGCATTCCAAGCACAAAGACGCCAAACAATCAATCACTCTCCCACGACCCCTGATCCCGGCCTCTCCCGCCCAACTGTCAAGCCACTCAAACCTTGTTCTGTTTACACCCCAAGTCGCCAAACAAACCGCTGATCCACCCGCCCGTTTCGCCTTTGCTCATCGACACCGACATCCGCAGGACATGGTGCGTCATCCTACCCTCCACTGTCTTACAGGCTTACTAATTGCAATTCCTAGGCCCCTACCAACACCAAGAAAAAGGTACTAACCTCCTAGATTCCTCCCGTCGCCCGATCTAATATGGATCACCAGGCCGGTGGCAAGACTCGCTCTGCCCTCCAAGACGTCGTCACCCGCGAGTACACCATCCACCTCCACAAACGTGTACATGGTCGTTCCTTCAAAAAGCGCGCTCCCTGGGCCGTGAAATCTGTCATCGACTTTGCACAGAAGGCTATGGGCACCACAGACGTCCGCATCGACCCCAAACTAAACCAGGCTGTTTGGACACAGGGTATCAAGTCTGTTCCTCACCGGCTACGTGTCAAGCTTGAGCGTGAGTGGGATTTATGGCAGAGGATTAGGTGCCTGATTTTGTATAGGAAAACGCAATGATGATGAGAATGCCAAGGAGAAGCTCTACACCTATGTTTCGCATGTTCCTGTGGATTCCTTCAAGGTGAGTCGTAGGATTGGATGCTGAAGACGGTGATTTAGTCATGATCTTGTAGGGCCTCCAAACAACGGTTGTTGACGCGGAGTAAATGTTTAGCTGTGTACACCTGTCTTGTTGTCGTCTTTCCATCCCATGCCAATCACATATGCATGTCTACCCACCCCCTATGTTATGGCCCCGAAAAAGCATTACCCGTGATCCTTATGATACTTTGTGAACCCGAGTTCCTTTCCTAAGTATCAAAAAAAGTCTATGATGGACGCTACGAGGATCGAACTCGTGATCTTATACAATCAGGACCATGCGGTGTGAACACTGTTTGGTGCAAAGCATACGCCATACCACTAGGCCAAGCGCCCCGTTGATCGTCATTCACTCCATGTGCTCACCATATCATCAGTCCAAAATCGCAGTCTAATTTTATCTTTCTCTTCTTTTCCTCATCACCCCAAACATGGCGCCGCTTAAAGCAAAAGAGAAATCAAACAAGTCGAGTGTAGGTGCCCCGGCGCAACGCAATCAATCCAGTAGGAAAGGAAAGAAGGCGTGGAGAAAGAATGTCGATCTTGAAGAGGTGGAAGGAGGATTGGAGAGTCTGAGAGCTGAGGAGAGGGTTACTGGGTGAGTTATCTATCCTCATACCGAACGAGGTCTTGAACGTCGTAGAAAAACTTTGCAGAAGACTGCAAATGATGAGCTTTTCGTCGTTGATACTATTGGCGATGAACAAGGTGCGTATACAATTTCCTTCAGGGAACGAAAAAAAATTGTTGATTTTGGCATTGCAGTTAGAAAATCTCTCCCTCCGCGGTTCTCAACTTCCGCTCTGACATCAACGAAAATACTTTCTCAACGTTCGGCTATTCCAGCTGTCTTTTCGCGGACGACTGCGACCAATGCCGTTGATCGAGAGAAGAAGCGGAAAATGTCGAAAGGGGAGAAAGATAGATTGCTTAGGATTGCGAAGAGACCTAGGAAAGGGCCGTTTAATAGTGTGTTGGATCCATCCGGGTATGAGGCTGGGCATGGTGTGGTGGAGTTGAGTAAGGCTGTTAAGGAGAGTGGGGGTTATGATCCTTGGGTTTCTGGTGATGAAGAAGATGACGAGGAGGGTGAACAGAAGGTGAAAAAGGTCAAGGTGAGTGTGTTAGATCTACGTTAGGAGGACGTGATGCTGACAGATACTATAGGCACCTAAGACGAAAAAGCTGCGAGACCAGATTACTGTTCCTGCAGTGTCGGAACCGCATCAGGGGACATCGTATAATCCATCTGTTGATGCCCACCAAGAACTTGTTCTTCAAGCAGCAGAGGCGGAGGAGAAACGATTGAAACAATTAGACAAGTTGGCTGAGGTCAAAGTGAAGATGGAACAAGCGCGAATGGACGACGATGTTGTCACTGCGCCGGGCGCAGCTGGGATGAAGGTTGATGAGATAGTAGACGATGATGATGTGAAAGAAGAAGACGTTGATGCTGCCATTGTGAAACCTCACTCTACACGGAGGAAGACAAAACCACAGAGGAACAAAGAGGTTCAACTACTTAACGAAGTACGCCTTCCCTCATCTCCTCACGAACACATGTTACTGAAAATTTTGAAAATAGAAACGTTCATTGGCACAGCAAGCTGCAAACAAGCGACTTATGGCTTCGATATCACTCGCAAAAGGACTGAAACGATCCACAGCTCGACAAATCGCCGAACGTGAACTGGAACAATCACAGAAGAAAATTGCGTTGAAGGATAAGCTGAGAAGGCATGGACTTGCTGGACAGCGGTTAGGGAAGCATAAGGTACCAGAAAAACAAGTTGATGTGCAGTTGGGTGAGGATCTTAGCGAGAGTTTACGTGGACTCAAAGTGGGTAGTTACTCTCATCGATTTATGGGATTTTACTAACAATGTTGAATAGCCTGAAGGAAATCTCTTCCGTGATCGATTCCTTAGTTTACAGCAAAGAGCAATCATTGAGCCTCGCGTGCCTGTTGTGTAAGTGATCAATCTTCTACCATATACTCCATACTAATTACCATATTCCAGACCCAAGAAACGTAGAACACGGGATATTGAGTACGAGAAGCATGCCTGGAAACGGTTCGAGTAGATCTGTGTGTAGAGTACATATATCAAACATACAGGGCCCGTGGGAAACCTCATTAGTTGGTACTGACCGTCATGGATGTCGACCTCCCTGATGAAGTCGTCGCCGCCCAACAACGACATCAACAATCCAAAAAACCAATAATCGTGCCCGTAGACGACGCACATCCATTCGATCTAGAAGGCTATATTTCAAGCTACACAGGCACGTCCCTTACCACCAAACACCACCACTACCAACTCTAAACAGCTTACCATAAACCACTTTTCTACACGCGCGCGCCGCTGCAGGAAGAACCGCTATAGATCGTCTCATTCATATCGTTAGAAGATGTCCTGCTATCGCTCCAGAAGCTCTTAATCTCGCTGTACAACATATCCACCAATCGCGAGACCCATCGCTTTATCAGACTTTGATGACTGAATATGAACATTTGGCAGAGAATCCGGTTGTGAAGGAGACGCATACGTTGCTTAATCCTTTGGAGATCGCGCAATTGGATACGAAGTGGGTTGATGAGGTCGCTGCGAGGAATCAATCGGAGAAAGTCAAGTTGGAGGTTGAACTCAAGACTTATACGAATAATATGATCAAGGAGAGTATTAGGGTGAGTCGGAATGTTGTTTGTGTCTTGAGATGATGTTTATTTTATTTTTTGCTGTTGAAGATGGCTCATAGAGATTTGGCGGAATTCTATCGTTCGGTTGGCGAGTATCAGCAATCACTCAGACATCATACCAAGTCTCGCGAATTTTGTGCTACAAGTCAACATGTCCTCGATATGTGTCTCTCCGTTCTCGAAGTGCGTTATAACATCAAATCTACCCTCTTCGTCTTAACTATCTAAAATACATGAATATCCAGCTTCTGATAGAACAACGCAATTATTCCCATCTTTCAACCTATGTCTTCAAAGCCGAAGCAGCCCTCGACGCAACATCCGCGGCAGCATCATCCACCAACAACGCCGGTGGATCAGGTGGTGTAACTGGATCAACACCTACAACAACTTCAGGACCTTCTGCAGCAGGTGGTAGTGGTTCTAATGCTAAGAAGAAAGCTCCGACGGAGAGAGAGATCGTACAGTCTCGACTCGAGTTGGCTTCGGCGTTATCTCATTTGGGACAAGGGAATTATGAAAAAGCTGCGGGGTCGTTTTTGAAAATCGGACCTGCGAAGGAGTTGGGTGATTGGATTGGAAAGGTGCGTTCCTTCATTCTTTGGATGTCGATGCATATGAAGAAATGTGTTTTTCTCTTTTCAGTTGATCACGCAGAGTGATATTGCGATATATGGAACTTTGTGTGGTATGGCTTCGATGTCTAGAAGTGCGATCAAGGCCAAGTTGTTGGACAATCCCGTGTTTGGCGTGTATATTGAGCAGGAACCATATGTCCGCGAGCTCCTTGAAGCATATATCAATAGTAATTTCAAGACAGCTCTGGAGTTATTGTCTAGATATTCTGTAAGCTGGATCGTCTCGTTCTCTTTTCGTATAAGCTGAGAAGCAGGCTAGACGCGTCATTACCTCGATATCCACCTCGCGCCACACGTTAATGATCTCACGACCAAGATCACGAACAGTGCAATTGTGCTATACTTCCAACCCTTCGCATCTATTAAGGTACGCGCGCCTTCCTCTCCTTGTCCCCTTTGGACATCGCTGACTGGCGTAGCTTGATCGTATGAGCGAAGCCTTCGGATGGACGATCAGCATGGTCGAGGATCACGTTGTCACTCTGATTCAGGCCGGCGAGATTCAAGGGCGAGTAGACAGTCAGAACAAGGTACGTACACTTTCACATTGTTATACGTTCGGTTGTCTGATTTGTCACTGCGCCCTCCGAAGGTCCTATATGCGAAGAAGACAGACTACCGTGGTGACCTGTTCGCTCGGACTATTCAAGCTGGAAATGATATACTTTCGGCGAATCGAAAAGTATTGCTGAGGATGCGACTGTATGTGTTTATTCCTTGATTTAGACTGCGTAGATTTTGATGATGGTTGGTGTACAGAACACAGGCAGATCTTATCATTAAACCGCCTAAAGGCCACCCACAACACTACGGGATGATGCCTGATGTTTATCCAGATTGAGGGCGATTCTATATACATGTATGATTGGATTGTATCCAATGGGAGTTCCCAAGTTCCCGTAATAATACAGACACGATTTATATCATCGTCATTATTTTACCCTGTCTGGCTTGTCAGGCCCAATCGACCAAACACTCTAGTGAACCTGAACTTTGGAAGGTATCCGGCTGGGATAACGTCAGGTCGAGCTGGGGCGTACTGTCGACACGGGGATGTTCGGAAAGCGGGTTTCGGTAAAGGCAGGATTTAGGTCAAATAACTTCGTGTTTCGATATACACGACTGGCCATTGAAGCCATGAGAGGGACCATTGCAAGCGGAAATGAGGATTTGAGGATTTGAGGAACGGACGGCAGACATAGGGTGATTCCGACGAGGGCCGTCAACCCAACCGTGATCCTAATATCACATTAGCTCGGCTTTGAGGAATCAAAGTCGATTGACTTGCAGGTAGTATTGTTGTCCTCCTCTAAGAATTGCTCGTGGTAATCGTGGAAGTGTTCCACCGGATACGGAGGTATACCACGAAATTCTTGGATCCCCATTGTGCATTGATGCAACCTTGTATGAGATGGCTAAAAGGACGGATGTATCGAAGAAGAGGGGCGTAAAGGGGCTAAGCGCGACATAGGGAGGGATGCGAGCATCCAGGTAATAATGCGTTCCTGGAATCAAGGTTGCGTTTACCCCAAGTGGTATCAGAATATCTGCGACTGAAAAAATGACCCAGAGGAGGAAGAAGGTCCATCTGACCCATTTTTGTTCAAGATATAACGCTTCGACCCGCCGAAGGAAGAGATAAGACGACGTGATCATCGATAGCATGCAGAAGCATGCGGAGGCGGTAGCTATTGCGTGGGGGTCATTGATTGGCAGAACTGAAGGCTTGGATGTTTGTTGAAAAACTTGAGAAGGGGAGGGTTAGAACACACCTCTTCCAATGCCATTAATAAATACATAAATAACAGCTGACAGTCTGTGTATAGTGAACCCAATGTCATGGAAAGCAAGGCTCGAATTACCTTGAAAAAGCAAAGCAAAACATAACCAAGTCAAATTTACCACCCCTCATGATTTCAATATCATCGGAGACATAGGTTAGTATATCCCAAACCGTGGCCTATGTGGGTATCAATTGGGCATCTGCGGTCAAATAAAGTGGAAAACAGTTACCCCAAGGACACCCAGAATGATGTTTCTAGAGATTTCGAGTTGTTTAGCGTCGGGGGGTGAAAGGTGGTTGAGATAAACATCTGCGTTAGGAAGCCCGGTGAAGGTATTGGAAGCAGGCATGAAGCAGGGTCGAGGCTGATGGAGAAAGCAAATGAGTATCTCGTTGATACCCAGGTCATTTTAATGGTTGTGGAAGCACGGGCGGTGATGCTCCGACACTCCAAAAGTTCACTTTTAGCAGTATAGATATATAGAGCGTAACGCCATCAAGCTTGCTAGGCTGAGCTTGAGAAAGACATTAGTGGGATCCATGTTGGCCATGGTTTGCGGCCGTTGATCGGTATGGGATCGCGGCAGCAGCGTTAAACAACAACCATTGATAGTGGTGAGTCTACCATCAGAGCACATTTGTGGTAGAGTTGACCCGTCACTGGTACTAGTCACTAATCAACCCCAATTGATAGAACGAGACAAGCTCGGAGATTAGCTCAGTGTCGCAAGTGATGTAGAGCCGCAATCGTGCTCTCTAGGTGATTGATGATCAGACGGAAGCACAAGGTACAAAACAACTTGATGTGCAGTTGGGTGAGTATCTTGGCGAGAGTTTACGTGGACTCAAAATGGGTTATTGCTCTCGACAGCGTATTAATGATGTTCAATGGCCTGAAGGAAATTTCTTCCGCCATTGATTCCTTAGAGAATAATCATTGAGCCCCAGGTGCCTGTTGTGAAAGTGATCAATGTTTTATCATGAACTCATATTTCAGATCAAAGAAACGAAAAACACGGGATATTGAGGATATTGAGCACGAGAAGACATCCAGCGTAGAATCAAAGTGTCAAGGAGACGTGTACGAGTCCTTTGAAAATGGGTCGACGTCGCTGCGAAGAATCAGTCGGAGAAAGCCAAGTTGGAGGCAGAAACTCAAGACCTATACGAATACGGTGAGTTGGACGGTGTTTGTGTGCTGGGATGATGTTAAGCCTCTTCTTGTTGAGGATCGCTCATAGAGATTTAGCAGAATTCTATCATTCGGTTGGTGAGTATCAGCAATCGCTCAGACGTCATACAAAGTCTCGCGAGTTTTGCGCTACAAGTCAACGTGTTCTCGATATGTGCTTTTCCGTTCTCCGTTCTCCATGTGCTTTATAACCCCAACTCTACCTCGCTTTGTCTAACTATTTAAACAGGGATATCTGGCTTCATACAGAACAATGCAATTGTTCTTAACTTTCAACTTACGTCTTCAAAGCCGAAGCATCCCTCGACGCAACATCGACGGCGGCATCGTACACGAACAACGCTTGTGGGTCGGGCGGTATAGGTGGATCAACCTGCATCAACTCCTGCTGCGGGCGGTAGCGGTTCCAATGTTCAAGGAATTTTCGGACAGAGAGAGATTATGACAGTTCCGACCAGAGTCAGCTTCGGCGTTATCTGATTTGTGCGTGCTTTCGTTCCTTTCGATTTTGGTAAAGATATATGACGAAATCTCTTTTTCTCTTTTTCAGCTGATTACGCAGAGTGATATGGAATTTTGGTTGGCATGGCCTCAATGTCCAGAAGTGCGATCAAGGCCAAGTGGTTGAGCAACCCCGTATTTTGCGTGTATACTGAAAAAGAGCCGTATGTCCAAGGGCTCCTTGAAGCATATATTAACGGTAATTTCGAGACGGCTCTGGAGTTACTATCTAGATGGTCTGAGGTTAGATTATCTCGTTCTCTTTTCGATGAGCTGACAAGCGGCTAGACCCCGTCACTATTTCGACAACCACCTCGCACTACCCGTTAATGATCTCACGACCAAGATTAATAGTGCTATGCTTCCACTCCTTCGCATCAATCAAGGTACGTGCCTTCCTCTCCTCCCGTCATCCAACTTAATTTGCTTGTGTAGTTTAATCCTTGGATGGACATTCAGTATGGCCGAGGAACAGGTTATTGCTCTGGGGAGGTCCAAGTGCGAGTCGATAATCAGAACAAGTTACGTCCACCCGCATGTTCAGTACTTTCGTTTGTCATTGCATCCTCCAGAAGTTCTATATGCGGAGAAAGAGACTATCGTGGCGACCTGTTCGCTCGGACCATCCAAGCTAGAAATGATATCCTTTCGACGAATCGAAAAGTATCGCTGAGGGAGGATGCGACTGTGCGTATTGCTTCCATGATTTAGACTATATTGACTTTGATGACGGTTGATGTACAGACAACAAGCAGATCTCATCATTACCGCCTCAGGGTCACCCACAACATTACAGATGATTTCTATTGCGGATGATCTGTACATGTATGATTGTATTGCGTCTGATGGGGAGTTCGTAATAATACTGTCGTAATTGTTCACTCATAGATGCCTTGAACTAGTGGCTTGTCGGGTCTCAACTGGAAATATCCTCGTGCTGTCAGTAGGCTGACACAAGCTCTGTTGGAAGGCACGCATGACTGAGATAACGTCTGAGCGAGCTGCAACTCGTCGACGCTCCACTCGAGATCCGACTTTGTAGCCTACAAGGCTGGAATGTTCGATGCAAGAGTTGAGGTAAAGGCAACATTCGAGTCGAATAACTTCGTGTTCCGATACACACGGCACGCCATTAAAGCCATGAGAGGTATCATCACAGTCGGGAACAAGGGCTTGAGTATTCGAGGTATGGACGGCAAGCAGATGGCGATTCCAATGAAGGTTGTTATCCCAACTGTGATCCTGATGTTACATTAGCTCGACTTTCAAGGACAAAAGGTGAATGACTTGCAGGTAATATTGTTGTCCTCCTCTCACAATCGCTCGCGGTAACCGTGGAAGTGTTCCGCCGGACCAAGAACTATACCACGGGACCCTCTGATCCCCACCGTGCATTGATGCAACCTTGTATGAAATTGCTAAGAGGCCGGATGCGTCAAAGAAGAGGAGAGTAAAGGGGCTAAGCGCAACATAAGGAGGGATGCCGGCGTCCTTGAAATAGTGCGTTCCCGGAATCGAAGTTGGACTCGTCCCAAATGGTATTAGGATATCAGTCGCTGAGAAGACGACCCAGAGAAGGAAGAAGATGCGTCTAACCCACTTCTGTTCTGGGTATACCGCTTGGACCCGACAAAGGAAGAGATAAGATGATGTGATCATCGATAGCATACATAGGCATGCGGAACTGTCGGCTATTGTGGTCGGGTTATCGACTGGCATAACTGGAGGGTTCTATGTTCATTGTAACCAAATGAGAAGGGAGGAACAACGCACCTCTCCCAATGGCATTCACAAATACATAGCTAACGGCTAACAGTCTGTGACGTCGTGAGCCCCAAGTCACAGCGAGCAAGGCTCAGATTACCTTGAGAATATGAAGCAAAATATAACAAAGCGAAATTTGTTCCGACCGACGATTTTGACATCTTCCGAGACATAGGCTAGTATGTCACAAACGGTGGCCTGTGTAGCTGTCAATTATGGATCTGTGGTTAAACGAAGTGGAGCGTATTCACCCCGAGGATAATGAGAATGGTGTTTCTTGTGATTTCAACTTGCTTGGCATCAGAGGGCGAGAGGTGGTTAAGGTAGACGTCCGGATTAACGGGCTCAATTAGGGTGCTGGAAACAGACATGGGGTAGGGTCGGAGATTGGTGAAGAAGCAGACAGGACATCCCGTTAAAATACAGGCTGCCAAAGGTGAGAAGCATCATGTCTATGATAAACCGCGGTGGTCCCCTGACACTTCACAGCTCTGTCTGTGGTGATGAAGAGCACTGACGGTCACTAGCATGTGTTCATCATGATGACAGGCAAGCTTAAAATATCCTAGGTGGCTTCTGACACCTGTGCCTGAGGCCTTGGACATCTGTGATTGCCAAGTCGGAGTCGAGTGAGGTCTTTCAGAAGGTTAACATAGGGAAGTCGGAATATTACTAGTAGCAGAATCTGGGCTTGCCGTTGTTGAGGGATATGCCTTGATACGGGATTGTGGCAACAGCGTTGAATATTTGACTGGTGATGGTGGTGGCTGGATAATCATCTTGAATATATTCACTGATGAGGCAAGACAAGTTCGGGGATTACCTCAGTCACCAGTCCCCAGTAATGCTGCAAGTATTTTCGAGTGATTGATGTTAAGGACAATCTAAGGTACATGTATTACCGTATTTAGTGGGGCTTCAGAAATTGTAATAATGCTGTCAAAGTCGCCCACTCGAGGAAGTCGGTAATACTGGTGACCCAAATGTGGGCTTTTGTCTGTTTGGGGCGGAATAGAACATAGTGCCTCCATTCCACTCTAGATTCTGCCTCATATAACAGTCTGCACAGCGGGGATATTTCCCATGCGAGTTTTGCTACAGGTAGCATCCAAATCAAATAGCTTCGTGTTCCGATACACACGGCAGGCCATTGACGCTATGAGAGGTACCATTGCAACTGAGAACGGAGGGTTGAGCATTTCAGGAATTGAAGGCAGACATGCAATAATTCCAGTGATGGCTGTTACCCCAACCATGATCCTGGTATTGCATTAGCTCAGTTTTGAGGAATAAAAGCTGAATGACTTACAGGTAGTATTGTTGTCCTCCTCTAAGAATCGCTCGTGGCAACCGTGGAAGTGCTCCACCAAATACAGTGGTATACCATGGAATTCCATGATCCAGCTGGTTTGTACTGTGCATTGACGTAATCTTGTAGGAGATTGCGAAGAGGACAGCAGTGTCAAAGAAGAGGAGAGTAAAGGGGGCGATTGCAACATAGGGAGGGATGATAGGATACCGGTAATAATCTGTTCCTGGAATCAAGGCTCCATTTACCTTAATTGGTACCAAGACATCTGGCACGGAAAACCCTGCCCAGAGGAGCAGGAAAATCCTTCTAACCCACTTATGCTCAGTGTATACTGCTTGAACCCGCCGAAGGAAGAGGTAAGATGATGTGACAAACGGTAGCATAAACAAGTACGCGGAGCCGATAGCTATCGCGTGGGGATGTTTTGTTGGCAGAACTGGAGGCTTACATGTTGGCTATAGAGCCGGGAAGGGGGGGTATAACACACCTCTCTCAATCAGATTAATGAACACATAACTAAGAGCCAATAGTCTGCGAGGCCATGAGCCCAAGCCATGGCAATAAAGATTCGAATTACCTTGAAAATATGAAGCAAAATATAACGCAGTCAAATTTGCTACGCTTTATGATTTTAACGTCATCCGGGACATATGTTAGTATATCGCAAATATTGGCCTGTGTAGGTGTCGGTTGAGGATCCGTGGTTGAATGAAGTGGAACCCATTCACCCCGAGGATAACCAGTGTGACGTTCCTACTGATTTCGAGCTGTGCAGCCTCGGAAGGCGAAAGGTGGTTGAGGTAAACATCCGGGTTAAGAGGCTCAATGACGGTAGCGGAAACGGGCATGGAACAGGGCTGGGGGCTGGTGAAGAAAGCGAGGGGATGCCAGATTGATGTTGCGGACTGTCCTGATGGCCGTTAGGGCTCGAAATTTATAACAGGAAGCATGCTTATGACAAACACTTGAGTTACGAATTTATCTGGACTGGTATGGAAATATGGGTATTCACAGCAATCATCGTTGATGATGGACATGTGTTGCAATGGATGGGGTTAACCCTACCAGGGGCTTACGACACTGGACGGTGAGGTGTTCGACATTTCTGATTTCTTAGCGCGATTTGGGAAGGACTCCAATGGAATCAAAATCTTGGTGAGCGATATGGAGTTGTGGCAGTAGCATTGCATATGATGGTAGGAGACTCGGGGCACAATCATCATTGCGCATCACCGGAACGGGATAAGCCCAGTACTATCGCAGCGTCTCAGTGATGTAGTAAGCTGGTATTGTCGTCCGAGTGAGCTGATCTAGCCAGGTGGATTCGGAAAGAATCCCGGGTACACAGTGGCGGCCGAGAAGTTGTTTGTTTTTACACGATCCCCACTCCTTGCCGTGAAGCTCTTTGGGTTTATGCTCCAGAGTCCGGATAGTGCGTAGTGTTTGGGTGATGTTTTGTCCTTCATCAGTCAACGGCGCCCACAATCCAAAGCACACTCGACACTCCCATATCGTCCTCCTTCAGCCGGCGGCTACCACCCGCTACGCTCTTACCGTCGTGCCAGTCCTGGAGGAAAGGGATCACTGTCACAGGTGTCGTAACTTGATCACTCACAACACTTTTACCTATGTATTCGATGCCAGCGAGCACCATGCCATTACCCTACACCGTTTCTGACAAAGATAAGCACACAGAGAAAGGACCACACACCGCACCACTACTCGGGGTTCCTCTCTCACAAGCAATACACACCTCGCGACCCTCCAAAATACCACCAGGCTTGGCACTCGAAGGAACTACATCCGGTATATCGCTGATTGGGGTGAGGGTGGGTGGAAGACACAGTAAATACGCGCCCCGTGGGTGGGCCGGCAAGTCCCACAAGTTTGCGGTAGCTCAGACTTGCGCAGGGAGGTCGATGGTTCCGGAGGCTTGGTTCGACGTGCTTCAAACAGTCGAATGCGAACTAGGACAGTCACAGAGAAAGATTGCGTTGAAGGATAAGCTGACAAGACATGGACTTGATGGGACATCTCGGGTTGCACAGGCAGGTCCCTTACCAACACCACCAGTATCGACCTCAACGGCTTAACATAACAGGAAGAGCCGCTATATACCGTTCGTGTCGTTAGAAGATGTCCTGCTATCGCACCAGAAGCTCTTAATCTCGCTGTATAACATATCCACCAATCGCGAGACCCATCGCTTTATCAGACTTTGACTGGATATGAACATCAAGCAGGGAATCCAATTGTGAAAGAGACGTATACATTATCCCATCCTTTGGAGATCGCATAATTGGATACGAAATGTACTGACGAGGTAACCGCGATGAGAAACCCAAGTTGGAGGTGGAACTCAAGACTTATGCGAATAATACGATCAAGGATATTATTAGGGTGGTTAGAACGTTATTTGTGCGTTGAGATGATGTTGATGTTTTTTTCTTGTTGAAGATGACTCATAGAGATTTGGTGGAACTCTATCGTTCGGGTGGCGAGTACCAGCTATCGCTCAGACACCATACGAATTCACGTGAATTTTGGGCTACAAGTCAAGATATCCTCGATATCGCTCACTTTATCCCCTTTTGATTATCTAAACCCGAATATCTAGCTTCTGATAGAACAACGTTACTATTCCCATCTTTCAACGTATGTCGTCAAGGCCGGTACAGCCCTCGACGAGCATCCGCAACGGCATCATCCACTAACAACACGGATCAGGTGGTGTAAATGAATCAATGCCTACATCCATCTCGGGATCCTCGGCGGCGGCGGGCGGTAGTAGTCCCAAGAAGAAAGCTCCGACGGTCGAGTCGGCTTCGACGCTATCTCATTTAGGACAAAGGACCTGCGGAGGAGTTGGTGATTGGATCAGAAAGGTGTGTGTCCCTTCACCCTTTGAAAACAGATGTAAATGACGAAATATCCTTTTATCTTTTCACTTGACTACACAGAACGACATTGCGATACATGGAACTTTGCGTGGTTTGGCTTCAATATCCGGGGGTACGCTCGGGGCCAGGTTGTTGGACAACCCCGTATTTGGCGTGTATATTGAGAAAGAACCATATGTCCGCGAGCTCCTCGAAGTGCATATCAATAGTGATTTCAAGACAGCTCGGGAGTTACTGTCTAGATACTCTGTAGGCTTGATCGTCTCGTTCTCTTTTCGATGAGCTGACAAGCAGGCTAGACGCGTCACTGCCTCGACATCCACCTCGCGCCACACGTTAATGATCTCAGACCAAGATAAGAACAGCGCAATAGTACCATAGTTCCAACCCTTCGCACTAATCTAGGTACACGCCTTCTTCTCCTTCCTTCCGTCATCCAACTTAGCCTGCTTACATGGCTTGATCATATCAGCGAAGCCTCCGGATGGACAATCAGCATGATCAATGAACACGTTGTCACCCTGATCCGGCCTGGCAAGTCGATAATTAGAACAAGGTACGTCACTTACGCTTTGTTCCATGCTCACTCATCTGATTCGTCACTGTGCCTTCCTAAGGTTTTATGTACGAAGGAGTCGTGATGCCTTGTTCAGTCGGACTTTTCAAGCTAGGAATGATATCCTTTCGGCGAATCGAAAAGTATTACTGGGGTGCGATCGTGTGCGTTTACTCCATGATTGCACTGCGTGGAGTTTGAAGACGGTTGGTGTACAGAACACGAACAGATCTTATCATTAAACTGCGTAAAGACCAGGGCACACAACATTATGGGATGTTTATCCCGATTGAGATCTGCGTTATCTCAGTGGAGTGCAACTCGACACTCCACTCCAGATGCCGACTTGCAGCCTACACACTTGGGATGTTTGGCGTGCGCGTTTCAGGAGGAGTAGAATTTAAATCAAATAGCTTCGTGTTTCGATATACACGACATGCCATTGAAGCCATTAGAGGTATCTGCGCAACCGGGAACAAAGTTTTGAGCATCTGAGGAATGGACGGTAGGCATGCAGCGAATCCAGCAATGGCTGTCGTCCCGACCGTGATCCTGATAGCATGTTAGCTCGGCTTTGAGGAATCAAAGCTGAATGACTTACAGGTAGTATTGCTGTCCTCCTCTAAGAACCGCTCGTGGTAACCGTGGAAGTGCTCTACCGAATACAGAGGTATACCATGGAATTCCCTCGTCCATCTGGATTGCATTGTGCGATGACGCAATCTTGTATGAGATTGCTAAGAAGACGGAGGTGTCAAAGAAGAGGAGAGCAAAGGGGCCAAATGCAACATAGCGAGGGACGCCAGAATCCTGGTAGTAATGCGTTCCTGGCACCAAGGTTCCGTTTACTGCAAGTGGTATTAAGAAATCTGGCACTGACAAAACGATCCAGAGGAGGAGGAAAATCCTTCTAACCCATTTGTGCTCAGTATATACTGCTTGAACCCGCCGAAGGAAGAGGTAAGACGATGTGATCATCGGTAGGTTACACAGGTATGCGGCGCCCATAGCTATTGCGTGGGGATTATCAACTGGCAGAGCTGGAGGATTCCATGTTGGTTGTAAAGCAGAGAAGGGAGGGCATGACGCACCTCTCGCAATAACATGAACACACACATAACCAAGAGCCATCAGTCTGTGATTTCGTGAGCCCAAGTCATGGCAAGGAAGATTCAAATTACCTTGAAAATATGAAACAAAATACAACGAAGTCAAATTTGCTACGCTTTATGATTTTGACATCATCGGAGACATATGTCAGTATATCGCAAATGGTGGCCTGTGTAAGTGTCAGCTGGGGATCAGCAGTTGGGTGAAGTGGAATTCATTCACCCCGAGCATAACCAGAACGACATTTCTGCTGATTTCGAGTTGTTCAGCCTCGGAAGGTGGGAGGTGATTGAGGTAAACATCCGGGTTAGGGGATTCAATAAAGGTAGCGAAAACAGGCATGGGACAGGCCGGGCGCTGGTGAAGAGAGAGGGGGGATGCCTTGTCGATATGCGGGCTGTCCCGGCAGCTGTAAGTTAATCGGGAGGTCTGTTTATGGCAAACACTTGAGTGACAAATTTACCTGTAGTGATATAGAAATATGGAATAATTAGCGCCATCATTAAGGGTGGGCGTTAATTGGCCTCTAAATGTACCATGGATGAATATAAGTCGGTGATAGTGGTGGGACAGGGGAGGGAAACAATCATTATTGCACGTCACTGGTGAAACAGAACAGCGGCGTATACCTGTGTCATGGTGATGCAGAAAGCTGCAATTGCATTGTCCGGGTGAGCTCATACCCGGATTTGGCAGGGTGGTACAAGTAGAGAGGAATCTCAAATGCATCAGTAATGGGATGTCTGAGAGCGGCCGAGGGATTTCTTGTCTTCATAATCCCAAGTCGCCCGAATTGCCATTCAGCCTCGATTGATACTACCCACTTCGCTAATCCCCGCAGATGCTCAACCTCCCACGGTACGCATGGCCCGCGGTTCACCGGATCAAATACAAATTTCTTCGCGCAGGCTTGAACGTGCAAGGCGGAGCAACCGAGAGTCTCGGTGGCGGGGTGGCCGGGGGGAAGAAGTGTGTATAAGTAATGTGGAACTCGACATGGGTAAGCATGCACTGTATGTTCCCGGACAGCTGCATGACACAAAGATTGGATTGGCAATCAGCTATCCTGTTGTACTGCTCAAGGGAAGGAACTTGAGCTGGGGTGACCAGTACCTAGTCGAATGCTCTAAGGCTTCTCAATGGTCTCCGGATCCTTTGCTTCAGTGTCGATCTCGATGCTCCAGATAGTGCGTGGTGTTTGGATGTTCTGTCATCCATCAGCAAACGGCGTCCAAGTCTAAAGCATGTTCGACCCTTTGTCCCGCACTTTCAGCCAGCAACTCCCACCCACTCCGTTCCTACCATCATGCCAGTCCTGGAGCAAAGGAAAGGGACCACTGTCAGAGTTGTAACTTGATTGGTGCATCCGCGGAATGTCACTCAACGGTTTTGCCTATGCACCCAACACCGGTGAGTACCATGCCATCACTCTACACCGTTCTTGACAAAGATAGCACACAGTGAAAGGATCAGGCATTGCACCACTGCTCGGGGTTCTCTCTCACAAGCAATACACACCTCAGAACCCTTCGAAATGCCGGGCACTTGAAGAAACTACATTCGGTATATCGTTGATTGGGGTGAGGGTGAGGGTGGGTGGAAGATGGTCTCCTAAAGCGGGTGCATACTAGTACGGTAAGATATGCTTCATACGTTCTGGTACCTTGTATATAATCGTGACACATTTTGTGACCTCCCGTTCCCACTAGTGATATGCCAGCTAGGGCTCGAAGCCGGAGCTGAGCTGGGCTTTGAGTGACGGCCCATCAGAGCTCATGGCTCGGCTTTCAACTTCAGCAGCCTTGGGCCCTCGGCTTAAGACCCGGCTTGTTACTATATCAGTGGCATCATGGCAGAGCCGGAATTCACCGTTCTGCTCTACAGTTTGGTAGAATAAGGTTTAAATTCCTGTTTGCACTGCGTAGAAATTTATCAGGAGATTTTCGTTGATTATCTCAAGCAGAATGAATGCTCCAAATGAAGCTCGAGCACCCACCAAATGTTCACGAAAACAATCCAACAAAATCATGAATGCAGACAATATGGCAACACCTGCCATTCCATCATACCAACCCTATGTCCCTGAGGCTTCTCAGACTTAGGGTCAGATAACTGCTCAACCTCCTGTGCCTGTGACTTTGACAGCTGCCACTGCCACACAGCCCACAGTCTCAACAACTCCCTCTTCTACCTCCACACCCAATGTTATCAAGATGACAATGGTGATATTGATTTTGTAGACAATAATGATGAAAATGCAGGATGTGGTAAGTATCTCTCAAATTTATTGCTCAAATGAAAGTTAATGGGCAAATAACAGCAGCAAAATGAGTGCAACCAAATGATTCATTAAGTACTGAGAGCTCAAGCAATTCAAGCAACAGCAATGAGGCTTCAAAATCATTGGCCAACAAATAAAAGGACATTGGGCCTTTCTTTGAGAAGGGCAAGCAGGTTGGAAAGCAGAAAAAAGCGAAATGCAAGCTCTACAAGTGAGTAATGCATTCTTAACTCTCAAGTGCCTAATTTAACTCTTTGATTAGGATCAAAACCTACCTTATCAATAAAGTATCAATACTACATTTCTTACTACATACTCAATTATGACAAATATTGACACTTGATGTAGGCAGCATACCTCAAGTGGATCAAGAAGATAGGGATTGATTCAATGCTTGCCAAGGACTGCAAGAACAAGGCAAAAGCAGCAGCAACTGCACAATAGTTGACTCTGGATCCCCACCTTTGCAAAAAGCCTATTATGACCTTAGTCTAGGACTCAGGTTGCAAGTCTTTTGGATAAAGACAAGGAAGGTAGAGAGAAGAGTAAGGGATGGTACAATTGGTAAAATATAAGGAATACATCAAGTATTACTACACTTTATATACTAGTAGTAGTTACTAAGAATAGGGAAATAGAGTAACGGATTCATAGAAGATGAGTAGAGTGAGTCAGAAAGGGTACAGCTTTAAAGAGTAAAATAAGAGATGAAATGGATACAGTGAAATAATAAGTGCAAGATAATAGGTACAGAATAGGAATGTAATGTCTATCTATAGTTTATAACAATACCCTCCTTTTTACATTCATGTTATGAACTATAGATAGAGAGTACATTCCTATCATGCGCCTATCACATTTATCATTCCTATGTATCTGTTTCATCCCTTATGGCTATACTCTTACTGACTCATTCTACTTGTCCCCTGTGACTCCTTTACTTTGCTCCGTTATTCTTAGTTCATACCACTAGTATATAAAGTGTAGTAATACTTGATGTATTCCTTACACTTTACCAATCGTATCATCCCTTACTCTCTTCTTTACTTCCTTGTCTTTATCCAAAGACTTGCAACCTGAGTCCTAGACTAAGGTCGTAACATTTGGTAAAGTGTCATTCGACTTACCTTGCAAAAGAGGTGCCACTATTCATAGCTAGGCTTGGAATAATAGCCTCTGACCAGGACAATAGTATATGAGCAGCAGTAGCTCATCGAGAACACCAAGAAGACCAAGAGCTCCGAGACCAACAGATATCCAGGGATCACCAGTAACCACTGGATCCAAACGACGAACAGAACCAGAAATCCCTGAAGGCCTTAAACGGCAGAAATCTGACCACAGTATAGAAGAAGACACAGCTCTTTTTGAGACCCTATTCAACACAAAAGTTGCCAAGACCATATTCAACATAGAAGTCACCAAGACCCCATTCGATACAGAAATCGCCAAAGCCACATCTGACATAGAAGTTGCCGAGACCTACGAAAACAAACATAGTGAACCAGAAACAGAATCAGAAATGGCTGATGAAATCAACTTCCCAAAGAATCTAGCCCTAGAACCAGGATATTTCAATGGAGATAGAACCAAGTTTGACGATTGGTGGAGAGCAATGTCCTTATGGACACTCTTCAACAAATTGATGATAATGAGCAAAAGATAATTGAAATATTAGCTCGAATGAAAGGAGGACTTGCAGGTCCCTATGCTAATGCCAAGTTACAAATGATTCAAGACAAGAAAACACCGGCATTTGATGACTTCGCAAAGGAGATGGTAGCCACCTTCTCCTTGGGGAATAGAAAAGCAATAGCAGAAGGGGAAATTGAGTTGTTCAAACAGGGAAAGAGGAACACTGCAGACTTCTTAATAGAGTTTGAAGCATTGAAAACCTAAGCAGGAATAGACAATGCACATGCCATATTCCTCCTCAAACAACACACCAGAGTAGACATCATCCAAACTATTGTAGGCTATCTGGCAGCTTCAATCCCAGATACATACAGCAAATGGAGAAACACCATCCTCGCAGTAGGACAAGGGTACGAAACAACAGACATCACACGAGGAGATGTTAGAACAAGTACAGGAGTCACCTATGGAGGCGGAGGACAACCAATAGAGATTGGTAGACAGAGGGCAGACACAGATCAAAATGGCAAACCAAGATGTTTCAACTGCAACCTCTATGGGCATATTGCCAAATACTGCTACAAGAAGACAAAGATAGCATACACCAAAATAATGTGCTATAATTGTGGCAAACAAGGCCACATCTCAAAGAACTGTAAATCACCAAAGAAAGCACACATCAGAGAGGTTACTGAGGAGATAGAAGAAGAAACAAAAGAGGATTTTGTCAAAGGCTCTGAGTAGGCACAAACCCGCAAGCCAATAAACCTAGAGTTTCTGTTTTATGTCACAATAGATGATATGTGATCCCACAAAAATGAAACTCGATGCGCAAACTTCTCCTTGATTCAACAATCAGAACAAAGAAAGGACCCAAGCAAATCACCACACTGGTGGATTCCAGATGTACACATACATGCATAGCACAGAGGGTAGTAGAAGAAGAACAGATCACGACCAAACCCCTCGAAACCCCAATACAAGTAATCAATGCCGATGGAACCGAAAACAAGAAGGGAGAAATAACAGATACAGCACAACTGGTATTAAGCAATGGCAAACACATGGAAGAAATCGAAGCAATGGTAACACAACTGGAAAGTGCGGACCTATATCTCGGACACGACTGGCTAGTCAAGCACAACCCAGAAATCGACTGGACAAATAACATAGTATGCTTCAATAGATGCCCGAAGGACTGCACCACACACCACAACAATATACGGTTCAACAAAAGAATACACATGGTAAAAGAACACATAGAAGAAAAGAAAACCGATCAAACAAACCCAGAGGACCTACCGGCATACCTACAGCCATATATGCACCTATTCAACAAGAAAAACTTTGACAAACTACCAGAACATATGATATGGGACCACAAAATAAACCTGACAGAAGATGTACCACCGGTATTACAGTCCAAGGTCTACCAAATGACATTAATGGAGAAACAAGAACTGCAAACATTCCTCAACGAAAACATTGCCTCAGGACAAATTCAACCATCACAATCCCCCTATGCTACACCATGCTTCTTCATACCCAAGAAAGATGGAATCAAACGACTGGTACAAGACTACAAGAACACATGATCAAGGATAAAATGCTACTCCCACTCATAAGCGAAGTCATCAACAAACTCAAGGACACAAAAGTCTTTAACAAACTCGACATCATCTAGGGATACAATAGCATTAGGATAAGGGAAGGCGATGAATGGAAAGCAGCATTTGTAATGAATAACAGACTATTCGAACTAATAGTCATGTTTTTTGGAATGAGTAACTCGCCAGCAACGTTCCAAAGGATGATGAACACTATCTTTCAGGAAATGCTACATGAAGGAGCAGTTGTCAACTACATGGACAATTTTGTTATACCGGGGACCACACAACAGGAACTTGAGGACAGAACAAAACAATTTCTCGATATTGCAGCAAAACACCAACTATATTTCAAAAGATCGAAATGCATATTTGATGCAAAAGAAATACCTATACTAGGATTTGTGGTTGGACAAGGCAGCGTTAAAATGGAGGAGGAGAAAGTGAAAGTGGTGAAAGAATGGCCAATACCCAAATCCCTAAAAGATGTTGAAAAATTCCTAGGATTTGCAAACTTCTATTGACGATTCATTCATGACTTCAGCAACATAGCAGCTCCATTACACAAGTTAAAGAAAAAAGACATGCAATGGGTATGGAAGGAACAACAGCAACAAGCCTTCAAAAGGATCAAAGAAAAGATCACAAGCAAACCAGTATTAGCAATGCCACAGGACAAGGGTCAATACAGGGTAGAAGTGGACGCATCAGGATATGGAGTAGGAGCAGTATTATTGCAAAAACAAGAAGAACACTGGCACCCGATTGCATTCCATTGACACCTGCAGAATGCAACTACCAAATCTATGATAAAGAGTTACTCGCCATTCAAGAAGCAATCAAGACCTGGAGGCAATATTTACTCAATGCAGATGAACCCTTCGAAATATGAACCGATCACAAAAACCTAGAATACTTCCGAAAACCACAGCAACTCACGGGACAACAAGTGAGGTGGCAGATGGAGCTACAAGAATACCATTACACACTGAAACATATCCCTGGAAAAACCAACACAAAAGCCGACGTCTTATCAAGACTAACAAAAATGGATACTACTCGAGACAACACCGACATCACCTTACTACCTGACCACTTATTTGACGACAGTACAATCACTACAATCCAACAAATCTGGGAAATCTCAGGAGAAGAAGATCTGAAACACCAAATACGAAAGGAGACAAGAAGGGAAACACAGTGGCTAAAAGAAAAAGAGAAGCAACCAAAGGAGTATAGGAAACAGATAGAGTACCAATGTTCGAAGGAAGAATATATGTCCCACCCAACAATCAAATACGACAAGAAATACTACGACAACACCACGACAAAACTGATGTAGGACATCCAGGACAACATCGAATGATTGAACTCCTTAAACGGAGTTATTGGTGGCCCCAGATGCGCAACAACATCAAACAATACATCAGGGGATGTAAAGCATGCCAATGAAACAAAATACTCCGAATAAGACCAACAACACATCTCCATCCACTACCGACACCAGCGGAACCTTGGGAGGAGATATCAATCAACATGATAGGACTACTACCAGAGTCAAAAGAATATGATGCAATACTTGTCATAGTCAATTGTTTCAGCAAAATAATCAGATTATGTGCAGTCAACACCACCTTAACATCCGAGGAGCTAGGAGATATCTATCAAGATGACATATGGAGAACACATGGAATACCCCGAAGAATTATCAGCGACAGAGGCCCACAATTTGCATCCAAATTCATGGCAGAACTATGCTGAGCAACAGGAACCCAGCAAAACTTATCCATGGCATACCATCCACAAACCGACGGTCAAACAGAGCGCATCAACCAGGAGGTTGAAACATACCTCAGAAATGTAATAAACCATGCTCAAGACAATTGGAAAAAATGGCTAGCCACAACAACAAAACCCACACAGCCACTGGATACTCACCATTCAAAATAGTTTATGGACAACACCCTTGGAAAGGAGATATAACAAGTATCACCAAAGCACCTGCAATCACGGAATGAATACAGGAGTTACAAGACATGTGACAAGAAGTGACAAAAATGTTACAGTGCAGTTAGGGACAAATGGAGAAACGCAACAGCATTAAGCCGGAACACAAGTACATCCCAGGAAAACAAGTTTGGCTCGAAGCAAGTAATATCAAGATAACAAGACCAACCAAAAAGCTAGATCACAAATGATATAGACTATTCAGGATAAAAACAAAAATAGACGAAACAAGCTACCAATTGGAATTACCTGAAACATGGGCAATACACAATGTGTTTAACAGCAGACTCCTCTCCCCCTATCAAAAACCCGAGTTCAACAGCCAGCGCACCCCACTACCACCGATGCCCGAGATCATCAACGATGAAGAGCAATATGAGGTAGACGAAATCCGAGGACATCGCAAAAGAGGATGACAAAATCAATTCCTAGTACACTGGAAAGGGTATACCTCCGAAGAAGACACATGGGAGAATGAGTCAGAGTTAGGAAATGCTAAGGAGGCAGTTCAAGAATTTTTAGACAAGATTTTGAGGATGAAACCTATAAAAAGGGGGGGTAAAAAGCGACAATTATGAACAACAAACCTTGTGTTACAAGAGATCACTATACTCGACACACCTCACACTGTATCCATTGCACCCTAAACTTCGCTGATTACCTTCACAACATGCCATGCATGCCAAATGCAAACCCACCTCCTTCCCAGCCAACAATGCAGAATTTGAACAAGAACTTAACAACCTCCTCGATGCCCAGTCCACCGAAGATCAAATCAAACACTATACTGCCACAACCAAAGGACTCACATACATTGCCCATGCCATCAATAATCTCCAAATCCAAGCCAAAGCCCTGAGCCACATTCTACTCATCACCACTACCAGAGTCCTTCCTGCTGCCATGTCAACTGGGAAACATGAACTCATGAAGGAGTTATTAGACAAAGCAACCACCAACCTCAATGTATTAGTGCATTCTGATGCAAAGAAATGCCCAAAGTGCCTTAATCATGACAGGCAAAAGACTCAATCACCTTACCAACTCAAGCAACAATCCCACCTATAGACTTGTATGGAGACTAATGGATCTTGACTTATATACCCCCACTACCTTACCCGACAAGCCACCCTACCACAAAGACAATGAACAGGACTGGTTAGATGAAGGAATGGAGGGAATTGACAAATCAGTCCCAGACCATCTAATGGAATTAGACATGCAAGATGAAGTAGACCACCTCCTTATACAACTGCCTGATATGGACCTGCCACCCAAACCAACGATATTCAACCCACCTCCATCTTATCTTACACTCAAAGATGGAGGACAGTTCGAAGAAAACTACTGGGAAGAGATAATACATAACCTTGTTGCAGCCGAAACAAACAATACTGCTACATTCAAAGAATGCACCATAGCTCTCTTCAGAGGAGGCCAAGACCATGCCCCCTTTTGGATTGGATGTTGATACAAATCAGGAACCCCGATGATTGGCCCTACCAAACGTCAACTTGTCAACACCTTACACAAAGAACAAGATGACAAGTAGACTACAGTATTTCATGGGGTTATGAAAGTAAAAAGGGAGGTATTGTTATGAACTATAGATAGACAGTACATTCCTATCATGTGCCCGTCACATTTATCATTCCTAGGTATCTGTTTCATTCCTTATGGCTGTACTCTTACTGACTCGTTCTACTCATCCCCTGTGACTCCTTTACTCTGCTCCGTTATTCTTAGTTCATACCACTAGTATATAAAGTGTAGTAATACTTGATGTATTCCTTATACTTTACCAATCATATCATCCCTTACTCTCTTCTCTACTTCCTTGTCTTTATCCAAAGACTTGCAACCTGAGTCCTAGACTAAGGTCGTAACAATTCATAACCCCATGAAATGTAGTGAGCCATTTGACATTCTTTTCCTTGTATAGGGCATTAACAAGTTGACATTTGGCGGGACCAATCATTGGAGTTCCTGAATAGTATTGGCATCTAATGCAAAAAGGAGTACAGTCTTGTCCTCCTCTAAAGAGGGTAATAGTATAGCCTTAGGAAGTAGTAGTGTTATTTGTTTTGGCTGTAACTAGGTTGTAAACTATTTCTTGCCAATAGTTGTCATCAAGTTGTCTTCCTTCTTTCTATTATGTCTGAACCTCAAACCTATATTAGAGATTATGATAAATTCCAAGAAGCTATACCACTTGTACTGCCACCACAATCCAATGACACTGTTGTTGACTTCCTACTCTATCTTACTTGGAAATATATGTCTTACCTGTATGTATGTAATACCAATGGACTCTACTTATATACTATCAAGAACAACCTCTACAGTGCTTGGAATAATAGTTGGAAAGCATAACCTACCACCAAGGAAACAATGTAGTACATCCATCCATATATGTATACCTATGGTCCAGTACTTGAAGCACTCATTCACCAATAGGTTGCTGATGAAATCTATTGTATAGAGATGTGACTAAAAGACTTATCACTAGATAATGAACCTCCTGTACCTAGTAGTAACAGCAATGACTCTTCCCACCTGCTATTACAATTTACTTGAGCTTTTGTCAAGTTACCCAAGTCTTACCTCTCTGAAAAACCAATTATATTGATATTATCCTTATTATTCAATTCTAATCAACCCATAAACATAGTTCTTCTATCACCAATATTATTACCATCATCACTGTCTACCACCTTGTCCTGTATGTCTTGTGACTACAGCTGTTCTGATGAATCTCTATTGTTGTCATCTAAGATCTTTGAGAATAAGTAAGTACTTATCTGTTTTACCATCATCAGTTTTACCTTGTCCTATATTTAGTTGTTTTACTCTTATCAGTTTCATGTCTATCTTTAGTAGTATTTTGTCTTATGTTTCATATCTATTAGTTTCACATTGTAAAACCTGTTTTAGTCTTGTTATCTATCCTCCATAGTATTTATAGAAAAGAAGTAGTTAGTATAAATAGCCAACTGTATTAGAAAGTCAAAGCTTAAGCTTTGACCTTTTACAGAGATAGCCTTTTTGATTGCCCAAGAAGAGTTTCCATTGATAGTTCCTGTCTTTTTTTTTTTTCTTTTTTTTTTAAATCAACAATTTATATAGTAGTACTTGAGCACAGTCCACATGTACATAAACTAATCCTACAAGACTTGATACACTCTAAATCATAACCTAGAGTGATCTTTAGTACATATATTGTTTGTTAAGTCTAGAATAGAGAGAGAGAGAAAGAAACAGATAAGAGAGAAACTACTAAATTAAAATCTCAAAGGGAGAACAACAAACTGTACTAGTGTGTTGTTACAACCTTAGTCTAGGACTCAGGTTGCAAGTCTTTGGATAAAGACAAGGAAGTAGAGAGAAGAGAAAGGGATGATATGATTGGTAAAGTGTAAGGAATACATCAAGTATTACTACACTTTATATACTAGTAGTGAGAGCTAAAAATGATGGAGCAGAGTAACAGAGTCATAGAAACAAGTAGAACAAGTCAGTAAGAGTACAGCTATAAGGGATGAAACAAGGGAATGAAATGGATATATAGGAATGATGAGTACAATAGGTGCATGATATGAATGTACTGTCTATCTATAGTTCATAACAATACCTCCCTTTTTATGTTCATGACCCTATGAAGTGTCATGGTCTACTTGTCATTTTGTTCTTTGTGTAAGGCATTGACAAGTTGGCATTTAGTAGGGCCAATCATCAGAGTTCCTGACTTGCGTCGACATCCAATCCAGAAGGGGGTGTAGTCTTGTCCTCCTTGAAAGAGGGCAATGGTGCAACCTTTGAAGGTAGTGGTGTTATTCATTTCTGCTAAGACTAGGTTCTGAACTATCTCCTGCCAGTAGTTGTCATCAAGTTGTCCTCCTTCTTTGAGTATGAGGTACAATCAGGGTGGATTGAATATAATAGGTTTGGTGGGCAGGTCAAACTCTAGGATGTGTATCAGGAGGTGATCTACTTTGTCTCTCATATCAGATTCCATTAACTGTTTGGCTACTGATTTTTTGATTCCTTCCATTCCTTTGTCTAACTATTCTTGTTCATCATCTTTATTGTAGGGTGGTTTGTCAGGTAAGGTAGTGGAGGTGTACGAGTCAAGATCTATCAGTCTTTGTGCAAGTCTGTAGGTAGGGTTATCATTGGAATCAGTGAGGTGATTGAGTCTTTCACCTGTCATGACTAGGGCACTTTGGATGCATTGCTTTGTATCAGAGTACACCAATATGTTGAGATTGGTGGCTGCCTTATCCAATAGTTCCTTCATGAGTTCATGTTTTCCAATTAACATGGCAGCTGGGAGGGTTCTGGTAGTAGTGACAAGTAGGATACAGCTTAGGGCTTTGGCTTGGATTTGGAGATTGTGGATGGTGTGGGCAATGTATATGAGTCCTTTGGTTGTGGCAGTATAGTGTTCAATCTGGTCTTCAGTAGACTAGGCATTGAGGAGGTTGTTAAGTTCTTGTTCAAACTCTGTGTCATTAGCTGGGAAGGGGGTGGGTTTGCATTCAGTGTGCATGGTATGTTGTGGAAATAATTGGTGAAGTCTAGAGTGCAGTGGATACAGTGTGAGGTATGTCAGGTATAGTGATCTCTTGTAATGCAAGGTTTGTTGTTCATAATTGTTGCTTTTTACCCCCCTTTTTTATAGGTTTTGTCCTCGAAATCTTGTCTAAAAATTCTTGAACTGCCTCCTTAGTATTTTCCAGTTCTGACTCATCCTCCCATGTGTCATCCTCGGAGGTATGTCCCTTCTAGTGTACTAGGAATTGATTTTGCTATCCTCTTGTGTGGTGTCCTTGGATTTCTTCTACTTTGTACTGTTCTTTATCATTAATGATCTTGGGCAATGGTGGTGGTAGAATATGCTGGCTGTCAAACTTGGGTTTCTGATAGGAGGAAAGGAGTCTTCTGTTAAACATGTCATGTATTACCCATGTTTCAGGTAATTCCAGTTGGTAACTTGTTTCACCTATTTTTGCTTTTATTTGGAATGGTCCATAACATTTGTAATCTAACTTCCTGGTTGGTCTTGTTGTCCTGATGTTGCTTGCTTTGAGCCATACTTGTTCTCCTGGATTATACTCATGTTCTGGTTTGGTACTATTATATTTCTTCATTTGCATCTGGTTGTATTATAGCATCTTGATCACTTGTCGCATATTTTGTAACTCCTATATTCATTCCATGATTGCAGGTGCCTTGGTAACATTCATTATATCTCCTTTCCAGGGGTATTGTCCATAAACTATTTTGAATGGTGAGTATCCAGTGGCAGTGTAGGTTTTGTTGTTGTATTGGAATTCCACTATGGCTAACCATTTTTTCCAGTTGTTCTGTGTGTGGTTTATTATGTTTCTGAGGTATGTCTCAACCTCCTGGTTGATGTACTCTGTTTGACCATTGGTTTGTGGGTGGTATGCCATGGATAAATTTTGTTGGATACTTGTTGCTTGGCATAGTTCTGCCATGAATTTTGATGTGAATTGTGGACCTCTGTCACTAATAATTCTGCGGGGTATTCCATGTATTCTCTATATATTATCTTGGTAGATATCTCCTAGCTCTTTGGATGTTAAGGTAGTATTAACTGTATGCAGTCTGATCATTTTGCTGAAATGATCAACTATAACAAGTATTGCATCATATCCCTCTGACTCTGGTAATGGTCCTATCATGTCAATTGATATTTCTTCCCAAGGTTCCACTGGTATTGGTAGTGGGTAAAGATATGTTGTTGGTCTTGTTCAGAGTATTTTGTTTTGTTGGCATGCCTCATACCCTTTGATGTATCATTTGACATTGTTGTACATTTGAGGCCACCAATAACTCTATTTAAGAAGTTTGATCATTCAGTGTTGTCCTGGGTGTCCTATATCTGTCTCATCATGGTGTTGTTGGAGTATTTCTTGTCATATTTGGCTATTGGGTGGGACATATATTCTTCCTTCAAACATTAGTGTTTCCCATATTTCCTCTGGTTATCTCTCCTTTTCCTTCAGCCACTGTGTTTCCCTTTTTTGTTTCCTTTTGTAGTCAGTATTTCAGATCTTCTTCTCCTGAGACTTCCCAGATTTGTTGGATCGTAGTAATTGTGTTGTCTTTGAATAAATAGTTAGGTAGTAAGATGATATCAGTGTTATTTCAGGTGGTATTGGTTTTTGTTAATCTCAATAAGATGTTGGCTTTTGTGTTGGTCTTTCTAGGGATGTGTTTCAGCATGTAATGGTATTCTTGTAGCTCTATCTACCATCTTGCTTGTCATCCTGTGAGTTGTTGTGGTTTTTGGAAGTATTCCAGGTTCTTGTGATTGGTCCAGATTTTGAATAGTTCATCAGTATCAAGTAAGTATTGTCTCCAGGTTTTGATTGCTTCTCAGATGCCTAGTAGTTCTTTATTGTAGATCTAATAGTTTTGTTCTGCCAGTACCATTGTTCTTGGGTAGAATGTAATTGGGTGCCAATTTTCTTTCTGTTTCTGTGATAGTACTGCTTCTACTCTATAGCCTGATGTGTCTACTTCCACTCTGTATTGTCCCTTGTCTTGTGGCATAGCTAGTACTGGCTTACTTGTGACCTTTTCCTTGATTCTTTTGAAGGCTCATTGCTGTCATTCCATCCATACCCATTAAATGTCTTTCTTCTTTAACTCATGTAAAGGGACTGCTATGTTGCTAAAGTCATGTATGAATTGTTGGTAGAAGTTTGCAAAGCCTAGGAATTTTTTGATGTCTTTCAGGGATTTGGGTGTTAGCCACTCTTTCACCACTTTTATCTTCTCCTCCTCCATTTTAATGCTGCCTTGTCCAACCACAAATCCCAATATTGGTATCTCCTTCATGTCAAATAAGCACTTTGATCTTTTGAAATATAGCTGGTGTTTTGCTGCAATGTCAAGAAATTGTTTTGTCCTGTCTTCAAGTTCCTGTTGTATAGTTCCTAGGATGACAAAGTCATCCATGTAGTTGATAACTGCTCTTTTGTGTAGCATTTCTTGGAAGACCGTGTTCATCATCCTTTGGAATGTTGCTGGCAAGTTGCTTATTCCGAAAAACATGACTGTTGGTTCAAATAGTCCATTGTTTATTACAAATACTGCTTTCCATTCATCACCTTCTCTGATCTGGATGTTGTTGTATCCCCAAATAATGTCAAGCTTGTTGAAGACTTTCACATCCTTGAGTCTGTCAATAACTTCACTTATCAATAGAAGTGGCATTTTGTCTTTAATTGTGTGTTCATTTAATCTTTTGTAGTCTTGTACTAGTTACTTGGTTCTGTTCTTCTTGGGTATGAAGCATGGGGTCACATATGGGGATTGTGATGGGTGAATTTGTCCTGAGGCAATATTCTTGTCAAGGAATTTTTGTAATTCTTGCTTTTCTGTTATTGTCATCAGGTAGACTTTGGATTGTAGTACCAGTGGTGCATTTTCTGACAGGTTTATCTCATGGTCCCATATTGTGTGCTCAGGTAGTTTGTTGAAATTCTTTTTGTTGAACAGGTGCATGTATTGTTGTAGGTATGTTAGTAGGTCTTCTGGGTTGGTCTGGTCTGTTTTCTTTTCTTCTATATGTTCTTTTACCATGCATATTCTCTTGTTGTTGAACTGTATGTTGTTGTGGTGTGTGGTACAATCCTTTGGGCATCTATTAAAGCATATTATGTTGTTTGTCTAGTCAATTTCTGAGTTGTGTTTGACTAGCCAGTCATGTCTGAGGTATAGATCTGTGCTCTCTAGTTGTGTTACCATTACTTCAATTTCTTCCGTGTGTTTACTGTTGCTTAATACCAGTTGTGCCATGTCTGTTATTTCACCTTGTTTTTGGTTCTGTCAGTATTGATTACTCATATCAGGATTTCAAGGGGTCTGGTTATAATTTGTTCTTCTTCTACTATTCTCTGTACTATGCACATATGGGTGCATCCGGAGTCTACCAGTGTGGTAATTTGTTTAGGTCCCTTCCTTGTTCTAATTGTTGAATCCAGAAGAAGTTTGCATGTCAAGTTCCATTTCTGTGGAATCACATATCATCTATTGTGAAGTAAAACAGGGACTCTAGGTTTATTGGCTCATAGGTTTGTGCCTACTTAAAGTCTTTGGCAAAATCCTCCTTTGCCTCTTCTTCTTACTCAGTTTCCTTGGTAACCTCTCTAATGTACACTTTCTTCAGTGCTTTACAATTCTTTGAGATGTGGCCTTGCTTGCCACAATTATAGCACATTATCTTAGTATATGTGACTTTTGTCTTCTTGTGGCAACATTTGGTGATATACTTATATAGGTTGCAGTTGAAACATCTTGGTTTGCCATTTTGATCTGTGTCTGCCCTCTGTCTACCAATCTCTATTGGTTGTCCTCCGCCTCCATAGGTGACTCCTGTACTTGTTCTGACATCTCCTTAGGTAATGTCTGCCATTTCATATTCTTGGCCTACTGCAAGGATTATGTTTCTCCATTTATTGTATGTGTCTGGGATTGAGGCTGACAAATAGCCTACAATGGTTCAGATAATGTCTGCTCTGGTATATTGTTTGAGGAGGAATATAGTGTGTGCATTGTCTATTTCTGCTTAGGTTTTCAATGCTTCAAACTCTATTAAGAAGTCTGCAGTGTTCCTTTTTCCCTATTTGAACAACTTGATTTCTCCTTCTGCTATAGCTTTCCTATTCCCCAAGGAGAAGGTGGCTACTATCTCCTTTGCAAAGTCATCAAACTCCAGCATTTTCTTGTCTTGAATTGTCTGTAACTTGGCATTAGCATAAGGACCTGCTAATTCTCCTTTCATTTGTGCCAATACTCTGATTATCTTTTGCTCATTGTCATCAATTTTGTTGAAGAGTGTCCATAAGGACATTGCTCTCCACCAATCATCAAATTTGGTTCTATCTCCATTGAAATATCCTGGTTCTGGGACTAAGTTCTTTGGGAAATTGATTTCATTGGCTATTTCTGATTTGGTTCTAGTTCACTGTGTTTGTTCTCTTGGGTCTCAGTGATTTCTGTATCGGATGGGTGACTTCTATGTCGGATGTGGTCTTGGCAACATCTGTATTGAATAGGGTCTCAAAAAGAGCTGTGTCTTTGTCTACACTATGTTCAGATTTCTGCTACTTAAGGCCTTCAGAGATTGCTAGTTCTGTTTGTTGTTTGGATCCAGTAGTTACTGATGATCCCTGGATATCTGTTGGTCTTGGAGCTCTTGGTCTTCTTGGTGTTCTTGATGAGCTACTGCTGCTCATGTACTGTTGTCCTGGTCAGAGGCTATTATTCCAAGCCTAGTTACAAATAGTGGTACCTTTCTTGCAAGGTGAGTCAAATGACACTTTACCAAATGTTATGACCTTAGTCTAGGACTCAGGTTGCAAGTCTTTGGATAAAGACAAGAAAGTAGAAGAAAGTAGAGAGAAGAGAAAGGGATAATATGATTGGTAAAGTATAAGAAATACATCAAGTATTACTACACTTTATATACTAGTGGTGAGAGCTAAGAATGATGGAGTAGAGTAACAGAGTCATAGGGACAAGTAGAACAAGTCAGTAAGAGTACAGCCATAAGGGATGAAACAAGGGGATGAAACAGATACATAGGAATGATGAGTACAATGGGAACATGATAGGAATGTACTGCTTATCTATAGTTCATAACAGTTACTGTGTATTACTGTACTGGAAAACAATAAAGAAGTTGTTTGATTGAACAAGATACAGAACATGTCTGCTACATGGGATTTATATACATCTAGGAAGGCATAGATGAATCATACTACATACAAAGTCATATAGACACATGTTGTGTCAGAAATACATAAAACATTCTATCTGACTCTTACTGAGTACTATGAAACATGTATATGAGTCATTGGAACTATATAGAATAATCTATCAAGTACCAATTGTTATTACTGGTCATAATTGACTCAGTATGACATTCATCATATGCAGAGCAACTCATAGAAAGTTTTGGTTCAGTCTATTATTAATATAATGACTTCATAACCTATCCATAGAATATGACTGAAACTTCAACAGTATGCTCATTTAACTTCTTATAGTCTTGTACCAGGTACTTTGTCCTATTCTTTTTGGGTATAAAGAAATATGGGGTGGTATAGGAGGATTGTGATAGTCTGATTTGTCCAGAGACAATATTTTTGTTGAGGAATTTCTGTAACTCTTGTTTTTCTGTTATTGTCATTGGGTAAACCTTGGATTGTAGTACCAGGGATGCATCTTTGGATAAGTTTATCTCATGATTCTATATCATATGTTCAAGTAACTTGTCAAAGTTCTTTTTGTTGAACAGGTGTGTATAGCATTAGAGGCAAGTTAGTAGATCTTCAGGGTTTGCCTAGTTGGTTTTCCTTTCCTTGATTTGTTCCTTAAGTGTGCATATTTTTCATTGAACTGTATGTCATTGTGTGGTGTGTTACAGTCATTGAGGCACCTGGTAAATTATATTATGTTGTTGGTCCAGTCAATTTCTGGGTTGTATTTGACTAGCTAGTTATGTCCAAGGTATAGGTCTGTACTTTCTAACTGTATCACCATAGCTTCAATTTCCTCTATGTGTTTTCCATTGTTTGATACCAGTTATACTATATCTGTTATCTCACCTTTCTTGTTTTCTGTTCTATTGGTATTAATTACTCTAATTAGGGTTTTGGGAGTTTGGTTGGGATTTGTTTTTTGTCTACAACTCTCTGGGCTATGCACATGTGGGTGTATCTAGAGTCCACAAGTGTTATGATTTGTTTGGGTCCTTTCTGTGTTTTGATGGTGGAATCAAGGAGAAGTTCATGTATTGAGTATTATTTTTATGAAATCATGTATTATCTATTGTGAAATAAACAGGAACTTTAGGTTTATTGGCTTGCAGCTTTGCACCTACTCAGAGCCTTTGGCAAAATCCTCTTTCATCTGTTTCTCCCCTTTTTCTTGCTCATTGTCTTTGGTAATCTCCCTCATGTGTGCTTTCTTGGGTACTCTGCAGTTCTTCAAACTGTGGCCTTGCTTGCCAAAATTATAGCACATTATTTTGGTGTATGTAACCTTGCTTTTCTTTTGGAAATGTTTAGTGATGTGCCTATAGAGATTGCAGTTGTAACATCTTGGTTTTCTATTCTGATTGGTATCTACTCTCTGTCATCCTATCTCCATTGGTTGTTTTCTGCCTCTATATATAACTTCTGTCATTGTTTCAACATTATCTTATGTAATGTCTATTGTTTTGTATCCTTGTCCAATGGCAAGAATTGTTGTTCTCCATATATTGTAGGTAGTTGGTATACATGTTAGTGGATAGCCTACTATGGTTCAGATAATATCTGCTCTGGTATGTCTTTTGAGGAGGAAAATGGCATATGTGTTGTTTGTCCCTGCTTGGGTTTTTAATACTTCATATTTGATTAGGAAGTTGGTGATGTTTCTTTTTCCTTGTTTGAATATCTCAATTTCTCCTTCTACTATGGCTTTCCTATTCTCTAAGGAGAATATGGCCATTATCTCCTTCTCAAAGTCATAAAATGCCAGTGTTTACTTATTCTGAATAGCTGATAGTTTGGTATTTGTGTAAGAACTTGCTAGTCCTCCCTCCACTTGTCTGCTATCTGTATCTGACCTCTGTCCTAGTGACAAGTGGTTATTTAAGTAAAGACTACTATAGTACTTGGAGGGATATAGTACATAAGCTGAAGCCAAGGTTCTCTGTTTGTCTGGTCCACTATTCTACAAGGACCATACCTTTGTCAGCAGTATTGTACTTAACAGCCAGGCCATATGATAGGTAACAATGATACTTTTAGATGAGGTCTATCAAAGAATAGTAAAAACTAAAAACTATGGATACAAATTAATACAAACCTGAGGTCCATGAAAGAAAGTTAGACCTCAAGAATACAGGATACTATGTCTAGATAAGAAATACTCTAACTACAGAGGTAAACCATGTTGTCATTCGTGCTTACTATAGCTGTATTTCATGTGACTAGCTCTTCAGTATTATTCATATAATATTTGTTATCAAGGCTGTATCCTCTGACTTACATTATGCACCTTTTCCTCATGTATTTCATGAGCTGACTGATACTCTGTTGCTCTCATTATACTACTGGACACTACTGAGCAATTGCAGTGTTTCAAGGGACTCTAATATCATTACTGACACAATTATGCCTCATTATTACTTATAGATCTTAGGGTTTGCTACCTGGACATTTAGTATATAAAGTACCATGTATTTCCTTATTTTTTTTAGACAATCTACTCAAGCTCTACTTGACTCAACAGCAACTCACTTAGTTTCTTATTGTTCTAACTAAACATTTATCAGTAAGTCAGATTATCCATCTGTTACTATGTATTACTGTGTTGGAAAACAGGTCATGGGCCCTGGATCACCTGCTCTCCATATGCTATAATTGGCTACAAGTGGGTTGTAGATAGGCTGATCTAACCAGTCTTGTAGAGCATAGTCTTTCTAGCCTATCCCTCTAATATGATTTGATCAGTTTCATGCTCTATACAGGGTTCCATATATAGGTTCATAGCTTGAACAGTGCAGTGGTGCAGATCTGATTGCCCATAAATCTGATTGCTAATTATGTCCATATTTAGACTACAATATCTTCCCCTATTTCTGTTATACTTAGCTCTATCCCTATTTTCTCTGGATCTGCCAATTATAATGAGTGGGCAGACTGGATGTAGGACACTTTTGCTTTGGTCTCTTCTAATGGAATGAATATTCTTGGTAATGAGTATCTGCTGATACCTTTGTTGCAAATACATACTCTTGTTACTACCTATAAAATTGTCCTGCCACCTATGGGTGTGGTAGCAAATGAGTATGCTGCATGCATCTGGATGCACTGGGTAGTTTACTCTATCATTAAAAGTAAACTACCTGCTAAGATAATCAAAGGGAACCTTCCTAACATCAATAGCATGTAGGTGCATCTTTGCACTGCATATGGCATGGAGTTTATCTCTGGCCTCTGTTCCAAGTATATCAAGATAATTCACTTCCAACTCTATCTGAATGAGGATCCCTCCAGCCTGATCACCAAGCTCACTGTTCTCTACAAGCAGCTTCACACTAATGGCAATTGCATCATCCCAGAGATCATCAAAGCAATGACTCTTCTCCCAACATGTGGAATATCATTACCCCTTTCCTCACAGTAAATACCAAGATCTCAGCCATTACCTTTGCATCAGTCTAAGGAGCCATAATGAACTACTGGTCAATGCTTAAGGTAAACTAGTCAGTCAACAAGTTCTCTGGTATAAAACCACAAGACATACCCTCTTACTATCAGGGGTAGCAGCAGTAGCAGTGTAGTCCCCCACAGAAGTAGCAGCAGCAAGGGCAGCAGTTGCACTCTCAAGTACAGCAGCAACAGCAACCTTTGCAGCAGTAGCAGTACTAGCAGCAGTCTCAAGAAAAAGGGAAAAAGAAGAAGAGGCAATATGGCATGAGGGGCAGTGGCAAAGGCCAAGTAAATGAGGTCAACACTAGGCAACCAGCTCCCTTCAGAAATAATGCTGGGCAACCAGCTTACACAATGGACTCTGTTAACTTTGGCTTTGTCAAGTTGATGACCAAACCCAAGAAAAGTACTTGCAGCCTCATTAATGAGGTACAATCCTCTAGACCAATCCCTTCTTCCCTTCTCTTGTAGATGACAAATCCAGCTGAGAAAAAATCTCAAGATCCCTGATACTACTTGTCTCTGTATGTGGCCACCAAGGCAAAAGCCTTGGATCTTTATGAAAAACACATAGAAAACACTCCTATCCCCCAACTGGCCTTTTCTCCAATGGCTGCCTCCATTATGGAGGTTGACAAACTCTTCAGTACTATACCAGCTGCCAAACTGGTTGTGAGCATCCCTGCTCCAACCACTGTCAAGAAGGATGTGGATGAAGTGTTGATAGGATCTGAGGACAAGGATTACTCAGATAAAGCTATGGTAGGTAAGCCAAGACTTGCTAGCTCTTTATATAAATCTGAAGATTATTGCAGGAGTATCATATGTATTGCTGATGACCAAGGAGACTCTCAACTGGGTGCACTGAGTACAACCTCAGCCAATGTAGAATCTTGGATTAGTAGCCAGACAACTTATGTACCTAATTATGCACAATTATATACTTTAGAATTAAAACTTTCTTCTCTTTTCTCAAGAGTAAAGAACACATATGAAATAACACCTAGCTGCAGTAGTACATGTGAATGTACAATGAATGGCTCCTAGACTCCGGTGCCTCCCTTAATGTTACTCCAAACAAGAGGGATCTTGTCAACATTGTCAAAGTTTTTTTGGATTAGTGCAGATCACAGATGGATCCACACTCTCTATTGGATCCTATGGCACTGTCTATCTAGAGACAGAAGTAAAACTTGAGTCCAGTGAAGTTCAGTGGCATACTTTGTGCCTTTGCCTGGTATATCACATACCAAAGTTAGATATGAGACTTTTCTCGACTAGATCTATCACAGATAAAATCAATTTGATTGTAGAAACATCAAATAGGAAGACTGTCATTTGTGATGTTTGTGGTAAACCCTACCTGAGTGGACATTGTTGCCAGAGGGCTTTTTTGAACCAAGTTCACTTTGTGGATATACACATCTTGCACAATAGAGATCTTCAATTCTCCTTGGCTTTGATCAATAAGAATACTACATCCTATGATGTCTGGCATTGAAGATTTGCACACCCATCCAATTAGGCTCTGGGTTATATGCCAAAACACACAGAATCTGTCCTAATACTTCTATTGAAGGAACAGAAGGTTTTCCCTGGTTGTGCACTTGGAAAGCTGCAAAACAAGGCCTACCATGAGAATACATCTCATATGTCCAAGATCCTTGAACTGATCTATTCAGATCTTCAGGAACTTCCCATTATATCTTACTATAAGTTCAAATAGGTTATGATATTCCTTCATAACTACTCTTTTTCTGTGCACATCTCTTTCTTGCATAGCAAATCAGATACTGCACATGCCTTCAAGACATATGCTGAGCTGGCCATGAACCAGACAGGCAAGTGCATCAAGTGTGTGTACTCTAATAATGGAGAAGAATACATGTCTCAGAAACTCAAGGACTACTTTGCTGAGAAAAGAATCCTTCACAAAACAAGTGTGCCACACATTCACCAACAGAATGGGCATGCTGAACATCTTAATTGAATACTTCTAGAAAAGGTACAATCTATGCAACTTGAAGTGTGCCTTTCAGCTAGCTACTGAGAGTTTGCATTTGATATAGCTGCTTATATCTATAACAGGACACCTATGAAGTACCTAAAATGGGTCATCCCCTATAAGATGTGGTTTGGAAGGAAACCTAATGTTTCTCATCTCTGAGTGTTTGGTTGTAGGGCCTACATATACCTTTCTGATGAGGTATGGCAAGACAAACTTGTGCCCAAATTAGAATTGATGATCTTCATCATTTATATAGATAATGGCAGCAACTTTAAATTTATGTGCCATCAGTAGAACAATTCTATCTTTGTCTCCCCCCATACTATCTTTGATGAACTATATTTCCCAAGATATCCATCACAGTCTGAACAACGGGGCCAATTGCCACCCAATAATAGCAATTCAAATAATTGAGAGGAATTAAATCCTCTCCTTTCCAGAGATAGATTTGTTCCAGGACCATCTAGTCCAAGTATGCCATATACAAGACCACTGCTGCCACCTCCTTGTTCATGAACTCCTACTTCTAGTCCTAGAAAGTGGACTCTGCCTTCTTCCTCTTCTAAAAGATCTTCTCCAGGATTATTCTACAAGGATCCAACTCTACCTTCCTCTCCACCTATGCCATCTTGGCCTCCAGAAGGAGTTAAGGTTGAGGATAATATTGAGGAGGCTGCACCTGTGCCTAATCCATGTGCTGATAACTGGACTTCTATGCCTATTCTGGAAAGAATCTTCATATTCCATCCAGACATTGAGGCACTGAGAAAACTTCATCAAACTACCCTTCAGATTCTATAAAGAGAAGGCAACATCTATGGTGACTACCAATACCCAAAGGATATTCTTAGGAATTATAAAAAGTACAAATTTTTTGGTCAGTCAAGATAAGAACAATAGAACCCTAGCCAACCTAATGCCCTACCAGCCTTGGTAATCATATTCCAGAAAAGAATGAGTATGATGAGTATGCGCCTGATAGGCCACAACCTCTCCGACCAACACATGAGCAGAATATTAATATTGATTTGCCTATGCTTGAGCTGAGCTTCACTAATTGATCTACAAAGATAGTATGGAGTTGATCCATTACTACCTCTCTAAAGCTAGTGCAACCTCTCTGTTGCCTCAGTCAGTCCAATTTAGGGACCTTGTGAAGTTGCTTGCTACTAAGCATGACAAATAGCTTGAGTAACAAATTTTCCTGTAGTAATATAGAAGTGTGGAATACTTGGTACCATCATTAGGAGTGGACATTAGATGGTCCCCCAATATACAATAGGGCTTATGACACTTGTACACCAAGGGATTGTATTTGCTGTCATTGAGTGGATGGGGTTATTGCAGCAGCATAAATACCAATCAGTGATGGTGGTGAGATGCGGGAAGAGAACAATTATTATTGCACTGGTGAAACAGAATAGTAGTATATACCTGTGTTATAGTAATGCAAAAAGCTGCAATTGCATTGTCTGGGTGAGCTCATACCCAGATTTGGCAGGGCGGTACAAATAGAGAGGAATCTCAAATGTATCAGTAGTAGAATGTCTGCAAGCAGCCAAGAATATTCTTGTCTTCATGATCTCAACTCCTCTGAATTGCCATTCAGCCTCAATTGATGCTACCCACTTCACTAATCCATGCAGATGCCCAATCCCCCACCACTCACAAGGTCCACACTTCACCAAACCGAATACAAACACCTTCATGCACCCTTGAATGTGCAAGACAGAGCAACCAAGAGTTCCAGTGGTAAAGTAGACAGGGGGAAGAAGTGTATATAAGTAGTGTTGGTGGATAGAACTTAAAGAAGACGAGCAATAGAGAAAAAAGTGACCTCAAGGAACTTGACATGGGTAAGCACACATCAGATAGCACACAGAGAAAGGATTAGGCATTGAACTACTGCTCAAGGTTTCTCTTACACAAGCAATACACACCTCATATGCTTGTGACCATGGAAATGCCACCCATGCTCAAAGAATATATTTGGGATATCACTGATTGGAGTGATGGTGGATGGAAGACACAGCAAGCAGTCACCTTGTAGGTGCAGGTGTTGACGAGTTTGTAGTAGCTCAGACTTGCACATAGGACATAGGTAATTCTGGGAAGCCAGGGTCAATGTTCTTCAAATAGCCAAATGTGAATTAGAATGGTCAAAGTGAAAGATTGAGGTGAAGGATAAGCTGAGATGCATGGACTTATGGAGCAGTGGTTGGGGAAATGCTCAATACCAGGAAAAACAAGGAGTGTAGTTGGACATTGACTTCCCTCCCGATGAAGCAGTTGCACCTAACAACAATGTCAGCAATCCAAAATATCAACAATTGTGCCTGTAGACAACATACATTCATTCAACCCAGAAAGCTACATTTCAGGCTATACAGACATGTCCTACCAACACCACCACTATTAACTTCAAGGGCTTAACATAGTCCCATTTCTACATGCACATTACAGGAAGGATTGTGCATCTTATTGATATTGTTAGAAGATGTCCTGTCATTGCCTCAGAAGCTCTTAAGCTTTATCGACCAATTATGAACATTATGCAGAGAATCCAATTATGATGAAGACATGTACATTACCAAATCCTTTAAAAATAGGTTGACCAGGTCACTGCAAAGAATCAGTTGGAGAAAGTTAAGTTGGAGGTGGAACTCAAGACTTATGTAAAAAGGCTGAGTTAGACAGTGTTTGTGTGTTGAGATTATGTTAATTTTCTTCTTGTCAAAGATTGCTTATAGATATTTAGCGGATTTCTATCATTCAGTTGGCAGGTATCAGCAATTGCTCAGACATCATACAAAGTCTCACAAGTTTTGCACTACAAGTCAATATGTCCTTGATTTGTCTTTCCATTCTCTGTTCTTGAAGTATGTTGTATGTCAACTCTACCCACTTTGTCTAGCTATTTAAACATGAATACCTGGCTTCATATAGAATAACATGATTATTCTTAACTTTCAACTTATATTTTCAAAGCCAAAGCAGTCCTTGACACAATATCAGAAGTAGCATCATACACAAACAGCACTAGTGGATCAGGTATGTAATTTGACCAACACCTACATCAACTTCTGGAGAAGAGCAAAGGGGCCAAATGAGACATAGTGAGAGATGTTAGCATCCTGTTAATAATGCATTCCTGGAACAAAGGTTCTATTTGTTGTCATTTGCACTTACTACAGCTGCATTTCATGTGACTAGCTCTTCAGTATTATTCATCTAATATTCATCATCAAGGCTACACCCTCTGACTCACATTATACATCTTTTCCTCATGTATTTCATGAGCTGACTGATTGCTGTCACTCCAATTATGCTACTGGACACCACTGATAATATTGCAGTGTTTCAAGGGACTCTGTAGTTATTACTAACTCATTATGCATAGTTATTACTCATAGGTCTTAGGGTTTGCTACTCAGACATTTAGTATATAAAGTAGCATGTATTCCCTTATGTTTCCTTAGACAATCTACTCAATTTATACCTCACTCTACTTGACTTACAGCAACTTCACTAGTAACTTTACTATTCTAACTAACCACTATCAGTAAGTCAGATTATCCATCTGCTACTGTGTGTTACTGCATCCCTTCTTTGACTCATACCACCACCATCAATTTGCAAAAACTTGATTATATGGTACTAGTCTATTGTACTAAAGCAATTCAATGCCAGTGTTACGATCTGACCTCTCTCCAAGGGAGCCTATGCCAGATGGCAATGGAGATATCTTTGGGAACACAACATGTGTTCCCATCCCCTCTATCTTTGCAGCCTCTCCGGCTCTGCCCCCCCCAGGCATCCTATTTCCAAGGACACCTTCCATCTCTAGGCCTGTAATCCTGACTGATCAGGCCTACAGCCACACCATCCCTCCATTGGTTCTCAGTAGAAGGGCAACTACCCCCCTGCAGTCCACAGACCCCTCTATTGGTGATATGGAAAAGACTATCCATAGAATATCCAAATGAGTTCGCCCAGAAGGCGACCATTACTATTCGGGCATAGACAACAAGGACTGGGCTAACCAGGTCAAGGAGGAGTTGGAAGCCAAAGTCAAAGAAGAGGCCAAGCCAGAACATGAGGGTGGACTGGAAGAATTTTATGACAATGCTATTAGGGAGATTGGTAGGATCTCTGAGTGGGTTAAGGCCTACAGCACATTTAACATGAGTGGTGATGAGGGACTCGCATTTGGGCAGGCCTTCACTGAACTGACAGGGACCCTGATGAAGGCAGAATAGCTCAAGGTCGCAGTTGATGAACAGAAGAATGACCTCCATGGTTGGATGGGGGTCAACTTTGGTAAGATTACTGTCTGTGCTGAGGAAACACCTCAGCCAGATGTCTCCCCCCTATGATGTGCAGCCTCCAAAGCCCCCATATATAAACCTGACAATGTCTGCATGGAGGTTGTTGAGTACATTGTCACTCTGGGTATTACTGATGGCAATGAAGTCACTCATTTGGGTATCTCTGATACAAATGATCACCAAGGTGGAGTTCAAGGCCGTCACTCATAATAAGAAGAATAGGGGCCAGAAACCCAAATCAACGGCCATGAAACCCACTATCACTGGGCCAAAGGTAACAAACTCTGCTCCCGTAATTGTGCCTGGCAAGGCTGCCAAAGCTACAGTGTCCTCCCTGAAGAATACCAAGAAACCTAAGGAAGGCATAAAAACCTTCTATGCTGCAGCTGCGGCCAAAGGTGGGAAGAACTCTGCCTCCACTCCTGCTGCCACTGGGCGCAATCCTCTCAAATTCTTAGAGTTTGCAAGCAAGTTCCCAGAATTGTCACATGAGAAAGTGGTAGCAATATATGATGCTGCCTTCTCCACCTCCTCTCCCACGAACAAAAAGCCAGCTAAGAAAGCTGGCATAATTTGCTTCATACTGAATGGTCCCTCATGCAAGCAAGTCATCATTCCCCTTCTCACCAGGCCCAACGTCTCCAATTTCAGGACCATCATAGACTCTTTTAATGTTTGTCTTATAGCGGAGAAGTCCAAAACTAGGGTTATCACTGCCTCGCAGGGTAAGCTGGGCCTTATGGTCCACACCTTGGAGATGTTAACCCCCACTGAGCTCAACATCATCAAGGCATGGCTCAAGAAGAAATTTGGAGGAATCACTACAGGTGAAGTATCCTTCTCCAAATCTAAATTGTTCGTGAAAGTCACAGATGTCAGTTACATTACGCCACAAGGGCAGATCCTCTCCGAAGCCAATGTGGTTTCCAGTATCCAAAGTTCCATTCATTCAGATGCCATTCAATTTGTGACACAACCAAGAGTGCGATACAACTCTAAGCACTCCGACACCTGCATGGTGTGGTTCGAAATATGGGACTCCAAGGCAGGAACCAATATTGCGAAGATTGAGGATAAGTTCCTCAACATTTACAGAGGTCTCTTCCACATCAGGAGGGCCAATGCTAACCCGGGAGTTCCTTTCTACACCAAGTGCTGCAGATGGGGCCACCCTCTTATCCAATGCTATGTGAGGCTGTTCACTTGTGTCCACTGCAAGGGTCCTCACTCCACTACCAACCATTGCGCCTTTGCCTTCTGCTGCAAGGGTAACGACAAAGCAGACCCATCTATTGCGGCCACCCCCACTGGAGAACCATGCCCCCATAAGGCTACGTGCTCCAACTGCAGCAAGGATTACCTCACCACTGACTGTAAATGTCAGTTTTGAAAGAAGCAATTCGACCACAACTGGCACACAAACAAAGTGCTTGAACTAAGAGCCAACAAAGGAGTCCCATTGCCCCCCTCCTCATTATCCCTGGCTAGTTGAAGCCAGACTAACCCCCCTCAATGAATAACGCACCTGACAATCAAGACAGGCCTCCTCGCTTGCTTCTGAGTGAGTTGAAGGTCTGCTCTCACAACATTGGAAGATCATATGGAGTGATGGAGACAGTCCTCATGCATAGAGGTAACATCAACCTCCTCCTCATACAAGAACCCCTGTGGAGATACCTCCATGATATCCCTTCCCCCATCTCCAACGACAGTTCCCCCCTCATGGGAGGCCCAATCCACCTGGACTGGATGCTCCTCTCATATCCAATTATTGCCGAAGAAGTCCTCCAAGTTGGATACTGGCGTCACCCTCAACAGATGGTGAACATGGAACACCGTACCACTCCCTGAGTTCTTGCCTTTGCTCACAAGAGACTCAAGTGTCTCCGACCCTCTGTCAGAAAAGATATTATAGAACATTGAGACCTCCTGTGCATCTCTCTTTGTGCAGGAGGAGAAGAACTACTGTTGCTTAACGTATACAATGACAGCCATAACACTGCACTCCACTTCCTCGAGGAGCACCTCTTCGACCTTCTGCCCTTTCTCTTACTGGGTGGGGATATCAACATTTAATCTGAGTGATGAGACCCTTCAATGGACCAATATCTGGCGAGTGCAGACCATCTCCTCATGATCACCAAAGCCCTCAGCTTAGAGAGGTCAATCCCATCTGCAGCCAAACCAACATGCTACACCTCAGACCCCAACCTACCAGACACAGTCATTGACCTGTTGTTTGTTTCAGGAATGTTGCCATATGTCCCCACCCATGCTATCCAGGAAGGCAAGCGATATAACTTGGATCACACCCCCCTTCTAATTAGAATGACAATTCCCAAAGAGTCAGAGGAGGAAACCAAATTCCTGATGGATATCATGGAAGGGATTAACACCAAGAACTGGCCAATGAATGATGTGGATGAGCTGGAGAGAGCTGTTGCCGAATTGGGAGTTTTGTTTGACAGGTCCTGGAATCACAATGCAAAGAAGACCAAGATCACCACTAGGTCCAAGACCTGGTGAAATGAAGAATATTCTAATGCACTTGCAATGCACTGAGCAGACTGCAAGAACAAGTGCAAATAGAATGCCTTTCACAAGACTACAAGAAAAACAAAAAGAACATATTTTGACAAGAAGATTCAAGAAATCTTGGTCAACAATCGACAACCATGGGATCTGGTACCATGGGTCAAAGCATGTGCTCTCCCAGCTACGGAAGCAACGGTTAGCCTTGTCTCACCATGGACAACCTATGGATGGCCCTTAACCAACATTACAACTCAGCCTAGGACAGACCTATCAACGCAGCTGTACTGGAAGAACTACCACCGCCAATCAGTATGGAGAATAGGACTTCGGTTGATTTTTCTCTCCTAGAGATGAGGGAACCACTCAAGGATACCTCAAATTCTTCCACCCCTGGCTCTGAACACATCTCCTGGTCCCACCTTAAACAGATCACTACTGTCGACACTTGCACTGATCTCTTTCTCAAAGTCAGCTGCACATGCCTAAACCTTGGACATTGGCCCTCACACTTCAAGAAGTCAATGTTGGTAATCATCCCCAAACCCAACAAACCCGACTACTCCACTCTGAAGGCATTCAGACCGATTGTCTTACTCAACATGTTTGGCAAGCTAATAGAGAAAATACTAGCCAAACAACTCCAATTTGAGGTGGTGAAATTCAAGGTTCTCCACCCTCACCAACTGGGAGCCATCCAACAACAATCTACCGAGGACGTAGGGCTTTTCCTAACCCACATTATCTGAGGAGCATGGACAAAGAAAAAGAAAACATTGGTGCTTGCATTCAATGTCACCCAATTCTTCCCCTCTCTTAACCACAACCTCCTTACCAACATACTCAATTGGTAGGGATTCCCTTCCCAGATTGCAGGGTTCTTCAGCAACTATCTCAAAGAATGCCACACTACCTACTGGTGGAACAACAAAAACTCCCTGGAATATGATGTGGTAGTTGGAGTGGGCCAAGGCTCAGCCCTTAGCCCTATTCTCTCTGCCCTTTACCTCGCTCCCCTCCTTCAAATCTTTGACATCCACATAGAGGAACACCACAACAAATGGGACTTTGATGTCTTATCTTTTGTGGATGATGGCACCCTTGTTGTGCAATCCCTGTCCCTCAAATGGAATGTTGAAATACTCCAACACATGTACTGCGAAATGGAGTGGCTCATGAATAAATTTGGTCTAGTGATTGAACACAGCAAGTCCAAAGTCTTCTACTTCATCCCTTCTTTGACTCGTACTACCACCATCGATTTCACTAAAAGTTGATTACACGGTATTAGTCTATAGTACTAGGATACACAATGCCTGCGTTACATTCAAATCTCTCTCCTAGAGAGCCCACACCCGACGGCAAGGGGGAAATCTTCAGGAACACAACACGTGTTCCACCCCCTTCCATCTTCGCAGCCCCTCCGGCTCTGCCACCCCCCAGCGTCCTGTTCCCTAGTACACCAACTATGACTAGGCCGTTCGTACCCACGGACCAAGCCTACAGTAACACTATTCCCCTGTCAGTCCAAAGCAGTAGGCCGACCACACCTACTTCGGTCACCTCAAATCCCCTCCAGGGCAAAGGAAACCGTACCATCCACCATGTCTCCAAACGGACAAGAATCAGCGGAGACCAATACTACTCGGGAGAGAGCTGGGCTAAGCAGGTCGAAGAAGAGCTCACGCCCAAGAAGAAAGTCCAAGTCGAAGAAGACGAAGATGAAACCCAAGAGGACCAAAGAGAAGGTCCTGGAGAATTCTACGAGGATGCTGTAAAAGAGGTTGGTAAGATCTCAGAGTGGGTGAAAGCCTGCAGCACCTACAATATGAGCAGCGATGAAGGGCTTGCGTTCGGGCAAGCTTTCACGGAATTGACAGAGACCTTGAGTAAGGCGGGATGGCTTAAGGTAGCGGTCGACGAGAGGAAAGGCAATCTCCAAGGATGGTTGGGAAAAAACTTTGGTAAGTGCACCACCATTCACGCTGAGGAAACCCCACAGCTCAACGTTGCACACCCCTTCCGCATGGCCTCCAAAGGCCCCATGCGCAAACCTGACGACGTTCACATGGAGGTCATCGAACACATTGTCACTCTGGGCATCACCGGTGGCAATGACGTCACTCATTTGGGTATCTCTGATGATGACGTTCAAATGATCTCCGAAGCGAAGTTCAAGACCGTGGCTGATGGGAAAAAGAAGCGAGCCAGGAAGCCGAGAACTCTGGCTCCAAGAACCCCGGGGCCGACCACCGTGCCTACCAAGGCCGCCCCCACTGCCGTGCCTACCAAGGCCGTCACTTCACCGGCATCTCAGCCTGGTGCCAAGGATGCCAAAAAACCCCAGAAGGGTCCAAAGACCTCCTACACCACTGCCACAGCCAAAAAGGGCAACAACGCCACTCCCACCACCGCCCCCTCCACCAACACTCGAGACCCTCTCAAACTCTTAGAGTTTGCGAGCAAGTTCCCTGAGCTACCCAATGAGAAGATTGTCACGATGTATGATGCTGCCTTCTTCACCCCCGCGAACCAAAAGCCTGTTAAGAAGGCCGGCATTATTCGCTCCACCCTCAATGGTCCTTCACGCAAGTAAGTGATCATTCCTCTTCTCACCGGTCCCAATGTCACCAACTTTGGGGCTATCATTGACTCTCTCAATGCATGCATTATTGCGGAAAAGTCCAAGACGAGGGTCACAGCTGCCTTGCAGGGTAAGTTGGGCCTTATGGTCCACACCTCGGAGGTGTTGATCCCTACTGAGCTCGACGTCGTCAAGGCATGGCTCAAAGAGAAATTTGGAGGAGTCACCACGGGCGACGTGTCCCTCCCAAAATCCAAATCGTTCGTGAAAGTCACGGACGTCAGTTATATCACCCCCTGAGGACAAATCCTCACCGAGGCCAATGTGGTCTCCAGTGTCTGGAGTTCAATCCACTCCGATGCCATCCAATTTGCATCACAACCCCGCATTCGATGCAATTCAAAACACTCGGACACCTGTACAGTGTGGCTCGAAATCTGGGACTCTAAGGCAGGGTCTAACTTGGCAAAGATTGAGGACAAGTTCCTCAACATTTACGGAGGGCTCTTCCACATCAGGAAGGCGACTGCAAACCCAGGAGTACCGTTCTGCAGCAAATGCTGTCGATGGGGCCACCCCCTAGTTTGTTGCCGAGCGAGGCTTTTCACTTGTGTACACTGCAAAGGGCCACACTCCACCATCAACCACCAATTGTTTGCCTTTTGCTGCAAGGGGAATGATAAAGCCAACCCTCCCATCACAGCTACTCCCACCGGAGAACCATGCCCTCACAAGGCTACGTGCCCCAACTGTGGCAAGGACCACCTCGCTACTGACCGAAAGTATCAGTTTTGGAAGAAGCGATTCGACCACGACTGGCATGCGAACAAAGTGCTCGAACTACAAGCCAATAGGGGATCCCCAATGCCCGCCCCCTCCTCATCCCCGGCTAGTCAAAGCCAGACTACCCCCCCTAAATGAATAACGACCCCATCAAGCAAGACAGGCCTCCTTGTTCACTTCTGAATGAGTTGAAGGTCTGCTCTCACAACGTAGGAAGATCATATGGAGTGATGGAGACAGTCCTCGTGCGCAGAGGTGACGTCGACCTCCTCCTCATACAAGAACCCCCTTGGAGATTTCTCCGAGATATCCCCTCATCTGTCTCTAACGACAGATCGCCCCTTGTAGGAGGCCTAGTTCACCCAGACTGGACGCTCCTTTCATATCCAATTATCGCCGAAGAAGTCCTCCAAGTGGGACGCCGATGATACCCTCAATGCACGGTCAACATGGAACACCGTACCACACCGCAAGTCCTCGCCTTCGCTCACAAAAGGCTGAAATGACTCCAACCTTCCATCCGAAGAGATTTAATTGATCATCGAGACCTCCTGTGTGTATCTCTATATGCAGGAGGAGAAGAATTACTGCTGCTGAACGTCTATAATGACAGCCATAACACCGCACTCCACTTCCTTGAGGAGCGACTCTTCGACCTCCCACCTTTTCTTCTTATGGGAGGAGACATCAATATTAGATTGGAGTTTTGGGACCCTTCGATGTATCAACATCCAGCGAGTGCAGACCGACTCCTTATGGTCACCAAAGCCCTTAATCTTGTAAGGACAACTCCGTTTGAGGCCAAGCCAACTCGCTATGCCTCGGACCCCAACTTACCAGACACAGTCATCGACCTACTCTTTGTTTCAGGAATGCTACCACACATTCCCTCCCATGCTATCCAGGACAGCGATCGGTACAACTCGGACCATGCCCCCCTGCTAATCAGGGTACCTATTCCATAGATGGATGTCGTCATCGAAAGATTGACCATCCCCAAGGATTCGGAAGAGGAAACCAGGTTCCTGACGGACATCGTAGAGGGAATCAAGAACAAGAACTGGCCGATAAATGACGCGAACGAGCTGGAGAGAGCTGTTGCCAAATTGGGAGTTTTGTTTGACAGATTGTGGACTCAAAATGCGAAGAAGACCAAGATCACCACTAGATCCAAGACCTGGTGGAACGAGGAGTGCTCGACCACACTCGCTACACATCGCGCGGATCGCAAGAACAAGTGCAAATGGAACGCTTTTTGCAAGACCACGAGGAAAACGAAAAGAGCATACTTCGACAAAAAGATACAAGAAATCTCTGTTGACCAGAAATGCCCATGGGATCTCATGCCATGGGTCAAGGACCACGCACTCCCGGCTATGGAAGCCATGCGTCACAACGGCCGACCTTGTCTCACACTAGACAATCTGTGGACGGCTCTCGACCAACATTACAACGCTGCCTGCAATAGACCAACAAACGCAGCAGTTCTGAATGAGCTCCCTCCTCCGAACGGAATGGAGAATAGGACTTGGGTAGACTTCTCTCTCCTCGAGATGATGGAGTCACTCAAGGATACCTTGAATTCTTTCTCCCCCGGTCCCGACCATATTTCCTGGTCCCATATCAAACAGATTGTCGCCAATGAAACTTGCGCTGGTCTATTCCTCAAAATCGGTAGTGCGTGTTTGAACATCGGACACTGGCCTACCCACTTCAAAAAGTCAACATCGGTGATTATTCCAAAACCCAATAAATCTGACTACTCCACTCCAAAGGCGTTCCGACCGATCGTCCTCCTCAACACGTTCGGTAAGCTAATAGAGAAAATGCTCGCCAAACGACTCCAATTCAAGGCCGTTAAATTCAAGGTCCTCCATCTGCACCAATTGGGAGCGATCTGCCAAAGGTCCACTGAGGACGTGGGTCTCTTCCTGACACACATTATCCGGGGAGCTTGGACAAAGAAGAAGAAGACATTGGTGCTTGCATTCCATGTGGCCCAATTCTTCCCCTCCCTCAACCATGATCTCCTTATCAAAATTCTACGACGACAAGGATTTCCCCCCCAGGTTGCCGCATTCCTCTACAACTAACTACCTTAAGGAATGCCGCACTACCTACTGGTGGAACAATGAAACTTCCCCGGAATACGACGCAGTGGTAGGAGTAGGTCAGGGCTCAGCCCTTAGCCCTATTCTCTCCACTCTATTCCTCGCCCCCCTCTTACACGTCTTCGACATCCATATGGAGGAACACTGCGACAAGTGGGACTTTGATGTCCTGTTGTTCATCGACAATGGCACTCTAGTCACGCAATCCCTGTCTCTGGAAAAGAACGTGGAAATCTTACAACACATGTACCGCGAAATGGAGCAGCTCATGAACAAATTCGGCCTTGAAATTGAACACGGCAAGTCTGAAATCTTTCACTTCATGCATGCAAGACAAGACTCGAATCCCTCCATCGATTTGGGATCCCCGCCATTCACTGGTCACAACCTCCTCAAACCGAAGACCCACTGGCAGTACCTCGGCTTTTATTTTGACCGGACGTTAACCTTCAAAGAACATGTTCGATTCTATTCCGCCAAGGTGATATCCATGATCAAGGCGATGAAAATGCTGGGGAACTCCGTCAGAGGTCTGTCCTCCGGCAACAAGAGGCTACTTTACCGTTCATGTGTCATTCTGGTTGTGACATACAGATACCAACTATGGTTTCATGATCGATCCTGCACCAAGGGGACCTGTGAAATCCTCAACAAAATGCAACGAAGGGCAGTGCTCTAGATTACTGGGGCCTTCCGGACTTCTCCTACTGGCGGCGTAGAGTCCCTTGCGGGGCTCATGCCCATCAAACTTCATCTCCGAAAGTTGGCCAAACGACAATCGTCGAGGCTTCATACGTTGGACGATGAACATGCTTTGGCAAGATTGACGAAGGAATTTCACTCTTCCCCCCACCGACTTCACATCAAGAACTTCACAGAGGTTCAGAAGAAGAAGACATTAGGAGCTGTGATGGACTTTTTGCACCCCACCCCCAAGACTCGGTATATAGAACATTTCGATTCTGTTTCTAAATCTCTCTGGCCCGGACGTAGGTTACTTGACCATTTCTCTACTAATGTATCTTTTATAGGATTCAACTGGGAAAACCCTCACCTCTCAAAAATGCTTTGGGACGATGTAACAACGAACATGACGACGGACGCAAAATCCATCATGATCGGTATGGACGGCTCGGTCCACCCCAATCCCAATCTGCTTGCCAGCCAGTTTACGGCGGCAGCTACCATTCGACATCTAGATGGCAGGAACTCTATCATGAAGAGGCTTGGAGGAACCACGTCGACGGACACAGAACTAGTAGTGCAATACTTAGGTATTACCAAGGTGCTTGCTACTGACGAATATGACCAGGTTGAGCACATTCACGTGTTCACCGACTCCATCGTGGCCTCCTGGCTCCTGCTTGACTGTTCGCTGCATTCCTGCCAACGACAGTCCATCATCACATTGAAGGCGCTCCTGGCTTGGTTCAACAAGTCAGACCATCACCGCCTTTCTTTCTATCACACGCTGTCAAAATGCAAGTACAGGATACAAAAAGCCACTCACGACTGGATCCAAATGGTCGCCTGGCCTAACTGGGGTCAAAACCACCGAGTACCGAACTCAATCAACTACCTACGCAAGAAGTCCGCCAAATGTGCCATTCACACATGGCAGGCCATGTTCGGGTTCAAGGCTTACAGCGGTAGCTCCTTCCTCCACCTCCCAGTGCAAGCGAATGGGGCCTCTGCCTTACCGTCGCACATCAAGTCCGGACCATGGATATGAGAATGCAGATACCAGCCCCAGCTCTTCGCAAGAGCCTGTCGCGCCATACTATGCCATGCCCCGATTGGAGAATATCGACTACAATTCTTTCCTAATGAGGATCTTTCGTGCCACCACTGCAACAGTCAAATGGTGCAAACGCGTTCACACATCCTGTATCGTTGTAACAACTTCGATCACCACTTCGGCATCAACATGATCAAGACCTTCGTCAACTTCTTGCATCGCAACCCCTCCACGTTCAGCTTCCCCCCGGAACCTGACTGCCCTCATATCTGTGCCGGTTCAATCCCACCGTTACATCGTCATCAAGTCCGAAGGAGGTTTGGGTCTGCGCCAGCATAGGATCCTTTTCTTTTCTCTTTTTTCTTTTGCTCTCCCAGTTATGGATTTCCAATTCATTTCTCTATCTCCCCTTTCCTCGCTCGTCTACTATTTTATATAGTTTTCATTCAACTTCCATCTCTCCCGTGGTACCCGGGTAAATACCCGCCCACACGCTATGTACCGTTTGATGTTCCCCCTTGTAATTGCGAGTAGATAGTTTCTCTTCTATCAATTTCTCTCTCTCACTCTCTCTCTTTCCAAATTCCTTTCTTCCCCTTTTTCTGCTGAACATCGTAGGTACCAAACATCTCTCTAGTGTATGCGCTAGATGTCAACAAGTCTTGTGGGAATAGTTTACTTGTAGTTTACTTTCCCTCCTCCGAACATTCTGTACGTTCTGCCTTTGTATGTATGTACACGTGGACTGCATTCGAGCACCGCTATATAAATTGTTGATTTAAAAAAAAATAAAAAAAAAGTCTTCTACTTTACACGTACGAGGCAGGACTCCAATCCCTCTATTGATTTGGGTTCCCCACTGTTCACTGGTTGTACCCCCCTTAAGCCGAAAGCCCACTGGCAATATCTTGGCTTCTATTTTGACCAGACGCTAACCTTCAAGGAGCACATCCACTACTACTCTGCCAAGGTGATATCTTTGATCAAGGTGATGAAAATACTAGGAAACTCCGTACGTGGTCTGTCCCCTAGCAACAAAAGACTACTGTATCATTCATGTGTTGTACTGGTGGCGACATATGGATACCAATTATAGTTTCATGACAAGTCACAAACAAAAGGGACTTGCAAAATTCTTAACAAGATGCAATGGAGAGCAGTCCTATGGATAACTGGGGCCTTCCGGACTTCTCCCACTGGCAGTGTTGAGTCTCTTGCAGGGCTCATGCCCATCAAACTGCACCTCCGAAAGTTGGTTGAATGGCAAGCATTGAGGCTTCACACATTGGACAATGAACACACACTGGCAAGATTGATGAAAGAGTATCATTCTTCCCCACACCGACTTCATATCAAGAATTTCACAGAGATTCAGAAGAAGAAAACACTTGGAGCTGTGATGGATGTTTCGCACCCCATCCCCAAGACTCAGTATATAGAACATTTCAACTCTGTTTCCAAATCTGTCTGGCCCAAATGTAGGTTACTTGACCTTTTCCCTGCTAATGTATCTTTCATAGGATTTAACTGGGACAACCCCCACCTCTCAAAGACACTTTGGGATGATGTAATGATGAATGCGACGACGGACTTCAAGTCCATCATTATTGGCATGGACAGATTGGTCCACCCCAACCCTAACCCACTTGCTAGCCAGTTCACAGCAGCAGCCACTATTTGACACTTAGACGGAGGGAGCTCTATCATAAAGAGATTTGGAGGAATGACATCAACTGACACTGAACTGGTCATGCAGTACCTTGGAATCACCAAAGTACTCGCCACCAACGACTATAACCAGGTTGAACACATTTACGTGTTCACAGACTCCCTCACAGCCTCCTGGCTTCTACTTGACTGCTTGCCACACTCCTGCCAGTGACAGTCCATCCTCACCTCGAAGGTGCTCCTGGCTTGGTTCAACAAATCCGACCAGTACTGCCTCTCATTCTACCACACTCCATCGAAGTACAAGTATGGCATCCAAAAAGCCACGCACAACAGAATCCAAATGGTTGCCTGGCCCAATCAGGGTTGAAATCACCGCGTCCCTAACTCCATTGCCTATCTACGCAAGAAGTCCACCGAACGCACCATTCATACATGGCAGGCCATGTTTGGGTTCAAGAAATACAGTGGTAGCTCCTTCCTCCACCTCCCGATGCGGGCAAATGGGGCCTCCACTTTACCGTCACACATCAATTCCAGTTCCTGGATACAAGAATACGGATACCAGCCACAGCTCTTCACAAGAGTGTGTTGCACCATCCTATGCCATGCCCCAATTAGTGAATACCGACTTCAGTTCTTCCCCAATGAGGATTTATCTTGTCACCACTGTGATAATCAGATGGTCCAGACTAGGTCGCACATCCTCCATTGTTGCAACAACTTCGATCATCACTTTGGCGTTGACACCATCAAGACATTTGTCAACTTCTTGTGATACAACCCCACCACATTCAGCTTCCCTTCGGAGCCTGATCGCCCTCATATCTGCACCAGTTCAATACCCCCGTTATACCATTGTTAAGTCCATCAGAGGTTCGGGTCCATGCCCACGTGAGTCCTTTCTTCTTTTCCTTTTTTCTTATGCTCTCCTGGTTATGAATTTCAATTTTACTTCTCTACCTCTCTTCCCCTCGCTTGTCTACTATTTTATATAGTCTTCATTCAATATCCATCATTCCCGTGGTGTCTAGGCAAAATGTCCCTCCACATGCTAGTACTGTTTGTTGTTCTCCCTTGTGTTTGTGAGTTAATAGTTTCTCTCTATCAATTTCTCTCTTTCACTCTCTCTCTCTCCAAATTCCTTTCATTCCTTTTCTCCTGCCATTCAACTTAGGTACCAAACATCTCTCTAGTGTACACACTAGATGGCGTTGAGTCTCATGGGGTTAGTTTATGAGTAGTTTACTTTCCTTGCTCTGAACATTTTGTATGTTCTGCTTTTGTATGTATGTACATGCAGACTGCGATTGAGCACTGCTTTATAAATTGTTGAATAAAAAATAAAAAAATAAAAAAAACTATGTGTTACTGTGCTGTTCAACAGGTTATGGGCCCTGGATTGCCTACTCCCCATGTACCATGACTGGCTACAAGTGGGTTGTAAATAGGCTGATCTGACTAGTCCTGTAGAGTATAGTCTTTTTAGCCCATCCCTTTAACATGACTTGATCGGTTTCATGCTCTATTAAGGCTTCCTTATATGGGTTCATAGCTTGAACAGTGCAGTGGCACAGATCTGATTGCCCATGAATCTGATTGCTAATTATGTCCATTTTTAGACTACAATGTCTTCCCCTATCTCTGTAGTACTTAGCTCTATCCCCATTCTCTCCAGTACTGCCAATTATAATGAGTGGGCAGATTGGATGCAGGATGCCCTTGTATTGGTATCTGCTGACAGCACCTCTGTGATCAGCAATGAGTTTCTGCTGACTCTACTGTCATAGATACACACTCTTTTTCCTACCTATGTAATTGTCCCCCCTCCTACAGGGCAGGAGGCAATTGAACATACTGTACACATCCGGATGCACCAGGTAGTCTACTCAGTAATCAAAAGTAAACTCACTGTCAAGATGATTAAGGGAAATCTCCCTGACATGAACAGCATGTGGGTGCATCTTTGCACCACATATGGTCTCCAGCCTCTATTCAAAGTATGTCAAGACAATCCACTTCCAGCTCCATCCAAATGAGGACCCCTCTGGCCAAATTGCTAAGCTTGCTGTTCTCTATAAACAGCTCAATACTAATGGCAATTGTGCTATCCCTGAGATCATCAAAGCAATGACTCTTCTCTCTAGCATTCCAAATGCCTGGAACATCATCACTCTATTCCTCATGGTAAACACCCAGATCTTGGCTGTCACCTTTGCTTCAGTCCAGAGTACAATAATGAACTACTGGTCTATGCTCAAAGCAAACCAGTTGGTCAATAAGTTTTCTGGTATTAAACTACAAGGTGTGCCCCCTTACTATCAAGGGCAGCAGCAGTAGCAGCAGTGCGGTCCTCAGCAGCAGCAGCACCCAGGGCAGCAGTTATGCCCTCAGCAGTAGCAGCAATAGTGACCTCTGCAGCAGCAGCAGTGCCAGCAGCAGTAGTACTAGTAGTAGCCTTAGGAGGATGGTAAGAAGAAGAAGAGACAACATGGTATGAGGGGCAGTGGCAAAGGCCGAGCTAATGAGGTTGATGCTAGGCAACCAGCTCCCTCCAGAAATGATGCCAGGCAACTGGCTTACACAATGGACTTGGTCAACTTTGGCTTTACCAAGTTGACTACCAAATTGAAGAAGAGTACCTGCAGCTTTATTACTGAGGTGCAGTCCTCCACACCTCTCCCTCCTTCCCTTCTCTTGCAGATGACAAATTCTGCTGAGAAGCAATCTCAAGATTCCTGGCACTGCCCATCTCCATATGCAGCTGCCAAGGCAAAAGCCTTGGATCTCTATGAGAAACATATGGGAAACACTTTCCTCCCCCATCTGGCCTCTCCTCTGATGGCTGCCTCCATCATGGAAGTTGATAAATTATTTGGTGCCACTCCAGCAGCCAAACTGGTTGTGAGCATTCCAGCTCCGACTGCCATCAAGATGGATGAGGATGCAGTGTCAATGGGATCTGAGGATGAGGACTACTTAGATGAAGCAATAGTAGGTAAGCCAGATCTTGCTAGCTCTTCACATGAATCTGAAGATCACTGCAGGAGTGTTGTATGTATTACTGATGTCCAAGGAGACTCTCAACTGGGTGCACAGAGTGCAACCTCAGCCACTGTAGATCTTTGGATAAATAGCTAGACCACTTATGTACATAACTATGCATGATTATATAAAACTTCAGAAATTATATTTTCTTCTCTGTTTTCAAGAGTAAAGAACATATGTGAAATAACACATAGCTGCAGTAGTACATGTGGATGCACAATGAATAGACAACCTCACAAAATGAGCAATGAATGGCTTTTGGACTCCAGTACCTCTCTCAATATTACTCTAAACAAAAGGGATCTTGTCGATGTTGTTGAAGGTTCTTTCAGATTGGCACAGATTGCAGATGGATCTATACTCTCTATCAGATCCTATGGTACTGTCTATTTAGGGACAGAAGTAAAACTTGAGTCTGGCAAAGTTTAGCAGCATACTTTATGCCTTTGCCTGGTATATCACATACCAAAGTTAGATATGAGACTTTTCTCAACCAGATCCATCATGGATAAAACTGGTCTGATTGCAGAAACATCAAATGGGAAGACCATCATTTGTGACATTTGTGGTAAGCCATTCCTGAGTGGACAATGTTGCCAGGGTGCTTCTTCAAACCAAGTTCACTTTGTGAACACATACATCTTGCATGATGGAGATCTTTGATTCTCCTTGGCTTCAATCAACAAAAATACCACATCCTATGATATCTGGCATTGAAGATTTGCACACCCATCTGATCAGGCTCTGGGTTACATGCCAAAACATATGGAATCTGTCCCAGTGCTTCCACCAAAGGAACAGAAGGTTTGCTCTGATTGTGTGCTTGGAAAGCTACTGAACAAGGCCTACTATGAGAACACATCTCGCATATCCAAGATCCTTGAATTGATCCATTCGGATCTTCAGGAGCTCCCCATTGTGTCCTATCACAAGTTCAAATGGGTTATGACATTCCTTGATGACTACTCTTTCTCTGTGTGCATTTCCTTTTTGTGTAATAAATCAGATGCTACACATACCTTTAAGGCATATGCTGAATTGGTGATGAACCAAACAGGCAAACGCATCAAGCAAGTGTGCTCTGATAATGGCAGAGAATACATGTCTTAGAAACTCAAGGACTATTTTACTAAGAAAGGAATTCTTTACAAAATAAGTACACTGCATATTCACCAACAGAATGGGTGTACCAAACATCTTAATCGAACACTTCTAGAAAAGGTGCAATCTATGTGACTTGAAGCATGCCTTTGTTATGAACTATAGATAGACAGTACATTCCTATCATGCGCCTGTCACATTTATCATTCCTACATATCTGTTTCATCCCTTATGGCTGTACTCTTACTGACTCATTCTACTCGTCCCCTATGACTCCTTTACTCTGCTCCTTTATTCTTAGTTTGTACCACTAGTATATAAAGTGTAGTAATACTTGATATATTCCTTACACTTTACCAATCATATCATCCCTTACTCTCTTCTCTACTTCCTTGTCTTTATTCAAAGACTTGCAACCTGAGTCTCAGACTAAGGTCATAACATTTGGTAAAGTGTCATTCAACTCACCTTGCAAGAGAGGTGCCACTATTCATAGCTAGGCTTGGAATAATAGCCTCCAACCAGGACGACAGTATATGAGCAGTAGTAGCTCATCAAGAACACCAAGAAGACCAAGAGCTCCGAGACCAACAGATATCCAGGGATCACCAGTAACCACCAGATCCAAACAACGAACAGAACCAGAAATCCCTAAAGACCTTAAACGGCAGAAATCTGACCACAGTATAGAAGAAGACACAGCTCTTTTTGAGACCCTATTCAACACAGAAGTTGCCAAGACCACATCTGACATAGAAGTCGCCAAGACCCACGAAAACGAACATAGCAAACCAGAGACAGAATCAGAAATGGCCAATAAAATCAACTTCCCAAAGAACCTAGCCCTAGAACCAGGATACTTCAATGGAGATAGAACCAAGTTTGATGACTGGTAGAGAGTGATGTCCTTATGGACACTCTTCAACAAAATCAACAATAACAAGCAAAAGATAATTGGAATATTAGCTCGAATGAAAGGGGGACTCGCAGGTCCCTATGCCAATGCCAAATTACAAATGATTCAAGATAAGAAAACACCAACATTCGATGACTTCGCAAAGGAGATGGTAGCTACCTTCTCCTTGGGGAATAGAAAAACAATAACAGAAGGGGAAATCAAGTTGTTCAAATAGGGAAAAAGGAACACCACAGACTTCTTAATAGAGTTCGAAGCATTGAAAACCCAAGCAGGAACTGACGACGTGCATGCCATATTCCTCCTCAAACGATACACCAGAGCAGACATTATCCGAACTATTGTAGGCTATCTGGCAGCCTCAATCCCAGATATATACAGCAAATGGAGAAACACCATCCTTGCAGTATGACAGAGGTACAAAACAACAGACATCACACAAGGAGATGTCAGAACAAGCACAGGAGTCACCTATGGAAGCGGAGGACAACCAATAGAGATTGGTAGACAGAGGGCAGACACAGATCAAAATAGCAAGCCAAGGTATTTCAACTGTAACCTCTATGGGCATATTGCCAAATACTGCCACAAGAAGACAAAGATAGTATACACCAAAATAATGTGCTATAATTGTGGCAAACAAGGCCACATTTCGAAGAACTGTAAATCACCGAAGAAAGCACACATCAGAGAGGTTACTGAGGAGATAGAAGAAGAGACAAAAGAGGATTTTGTCAAAGGCTCCAAGTAGGCACAAACCCATGAGCCAATAAACCTAGAGTTTCTGTTTTATGTCACAATAGACAATATGTGATCCCACAAAAACGAAACTCGACGTGCAAACTTCTCCTCGATTCAATGATCAGAACAAAGAAAGGACCCAAGCAAATCACCACACTGGTGGATTCCGGATGTACACACATGTGCATAGCACAGAGAGTAGTAGAAGAAGAACAGATCATGACCAAACCCCTCAAAACCCTAATATGAGTAATCAATGCCAATAGAACCGAAAACAAGAAGGGAAAAATAACAGATACAGCACAACTGGTACTAAGCAATGGCAAACACACGGAAGAAATTGAAGCAATGGTAACACAACTGGAAAGTGCAGACCTATATCTCGGACACGACTGGCTAGTCAAGCACAACCCAGAAATTGACTGGACAAATAACATTGTATGCTTCAATAGATGCCCAAAGAACTGCACCACACACCACAATGATATATGGTTCAACGAAAGAATACACATGGTAAAAGAACACATAGAGGAAAAGAAGACTGACCAAACAAACCCAGAAGACCTACCGACATACCTGCAGTCATATACGCACCTGTTCAACAAGAAGAACTTCGACAAATTACCGGAACATACAATATGGGACCATGAAATAAACCTGACAGAAGATGCACCACTGGTATTACAGTCCAAGGTCTACCCAATGACATTAACGGAGAAACAAGAACTACAAAAATTCCTCGACGAAAATATCACCTCAGGATGAATTCGACCATCACAATCCCCCTACGCCACACCATGCTTCTTCATACCCAAAAAAGATGGAACCAAATGACTAGCACAAGACTACAAGAAGCTAAATGAATACACGATTAAAGACAAAACGCCACTTCTGCTCATAAGCAAAGTTATCAATAAACTCAAGAACGCGAAAGTCTTTAACAAACCTGACATCATCTGGGGATACAATAACGTTAGGATAAGAGAAGGTGATGAATAGAAAGCAGCATTTGTAACAAACAATGGATTATTCGAACCAACGGTCATGTTTTTTGGAATGAGTAACTTGCCAGCAACATTCCAAAGGATGATGAACACTGTCTTTCGGGAAATGTTACATGAAGGAGCAGTAGTCAACTACATGGATGATTTTGTCATACCTGGGACCACACAACAGGAACTTGAGGACAGAACAAAATAATTTCTCGACATTGCGGCAAAACACCAACTATATTTCAAAAGATCGAAATGCGTATTTGATGCAAAAGAAATACCTATACTAGGATTCATGGTTGGACAAGGCAGCATTAAAATGGAGGAGGAGAAGGTGAAAGTGGTGAAAGAATGGCCAATACCCAAATCCCTAAAAGATGTCAAAAAATTCCTAGAGTTCGCAAACTTCTACCGACAATTCATTCACAACTTTAGCAACATAGCAGCCCCATTACATGAGTGGAAGAAAAAAGACACGCAATGGGTATGGAAGGAACAACAGCAACAAGCCTTCGAAAGGATCAAAGAAAAGATCACAAGTGAACCAGTACTAGCAATGCCACAAGATAAAGGTCAATATAGGGTAGAAGTGGATACATCAGAGTATGGAGTAGGAGCAGTATTATTGCAAAAACAAGAAGAACACTGGCACCTGATCGTATTCCATTCAAGAACAATGACACTCGCAGAACAAAACTATCAAATCTATGATAAAGAATTACTCACCATTCAGGAAGCAATCAAGATCTGGAGACAATATTTACTCGATGCAGATGAACCCTTCGAAATATGGACCGATCACAAAAACCTAGAATACGTCCGAAAACCACAGCAACTCACAGGATGACAAGCAAGGTGGCAGATGGAACTACAAGAATACCACTACATACTGAAACATATCCCCGGAAAAACCAACACAAAAGCCGACGTCTTATCAAGACTAACGAAAATGGATACTACTCGAGACAACACCAACATCACCTTACTACCTGACCACTTATTTGATGATAGTACAATCACTACAATCCAACAAATCTGGGAAATCTCAGGAGAAGAAGATCTGAAACACCAACTATGAAAGGAAACAAGAAGGGAAACACAGTGGCTAAAAGAAAAAGAGAAACAACCAAAGGAAATATGGGAAACAGACAGAGTACCAATATTCGAAGGAAGAATATATGTCCCACCCAACAATCAAATACGACAAGAAATACTACGACAACACCACGATGAAACTGATGTAGGACATCCAGGACAACATCAAATGATTGAACTCCTTAAACGGAGTTATTGGTGGCCCCAGATATGCAATGATGTCAAACGATACATCAGGAGATGTGAAGCATGCCAACAAAATAAAATACTCCGGACAAGACCGACAACACATCTCCATCTGCTACCGACACCAGTGGAACCTTGGGAAGAGATATCAATCGACATGATAGGACCGCTACCAGAATCAGAAGGATATGACGTAATACTTGTCATAGTCAATTGTTTCAGCAAAATGATCAGATTACGTGCAGTCAACACCACCTTAACATCCGAGGAGCTAGGAGATATCTATCAAGATGACATATGGAGAACACATGGAATACCCCGAAGAATTATCAGCGACAGAGGCCCACAATTTGCATCCAAATTCATGGCAGAACTATACTGAGCAACAGGAACCCAGCAAAACTTATCCATGGCATACCATCCACAAACTGACGGTCAAACAGAGCGCATCAACCAGGAGGTTGAAACATACCTCAGAATTGTAATAAACCATGCTCAAGACAATTGGAAAAAATGGCTAGCCACAGTGGAATTCCAATACAATGACAAAACCCACACAGCCACCGGATACTCACCATTCAAAATAGTTTATGGACAACACCCTTGGAAAGGAGATATAACAAGTATCACCAAAGCACCTGCAATCACGGAATGAATACAGGAGTTACAAGACATGCGACAAGAAGTGACAAAAATGTTACAGCGCAGTTAGGGACAAATGGAGAAATGCAACAGCATTAAGCCGGAACACAAGTACATCCCAGGAAAACAAGTTTGGCTCGAAGCAAGTAATATCAGGACAACAAAACCAACCAAAAAGCTGGATCACAAATGATATGGACCATTTAGAATAAAAACAAAAATAGGCAAAACAAGCTACCAATTGGAACTACCTGAAACATGGGCGATACACAATGTATTTAACAGCAGACTCCTCTCCCCCTACCGGAAACCCGAGTTCAACAGCCAGCGCACCCCACTACCACCAATGCCCGAGATCATCAACGATGAAGAGCAATATGAGGTAGATGAAATCCGAGGACACTGCACAAAAGGATGACAAAATCAATTCCTAGTACACTGGAAAGGGTATACCTCCAAAGAAGACACATGGGAGAATGAGTCAGAGTTAGGAAATGCTAAGGAGGCAGTTCAATAATTTTTAGACAAGATTTCGAGGACAAAACCTATAAAAAGGGGGGGGTAAAAAGTGACAATTATGAACAACAAACCTCGTGTTACAAGAGATCACTACACTTGATGCACCTCACACTGTATCCATTGCACCTTAAACTTTGCCGATTACCTTCACAACATGCCATGCACGCCGAATGCAAACCCACTCCTTTCCCAGCCAACGATGCAGAATTTGAACAAGAACTTAACAACCTCCTCGATGGCCAGTCCACCAAAGATCAAATTGAACACTATACTGCCACAACCAAAGGACTCACATACATCGCCCATGCCATCAATAATCTCCAAATCCAAGCCAAAGCCCTGAGCCACATTCTACTCGTCACCACTACCAGAGCCCTTTCCATTGCCATGTTAATGGGGAAACATGAACTCATGAAGGAGTTATTAGACAAAGCAGCCACTGACCTCAATGTATTAGTGCACTCTGATGCAAAGAAATGCATCCAAAGTACCTTAATCATAACAGGCGAAAGACTCAATCACCTTACCAACTCGAGCAACAATCCCACCTATAGACTTGCACGGAGACTAATGGATCTCGACTCATATATCCCCACTACCTTACCTGACAAGCCACTCTACCACAAAAACGATGAACAGGACTGGTTAGATGAAGGAATGGAGGGAATTGACAAATCAGTCCCAGACCATCTAATGGAATTGGACATGCAAGATGAAATAGACCACCTCCTTATACAACTGCCTGATATGGACCCACCACCCAAACCAACAATATTCAACCCACCCCCATCTTATCTTACACTCAAAGATGGAGGACAGTTCGAAGAAAACTACTGGGAAGAGATAATACATAACCTCATTGCAGCCAAAACAAATGATATAGCTATGTTCAAAGGATGCACCATAGCCCTCTTCAGGGAAGGCCAAGACCACGCCCCCTTTTGGATTGGATGTCAATGCAAATCAGGAACCCCAATGATTGGTCCTACCAAACGCCAACTTGTCAATGCCTTACACAAAGAACAAGACAACAAGTAGACTATGGTATTTCATGGGGTCATGAAAGTAAAAAAGGGAGGTATTGTTATGAACTATAGATAGACAGTACATTCCTATCATGCGCCCATCACATTTATCATTCCTACATATCTGTTTCATCCCTTATGGCTGTACTCTTACTGATTCATTCTACTCGTCCCCTATGACTCCTTTACTCTGCTCCTTTATTCTTAGTTCGTACCACTAGTATATAAAGTGTAGTAATACTTGATGTATTCCTTATACTTTACCAATCATATCATCCCTTACTCTCTTCTCTACTTCCTTGTCTTTATTCAAAGACTTGCAACCTGAGTCTCAGACTAAGGTCGTAACAGCCTTCTGGCTCACTACTGGGAGTTTGCTTTTGATATGGCTACTCATGTCTATAACAAGACACCTATAAAGTGTCTGAAATAGGTCACCCCCTATAAGATATGGTTTGGAAGGAAACCTAATGTTTCTCATCTCTGGGTGTTCAGTTGTGGGGCTTATGTATACCTTCCTAATAAGGTGTAGCAAGACAAACTTGTGCCCAAATTGGAATTGATGATCTTCATCAGTTACACAGGTAATGGCAGCAACTTCAAGTTTATGTACCATTAGCAGAATAACTCTATCTTTGTCTCCCCCTATACTGTCTTCGATAAACTCTACTTTTCCAGATGTCTATCACAGTCCAAACAACAAGGCCAATTGCCACCTGATAATAGCAATTTGAATGATTGAGATAGACTAAATCCTCTCCCTTCTGGAGATAGATTTGTTTCAAGGCCATCCAGTCCAGGTATGCTATGCACTGGACCACTGCCACTGCCTCCTTCTCTACAAACTCCTACTCCTAGTCCCAGAGAGTGGACTCCATTGCCTCTGCCTTCTTTCTCTTCTAGAGAATCTTCTCCTGGATTATTCTACAAGGATCCCACTCCACCTCCCTCTCCACCTATGCCATCTCAGCCTCCAGGAGGAGTTAAGATTGAGGATGATGTTGAGGAGGCTGCACCTGTGCCTAATCCACATACTGATGACTGGGCTCCTATACCCATTCCGGAAGGGATCTTCATTCCCCATCTGGATATCGAGGTACCAAGAAAACTCCATGATCGAACCACTCTTCAGGTTTCACGGAGAAAAGGAAACATTTATGGTGACCACCAACACCCAAAGGATATCCTTAGGGACTATGAAAGGTACAAGCCTTTTGGTCAGCCAAGATGAGAACAATGGAATTCTAGCCAACCTAATGCCCCACCAGGGCTTGGTGATCATATTCCAAGAGAAAATGAGTATATGCCTGACAGGCTGCAACCTCCCCCACCAGTACATGAGCAGAACATTGATATTAATTCACCCATACTTGAGCCAAGTGAGAAAGAGCTTCACCAATTAATTTGTAAAGGTGGTATGGAGTTAATCCATTACTGTCTTTCTAAGGCCAGTGTGACTTCTCTGTTACTACAGCTGGTCCAATTTCGGGACCTTACCAAGTTGCCACCTATTGAGTATGACAAATGGCTTAAGGCATGCCTTAAAGAGCTCAATGTGCTCAGGAAATGCAATGTGTACAAGTTAGTAGACCACCCTACCAAGGGTATTAACATTGTTAAAAATAGATAGGTCTTCAACACTAAGTCGGACAGTCATTGCCATACTTGACTAGTGGCAAAAGGTTTCTCACAGAAAGAAGGTCTCAACTATAACAAGCTTTTTTCTCCAGTTGTCCACTACAAAACTTCTTGTCTCCTATTCTTCTTAGCAGCAGTCAAAGACTGGGAGACCAAAAGTGTTGACATAAAAACTGCCTATTTATATGGTGATCTGGATAAAGAAATCTTCATGGAACAACTGGAAGGATTCACACTTGGATGTAATAAAGTATGGAGGTTACAAAAAGCATTGTATGGCCTTAAGCAAGCTGGCTTAGCTTGGTGGCATGTGATGATGAAGTCCCTGCTTGCTATGGGTTTTTTATTTATTTATTTATTTTAAAATCAACAATTTATATAGCAGTGCTCAAACACAGTCTGCATGTACATACATACAAAGAGGTACAAGTACTAAATGTTCAGAGAAGGGAAAGTAAACTAACCCTGTGAGACTTTTTTTTTTAATCAACAATTTATATAGCGGTGCTCGAACACAGTCTGCATGTACATACATACCAAGGCAGAACATATAGAGTGTTCAAAGAAGGGAAAGTAAACTATACGTAAACTAACCCCACGAGACTCGACGCCGTCTAGCACATACACTAGAGAGATGTTTGGTACCTAAGTTGAACAGCGAGAAAAAGAAAAAAAGGAATTTGGAAAAAGAGAGAGTGAGAGAGAGAGAAATTGATAGAAAGAAACTACCGACTCGCAATCACAAGGGGGAACAACAAACGGTACTAGCATGTGGGAGGGCATTTGCCCAGGCACCACGGGAGAGATGGATTTTGAACAAAAACTATATAAAATAGTAGATGAGCGAGGAAGGGGGAGATAGAGAAATGAATTTGAAGTCCATAACTGGGAGAGCATAAGAAAAAGGGGAAAAAGAAAAGGATTTACGCAGGCACAGACCCAAACCTCCTTTGGACTTGACGACGATGTAGCAGGGGTATTGACCCAGCGCAGATATGAGGGCAGTCAGGTTCTGGAGGGAAGCTGAACATGGTGGGATTACGACACAAGAAATTGACGAAAGTCTTGATGGTGTCGACACCAAAATGATGATCGAAGTTGTTGCAATAATAGAGGATGTGCGACCTGGTCTGGACCATTTGATTGTCACAGTGGTGGCATGATAGGTCCTTGTTGGGGAAGAATCAAAGTCGATACTCCCTGATTGGGGCGTGGCAAAGGATAGCATGACATGCTCTTGCAAAGAGCTGTGGTTGGTAGCCACATTCTCGTATCCAGGGACCGGACTTGATGTGCAACGGTAAAGCGGAGGCCCCATTTGCTCGCACCGGGAGGTGGAGGAAGGAGCTACCACTGTATTTCTTGAATCCAAACATGGCCTGCCATGTATGGATCGCTCATTCGGCGGACTTCTTGCGTAAGTATTCCATGGAGTTAGGGACTTGGTGACCCCCACCCCGGTTAGGCCAGGCAACTGTTTGGATCCAATTGTGAGTGGCTTTCTGTATACCGTATTTGCACTTCGATGGCGTGTGATAAAAGGAAAGGTGGTGCTGGTCCAACTTGTTGAACCAGGCCAGGAGTGCCTTTGATGTGAGGATAGATTGTCGCTGACAGAAGTGTGGCAAACAATCGAGTAGAATCCGAGAGGCTGCAATGGAGTCGGTGAACACGTGAATGCGCTCGACCTGGTCATATTCTTTGGTTGCAAGTACCTTGGTGATATCTAAGTACTGTGCGACCAGTTCAGTGTCTGTTGACGTAGTTCTTCCGAGCCTCTTCATGATAGAGCTCCTGCTGTCTAGGTGTCAAATGGTAGCTGCCGCCATGAACTGGCTGGCAAGTGGGTTGGGGTTGGGGTGGACCGAGCCATCCATACCAATAATGATGGATTTTTCCTCTGTCGTCGCGTTAGTTGTAACATCATCCCAAAGCATCTTTGAGAGGTGAGGGCTGTCCCGGTTAAATCCTATGAAAGATACATTAGTAGGGAAATGGTCAAGTAACCTATGTCCGGGCCAGAGAGATTTAGAGACGGAATTGAAATGTTCTATATACCGAGTCTCGGGGGTGGGGCACGAAATATCCATCACAGCTCCAAGTGTCTTCTTCTTCTGAATCTCCGTGAAATTCTTGATGTGAAGTCGGTGGGGGAAAGAATGATACTCCTTCGTCAATCTTGCTAGTGCGTGTTCATCGTCCAATGTATGAAGCCTCGATGTTTGTCGTTCGGCCAGCTTTCGGAGATGGAGTTTTATGGGCATAAGCCCCACGAGGGACTCAACGCCGCCAGTAGGAGAAGTCTGGAAGGCCCCGGTGATCCAGAGCGCCACACTTTGTTGCATTTTGTTGAGGATTTCACAGGTCCCTTTAGTCTGTGACCTATTATGAAACCAGAGTTGGTATCCATATGTTGCCACCAGTACAACACACAAACAATATAACAATCTTTTGTTGCCGGGGGACAGGCCTCTAACAGAGTTCCCTAGCATTTTCATCATCTTAATCGTGGATATCGCTTTGGTGGAGTAGAATCAAACATGTTCCTTGAAGGTCAATGTCCGGTCAAAGTAGAAGCCGAGGTACCGCCAATGGGTCTTCGGTTTGAGGGGGTTGTGACCAGTGAATGGCAGGGATCCCAAATCGATAGAGGGATTTGAATCCTGTCTTGCACGTGTAAAGTGGAAGACCTTGGACTTGCTGTGTTCAATTTCTAGGCCGAATTTGTTCATGAGCCACTCCATTTTGTGGTACATGTGTTGGAGGATTTCGATGTTCCGTTCCAGGAATGGGGATTGTGCAACTAAGGTGCCGTCATCGACGAATGACAGGACATCAAAGTCCCACTTGTTGCAGTGTTCCTCCATACGGATGTCAAAGATGCAAAGGAGGCTCAACTAAGGGGCCCCTTGCAGACTAATGCCCTTACCCCCCGAAGGCGGTATTATGGTATCAACTTAAGCAGGTACACTTGGCTTCTCTCTGAGACCCACTGACAGAGGATTTAGACCTCTCCGGCCAGGCCACACATTCTCTACATGGTCTGCCATAGCCTACTAGTAGTTCCAGGGTGCCACCCCCGGCTGGCTTCCCATACCCCAGCACCCACTTCGCTATGCCCATGGGGCACGGATCCGTGTGTTAATGGTGTCTGGGGTCTCTGTCTTGCAGGGGCTGCTACTAGAGAGGTGATCACACCTTGCTTACAAAGCAAATCCACGGAATGCCTTGTGGCACCCACGTGGAATAGCGCCCTAGAGTTTAAGTGATCTCTACTAATGTCCAACGCTGCCAGAGAAAGATATACACATCCTAACTGCAGTTGGAGGGGGGTAGCCTATCCTTGTGGTCAGCTTGTTTTTTCCTCTAACTCCCTCTTATCAACTCCTATCCTTTCGGACCCTCTCAGGCTCAGCTGGGCGGTTTTTCTCAATGCGCCCCCAGCTGGGGAATAGGGCGGAATGAAGCCTCTCCCGTAGTTCCCATGTTGGAGTAAACGCCTAGTTAGACTAGACTTGTACCACAGCTCAGTCAAATAGACCAACGCTAGTCCCGCCATTGGGGAACTACGACACCAGTTTGGGAGCATGCTGGGTCCCTCCACCACTAGGGGAACCCTCAAGGTGAACAGGCAGATGGCGACCGGCATGCCCAGTCTTTGAGCCCCTTTGCCAAGGGGGCACCCCCTGCTGTCCTGTACGACCTGGTATCAACTCTCGTCTAGAGAAAGCGAAAGGCATACCCCCTCATTAAGGCCCTTTGCCAAGGGGCCACTCCCCCTGCTTGAACTAAATCTCGTCTACCATATAATGGATCCCGACCTCTGTTCACATATCCAAGAGCAAGTGAGTATGTAACGGCCAGCATACCCAGCCTTTAACCTCCTTTGCCAAGGGAGTACTACACATCACCCTGTGTATAAGACAGTGCCAGAACCTAACGTCCAGCAAGAACAGGCCAGAAGCCCCTCACCAGAGAACTGTCCCAATTAGGAAGGTAGTGGTAAGAGGTCAAGAAGGAATGCTGGCCTTGGACTTCTCTGCAATAAGGCATACATTGAGAGAATTGATGATAGTCCCAAAGTTGGTGACATTGGGACCAGAAAGGAGAGGGATGATCACCTGTTTGTGAGAGGGACCATTAAGCATGGACTGAAAGGTGCTCAATTTGTTGGCAGGCTTCCTGTCAGGTTTGGGGCCAGAGAAGGCCACATCATATATAGCAATAACCCTGTCATATGCCAGTTCTGAGAATTTAGAAGCAAACTCCAGTAGCTTCAATAGGTTGCGACCCAGAGCAGACTTGGAAGAGGGGAGTGGTTTGGACTTATTAGTAGTAGCTGCTGCATAAGACTTAGTCAGAGGAGACTAGGCAGTAGCCTCTGCCCTCTTGGACAAAGAAGGCTGGACAGTAGCCTCTGCCCCACTAGGAGACTGGGTGGTAGCCTCTATCTTCTTCTCCTTAATATTTGCCACTGGTTTTTTGGCCTGGGCAGTGTTATTGATCGGTTTTGTTTTGCAATTCTTTCTTTGCCTCGTGACTGTTTTGAACTCTTCTTCAGTAATCATTTGGATATCCAAATCACCAGAGGCACCAGGGGTAATGATATGTTCAACTGGGTCCATGCAGACATCCAGCCTGGAAGTAAGGTTGGGTTTGGCAGCTCTAGGGTTAGGGGTTAGGACTGGGGGTTTAGGGTAAGAGAAGGGTACTACATAGGGGCTACTTGGAAGGGGGCTGGGAATCTTGGTTGATAAGTAGGTGTGGTTCTTGGTAAGAGCAACCATTTTGCCAAAGTTGAGTCCAAGCCAGCCTTGGAGTGTATTGTCAAGATTATCAACAGAAACGTTGAGCCACTCCAACTTGACTAAAGTTTCTATAAGATGAGTAAAGGCCAGACCAAAGGCCAGTCCTTTATTACCACTCATGTTATAAGTAGCACAAGCTTTTACCCAGTCAGCAAGCTTTATAATTTTGCTGACTGCATCCTTGTAGAATTCCTCTAGTATACCTCTCCTGTCTACTTCAGATTTCTGTTCCTCCAATTCTTCTTTGACTTATTCAGCCCAATCCTTTTGGGAAGGGGCCTTGCCACCAAAGTACTGATCACCGTCAGGGCAATACCATTTAGAAGATCGATGGATCATCCTCTCAACATTGGGGAAAGAAGGGGCCAGCCCTTGCTCAGGAGTTATGGGACCCACACAACTGAAAGTCTAAATGGGAGAGGGGGAGGGGGCACCCATATAACTGAAAGTCTGTATGGGAGAAGATAGTTCTGAATAATGCAAAGTCTGTACAGAAGGGGGAACAGACCAACTATAAGTCTGGTCTGTAGGGATGAAAGGACAACTAGGGATGGGGGTGGTCCTAGGGAAGAGTATGCCAGGTAGGGGAAGTGTAGGACTGGCAGTGAAAATGGAGGAGGTGGGAATATATAGAACATTGACCATCCCAAATATTTCTCCCTCACTCTCCGGTGTAGGCTCTTTTGGGCACATACCTGGGACTACTTTGTTAGACATAGTATTGACTGTAACTAGACTTGTAACCACTATGATCAAGTTTTGATAAATTGATGATGGTGGTAAGAGTAAAAAAAGGGGGGCTTGCCATAGATTTCAAGTGATCTCTATCTAATACAAGAGTATATTACAATTGCTGTCCAAAGACTGGCTTGATTATGATCACCCTTATCTACATTGACAATATTGTTTTCATAGGCAAGAAGTGCTCCTTCTATTACCAAATGAAGAAAAACTTCATGGAACAATGGGAATGTTATAACCTTGGAAAAACTACCAAGTTTCTTGGTATAACTATCTTGTGGGACCAGAAAAACAAACAGATCTACGTCAATCAGATTTCATGTCTCAACAAAGTTCTTGCTAAATTTGGTATCACCGCAAGGCCAACTCAAATGCCTCTTCTGATAGGATGTGCCTTCCTGCCTTATAAGGGTACTATTGACCCTGAGTTCTGCCAGAAGTACCAACAACTAGTTGGATCCCTAATGTATCTCATAATTGGCTCACGACCTGATATCGCTTATGCCATTGTGAAACTCAGTCAGCAGATGGCTAGTCCTTCAGAGAAGCACTATAAGTATGGTTTATACCTGTGCTGCTACCTTCTGAGTACAAAATGCTATCACCTCATTTTTAATAGGCAATCAAAGAAGTCCATTCAAAACTTCTCTGATTCTGACTTTATGGGATGTCTTACTATGCACAAGTCTACCTCTGGCAATTTAGTCTTGTTTGCCAATGGACCAGTTTCTTGGTTGAGTTGCCAACAAGCCACCATAGCACTGTTTACCACAGAAGTTGAGTATATTGCCATGTGCGAGACATCTTGTCAACTGATTTGGATCCATCAGCTGTTTGGTGAGATTGGGTTCAAACAGCCTACTCCACATCTCATGTGTGACAATTTGGGATCAACCTTCTGGGCCTCTAACCCAGTTGTTGAACATTGGTCCAAACATGTCACAATTCACTGGCATTTTATCCATGAACTTGTTGAGACAGGCAAAATAGAACTATTTTATGTAAAGTCTGAAAAGAACTCTGCTGACATCTGCACAAAAAGTCTAGATACTGTAAAATTCCAATGATGTTGCAATTATTTACCTATTCAGTTTGGTACTTGATTCATATCGCACTTTGAGCTAGGAGAAGTGTTGTTATTTGCACTTACTATAGCTGCATTTCATGTGACTAGCTCTTCAGTATTATTCATCTAATATTCATCATCGAGGCTACACCCTCTGACTCACATTATACATCCTTTCCTCATGTATTTCATGAGCTGACTGATTGCTGTCACTCCAATTATGCTACTGGACACCACTGATAATATTGCAGTGTTTCAAGGGACTCTGTAGTCATTACTGACCCATTATGTGTAGTTATTACTCATAGGTCTTAGGGTTTGCTACCCAGACATTTAGTATATAAAGCAGCATGTATTCCCTTATGTATCCTTAGACAATCTACTCAATTTATACCTTGCTCTACTCGACTCATAGCAACTCCACTAGTAACTTTACCATTCTAACTAACCACTATCAGTAAGTCAGATTATCCATCTGCTACTGCGTGTTACTGTGCTGTTCAACACCATTTACTCCAAGTGGTATCAAGACATCTGGCACTGTGTCAGTTGGAGATCTGTAGTGGAATCCATTCACCCCGAGCATAACTAGAATGACAGTTCTGGTGATTTGGCCTCGGAAGGCAAAAGGTGGTTGAGGTGAACATCTGAATTGAGATGCTCAACAAAGGTAGCAGGAACAGGTGTGGGACAGGACTGGAAGTTGGTGAAGAAAGCAAGGAATACTCCTTGATATGCAGAATGTCCTGACGGCCATAAAGGTTTATGGCGAGCACTTGAGTGATAAATTTCCTTGTAGTGATATAGAAATATAAAATACTTGACACCATCATTAACGGTGAACATTTGCGCTGGTTCGTGGTCGTGTAGCGATATGGGGTTGCAGTAGCACAAAATACCAACCAGTGATGGTGGGAAGACGCGGCAGTATACAATCATTATTACGCATCACCAGTCGGAGGCCAACTTCCACTGATAGAACAGAACAGAAGGTTGGCTCCGTGTCACAGTTATCATATATAAGTGGACTCCGAGTGATATTGACGAGCATTCTCTCTTTCCCTCCTATCATATTCTCATATTGCTCTTGTATGCGTACCCCATTTCGCCGAGTACCACAGTCGTACCTACTCCGTTTGGCATTGAAGGTAAGTGATCGCCTAGACTTACACACTTCGAACTATGTACCCAACACCAGTGAATACCCACGCCATCGCACACACCATTCTGCTACTCGGGTCTTCTCCCCCACAAGCAATATACAACCCGACTTTTGGCTCGGGCGGCATCGATTGGAATAATGTTGGGATGGGTTTGGAATATAGAATAGTGCCCACTACCCAACATTCTACACACCTGGTATGTTTGGCATGGGAATTTCGCTAAAGGTGCGATTTAGACCAAATAGCTTCGTGTTTCGGTACACACGACAGGCCATTGAGGCCATCAGAGGTACCTGCACAACCGGGAATAAAGGTTTGAGCATTCGAGGAAAGGACGGCACGCATGAGGTGATTCCAACGAGGGCCGTCACCCCAACCGTGATCCTGATATCACATTAGCTCGGTTTCAAAACAAAAGCTGAGTGACTTACAGGTAGTATTGTTGTCCTCCTCTCACAATTTCTCGGGATAACCGAGGAAGTGCTCCCCCGGATATGGAGGTATACCATGGAATTCTTTGATCCGTAGCCATTTCGCCGTGCATTGAGGCAATCTTGTATGAGATTGCCAAGAGGACGAGGGTGTCGAAGAAGAGGAAAGTGAAGGGGCCAAATGCGACGTAGGAAGGGAGGCTTGTATCCCGGTAATAACGTGTTTCTGGAATGAAGGTTGCATCTACCCCACGTACTATTGCGATATCTGATATTGAAAAAACGACCCAGAGGAGGAAGAAGGTCCGTCTAACCCATTTTTGATCTGTGTATACCGCTTGAACCCGCCGAAGGAAGAGATAAGATGACACGATCATCGATACCATACACAGGTACGTGGAGCTGATAGCTATTATGTGGGGGCTGTTTATGGGCAGAACTGGAGGCCTACGTGTTAGTTGTAAACGCAGAGAAGGGAGGGTACAGAACACCTCTCTCGAAGCCACTTAAGAACACATAACTAACAGCCAACAATCTGTGACGTTTGTGAGCCCCAACTCATGGCAGGAAAGATTCGAATTACCTTGAAAATATGAAGCAAAATACAACGAAGTCAAACTTGCTGCGTTTGAGAATTTTAATATCATCCGGGACATAAGCCAGCACATCGCAAACGGTGGCCTGTGTAAGCATCGGTTAGGGACCTCCTGTGAGTGGAATGGAACTTATTCACCCCAAGGACAGCCAGAATGATGTTTCTTGTGATTTCGAATTGTTCAGTCTCGGTAGGTGAAAGGTGGTTGAGATAGACGTCCGGGCTAGGAGTCTCAGTAAGGAAACTGGGAACAGGCATAGGACAGGGTCAGGGAGGGGTGACGGAAGCGACTGAGTATCTCGTTGATATTGACACTCAGCTATGTGCATTCTCGGTTGCGAAAGTACCGATAACAACCAGACACTCCCGTGATCCTCGGCACCCGAACTCCAGGTCACAGTATATGAAAAGTCCTTGAGCGACATTAAAAGCGATGGACGGTCCCAAAATCTACCGGTGAGCGATATGGGATTACAGCAGCAGCGTTGAATAGTTCACCAGTGGTGGGGGGTTATTACACATCAACAGGAGGTCAAATTCGTAATGGTAGATTTGGGACAGGCTCGAGGGTCACTTCAGTGACCCTCGCGATGTAGCAGGGTGCAATTTATGGGGGTTCTTGCCCTATACGACGTCTCTTCCCCTGAAAAGGAGCCTGAGCATCTCCGCATGTAGTTTCGTCGGCATTTGCAATGAGCTTGCTGTAGTACCCATCCAAAGACCCCTCATCAGTTCGTCTCGCACCCATCATTGCGAGTCACGAGAAGCCCACGCCGTTACCGGTGCCGACCTGTTCTCCTTCAAGACATCGTTTAGCGACAGACACCCTCCCTAACTCCTCACTTCTTATTTTTAGAAGACGCCCCGGATGTGTTCCCCTCGGCCGCGCTCACAGCCACGCAAACACTTACTCCTTGTCGGTCCCTTGTATGTCTTTTCTTAGGCGCCCCCACACTCACTTTCCTAACGGGTCTGGAGCTACATATCTTCTTTGTGCCTGGGTGCATCACGCATTCAAACACCAATGGCGCGTATGCTGATCTCCAAGGGTTCGTGTCCCAAAAACTGAGAAACCACAGCGTCGTTAATTTCCTTCCCATTGGCTTCGAAGAACTTCGGTTCACTATGTAAGATCGCTCAAAATATTGTCGAATCTCTTCTCTCAAATTTTGGGACATTTACTTGCGGGTTCACCTGCCCTGGATTCAGAGCCATCCCATTTACTTTCTCACGTAGCACCAGACTCTTGCCCTCATCAAAATTGAGGGCCAAACAGTCCTCTGGATGTTGAAACACGACGCAGCGGCATCCCTTTACCATTCAAACACATGTCACGATTATCGGCGCCTGAAACTCTTTGAAAATGGGGGTACGGGCCCACCATTATCGAGTCAGCCTGAATCTGCGTCTCCTGATGGCACTGCCGACAACCTTCCTGTTTTACAGTCGCTTTTAATTTGAACACGTCCGCTCTCCCGCTGGCCCGACGCTTATCATTATTAGCTATGCTGCTCTTGACGCGTTATAAAAAGCGGCTTGTATAAAATTGGGAAGCAATCATCTACAATCCCTGCAACTCCCCCGACTGAGTATCCCGTCGATGAACCACTATATCTTCCACCTATCGTTCTTTTTGCTCACCGCGATATTTGGGAAACTTTCAGCAGCAGCCCCTGTCTGCATTCAACCACCGTCAACCAGTCAAACCTCTCCAAACCTCGCTGCATCTCCAACTCCGGCCCCAGGTCTGTTTGTGGTTTTTTCAAACTGTATCACTCCGCTAAAATTTTCTTTAGAGCCAGATACATACGGGAAGTCCAATGAAATGAGGAACATGGGAATCTTTTGGAGGCGGAACATTCATTACGATGAAACTGGACCGTGTTCAGCGACTACCTCCACCTCTTCCGCGAACCCACCCTCTGCAACGCTGAGTATGTCCATTTCTTTCATTAAGTGTGCCCTAGTTAATCTGTATGTTTAGAGAGACATGATTTGGGCATCTTCTGGCGCGCTGAGACCGAAGATAGCCCAAAACTTGGACAGGCAAATAGACGGCCCAACGTAGTCAACTCGACGGCCAGCCTACGATAGCGGTCGCCGTGAATTGTTCATGGGAACGACTGCCTAACATATTTATATCAACATAATGATTCATATTTATTCATACTTTATGGACCTCTTATACGTGTACACACTCTGGATAATACAATTTGGGTCTAAACTCCCCCCGCCTTAATACAGAATACGACAGATGGAGGAGAACACTTTCTCCATCAGTTAGACAGATTGTACTGGGCGCCGTGAGCTGGGTAGAGCTATGTAGCCGTCACCGAGTTAGATGGGCGCAGACAATCCAAAAGCTGTGTGCGCACCAGCCTTCAAAGGCCAAGATCCTCCAACGCGTCGCTTATCCCAAATATGATATTGGCTTGGAATAGAGTATTCAGGCCATCACCTCCTGAAGTCATTACCAGATTCGATCGGCCACCGCCCCCTGACCCCATCAAGGAGTTAAAATTGTGAAGAGTGCAACCACACATCGTCCCTAACGATGAAACAACGGGAGCTGAACCACCGAAATTCCGCGCTGGAGATCCTTACGGATATACATAACCAGACGTAGTGGCACTCCTAGGTCTGTGGCGATGAGAACACAGCTCAGAGCCGTGTTTCATTTGGGGCCAGTGGCAAGCTACATTTGCAATGGTCGGAGCTGTCGTAGTCGTACGGCTCATACACATATTCAATATTGCCAACTAGTATCGTCAGTGCACTAATTGGCGACGCTTACTAAGTGCGCCTAAGAACTGAGTAGCTCAAGTACACCACCGGACAATGCTGGATACTAGTACATGACTATCGAAAATATATTATACCCCACATGAATTCAAATAGCATTGGAACAGAAAGAATTAAGATACCCTAATTCCATAACGTTCATTCAGACTTCGTAATCCGATCTTACCTTTTCCATAGAGCTCAAGGAAGTCGTGTCATTGGTGCCTGCGTCGTGCACAGTTTTCGATATATCTGTGGTGACAGTGACAGTTGCAGCAACGACAAAGGCACTGTGGTGAACTGGTGTGTAGTCTCTTGAAACACCGAGCGCGACACGAGCTGTGATGATTGTAGGTGCAATACCCTATGATTTGGTGAGTCAGTTTATCCCGATTTCCGGATCGCAACCTGACTTACAGTGATAGACGTGAGTATCGCTTGAGGATACCCGTCGCTGAAATCATCCCGGATCAGGAATGGAAGATAAATGATGAGTGCGATGCAGTACAGGACTGCAGACTCCACAATGATCTCCAGAATTTTCCTGTAAGGGCTCTCCTTCCCAATTCCTGATACACGTCCGACAGAAATGATTCGATACACAATCAATGATGTGCAAATGAGGGTACTGCAGAGGGAGAAAACGAAGTAGATCAAGCCGAATTTAGCGAATTTGTTGAATTGATCGGTGTCGAGTCCGCTTTTAGGGTCGATTTGGAATGCTACGCTCATGATGCAGAACGCTATTTATCATGTGGCGGTAAGTGACTTTATGCTCACTTCTCAAATAATAAGTTTGATTCACCTGTTCCAACGACCACGAGCAAGAACGGCACAGCTGCGACCTTCCAATTACGCCCCCAGATGGTCCAACATCTCCAAACCTTTGCATCATGAGGCAACGTTCCCCGTAAGGAGATCGGGAATAACTCACCATGACAACATCGGCTATTAGCACCATAAGGGCGAACGAAACAACGGAGAGCACGTTACACCACATCGGCTGAGTGAGGAAGCTTTCCAATATCCGTTCCGCCGTACTCCCATCTACCACGAATGCTCGTCGAGTCACAGTCCAGCGAATTGCTACATGGATCATCGCCAAAATGTAGAGCGGGATGATTACCAAGAAAGTGACGTTTCCTCGAGGAGCCCTTTGCGCCCTCTTGTGAAACACTATTCACGACCCTTCAGTAAATGCCGGGAGGGCCTGGACCACCGAACGCACCCAACATATACATAGTAAACCAGAATATTGCTGTGTATATCCCTGAAATTTTTGGCAGGATCTATAAGACGCGGGTCCAAATACAGGACAGTTTGATGATACTTGCCATCTCCGAAACTCTCTATCAGAGTCATGTTCAGAATCACATCTCTCGCAGCGAAGGAAAATCTCTGAGGCACTGGAGAGTCAGACATAGTGGATCCGGGTCAGGAGGACGATGGTGAGGAGGTGGAGGCCTCGTACTAGTAGTCACTTATCCCTCTGCTCATATGACCGCCGAAACGTGCCTTTTCGTAACTTCAGAGTGACGGTTATTAACGTGGCGGCCGAGCTTCTGTGGGCTTCTCATATTGTTCATGGTCATCATGGGGTCACTTCTACCTTTTGCGGTGTGGAAGGACGAGGGGACCGGTAATGTCGGTTTATGACAGGCTCAACTAGACCTAGTATAGGACCGAAGGCAGGCTCGCGATTGGTAGAAGAGTAAAGGAAGAGGCTTTGGGGATACGATATGACGTCCCGAATAACCCGAGTATCTACTATCAGCGCGCAGCTTGGCTAAGCGGGGATCTAAATCATCCGAAGAGCAAGTAGCACTGGCGGTGTCCAGTCGATAGATATTTATAGCTGACCCCCGGTATATAATCACTCAGCGTCGACTTCTTGCAGGTGGCATTGGAGCTAAGTGTAATCTTATTAACCCAATACGTATTGCTGGCTGTTCATACTGCGCGGTAGGCCTGAATTTCTGTGCATTTCTTCAAAGTCTGAGGATCATATACGCAGAAGCCGGATTTCTGTCTGCGGAGCACTTGTTTTTCTTACCAGTACTCTTCGGAAGCAAATTTGAATTACAAAGCTCTTTAACGCTTACGTTGTTCGTCCGCTTCTGATGCGTGATCCTGGAGTAATTGCTTTGCTCCAAGGTGATAGCCTACAGTAGTGCGATGGGCCGAGTTTATCACACTGAGTGATGATGGTACCGTGAGAATATTGTCGAGACTGATTCGTTGGATCTGCTTCAGGCAATGGGGGGTTAATAACCGAGTATGACTGGTTTCCACTTAGTAGTATCACGGGTTGGACAACCTGATAGCGCGGGCCAGCATTGACAGATACATATGTCTTCACCTGATAGAATATAGTGCTTCACCAAGGCTATTCTAGTTTGCGCGGATTATGCAGCTGGGAAGCCTGGTATATTCTTCCCAAATCAACTTAGCAGAACTTCTTGATTTTTCATCTAATTACTGGACCTCTCTGTACAATTGGTTTGCAACACCGACCTTCGAAGGTGAGCGGGAGTTGTGTGTCAAATCGATAATGTCAGTGATTCAGTTCTTAGTCAGCTTGGTTATAGTTAACCGTAACCGATAACCGGGTTAACCATGACTATAACCAAGTTATGTAACTAGTTACTAACCCGCACATCAGGGGCTTCAGGGGCTTTCGTCTACGGCTACAATGGCTGCCACTGAATCCATTTCGGCGTCTGGGAATCTAAAGCCACAAATATCTCAGGCCAATCCTGTTATCTGGAGAGAAATCCTCAAGAACTTGGAAATATGGACTGATGAAGACCCAGTCGATCTGAAGCAAAATCGGTTGAGTGTACTGAGCATCGCACTTCTCTCGTCATCTCTCAGCGGAATTGCTTTGGAGATCTTATGGAAAAATATGTCAAGTCTTGAGCCTTTGGTTTGCGTCTTCAATGCATTTTCACCACCGGACCAGCCCTGCCTGTCCTTTGTGGAACAATACTGGGTATGCACTGACATTGGGACTTAAAATAATTAACTCACTCTGCGCACTCGGGTGTTACACAGACACTTTCCAGACCCTTTGATGTACCAAAGCAACGTGAACGTGCTCTGCAATATCTTCGTTGGGTCCAAAATTGCCGCTTTGAATCCATAACTCCGAGAGACACCGGACTGTGGGCGATCCTCTCTACGAGCCTTGGACTCGGCAGGAACCTCCTTCCGAGCCTGAGCTCAGTGAGTTTCCGCTCCGGTCTCTCTCCATTAATATCTTTCCTCCACTTCTTCCAATCTCCCTCTGTGCAATCTATATCTTTCTCATCTAGGAGTGACGCAGATTTAGATGCGCTCCTGACGATCCAAAATCTACTTTTATCTGGCGATACCGCATTTCAAATTCACTTTTCTTACCATGGACAGGCGTATCCCGCTCTTCCGACTGTGGTTGGAGGATTCAGTCGGTTTAATGGTCTTCGTAGCTTGAAACTCCTTGGGATCGATGGCTTATCGATTACCAATATGGCATTTCCAACGAACGACTTTGAAAACCTGGAAGAGCTGGTTCTTGACCTGGCTCTACTAACCGGAAAATTGGATCGTTCTATAAGCCCGGCTCGGCTACAGAAACTGAACATGAGGGGAAGCTTCCCCGAAATCACTGAATTTCTTCGGTGGTCGCAGCTACCTTCTCTCACCTCAATGTCCGTATCCGTCTCGCGCAACTCCATTGTTGCTGTCAATGAGACCTTCAGAGCTACCACCAATGGACTATGGATGATCTTCCTCCCTTTGACAATGATAATGACTCAACAACAGCCTCCTTCATCACCAAATCTACGCCATTTCTCCCTGAACCTCTCGTCCCAAAACTTGGTGGAGGTACCTGACTCTCAGCAGCAGTACATCCCTCCAATCCATCTCGGGATCCTCAGTCGTTTACGGAACGACATGGAATCTATCATTCTCACCGACATACCTTATACATTGACCATCCACGACTTTACACATTTTATCAAATCCCAGCAATCACTTCGCGTATTGTCCATATCCGATCGGAGTACCTCATCTTGTTACAACGGAGTTGTGCTCAAGGTTATTGCTGAGAATTTACCTAATCTTTCCCACCTTCGACTCCATATCGACTTCCAAACGTTGTGTTCTGACTTTCTACGGCGCGAAGTACGTCCATTTCGGAATCAACTCCAAGAACTCGATGTACCAGTTACCGCGAATCTACCCGAGGAATCGAGGGAACAGATCGTCACAGTTTTCAATCTTCTGAGTCTCTTTCCGTTGTTGAAGAAGATTACGATTGGTGGTACGGGGGATATAACCTCAATATTACAGAAGCAAGTGAAGTTCGTGAGGCATTTGTTAGCGGATGATCTGCAACGAAGGAGACTTTAGTGTTACTAGTGGCCTAGTTTTACTATCCAAAATCCTCTCTACAGAGCCAACAACATCGTGATACCACTAACCAAACCCGAGAAAATAAATAAAGCTCGAAGAGAAATTTCTACATTACAGTCCGAAAATACGGAACGACAGCAACAGCATACAGACACAGATTAATAAATTAAAAGCGTGTGTAATCCAAAACACAAAATTATCCCTAAAATCCCTTCTTTCCAACCCTCACACTCCCACGGAAGGGTAACCCAGTCAATTCCAACATTCCCCCTCCATCATTTCCATGTCCACCACTCCTTGGATCAAGTGGCAATCCATCAACTTCTAATGTAACAGCCGCAAAACCTTGTATTCCAGCCACTGCGCCTGCAGAACCGAAAATAACCTTCCCAATAAAAGCGCTGAATTCTCCCTGCCGTCCAGGTAAGACTTGAAGAGGTACATCGACGACTTTGGCTGAGACGGCGTAGATGGCACCAGTATCCCTTTCCTCATCCTCGATACTCTCTAGCCTAACGCTAGTTGAAGGTAACCAGTCATCTGGTCTGATATGTCCAAATGCGTGTGGCGGTAGCGGATCAGGCAAGTCTGGCATCTGCGGTGGCGTCAATTTCTTCACAGCTCTCCTTTCCTCCCCACTTCGACGTCCCCATAATGTTTGTTGTTCATAATCCGAAGGTGCTTCCCCATCAAACACCAACACATCTGGGAAAACTCTAAACACGTCAACACCAACATCAATACCCCTCGGTAACACAACCTTTGCGAACACGATTCCGCTCGCTAGAAAAGTCGTACCCGACGCTCGGATCCGCATATCTTTAATTGTCACATCCCGTAATAGGTTTGGACGTGCAGATGGTGCTGGGAATTCGGCGGGTATTTCGATACCAGGTCCATCGGTAGGATTTAGAGGGGAGAGTAGAGGGGTAGAGATGAGTATAGGGTTTGGTTGAGCGTTTAGATAGCGACTGAGGAAAGTTGAGAGGAGTGGGAAAGATGATTTGGGTAGTGCTGGGACTGTTCCTGTGAGATAGAGTGTAATGTTTGGATGTGTGGATTCGAAGGGAAGGGTGAGGACATCTGCAACTTTGACACGAGAGTCGGTTCCATTAGGCAAGTAAACAGTGAATGGTAACGATGGAAGACTGAAATGCATATCTTCTGAAACTGGGTTGATGATGGTAGCTTCACCTTGAAGAGTTAAATTGCGTTCACTTGAGACACGGAAAGTCTTGAGAGTGAGAAAATCTGATACGGAAGGGAATGGCGTATGTTTACCAGGTTGTGGTAGACCTGGAAGTGCAGGAACTATATAAAAGGCGTTCATGAATCCCGAAATACAAGACAAAAAAAGAACAAACTCACTCTTCATTCGGATAAACGTCTGTACATTCCTCATCTTTCCTTTAAAATTGGTTTTCCAACTTTTCCTCCTCCCACCACCCCTAACCACAACCTCTCCAACATTCGCACTAACATCAACCATCCCACGTCTCCAACTCTCAATCACAAATTTCGACAACGCCGTCGCATTTCTCGTTGGTTTCACATACATCTCTGTTATCACAGGACTCAACCACTTCGTCGACCTCCTAGGCGGATCAACCGTCAATGGAACTTCTATCGGTGGCATCTTGATCTCCAACAACACCAACGAATTATCATCCTCCGGACCAATATGGATACTATCCAGCTCGACAGTAACAGTATCCAATTGTTGAATGCCCCATCGCCCAATAGCCTTCCACAGCCTTTCAAAGAGCCCTTCCCCCTCTCCTATCGACGGATGATTCACACCGATGGCATCCCCCGCATCGAACCCCATTCTACCCGACACGTTAAGCCATAGGCCACCGTCGTCTGTGGTGTTGAGGACGTCCATGTGGAAAGGTCCACTTATAGCGACATCCCTATTGATAACTCTTTCTGGTGATATGTTCGCAGCCTTGGCGGCATATGACCATGCAAGAACCGCAAGAATGATTGCAAAGAGAATGCAAACGGAGAGTGAAAGGAGGAATACGGTGGTCAGGACGGAGTGGAGGCGTGTTCGGTTGGAGATTGGAGCTGGATGAGGTAGTATCTCCCTTGAAGACGAGCCGTAGGATTCATTGTCGAGCAACGGCGTGCGTTCTGTGGGATCCTCAGCTCGACGTTTGCCCTTGTCGAGTGAGTGTGGTGTTGCAAGGCCAGAGTCGTCCGCAGGCATGGTGGTGGTGGTCACGGTACAAGATCACATGTAGTCAATTACATCAATATGTAAACAAAATATAGCCCAAGATAATGCTGAATAGTCCATAGCTGTCCATTGTCCCCCTTGACATCGCACCATTAGTCTTCGTATTCGACTGCTTATTCCCCGGGGCCTCTCCTCCAGACGAAGGACTCGAAGCAGAATTGCTAGAGCTCGCACTTAATCCGTCCTGTTCCGCAAACGGCTGATTCCACAAATAATCCCCCTCTTGCGCAAACTGCGGCTCCGCCTGTTTCAAAAATGCCGCATATTTACCATCCGGATCGCCATAAACCGAAGCAACAGCAGCAATATTGGGGTACAACTCGTCGGCGTAGGCATCCTCCTTGCTTGCACTCGGGGAAATCGTCATTGCAAAATCAAGCGCATCTTTGATCGTAGCGCCCTCCTTTGTTGTCTTGTTCCACATCGGCTCGTTGCGGTTCGCGTACTCCGCCAGGCGGGCGTTGGTCTATCCCCATCATCAGTCAGGGTGAACAATCAAGCATGTCCCTATCAACGTACGATCATAGCGGCCAAATTATAGGATCGGTAATGGTAGGGCCTGGTTCGGGCAGCTTCAAAGGGCTACAAAAAGTTGGGTAAAACGTATCATGGGAACGAAAGGTATACTCACCTGTTCTCCTCCCTTGACGATTTGTGCCATGTATATCGTGTTGAAGAAAGTGTCCGTTACATTCCTCGCACCAGCCAAATCCCCAAGGAGAATCTTGAGCGCCGCGAGCTGGTTATAGTAGAATGTTCCATGGTTACTGTAGCAAATATCGCCGTCAGTATTACGCCGGAAGAATGTGTTCGCAGCCGGTCTTACTTGGCCGACAATTCCTCTTGGATAGCGATTTTAGCGGTTTCTAGCCAATTAACATACTGCGTGACCCAGGCGTTCATGCCATTGTCCAAGTCAGTCGTCCACGCAGAGCTACCACTCTTTCGCAAGATGAGAATGCCAGACACGATCTTGGTCATGCATTTCAGGTCCCTGCGATGAGATCAGTACGAAATTTCAACAATCAAACTGGAACGCACAAGACACCGGTATGTGTACCACCCGTGTTTCCCGGGCCACGCTGTACCTGAGCGAAATTGAGATTGGGATTCATGCGCGTCGCTTCGTCAAGGAACCATGTCTGAATGTATTTTGCTATGATGGGAAAAAGATCATCAGGAATTTGGTCTCCAAATGTGAGAACAGGGTATCGTATCGTGGGGAATAAGAAGTAAGGTACCCATGGGGCTTCTCATACACATGACACCATGCGTCAACTCCCCGACCATCACTGATATTCCAGGAAGCAGTGCAAAAATAGCACACTTCGATGCCACCGCAAACTTAAACAGACAAACTCACCTGCGGATTCCGCAAAAGAGGTCGTATTGGTAATACCCCAAGCGAGAGTGTTATACAGAACGGCGTCGGAGAGTGACTGGAAGTTGCCTATATCGTCGATCAAACGTGCATCTGGATTGAACAGACCATCGCGGGATTTGTACGGGCATGTTGTCCAGACTAGTACAATTATTAGTTGATTATGGGCGACAAGGCAAATGAAAAAAAAAAAACGCACTCTGTTGCGGCGTGAGTTCGGTCTTGTTGCCCACGCCAGAACAGTCAGGCCACCAGCTGGGATACGCGCGCATATATGAAGAAAAATTCCATCGTCTAGACATCATAGTCACTCACTAGGGAGACCAGCTCAAATAATCATGTTTATCGCCCGTTGGCGCCGCGAATGGTTTACTCATCACCGCTGTACAACCGAGTTTAGATGCACACCGCCTGTGACGATGAGGTATAAAACATACACCAAGGACCGCCAATGGTACTCTGCTTTGCCCAGTCAACAATCGTACTCTGTGCTGCGAGGGTATTTTTTCCAAAGTTTCCATGGACGATATAATCTGGATCCACAAAATCGTTGGCGTAGCTTACAAGGCCTCCCAAAGCGCGCGTTGAAGCAAGTAGAACCAAAGAGAGAGAAGACAGGATTTTGGGAAAGAACACAGAGGGCATGGCGGGTCCCAGGGAAGAGAGGGCTTGTCAGTCCTTCGAGAGGGTATATAGATTACAAACAGCGAAGAGATTGAGAATAGGCCGAAGTCCAAGGAGGTAGAAATGTAACGAGTGGAAGGGTTCGAAATTAACAGTAATGTTCACAGAGTGAGAGTAGGGATAGAAGTGTAGACAAGAATACCCCCCTCCCCTTTTCAGCGTGTCAGGAAGTGTCAGACAGCACGGCCAATGACGCCCGTGTCCACACTGTATTTTTCCTGTCACAAAACAAAGTAACATAACCGAGGCTGTAAAATTCAATCTATCTTGCATCCGGGGATTGATCCGCAATGTGGGAATTCCCATATGCGATCCTGCTTCTGTCCGCGTGCCAAGTCCATGTGGGACCGTGCATTATCTTGTCTGTGCAACAGGGCTTCTTTATCAACTGGGGACTTGGAGTTTCTACCAAAGAACTAAGGAGGATACACCTGAAACAAAGCTGAAAGGGCCAGCCAGGGTCACCGGTCCGGTCACTACCACTGATCTCCATATCTCAGCCCCGTTGTTCGCGCTCTTTAGAAGCCGTGCACATCACATTCGCACCGTGATCAAGCTAGACCACGAGGAAACATGATTATCGATCCCTGACCGGTGATAATACGCCTCCAGCACTCCTGATTAACACAGCCCAATGCCTAAAACTCTCAGCTAGGTCGCAAAATCACAGCGCTTAATGGGTATCATACGAAAATAATCAACAATGCAGGCCTGTGGTCTCGACCCAGAAGTTACAGGTACACAATCACCACACAAGGCCCTACGCCATGTCACGCATATCCAAACCAAACCATCCCAGTCCCCAGCGAAATCGCCACAACAAGCGCGATAAGCACAAAAGCAACAGCAGCAACCCAAAGACCAAAATCGCTCCAAAAATCATTAAGATCAAACACCGGCTTGATAGGCGGCCACACCCTCACCCTCACAGCATGTTTCGTCCCAGGAGAATTATCCTTGGGTACGATATACAATGTCTGCCGCTTCTCATCATAAGTATATGCATACCTCTCCTTCGACAGTGACTGTAATTTCTTCACAGCCTGAACTTCATCGTCAAGGTCGTATATCGACATGTCAATTTGAGCTTCGAGGAGTAGTTTCCTCCCAGCTGCGATAAGCGATGGGAAGAATATCTCCGTTTCGTATGTTCCTAGTTCATTTTCGTCTTTGACGCCTTGGTTGGGGACCATCCATGAGAACGAGAACTCTCCATTCATCATTTCGTAGTCGAATTTGAGTGGGATGCCAGCCACTTTTGTTGGGTATGGGCGAACGATGGCATCGAGAATGCGACCGCCACCGTCGAGATGAGGGGAGTTTTGTTCGTATTCGAGTAAGAAATTTGGCATTGCACGACGCTGAGAAAACCAAGAGAAGTTTTCACCGTTCCAATTATCGCCTTCCATGTCCGTATTATCGGGATTATAATTCCACAGACTGAGATGAGATAGTTAATTAAACGACTTTTTAAAAAATGCTGTTAAACGCACTTGAAACCAACTAATGCTCGGTCAAGACCAGTGATCATCGCGTCCATCATCCGTTTTTGCCAGATAAAGTCCTCCGTGGTGAAAGCTTCTCCTTTACTACAAGTCAACCAGATCAGTCAATGAACCCTCCAATTTGACACAGGTTTGAGACTCACTTCATATCCATGGGTATACCACATTCTCCGAAGAGTACGGGTACATTGCCCAGTGATTTATACGCCTCTTCGGCTAGGCCGCGAATCTGAACACTGAAGTTGTCTCGAGCACCCTTATGGCCCCAGTAAAAAGCGTTCAGTGGAAACATGCCCTATGAGGAGGGGTCAGGGTGCATATTGGATAGATGGTATACGACGGACCCGCGACAAGCCTTGAACGTTAACGGAGAATTCGCCAAAGGACTTGTTGAAGAGGGAGTACAAGTCGTACCAGTGAGGTGCATACACCATATTGGGAACGCGATGTTCCTCCGTCCATGATACGGGGCAAAACTGTCGAAACATGAGGGAAAAGGAAGTATGGAAGTTGATAGAAGCGTACCTCGTTGGGTATAGGTTCAACAAACAGGATCTTGCTTTGTGACGTTGCTTTCAGCACCCTATCCGCCCATCTCTTCAAGAAGGGGTAGTAAAAGTCGGTATACCACTCCACCTATCTCAAGGTTAGTACGAAATACGTTCTACTTGTAGGAATCGACACTGACCTTGTCCCCACTGACCGGGTGCCGAACAAAATAATTCTCTCTCAGCACAACTGCCTGATTCTTGGTATTACACCACCCCCAAACTCCATGCATCTCCCACAAACATTGTCCATTCGTCGGTCCATCCTCCTTCCACGCCTTTTTCTTGTCTTCATTCAACAGGGTATGAGTAGTTTGTTTCGTCGGCATAGGGAAGGATCGGGTCCAGGTAGGTACGACAGTCGGGTGTCCAGCACCCAGTTGAAAAGATTGAATTGTTGAGGGTATATGAGAAAGATGAAGTTCTGTGTTATAGTCGAAGGTATACATAGACTTGAGGTCAATGTAGCCTCTGTGGGGTTCGTTCATCATCTGGAAGCCGATGATACCCTCGAGATTACCCACTGCGCCGACAAGGGCGTCCCATGCGCCCAAAAACGCGTTTTGGAGGAATTGTTGAATGGAGACGTTGTCTTTGGTCATCAACTTGGGCGCGAAGATGTCACCGCCCCAGAACAAGGTACTACACAGGTAAAGTTAGGGACACCTTGTGGATCGAGGAGGCAAGAACTCACTTGAGAGTTGAAGCAGCAAGTTTGTGGTATCCTGTTGGCCATAAGCCCCTCTCCATGTCATTGTGACCACCTCCACGCATTCCACCAAGCCATGCCGCGCCCGTCTCTTCCAGTGTATTGATATCAAAGCCAGCAGCCTCAACTGTCCAGGCTGGAGCGCCTGAACCGCCTGTGTAGCGTGACCAGACGTCTTGGTGCAGAGATACATATGCCACTATGCCGTATTTCGGGAGGAGCGAGAGGATCTCGCGAAGGTAAGTGAGGTATTCTTGATCATAGATTCCACTTGCGCTACAATTAGATAGGCCTTCGTCGATGATGCAAGAGTCACGTACGGTCCTTCATGTTCGATAGCCTCCCACGTTACAAGGAAACGAACTGTTCGACATATATGAATGAGGCGTTTTTTCAGCTACAAAGAGAATCACTCACTGAAAGTCAAACCCCACCTCCTCAACCGTGAAAAATGCTCATGTGCCTCAGTCAAAGGGAAGGGACGCCCGACAAAAGTCACAATTTTTGGGTCTTCGGGAAAGTCGTCATTCGTGTGGTTGACTGGACTTGATAGCCGAAAGACTGGATAAGAAATGCTTAACAAACGAAGAACGGGCGGGTACCCACGTTTTACAACTTCCCGCAAGATTCACACCACGAAGGTTACACACGCGACCATACCCGTCAACAAAGTGCCGGCCTTTGAGACGGATTCCGCCACCTGTACCGGAAGAAGACCAGTCATGCGCGTACGAAGAGGAGAATGAGCCTGGCTTGTACAGAGGGTCTTTTGAAGGGTGTTGCTGGTAGATAAAAATATTAGGAAAAGAAAGAAATTGAGAGAAAACATGACTTACGCGTACTGGTTCATCCACCATGATAAACGAAGCTTCGGGGGATTGGCCAGTGGACATCATCGCTGGCACTGCTCGACTAGGCCAGCTGCGATGGCGAAATCCATGCCAAGCATTACGTAACAACCTTGTTTCGGCCACCGGGGATATTCTATTGTGAGCCTGTTTGAAGCTAGTCATGACATTTGGTGTTCTCGTCCACCTGCTGCGAATCTGGCAACTACTAAAGGCACACCAACTCCGGGCCCCATGCGCAGTCTGTCCTTTCTCTCGCACGCCAACCAGACAAAGGGTCCGAGTCGGTCGTCCCACTTCCCACCACAACTATCGCCCGACTTCAAATTAATCCGTCTATTACCATGGCTTGTAACGCCCAACATGTCTTCTAAACACACAGCATCACACTCGAGGTTGACACGCCGTGGGGCTGATTTGTATGCCCGGTGATGATTACTCTAGCGTTATAAGAACCTTCGCATGTTCGGGAGCTCATCTCGTACTTTCATTCCTGCCCAATGAGGTCCTCTCTGTTGCTCGCTGCAATAGCCACGTTAGCTGTCGGATCCTATGCCGCCCCCGAAGTCAAGTTTGGTAAAACCACGCTCGTCGGAAGGGATGTCACCGGTTTGAAACAAGATTTCTTTGGAGGTGCGCACGCTGATCCATCTGATCGACGAAGCTTCTCCTGACTTGGTTCCAGGAATACCTTTTGCGGAGCCTCCCCTTGGAAATTTGAGGTTGAGGCCTCCAGTCTTGAAAACAAATCTTGATACTGCTAGCTTTGACGCATCCAATTTTGGCCCAGCATGCCTTCAACCAGTATGAACGTTAACCCGACACCACCCAATCAATATTGACATAAGCCATTGACAGAACCTTACTATGCCCTTTGCTTCAGAGGACTGTCTGACAATCAACATATTCAGGCCTTCAAACCTCAAGCCCGGTACTAAATTACCCGTGGTACGCCCCAACGAGATTAACGCTCATCCGTGATTTTCGCTGACTCACAACTGCAGTTATTTTGGACGTGCGTATCAATATGCACCTTCAATATTGAAAACTGACTCAGAATATAGTTATGGTGGTGGTTTCCAAGCTGGCGCATCATCGATATACAATGGTAGTTTGATCGTAGCCCACAGCGTTGAAAGAGTAAGTTTTTCGCATGACTGCTTAATTTCATCTTTTTAAGAACTCCCTAGGGAACGCCTCTCATTTATGTCAATTTCAACTATCGCCTCGGTCCCCTTGGCTACCCACAAGGCCAGGAAGGTTGGTCGTTGCACTCCTAGAGCTTTTGGACGGCTTCTTTAACAACCTCGTGTCTTTTTCAGCTGCTGATCAAAAGGCGCTCAATCTGGCGCTCAGAGATTTAATAGCTGCCCTCGAATGGGTTCAACACAATATCGGGACATTTGGGGGTGACAAGGACAAGGTCCGTCGATCCCCGCTTATGCTTCCAGGAACTCTCGATCTCATGTTCCTCGCATAGGTAACTGTCTTTGGGGAGAGTGCAGGAGCCATCATGAATTCCATTCTCTACCTTAACTCGCCTCTTGATAAGCTCGCTCGCGGAGTTGTGGGTACACTCTACCACTCTCCCGTTTCGTCTCTCACCAGTGACATAGATACTTGAATCTGGTTCTCAAGCAACCTCAAGCAATTTCCGCGCTGAACGTCGTGAGGGCAACTGGGAAAATTTTGTCGCTGGTGTCAAGTCTTGCTCCTCAAAGGCTACTTCGGGACATACTTTTGACTGCTTACGGCACGCTAATTCTACCGAAATATTCGCTGGCTTGTTGGATGCTATCAATGAGGCTCCAGAAGAGTTTGGTTTCGATCCGACTATCGACGGACCAGGAGGACTGTACCCTGATGTTCCTTCAAGGCTGTTCGCGCAGGGAAAGTTTGCTCGGGTGCCGTTCATCAGTGGAACTAACCTCGACGAAGGTGAGAGCCGCATCGGCTTTTCAGTATAGCAGGATGGGGGACTTACGAAGCATCATATAGGGACATTGTTCATCTCACCGACAATCAACTCTGAAGCCCAAGTTCGGGAGTGGATTGTTGCGAATTACTCGCCTCCATTCGTCCAACCTTCCACTTTTTCGAACGCGGTCGACAAGATCCTTGAGTTATATCCTGATGTTCCAGCTCTCGGCTCCCCATTCAATACGGGTAATGAAACATTTGGCTTGTCCAGCTCATTCAAACGGGCTTCTGCAATCGGTATGCACTTTACCTAGTGTCCTTGTGGTATTTTTCTTAAACCGCCCACCAGAGGGCGACCTTGGTTTTCACTCTCAGCGCCGATTCTGGCAGCAGACGGCAGCCAAGGCAGGAATGAAGACTTGGGGATATCATTTTACACAACCTCAGCCACAGGGCCCCCCGAGCCTTGGAGGTAAGCTCTTTTCTGCTTAGTCTATCATCGGGCTATTGCTTAATGCTTGAAATAGTCACGCATGGAGATGAGATAGTATACGTATACGGAGCGCCAGAAGATCAGTCACCCTCAGCCCTCCGAATAAGCGCGATAATGATGGACTACTGGATTTCCTTTGCAACAAGTTCGGATCCAAATGATGGGAAGGGAACGAAGCGTACGTGTCTACACCTCCCCAGTACTACACTATCCTGATGACCACACTTCCCACAATCCCGGCTCAAAGGTCCCGTCTGGGAACAGTACACCCCTTACAATGAACGTATCATCCAGCTCAACGGAAACGACATTAAGATGATTGACGATACATTCCGCAGGGAGCAGATTGACTTCATCAACTCCATTCCTCTTGCGTTCTTGCATCGTCGCGATTCTGAGGAGCTCGAATCCGAGTGAAAGAAATGTCGAGGCGTTGATGGGTAGCATGTGTTTCTGTAAATATGAAACTTCAGGTCCATCAACTGATGGGTCGAAATGTCACTATCTACAGCGTGAAACCGAAATTATTATCACCCGCAATTGTGCGCTTGGCCTATTGCTTTGAGCGAATCGGCCATTGCATTTTGTCATCTTACCACTTCGCCTCCACTACATCACCGCTTATCTCGAAGGATAACAATCCGAATTTCAGTAGCCGAGAATGAATCACATGCCATGTTCAAGTTTCCAAACTCTCATGACTGCTTCTATTCCCTACCAGGAGCCTTCGAGGACACGATCGCTTCTGACCATACTGATCCATCATGCGTGATGTATCAAGCACGGAACTGAAGCGACACGGGGGCCGCCACATGTTCCCAATATAAGAACCAATTCCCGGAAGCATTCCCGAGTACCAACGGACTACTCACGATGAGGTTATCTGTGCCCCTCGCCATCGCTGCTGTGTTTTCCGTTGGATGTCTTGCTACACCGCAGGTCAAAATTGGTAAAACCACTGTTGTTGGAAGGGATATTCCGACTTTGAAGCAAGAATTCTTTGGAGGTGAGTAGATGGTCGTGTGTGTATAAGGCTCAGTTTACTGACCGACTTTGGTTGTAGGAATCCCCTTTGCCGAACCTCCTCTTGGAAAGCTCAGGCTTAGACCTCCTGTGCTGAAGACCCACCTCGACACGAAAAGCTTCGATGCCGCAAATTTCGGCCCAATGTGCCTTCAACCGGTATGTTGACTTTGTACAAGGTGGCATTACGAACCATTCATTACCATTGATGCCTATCAGGGGAATGGGTCCATGTCAGAAGACTGCCTAACGATTAATATCCTTCGTCCTTCTGATTTACCGCATAACGCAAAACTGCCAGTCGTACGTCTTTTTTTGAGATTCTGACGTTTGTGGTGAGCTGACCCGGGCTCACAGTTCTTCTGGGTGTACGTATTGTTCTCCCGATTTTCTTCGATCACGCATGAATATTTGTGGATAGTTATGGTGGTGGTTTTGAAGATGGCGCGTCTTCGATGTTCAATGGTAGTGCTATCGTTGCCCGAAGTGTTGCTCGTGTAAGGCTCGCTGTATGACACGTTTGACCCTGGCTGATTTTTGACAGGGAACTCCCCTGATTTACGTCAACTTTAACTATCGTCTTGGACCGCTTGGTTTCCCTCAAGGACGAGAGGGTGTGTTTCTTGGGTCTTTGTTCATCGCCTCGCCTTTTAACGATGATATTACAGCCGTTGATCAGAGAGCACTTAACCTGGCTCTCAAAGACGAGATAACAGCGCTTGAATGGGTTCAGCATAACATTGGGACATTCGGCGGCGATAAGCATAAAGTAAGTTCGCATCCTACCATGCTTGGAATCATCTTATAGTCAAACCCAGGTCACAGTATTTGGAGAAAGTGCTGGAGCTATAATGAGTTCCATCCTTTTCCTCAACTCTCCTCTTGAGAAGCTCGCGCGTGGGGCTGTGAGTTTGACGCTCGTCTATGATCTGAATAAAGCTTCATGCTGTCATCTCGTTTAGATCCTCGAATCTGGCTCCCAAGCAAGCTCACTCAACTCTTTCGCCACCCGTCGCGAAACCGACTGGGAGAATTTTGTTGCCGGTGTAAGCTTATGCGCATCCAAAGCAACCTCGGGCCATACGTTTAGTTGTCTCCAACACGCCAAGTCAGACGAAATCCTGACTGGTATCCTCAATGCGATCAACAAGGCCCCAGAGCAATTTGCTTTTGATCCAACTATTGATGGACCCGGTGGACTGTACCCTGATCTTCCTTCTCGCGTATTTGCACGTGGCAAATTCGCAAAAATTCCGTTCATCAGCGGAACCAACCTCGATGAAGGTAAGCTTCCACTATGATCGTGGCCAGGTACATGATTTGAATCATTCACATTTAGGCACTGCCTTCACATCCCCTCTCGTCAGCTCCGAAGCTCAGATCCGCTCCACGATCATTGCGAACCTCACGCCTTCTCTTGTTCCGGAGTCTGAGCTTCAACACACGGCAGACAAGCTACTACAGTTGTATCCGGACATTCCAGCTCTTGGATGTCCCTTCAACACCGGGAACGAGACGTTTGGTCTGTCCAGCCAGTTTAAGCGGGCTGCTGCGCTTGGTGAATCCATTCGATAGTTTATTTGACCATGTTTTACTTATGTTTATTTAAATAGAGGGGGATATCGGATTCCATTCTCAACGCCGCTTCTTCCAGAAAACTGCCGCCCGAGCAGGTGTGAAGAGCTGGGGATATATGTTTACTCAACCTCAACCTGCCATTCCACCCTTATTTGGAGGTAACGGATTCAATTTGGACTTGCATCAGCAGTATATTGATGATGTTGTTGAACAGTTACCCATGGAACTGAAATCGCTTATGTCTACGGAGCACCCACTGACCAATCCACTTCGTCCTTGAAGTTAAGTGCGCTGATGGTTGATTATTGGGTTTCATTCGCAACGAGTCTGGACCCGAATGATGGAAAGGGATTACAACGTAAGCTTCCAGTTGCCTACTCCCTTGCTCTCGGATGCGTTGATACATATCTTGGCTTCAGGTCCCATCTGGGAGCACTACTCTACCCAACACGAGAGTATTATCCAGCTCAATGGCGACAATACCACAATGATCCCTGACACGTTCCGCAAGGAACAGATGGACTTTATTAACTCAGTACCGACAGTGCTTCTCCACCGTAGGAACTTTCAAGAGCAGCCTTGACTTACGTGCAGAATTTTGACTATCGGTCTCGTCAATTTAGCACATTTTAGCTGGCGGTATGTAATCCATTGCACAAGCACACCGTCACTGACTCCAAACAGGTTCTAGTCAGTCTCGACAATAACAAAATATTTCATTAACAACATTTTGTATCACGTGTGATGCGAACCATGCATGTTACATGTGGAACCCAATTAACGATAACCCCACTGGGTCGTTGAAGCTACCACAATGTTTCGACCCTTCTCATAGTGACGTTCCCATCTGCCATCACTTCCATCCAAGGAGACCTATCGCCCAGCACTATAAATAAGCCCTCATGTTCCTTTCACAGCGCTTAAAATAACTGAACGTACCTGGTGAAGTGTTGGCGGACTCGACTGCGCGCTGTGTGTATTTGTACCCAAAATTACCCCACTCGTTATCTGGACCATGTGGTGCCGCCAATTCGGATTCACTGATATCACTCTGCCGCATTGTTGCGAGGCTGTTGTATGTGAACGCAGAACAGGGATAAATACCAGTTCTGTGCCGAACCGGCCCACCTGCAGTGAGGCTCTCGTCGTTGGCTCGCGATCATCTCTCTGTTCCTCCTCCGTTGTTTTAAGCTGGAATGTTGATCTATCTGCTAAGGATAATATTTGCGGCGCTCTTGGTGATCCCTCTGCGGGGGTCACTGGGTGTGCCCATGCAGGTGGCGTCCAATGATGTGGACATGTCTCCCGTGAAGACATTCCAGTCAAAGAACATGGCAGATGTTGGATTGAGGTTTGTTTCGGATTCAGGAGTTTGCGAGACGACGCCAGGAGTCCACCAGATGTCAGGCTACATTACCGTCGGGCCAAATATGTCTATGGTGAGTTGTTGGCTCTGGATTCCTTGACCAGTGCCAACCTATAACGTATGTGTTTTGCAGTGGTTCTGGTTCTTTGAAGCTAGAGAATCACCTGAGACTGCTCCATTCACTTTGTGGTCAGTTCCTTTACTATCACACAACCCTTTTGGCCTGACTTGTCAACTAAGGTTGAACGGTGGTCCTGGATGTTCCTCTATGATCGGACTCTTCCAGGGTACTTGTCTCTGAAAGGACGATACCCGTTCCTCGCTCATACAGCGTATAGAGAACGGACCCTGCAATGTGAACCCAGACGGGGAAACGACCATTAACAACCCATTCAGGTGAACTATACCACGTTGTTTGTTTAATATCATCCTCACGAGATCCGACTAGCTGGAACAATCTCAGTAACAGTGTGTCTGATTATCATTCATCACGCGGGAAGGAGGTCATTGACACGACTAATTCCCACAGTGATCTACATAGACCAGCCTATCGGCACTGGCTTCTCCTTTGGTACCGACACAGTAAATAGTACACTCTCGGCATCCCCTTTCGTGTGGCAGGCCTTCCAGGTCCTCTTTGAGAGTGGTGAATTCTCCAAGTTCCAGAGTCGAGAGTAAGAATTCCTTAAATCAGCGGACCCACGTCGACTGACGGCAAAACAGATTCATCCTTGCCACAGAGAGCTACGGTGGACACTATGGTCCAGCTTTGGTTACATACTTCAATCAACAGAATCAACTAATTCAAGCGGGCGAGATTCAAGGAGAAGAAGTGGTCGTGAGTGCTTTGATGATCAATAAGTGTGTCACTTCTATTTGAAATTGATGTCGGTTAACGCGGGATTTGAAGCGGATGGTATGATCCCTTGATCCAGAACAAAGCCTATGTCGACTTCGCTACCAATGCGCCAGGATATGGACAACTGCAAAGCGATGAGGTAATTCAGCAACTGAACGAAGCTTACTTTGGTGCGGGTGGATGTCAAGAGCAAGAGGAAGCCTGTTTCGCGGCGGGAAATTCAACTGCTTCAAACAGGGTTTGTCGCAAGGCTGATGACTTTTGCGTAAGTCAACGTGGCGAAACTTCAATGCAACTGGCTCTAAAACGAGCACTACAATAGGTTGAGAATGTCTTTGTCCCAGCAGTGGGCGACCGCGATTCGGATGACCTCCGACAGAACTCATCGGCATTGTTCCCACCAGAGTTCTACGTGACATTCCTCAACGACCCAAAGATTCGAAAAAAGATTGGTGCGGAAGTCAAATACAGCGAGTGTCCCGATGCGCCGTTTGAGCTATTCGTGAAAACCGGAGATGTAAGCAGCCACCTGCTTGATAATCTCGACCGAAAGACTTCTGACATCCTGTTACTAACCTCCTCCAGGATGCCCGAACACTACTTCCTCAACTTGCTGCGCTCGCAGATGCGAAGATGAAGATACTTATTTGGGTAAGCGGTGACCCATGGTTGTTGAGATTCTCATCTATTTACAATCTACTTGACAGGCTGGTGATGCTGATATAAAGTAGGTTTGCATTCAGACAGTCGGACTACTTAGAAGCTTCTGATCACTCACATCTGATAGTTGCAACTGGCTTGGAGGACATGCATCAGTGCTCGCTATGGATTGGTATGGAAAGGAGAGAATAAATAACGCACCTTTCAGTAATATGACTATTGATGGGAAGGCGGTGGCGGCAATCCAGAATGTTGACAATTTCTCTTTTGCGAGAGTTTACGAAGCAGGTCATGAAGTGGTGAGTGTAGTGTACAGATGAGCGAACTATCATTTTTTGACCTTCTTCATAGCCTGCATTCCAGCCAGAAGCAGCATTCGAGATATTCCGTCAAATCATCAACAAACAACAATTGCATTCTGTATAAACGGCCCGAGGGACTGTCTGATCTTCGTAAATATACCGTTTGATTGATGTATTCATCACAGTTGACGAAGCCAGAACGCTAAGTATGCACGAAGCTGAAGGGCTTTTATTCTTATCCATGAGTGACGCCAGCCTGTCAAGAGTCAAAGCTTCCGATATTGATGTCCATAACAGCAGCTAGAAACAAGGATTGAAATACTTTGGGGACTCTACTTGATCTTTTGGATTCTTCGGATTCCACGCCTCACCGGACGACAATGTGCTCCTTCGCCAGGCTCTCGGTTCTAGTGATAGCACCATGATATTCCTCCAAGGCGGCCGACGTATTGATTATAAATAGACACAGATCCCTTTCATTCCGAAGCGTTGTCTTCGTGTTGTGTGCAATCACCATCATGATTGAAAGCTACATCGAACACTGCCTTCTTAAAAAAGGGGTATATTAAGGACAATCCTTTCGACAGCCGCTCTAGACAGAGGACCCAACGTATCTTACTACCAATGACTAGCCTTGGAGAAGATATACCGAACATTGGTGCACTGTACGTTTCTGGTCCATTTTTTTGTTTGGATTTATTGGAGGTAGACGGTATTTGTCTAGGGCAGGGCCACCGGTGAGTAATGATTTAATGTATCTGAAATGAGTATCAAACAACCGCTGACGAGTGATCTGTCATAGTTTTTGGGCATAATTCTCAATAGTTATCTCTATGGGATTTTGACGCTACAGTACTGTAAGGGGTTAAACGTGTTGACACAATTGATTTATTAAAGGGATTTTCAGACAATTATCATGTCAACTTTCGGAACGACTACCCAATCCTCAGAACCATCGGTACGTCATTCATTGGTTTGTAATTCCCAGTCACCTCACCAGGGACCAAAAAGTTCATCTGCAGTTTTTCTTGGAAACAACGCAAACAATTATGTCGGTGGCAGACGGCTTTCATTGGTTTGTTTATGGCTATGGAAAACCTCAGAAACTCGCAGAATTTTTCTTGGCCAATATCGATTCACCAATAATATGTACCTGTATTGGAATTATATCCCAAGGTGCATATTGCTGGAGAATTTATCGTCTTAGTAATTGGAGGATGGTAACAATAATGCTTGCTCTGGTGAGTTTTTTTTTTTTTTTACCCTGAATACCATTTTGGATATGAGTTGATTTTGGGTTCTGTGGACAGGTGATATGTTGCCAAGCTGCTGGTGGCTTTGGTATTGGGATACTGGTTAGGCTATTTGTTGACCATTCTTTCGCACCTGCTTGACCCCCACGCCCTCTAGAATCAGAGACTGGGGAGCATCCTAAAGTGGAACAGGCGGGACGATATACTCATGATTGTACGTCCCGGTATTCTTACGCCACGTTTGAAGTTTTGTTCAATGAACTCTTTAGATCTGGTCCGTCTCTACGGCTGTTGCAGATACGACTATAGCTATTGTGATGACGTACCTTGTAAGCGAGTCCAATTTGATTGATGTGTGCCACAGCGTTCATGGAGTCTTTCAGCTTTTATCCAACAATGCTTCGTCCAAGAGGGGGGCGACCGTCCCCATTAGAATTATAAGACTAATCATTGAGTCGAACATTGCAAGTGGTAAGCATGTCCCGAGAAATTGTGAGATTCGGCAAGGCTAATGGAATGATGAATCAAGCTACCATTGCAATCGTCCAGCTGCTCACTACGGTAATCAAACCTATAAAACCACCGGTAAGTGAGTTTCGCTCCTTCATGTGGCTCATTCCTGATTTGCCCAGAATACAAGCTTGTTTTTATGCCCGTATGTCACATTCCCAGTGATACATTCCGTCGTAAACTAACATACCACCGCAGAGGCTACGTCCTCGGGAAATTGTGCGTGACTTTTTATATTGGACTGCAGGTCACTCAAGGAAAAACCAGGTATAGCAATTCGTTCATTACGATGTTGAACAACCGCAAGTACGCGGGAGGAGTTGCAGAAGAGGTTGCAACGTACACTGGGGAGACTTCCGGAGTTGAGCTTAGGCCTAGATACATCCACACAGCAAGCCTCGCCAATGGGATCACTATTCACAGGGAGACGGCGGTGCAGTTTGATAATGTTATGCCGCGGTCGCCCAAGGAGCAGATGAGGTACTCGGAGATATGAGTGTATTAGGTAGATGGCGTGGGAAAGTCAGAAGAATACATATTATTAAGTAATTCAAGGACCTCCTATCGACGAGCAGGCGGGGCGAGGAGTGAGACGGGCAGCATGAACGCAACATCCACCACCCTCGAGCCAGTCCTCGACTTCCTCGCCCGCACCCTCACCACCGCAGAATCTGCCTTCAACACCCTCCCTGGCTCAGCCGTCATCCAGCGCTACGTCAAGAGCTCTCATCAGAACGACCCCGGCAGGACTATCCTGGAGCTCATCTTGTTCTTTTTCGCCATTCGCACATTGCTCCAGTCAAGGACACGCGCGGACAAGAATTTTATCCAATTTTCCGACAAGGTCACTTGTAGTTATTTTCTACAATTACACACGCTGACGCGTCGCCTGGTTTAGGAAATCGACGAGCTCGTGGACGAATGGACACCTGAGCCCTTAGGACAACCTCTCACACCCCAGGAACAGGCAGACCTATTCGCTGTCCCCGTCATCGCAGGTCCCAATGGCCCCAAACCGAAACTCTTAACCACTGGTAAAACAGCCGTCAACCTTGCCAGTTTCAACTTCACCAACCTGTCTGGAAATGACCAAATCAAAGAACGAGCCGTAGAGGTTCTACGAAAGTATGGCTTGGGTAGCTGTGGACCTCCTGGTTTCTACGGTACACTGGGTGCGACTTTCCACAACTGCCACCTCACCTACCCTTCACGCTCACAACAGACCCTGGTTAGATGTCCATATTGATCTGGAACGGGACATTGCGGATTTCCTGGGTACAGAAGCAGCCATTCTCTATTCACAAGGCTTTTCCACTATCTCCTCCGTCATCCCTGCCTTTTGCAAGCGCGGTGATATCATTGTCGCAGATCGCGGAGTCAATTTTGCGATCCAGAAGGGCATCCAGATATCCCGCTCTACTGTACGATGGTTTGACCATAATGATCTGAAGAGCTTGGAGGAGGTGCTTGAGAGCGTTGAAAAGGAAAGGAAGAAACGGCGAGGACCTCTCACTCGCCGTTTTATCGTCACGGAAGGCATATTTGAAAAGGATGGTGCCATGATCGACCTTCCTAAGCTCGTACGTGATGCCTCTGCACTCCTGATCGCATTTTCTCAAAATTCTTATCTTTCTAGATTGATATCAAGTACAAGCATAAATACCGTCTAGTTCTAGACGAGAGCATTTCGTTCGGTACTGTCGGACGCACGGGTCGTGGCTTGACAGAACTCTACAACGTTCCAGTAAGCGCGTGTTCGATGTGCCACTGGCGGAAAGCTCTAATTGTTCCCTCAGGCTTCCAAAGTGGACATGCTCATCGGCTCCGTGGCGAACGGTCTCAACTCCTGCGGAGGTTTCTGTGCAGGTTCACAGATCGTGGTGAACCACCAAGTACGTCCTATCGTCAACGCCGTCTTGTCACAATCCTGACCCTTTATTATTCCGGTCAGCGCATAAACGGACTTTCCTTTGTCTTTTCCGCTTCCATGCCGGCTCTCCTCTCTGTCGCTGCTTCTGAAGGTATCAACATTCTCCGCAATACACCTTCAATTCTTGCAACTCTCCAAGAAAACATTCAAGCCGCTCGTGCAATTCTCGACCGCGTCGATTACATCTCCATTCCGTCACATCCCGCCTCCCCGATCATTCACATCTATATCAAACACTTCAAATCATCATTACATCCTTCTACTGCAGCTACAATAGTCCCATCAAGTAAAACATCCAATCCAACATCGATTTTGCCTAAAGATGCGGCGAGTTGGGACTGGGATGTTCCAACTGAGGAAAAGATTTTGCAGGATGTGGTGGATGAAGTTCTTATTCAGGGAGTGTTGATTACAAAGGCCAAGAGACTGAGAGGTCAGGAGTTGGTCGAGGCTCGGCCTAGTATTAGATTGGCTATGACTAGCGCGTTGACGAAGAAGGAAACGGAGAAGGCTGTGAATGTGGTTAAGAATGCGCTGGTGAAGGTTCTTGGAAAGAGGCGGTGAGGGATTGATGTTTAGATGGGATGGACGGACTTACGTGTTTTTCTGTTTATTTGATGTTGGTGAATCTTATACGTATCTAACTATTCATAGACTATATAATGATGCTGTTTCGTTGGGAGGTATTTTGGGGCGTTGAGGCCTGAATGATATCACATTCTTGGGTATCGTCTGGGTGTAGTGTGGAGCAAAATATACAACCGACAATAAATGACTGCAGTAAAATATCCTGGCAAATACCGGGAGAGAGAACGAATACGCTAGAGATGGAGTTGATACCAACCAACTCCACAAAAATCATGTATCACGACGACCTGTTGTGATACGAACACTACCCGTATCCATATATCCAGGTGGAGGTTCATCCGTTAATCCCTGGACGTAGGCAGAATTCTGCTGCGTGCGTAGATATTGTATTTGATCCATCATCAAACCCATTTGTTCTTGCATATCCAACAACACTTGAGGATTCACGGTTGACTCTTCTCGTATATGATGATGACGATGATTTGTGATTGGTTCTAGTGTTTCATCAGGTACAAGACGTATCACGGGAGGGGATTCTTGGTTTGAATCAGGAGGGTAGAATTTTCCAGATTGTGGTTGTTGTTGTTGTTGTTGTTGTGTGGCGTGGCGTTGTAGCAGACGTTGATGACCTTGCATGTATGAAGATTTGAGAGAACGTATTTGGGTGGTTACGGTTTCGAGACGATTGTTTAGTTCGTATTGACGTTCTAGTCGTAGTTGATCCCTGTATTCTGGATGTTGTTGTGATACTGATCGGGAATGTGATTGGGATTGGGATTGGGATTGGTCGTGGGTGCGAGGATTGAGAATGAATGGTGTCACGGTGGTGTTGGTTGAAGTGGAAGTTGCAGTGTTGCTGTTGCTGTTGTTGTCTGGTCGATGATTACCAAGGGAAGATTGCGAGAATGAAAGGGGAATAAGGTGTTGTTGTTCATTAGGTGATGATGTGTTACTTCCATCCGCAGTGTTTCCGATGAATGGATGTGCCATTGCTTCAAGTTCACGTAGTCGTCTGTGTCGATAAAACGCTGCGGCAATGATGAGTGCAAGAACTGCAATAAATCCTCCCACCACACCGCCCGCTATCGCTTTGACAGTAGTATGAGGATTTGTGGGTGTTGGGGACGGCGTTGCTACGGTAACTGGTCGCCTGGATAGAGGCACATTGAGGATCCAGAAGGTCAGATCCTATTACTTGAAGGAGAGGAAAGGGAACACACGTGAAATTCGCAAAGTCAAAATTGATATAGTTGGCTGCGCTTATCTGCCCTACTGCCGTGATCTTCAACTGGTGCATATGCGGATCCAGACCGCTTTTTGAGAACGCCAGTGTATTGTATTGATAGGAACCTGCGCTCTTTCCTGTGTAGGATTTTGATTCACCGTCAAGGTAAAATTCGCAAGTTGTGGGTGCTTGGTCTGAGAGGATGAGGTACACGTAAATGGCACTCCCTAACACACGGTATGAGTATACATACACACGCGTGCACGCAAATAGAATGGCGTACGCACCTTGAAATTCGAATGAGATATTATATTGAAAGGGGCTTCCGGCAGGAAGGTATACTACAGTGTATGTTCCGCCATTTACAGCAGTGAGGTCTGGTTTGCTTGGGCAGGTAGTACAGTCCTGATGTGCCCACTGAGGAATGCTTGTATTAGTAGGAGCGGAGGAACTGGTTTCAGGATGGGTATGGAAGTTGTTGGGACTACTGGCATCGTCAATTGTAAAGTTGGCATTGCCGGAGGTAGCGTTCACCGCAGCGCAATGTAGACCAGCTGTGAGAGCGGATACGAAGATATGAAAAGCTCCAGGCACAAGGCGCCTTGTTCGACGACTTTGGCGGGGCATGAATCAGGGGAGAGGAGGAAATTCCACTGTGCAGTAGAAGTGTTGTAGAACCTGGGTTGGTGCACTAGTGAAAAGTTGCATCAGTTTCTGTCTCCAAGCCCAGCTTTGACATGTAAGCTGAACGTTGTTCGGGAGTGCCTCTGGCAACAGTGATGGGTTGCGATGGACTATTTTAAAAACCACATATCATCACGGCGATACAAGGACTTTTAATCCTGGGGTTGAAAAATTGAATGTTAAATGGTGTGGGTCCATCAGCTGCAAAACGCATTAGAACGAAAAGCAGATCCATGACAAAGTGCTCGGGAACGGGGAGAAGCCAGCGCTTCGAGATTGTCATAAGTCAGAATCGGAGACTCGGGTTTGACATGATGTGGGAGGATATGTTCTTACCGGACCAAATGCGTCCATCACGGCCATTGCCGCCTTTGGGTTCCTTTTGGTTTGGCGGGTCTAATCACAGGGGGAGCTCAGAGGCTGGACAACGATTGCACTAGCTGCCTCCGTTTCACTCGTCGAAGAGGTCCCTGGTCCTCGTTCACTGGCAGCCTATTCAATCCCATCGCCGCCATACCTAACACCTCAGTATGCCCCGCAAAATAGATCCCGCGTACTTCCTCGCCCATATCCAAGTCTGAACCACCAGCATTATCTGAAGGGTTCTCACTCCTGATACAGGCCAACCAGAGCAAGTGTTCTGCCTACGAGAAAGTTAGCTCAATCAGATATTGGTCACGCAGCAGTGATCAGAATAACTCTGCGTCCACCGTACGCTGACACGTCCCAAACAGTCGACAAAACGGCGAGCAAGCTTCTTCTGACTCCGTGGTAGGTAAAAATATCTACTACCTGCAACATATATATATTACCGGCAGCAGTAGGCCGACCCATACTACACCCCTTCTGCGGCATCGACAACCCTCCACCCAACCAGCCAGCTGATAATCATACATCGTGCACCACCGTCCATCTGGAGCGTACCGGATTGATGCACGCCCCAAGAGCCAAATAGAAGGAGCTCTTTGTATAAATAGCCTCAGCTTCCAAACCGGGAGGGTGCTGTGTTGTCGAACCAATGACGATGGGCCACCACGTCCAGAGTCCGCAGGTCGCGTGCATAAAGTGGCAAGAGCTTAATTTGCCTAATCACCCCTTTGACTTAGAGGCGTTGCTGGCATGATGCTGTATATCAGGCGTCTGTTGCTTGTTTCTTCCTTCCTTCCCTCTTCTACTACTCAGGTGCCTCGATTGAGGACTTATTTCTCGTGACGTGTATCGGTTAGTTCGCATCTTCTTCTGCACCGGGTTAAGAACTTACATTCCGGCACTACTTCAGCACAGGTTGTGGGGTATTAGTGCAAGACTGACGATGCATCCTTGCCTTGAAGTGTACGATATCATTGAATGTATTTGCTCACATCTTGCGTCCTCGAACTCTCTCGACGCGCTTGCAAAGTTCGCGCGAACATGCTCCACCATACTCGATCCAGCGCTTAATGCGCTCTGGCACACGATTCCAACACTTGAGCCACTCATCAGGTGCCTACCAAAAGATGCGTGGACGGTCAAATGTACGAGATATTACGCTGTATTGGTAAGTCGCTTCTATTTAACTATTCGATGAGATATTGAAAGTATCACGACAGACGCTCGCGCGAAAAACAACCCCAGAGGACTGGGCACGATGCGTATTTTATACCCACCGAATACGTCACTTCGGGTCTAGCGAGCTCGAGCACTCACTTCCGGGTCAAGTGAAGGGATCAACTCCGACAGACAAAAAGATTTACATGGCTCTCCGACCTACCGAAAATACGACTGTGCCACTTTTGACATTTCCAAAACTCCGTTCATGTCGACTTGTACAACACACTTCATCCCCTATTCCACATTACAGCCCTTTCCTCACTCAAACTCTCCTCGTTCTCGAATTACGACAACCATCATACGACGCTGACGAGTATCTACTCGGAACCTTGCGCTCTTTGCCATCTTCTTCACCCTTCTTACGGAGGTTGGAGATCCATGGTGCCGGTCTCGTATCAGCTTTCGAATCTGTTCCAAGTGAATTCTCAGAAACACAAAACAGGATGATAGGGCCAGACCCAATGATGAAGATGTTGTGTGACTTGCATCATCTGGAATCGCTTGTATGCCCGTGTATACAATTCCCGGATGACGCGGTACGGTACCTCGCGACGCGGATGAAAACACGCGTATTACAGCTGAAGAATTCTGCTACGGAAATTTCGGACGCTCTCTCGGGTGAAACAGAGTGTTTCGCGTATCTGGAGCAGTTGATCTTGGAGTGTGGTCCTTTGGCAGAATGCACAAAGCTCCTCGAACGCATGGTTAACATCCGCGGACTTGAGAGTCTGGAAGTCTGGAGACATGGGGGTTCACCTCCCGAAAGCGAAATACGAGATTTTATCCAATCGCTCTCCGATCTCACAACCCCACCTACAGCAATTCACAAATATCCAGCCCTCAATACGACTCTGAGAAAACTCTTGATCCAACAAACTCCTTCACGACAACGAATGCCAACGACAACAAAAGGGTATACCGTTACACTTAATACGCTTGAACCTCTCCTTTTCTTCCCTTTCCTCACGGATCTTAGTATCACAACCGACACTCTGTACGCGTTTAATGATACCGATGCGTGCAAGATGGCTCGTGCATGGCCATGGCTACGAGAATTGCAACTAGGGTTCCCTGGGATCGGGTGGGGCTGCGATGTGACCACGGAGGAAGGAAGGTTGACATTGGATGGGTTGAGAGGGTTTGCAAGATGGTGTAAAGAGTTGAAGAAATTGGGGGTTTGTTTTGATATGAGCGCGCAACACAAGAAAGGAGATGAAGAGTGTATAGGAGAGCAGGTGGAGGGTGGCGACGATGTTGATATTCAATGTTGCAGTCTACGGGTTTTGGAAGTGGGTGATTCGGTGTTCCATGACGAGCCTGAGTATGTGGCAAAGTGCTTGTTGGATATTTTCCCGAAGTTGTGCGGTACTTTTGGGCCTGATCCTATCACGTCCATAGTGTGGCAGAGGAAGTGGTCGTATGTTACCCGGGCACTCGGGCAGTCGAGATGATTTACATTTAGTGTCGTTCCCGCATCGATGTTAAGGCAAATGTGTACCAAGAAGGAATATAGTATGATTAATACATATGCAATAATGAAGAAATGATAAACGAATACTATTCATCAGTCATATCTACATCTCCTGTACCCGGACCCTCCAATTGAGATTTGAGAACCTCGGCAGCATTCCGAATGATGGAGATTTTTTCACGCATGAGTTTGACTGCTTCAGGGAAAAGTCGTTCAGGCGTGTACGCGCTTTCCGTCTCAATATTAACTACAAAAAAACGCGAATCAGTCGCAAAAGGTCACAATTTAGAAGTGAGGGAATGGACATACAGAGGAAGAAGTCGCGTACACGACTTAGTTCAACGGAATCGGCAAATTCGGGATAACGAAGGACTTCACGACTAACAGAATCCTTGCGCACGTTTTTCTCATCTACCGTGACTTTTTTCGTGACAGGGTTGATGTTGATTACGCCTGGCGAGAAGCATTTTTGGAATTTTTCGGAAAGGGAGGGGGGGATTGGTTTTGTGATTTTGATGTGTGGGAGAAGACGATAGGAAGCCGTGGCTTTAAAAACGATCGTCGATACCCTGGAAATCATTCTGAGGTGGATTTACGTACCGACGGGACTGTACTTTGCGTGATCTTTTCCGACACCTTTGACTGCGTGCAATTCCATTTTAATAGATTGACCTGGTCGTAGCTTTGCCAAAACGATGTTTGGATTGGTAGGCCCAGGTGTAGCGAATCCTTCAAACACGGATTGTTGATCTCCAGCAGGACTCCATTGAAGATGACCAGATAGAAGTTCGTGATTGATGTACAGTTCAGAAGGATCGGTAGAGCCTTTGGGTGCAGTGGGATTACGAGTACAGTTGATTTCAATTTTGAAAACGAGGGTGTCGCGGTCTGTTGGTGTATCATCTGCGTCTACATTTCGACGTGAGTACGACTTTTTTGAGAGGGATGAGGAAACGCACGGGCTTTGAATTGCAGAAGTGCTGGGTCGAAGTTGAGTGGAACCAGACCTAGCCTGTGCGAGAGTACTTCATCGACGACGACGGACGTGTTGTCCCACACGTATACCCGTTCTATGGCTATGGTAGGCACCTTGTGTTACCTTGAATGACAAACACGAGGAAGTACGAGTGAAACGGCAGGACATACCTCTGCGATCAATATCCGTCGAAAAGCATTGGCTATCGAGGCATCGACACCAACAAGGTCAAAATCTATCGAACGATTCGACAGTCTCCGAATTTGTACGTGTAAATTCTGCCCTTGGCATAATCAGTCGCAAATACGAAATCGGTGATCACCACAACGCACCCGTTTGAACTTTGACGAATCCCAAGAATGGTCTTCTCCAGGAAAATGACCGGGGAAATCTGTACTAGAAACATTTGACACTCTTTCGGCGCCGACGTGGACGAGTCGTCGGGAATTGTAGTCTGGAGACATGAAAGGGAAGAACGAAATTTGGAGTTGTTCCCACGATAACAACTCTGATCATGGCTTTTACATATGTTATTGAACATATGGAAGATGACGAGCAGACACCTGCAGCAGTCCCTCCATGGGTCATGCTCGAGTATGCGGTCCGTAGAAACAAACCAACATTGTTCTGTCCGGTAATCAATTGGTCCGACAGCACATGCGCACCCTTGCAGGGCCAGGCGCACACATCCACTTTACTTCTCTCTCCCACTCCTCTGTATCTTCCCTCTCCAAGCAATTCCATCCTAGTTCAGAACCACTAGCAGACGCCCATTGCCACCAACAAGGCATCCTCGATCTCATAAAATCGTACGGAATATCCCTAGATCGCGTCTGTCTTCTCGATCCCAAAGCCCCATTGGCATTATCGCCAGAAGACACCAATGGAAAATTCGACTGGTTCTTGTTCGGTGTTCGTACCCTAAATTCATTTTTTTCATTTCCGTCGTCGCCTCTATCTAGAACCTTACACGTTTTCCACCACGGTTGGTCCACGTACGTCAGGGCATTCTAGGTACCCCCATCCCTCTTTCAGTTAAAATTAAACAAGGGGAAGCTGATCGTGGACAGGCGACGATCCCCCTCGCGATAGGACCTCAGAACTACGCATTCTAGGCTTCCCAACCCGCAATTTGGGGTCTGTACAGATGACTACTGATACCGCGCTGGGCGTTACCAAGCTTGTGGTTCAGGATAACATCCCACTCGATCAAATTCCATACGTCGTCCGTCGTTCAATTCATTTTGGTTTCTTTGTTTAAACCCTTCCCCCCCTTCTTTTCACTACTAAAGGATTTCCCAACCATTCGGTTCAACGCTAAAGAGTCCGTTGAAATGCCATTTCGATACATCGCCGACGAAGACAAAGAACCAAAATTGCCTCAGGGCATGCGCAAACTTTTACACGAAGATCTCAACAAATCTTTCGATTTTTAAACTCCAAAAGAATCACAATCATTGATCAAGTGATGGCGTGCTTGCGTCGCATGTAGATACTGTACACGAATGAAGGGATGTGAAAGAACCTAGAGTACAATGACAACAATATCAAGAAAGGAGAAGAAAAAAAGAAAAAAGTGGAATGTCTGAAATGACACATATGGTAAATGAGAGCACTAAAAATGCCAAAAGAAAAGTGCCAAGAGACATACAAAGTACAAAAGAAACCATTTCCAGATAAAGGAGAGAACATATTACCTTCTCCACGGAGAGAAGGCGAGGAATCAATCATGAAGATGTGTTGATCACTTGTGGCACCTGGCCTCCGTTCGCAACACCATCGTGCGGCTTTACATCCCAGGGCGCCGGAATTCTCGCCACATCCGCCAAATTCAGATCCGCACGTGCGTCGTTCAGCCTATCCCGGTCGTTCATCGCCATCCTCGCCCGACATCTCACAAGTCTCAGCTTTGTGCGCTTTATCCCTGTGTGTGCATTCGTTCAGCGCCAATTCCCCGAATAGAGGATGGACGTACAAGTTGCGATGGTTTCCCGGTCCTCTTCCATGAACGGATTACCAGTTTGTAATAAATCATCTTGAAGCGCGTAGAGACACCATAGACTCTCTTCGTACAGCTTTTCGCACTCATCTGGACCTGATGCTTGATCCAGAAGTTCTTTCCTTGCTGCCGTCCGTGACTACAATTTGGCGCCCGTCAGTTAAGCAAAAGTAAGACGAATAAGAGAGGACATACGAGTACAAGCGCACGATCATACACCAACTGGTCTAACCACGCCTTGGGTCCGTCATACTGCGCCGGTAACCACGTCTTGACCAAAGCCGCACGATCATTACACTTCAAAAAATGCTCCTTGAACCAATTTAGCGCTACCAGAATCACATCCATCACCCAAAAATTCAAACATCACCTGAAAACGGGACTCACCATCATCAAATCCGTCACTAACAACATAATCTCCCCCAGGATATTTCATCCCCATATGGTCTTGAAATTCCTTCAACATATTAATCCCCTTCTGCGAAAAAGACATGAGTAGCATATACACCGCTACGCACGTCACCGCGTTATACTCCGCCTCCATATCCGCATGTTTACGTCTTCGTGCATGTTTCTCCGGTTCACCTTCGCGTTTCGTGAATTTCGTTGGATCAGGAAGTGGTTCTATAGTTGACAAGAAAAAGTCAGTTTGTTGCTAGAGAACGAGCAGGAAGAACGTACTCTGTGGTATAGCCTTAACATACTCATACATCTCGTCTGCCCAATGCGTCAACACATCCGTCTTCTGCGCCAACTCTTCCAAATTAGCCAACAAGTCGTCTTCCATCGAATCCCTTCCCCCATTATGTCCTCCTGCAGTTCCATCCGGATCAAGCGCAATAATGGGCCGACGAGGGGACGAAGTTGTACTCGACTGTGAGTTCGCGTAGGAATGGGTGTGTGAGTGGGAATATGATGATTGGCGGGAGGTACCAAAGAGTTTCTTTGATGCGAGGTTAAGTGCGCGATGGAGTGCGTTGGAAGCTGCTCGGGATGCCATACTGGATGGTGAAGATGAAAGTGGTGGTGCATTTGGTGCTGCCGCGTGAGGTGGTGGGGGGAAGGTTATATTGTTCGTTGTATTGTTTGTCGGGATGATTCCAGGTGTAGTGCCACTGCTGCTATCTGGTGGGTATTCTTCTGTAGAAGGTGTTGGCGGGATACGGCGGTCATGTAATGGCCTTCGTGGATGCGCTGACAATTCTAAACGCCAAGAAAATCATGAGTGACGCAGTATACTGTGTAGGAAAGGGATACAGACCATCGACGGCACGGTTAAATTCAACAGCCCTCGTATCGTCCACAAGCACATACTCCCTCCTTAACACACCATCTTCCTCCGTCTCGCCTGGGATGAACGACTCTTCTGTCGAAAGCATTCTCCCACGCCTCCGATTGTCCATCGACGGAAACGCAGTCTTGTTTACCTCTCCCTGTGCCCTCTCTCTTCCTATACTGAGTCTAGGTAGCGTACCATTTGCACTTCTGGGGCTCCCATCCACGACTGGTTGTGAGTGTTGGAATTGTTGTCTTGGCGGAAGGGGCGAACCATCTGAAGGCCGGCGGAAGTTGAACCGGCTCGGAGGGATCATAGCTTTCGGATCTAACACTTCGGGCGGAATGATCTTGTGATGTTCCGGTGTTGGTGGACGACCAGGCCAAGCGCTTGAATCATCGATGTCTTCTCCCTCACCCACTGCGGAGCTTTGTAACGATGGCGGCTCCATATCCCTCGGCCGCGGAAACCTGCTCTTTGCCAGTGCATTACTATTGAAGAACTCTTCGAAACTCGCGCGTTCTGCGGGTTGTCGTTTGAGTAATGTTCGAATAAGCTGTTTGATGTCCTCTGGGACGACTTGTGGTTCTTCGATCCCGCCATTGGACGTGGAATTCCGAGGTGAGGGGTCCTCATCTGGGAACTTGATGCTTTTCGCGTGTTCGATCTTCTTGAGCAACTCGATATGATTATTCGCCCTGAACGGTGGTTTGCCGACAGCCATCTCGTATAACACTGCACCAACAGACCACAGGTCGGCTTTCGCGTCGTACTTTTCATATCGTAATATCTCAGGTGCCATATACAACCTATCAGATAAGAATAGAAAACGACATCATGTTCGCAAAAAACATAAGCATTTGCGGCGGGGAAAGTGGGGACATACGGAGATCCACATAATGTTTCGGCCATCATAGCATTGGGTAATGATCGCGCAAAGCCAAAGTCCGCGACTTTGAGGATGGGCACTCCGAGTGGGTGACCCCGTGCGAGTTCTTCTGGTGATGCGGGGTTGAGGAGGAGGTTCTGGGGTTTGATATCCCGATGTATTAGGTTGCGGTGTCGCAGGAACTTGAGTGCGCGTGCTTTAGCGTTGGTCAGACTGACTGACAGAACCCGAATGGGGAGTAAAGTGCTTGCCTAGCTGTCGCAGAAAGCTCCGGACGACAATCTCATCCAGTCCCCCTGATGGAGGATGAGGGTAGTACTGTGGTGCTGAACCAGGAGATGGAACATATTGGAGACCATCGACGCGTCCACGTTTCTTGATATAGTTGGTCAAGTCACCGCCTGCACAAAACTCCATGATAAGATACACATTCTTCTCCGCGCGCTAGTGAAACCAGACCAAGCTCAACAACTACTGAGGGGAGTGAATGAAGGGAACAAGGAACACTCACTACTATGTCGATGAGACGTGTGATATGTCTGTGAGATAAGGACTTGAGGATCTGGATTTCGCTCTGGAGGTTCTCAAAGAGCTTTGAGGAGAGTTTGTCGGTGACGACGGTCTTGATTGCGACCTGCTGATGTGTTTCCTGTGGCGTGCAGAGATGACGGTGAGCCGGTCATGCCAGCTGTCGGCAGAAGAAGAGTTACCTCGTGGTAGCCCTTGTAGACGGTGGCAAAGCTGCCCTTGCCGATGTCGCTGACGATGACATAGGGGCGGAGTTCCTCGTCGCCGGCTGACCTCCGCGACGAGGACGAGCTCGTCGTGTGCCTGGAGGGCGAGGGGGCTGGGTGCATTCGAGGGAGAGTGGCAGAAAGGGTCGAGGCGTTAAATGAATCGTTCTGAGAGCTTTCGCTAATGTCAATCACTGACTAAGGTTCCCTCTTATGGCAAAACACAAACTGGACACTGTGGGAATTGAACCCACGACCTTTCGCACTCTGTTTGCGAAGCGAACGTTATACCACTAAACTAAGTGCCCTCCCTCAGGGCAAGTTCTACTCTATTTGGATCATAACCCTGCGTCCTCGCTGGCCCAAAGCTCGGCGGTCCTGGTGTCAACAAATACCCCATCAGCGGAGATGAGCTATTCATTGTCGCAGGCGCCCTCTTCTTCCTCCCAGTTCTCCCTTTCCGTCCAGAATCGTTGTACATGGGGCTATCCGAGGGCCATGCGACCATCCCAATGGACGAGTGAGGATAACCTTCTTTAAGATACCCAGGGTGCGTCGGATCAACAACTTGACGGTAGTAGGTGTATACTAGCAAACAATAGATGATCGAAGGCAAGAGAGAGAAGACAAATACCGAGACGATTTGAGATGGGCCTTCACTCGTCCATGCCATTCGACAAGCTGTCATTAACGTATGAGTCAATCGTGACAAAGCTGACAGGACGATATACCTCTGGCCGCTTCTACGCCACCCATACTTCGCTGCGACAGGGGCCACGGGCGCCCTCTCTGTATCTTTTATCAGCATCACAGCCTCAACAATCCCGGCTATTACTCACAAAGACGGATTTGCTCATCAAATTTCCTCCCATAGCCAACACCGTGCATTCCTGTATGACATCATCCTGGTGAATAAGTTAACAACCCAACCAGTGTTATCACGGGCACCCCATACGCACTCCGAATATGTAAAATGTCAGCGCAACCACCGCACCTGCCACAGTGACAACTGGTGCAGAAAGAATAGCCAGACAAGAATATATACGGATGAAAATAACCCGTTGCTGAAGTGAGTAAATTTAACGAATGCTGCGCACGAAGATTGCACCAACACGTACCACTGAGATGCTGAGTATCCCAAAGATATCTATCAGACCGACAACAAGATACGTGCCGCACAGAAAGGACGATACACCAGCTAGATGCGGGAAGAGTACTGGATTCAAAATCAACATCAATAACGGTAGGTATTGATGAGTAGCCAACACTCACGACTGTTGTCGATGTCGATGTCATGATATGCATTGAGCTGTCCAGTACGATAAGTCTGCGCTGTTTCTGCTGAACTGAATTACCGCCCACCGCACTGCAACAGCTAGTGTGAGATAAATGCTCATCAAACACAGGAAGACAACGCACGAAAGAGTAAACCGCAGCGCGTTGATCCCTGACACTGCACCTGTCTGTCAAAATATCCATTCCATTCAATGGACGGGTAGTTCATACCTGCAAGAACAGCATTCCGCCAACTTGTGCAATACAACGCGGCAATGAAAAACCCTGCCTTCTCCCGGTGCGAGCGGACACGACCTACAATCAAAAATTCACTCCTAAATCCCCTCACATTCTAATATCATTTAACCTACTTGGATACCTATTATCAACTTGACAAGTATCAACACATATTAATCAATCGAGGAAACGTGACATACTCTGAAGTTGAAGTGGCGGAGGTCGCATCATATGGATTCTGTTCAACAGAAACTTGTAGTAAGTTCGAAGGGGGTGGTACCAGACAAAGCCCTACAAGTTCCAGACAGCCGGTATTATGTATCCTTATCCAGTGTTACAACCATGCTAAATCCTGATGCAACCGTCTCCTGGTCGTTGTGAACAATGCCATCCCAGCGTTGCATCATCATTTCCACCCCCAAGAGGCTCGTCCCTTATAGAAAATCACGTGCACTCCAAAAATAACACAAAGATCCCGCCTAGATTACACAGCTATGGCGATCTCGGAAAGTCGCCATATCTCGCCCAACCTCCTGAAATCAGCAAGCGGAGAAATCATCGTCGAGAACGATACATCAAAACAAAAAACACGTTTCCACGATCGAAAATCGTAAGCGGGTATTATCCAGGAAGAGGACAAAGAATAAACGTCGAACAATATCATGCCACAGAACGTTGCCAAGGAAGGATGGACAATTGGTACAAACACAGCCAAATACAGATTACCAGCTGCGCTGCGCACTGCCTTGAGCCCTTCATAAACACAGACCACGACTTCCACGACTTTCCACTTTCACGACTTTCCCCACATCAATTCTTTTATCGTTTTTAGGATGGATAGCAGGCCTCCTCCTCCACAAGGTACGTATTGAATGTGTGTTGCTCAGGAGAACTAGAACTGACTGACTGCAACTTGCAGGTGTGTTATTTAGGACATGCGACTGAATGCGGTTTGACCATGAGCTTGTCACAGGTGCTCCCCCACCATATGCCTTTGTAGCAAGAGTCTACAAGAGGAATCTGAGACCTATTGCGCTTGCTGGTATGTGCTCATCTGTCGTCAGTCGTGAACAGGACTAGACCATCGCTCCAGTGGCGTTTCCCGCCTTTCTGTGGACTCTCTTTGCGTGCGTGTATATTTAATTTTGTCTATCTTTCATTTTTCTGATTCCTCCCTTAGAGCTGTACGTTGCCACCCTCGTTTCTGGTTTCCCTGACACTTACGATACAAATCAGATCGGCTACTTCAGAAATGCTGCCCTCAATAACCTCGGTACGTCCGCATCAACCTGACTGACCCCCTATCGAATCCTCACCCGAACCTCACAGGGAGCATTCCAAAGCTCCGAATAATCTACATCGTCCTGGGTGCGCTATATATGCTGGCTGCGGCAATCGAGTTGTTGGGGCTGGTTGCAGCAGGAACAGTGCGTCTTGTCAGATCATTTTGATGCCCCACGTATTTCTGACATCTTCAACAGCAACGTGTTCTTCTTGTGCGCTTGTATGCCTATGGTTCAGCGCTGGTCGTATTGATTATCGCCGGCACTGGACTTTTGCAAATAATCGCCCACTTTACAATGAAGGTTGGTTCTTGTTACTCTTCCGGCTATCGTTGTTGTGGTATTGATTTGTGATGTCATGTAGAACGATATCATCAATGTATGTACCAATCTTTCCGAGAATGGTACAATCGTCTACGTACGTCCGCCCCTTGCTACTGCTTGACGTTCCCAACTTCAACTTTGTTCTAGTTCGGATTCTGGGGCCCAGTTGTTCATGATCTGTCGCATGATGAAGTCGCTGGATGTAAGTTACCCTCATCGACCGCCCTTCTCTCTCTAACTTGCTATTACTAGTGTGCCAACATTACTGGGACCGTGATTCCTGGCAAGAAATAGTTGCTTTTATCGTCACAACCTGTAAGCCCGGCCTCATTTTACTAGTTTCCTCCGTTGACATCTCTCTCAGTGATCGCAGCCTTCTTCTCTGCCGTCGCATTTGGCTATCTCCGTCAAGTGCTCGATCCCTCCAGTGCCGCAAATGCCTCCCGTGCGCCCTCATATGGAGCGCGTAATGCTGGCTATCCCTCACATTACAACCCACCTTACAATGGCGGATACAACAATGCTCCACCGTACTATGGTCAACCAGCGTACGGATACGGAAATGACGCATTTGTGCCGCCCTATGAGGCCAAGCCTGGATACACGCCCCCAGAAGGTAAGGCGGGGTACGGTGAGGATTCGAAAGACCCATTTGCGGACCCTCATGGTCATGGGTCGAGTTCTCGGGTGTAATGGAAGAAGGGATTTATTCTGTGGTTCTCATTCGATGTATACTTACCTGCCCTATGATATATGTTGCAATAGTTATGGTATGTCGCATGTGACGTCATGCGTCAAATAGACAATTTAGTCGAATTTCAATTTATTCTTGTCGAGCTTCCATGGCAAGTTCTGTGAGAGTATCTAGGCTCTGAGAACAGGAGACTGGTTTTGGACGGCAACAACTCAGGAGCCCGGATACCGCGGGGTTATATAACCGCTCACCCCCATCTTTTTATCTGTCCTTTCTGTTCCCTCCGCCCACAGTCCGTAGCTGCAACCGCAGACCGCGCGCCCATCCTCCGAAGGATGAGCCACAAAATCCCGGAAAAGTAAGTCGGAAAAAAATGCCGACTGTTTTCGTAACCAAATACTCTCCCAGACGTGAAACCCCACGGTCAATCACGTCATTTACCTCACAAATTCTCGACTCAATCTTCGGACACGCTTCATACCGTCATAAGGAAGCACTGCGACTAGTGTGTAAACAATGGAAAACGGCGGTTGACGCGAACCCCTATTTGTGGACCCGCGTCAACGTGAGGATTTCCACTTCGGACGGTGTGGATATGGAGAGGCCGCCGATTGAGTTTGTCGAAGGGCTGGTGAAGAAGAGTGCGGATCTGATGATTCGTGTTTGCGTTGTGGTTTCGGAGCTTGATGACGAGGGCGGTGACGCCACAACCAACGTACACGCTTCCAAAAAAGCTCAGGGAGAGCTCACAAGATACCTTGGTGGGGTCATATCGATCCTCACTGCACACATTCACCGATGGAGGAAATTCAAACTTCATTTTATCCCTGGAGGACAAATCTCCTCGTCAATTCCCGAAATCGTATCGAGAATTCCTCTCTCGCGGGCGTCGAACCTCCACAGCGTCAGCATAACCTCTGACTCGATTACTCCGGGCGTAATACCAGGGGATAACCAGAGTCTCTTATTTTCGATCGTCGCAAACGCACCATCGAGTGTTCGGCGTCTCGTTTGGCGTGGCAACACACCCATTATCGAATTTCTGAAATATCCAAACTGGGAATTATTAACTCATGTGGTTCTGAGGGATATATTGGCACTAGGAGACTTTGCGAAAGTGTTGAAGAGATGCAAAAATGTGAAAACGATGCAACTTCGACTTGATTCTGTTCACTCTGGATTCGCGGAGCCCAAGGAGGTTAATTTACCGAATTTGGACGGATTGACGATTGAAGCTGGTTGTGAGGTTTTTCAGATGTTGGAGACGTGTATCAAGGCGCCGAAATTGGGTGTGTTGGTCGTTGCGATTCCTGATGTTGTGCCTATGGACGCGTGGCCCGACGTTCCTACTGGGGGAATGACAATCCGACACACTTGGTCATTGTTGATCAGCTTTTTGGAGCGGTGTCCTACTCTCAAGGTGTTACAATTACACGACCCGCATGGTGCGTTACCGGTGGATATGATTGTGGATTTGATGTATTCTGTGCAAAGTGCACTGGCGGTATTTGTGGTTGTACCTGGAGAAGAGTGGATTGCGAGGCCAGAGGTTGAGGATGATTTTTGGAAGAGGTTGAAGGAGGTGAAGCATCGGAGAGAGGACGGTGTTGTGGTTAGTAAGTTGAAGGATAGTGAAGGGAAGGATTGGATGAGTTTTGGGTGGTATGTTGAACCTGAGGCGGAAACGTTTTTGAGGAGTACAGCGTATGTGAAAGATACGTCGTTTAGATGGGATATTTTAGAGTGATGGGGCTCTCGAGTGCCGTAAATACCTTGTTCAATGACGGCTATGTGGTCAGATCTCCCAGTCGAGATTGTGGGCAGGATCCTCGACTTTTGTGACATCCACACCCTGCTTTCTCTTGCCGACATCAACCGCCTCAACCACCTGGCCCTCCCCGCGCTCTCCGAACATGAGGGTGCCTCTTCCGCGGAAGACTTCTTCATCCACCGTTCTACTCCTCACCTCTTCATCAAAGCCCTCGACCTCACTGTCTGGAGATCCTATCTTCCACGACTGGTGTACCATTTCGACTCTGACCCAGAGCACCTCTACTACCAAGTCGTAGCCGTCACACGCTTACTCGACCGTGCCTCTGTAGTTAACCAGCTCGGTTTAGATTTTCGTGAGATCGATGATCATTACAGGCCAGTAACATGGCTAACAAAATTAATCGATGGTGTTGCTTGGAGAGAGGCTTTGGTCGTTTTGTTGGAGACAGCGTTGGAAAGTGGGTGTCGACAGCTGTGTCTGCGGGGCGGGGACCAGGTTGAGAAATTCTGTACCACTCCTCCTCCTCCTCTCCCCCCCCGGCTTTCGCCTTCGCCACGACCTTTGCCCAAAAAGTCTCGATGGTGCTTTGGATTCCATAGGCCCGAACGTCCTGCTGTAATACAGCCTCCTCCTCAAGTCATGTCATTCATCACTTCCTCTCCATCACTCACAGTTTTTGATCTCCGATCCACCATGATGCTTCAATATCTCTTCTTCCCACATACACTCTCCCTTATCCACAACCACTCCTCTGTTCTTCGAAAGCTCAAGCTTGTTGGTGTCGATGCCTCCGTATCCGTTTGGGAGCATTTCTTCACGAGTCTGACGTTACCTGTGCTCGACGAGTTTGTCTATCGTGAGGATGAAGGTCCCTTTCAAAGCCCGGTCGTCACACCCAGGCTTTTACTCGGGTTTTTCATCCGACATTCAACGATCCGCAAGGTCAAGCTGCATGATTTATGGATGCAAACGCTACCAGACTTTGAGCCTACCGCACTTTTACCCAATCTTGTTGCCCTCACAGCACACCCGAAAACCATCTCGTGGCTCCTTCGACACCAAGGTGTTTTTCCGAAACTGGTGTACATTGCGTTTAAACCGGACGTATATTCGAGTCATCTGGGTTCCTTTAATGCTGGGATTCTCTCACTTTCATCTAAATTGACCAGTCCATCCTCTTTCTCGTCCCTGGACCACACCACCCACACCAAACCGACCCGTCTTGAATTCAAATTCACCCATCACCGTGGTCTACTTTCCTGGCTCAAAACGCACACCACGGACCCATACCAGAGTCCTCTCCGATGCCTCAAAGGCATCGAAAGTATCTCAATTTCACTGTCGTGTTTTGTGCTACCTGACCCTGTATATCTTGAAATCTTACCAACTGTTTTGGGTCTGTGTCCGAGTTTGCGATGGTTGAAATTTCACAAGATGGATGAAGAATGGAAGACGATGCTGAGTAGGGAAGAGTTTGTGGAGGCGTTGAAGAAGAAATGTCTGATGTTGGAGGGTTGTGTCGTTGAGGATGTGTGGGTTTTGGGGAAAAGGGAGTACGATGGGAGAGGAGATGATTTTTTGTTTGGTTATGAAGATGTGCCTCGTTAGTGCTGTGCGTTTTATGACTCTGTCTGTCATGAATTCACTCCAGAGTTTATTCCTCCCCCAACTCTATCAGTGCCTAGTCAGATCGCGGTTAACTCCCCAGTACTCTGAGGACTATCCGTACCCTTACCCGCAAAAACCCCCTACCCATCGACCAGGATACGGGTGGATACACATATAGATAGCTCTCGGAATACCCAGAGGTTACTCGTGTCAATCGAGCACTTCTGGCCATACTCCCTCTTCGCTCATAATTTGGTATGGGAACAGGGACCTATAGGCCGCAGGACGGGTTGCTTGTGTTTGTGTGTGCCATAAGGGAGCCATGGTTCACCGATCTCCTTTGAATGAACAGTACGAAACGTTTTCATAATCGATACAAAAGGGTTCGGCAGGTCTCTACATAAAAGCTCGTGTGAAGGCACCGGTACTTGTTCACCCCTCATCCCGCTACATGGTCAGGTCCCCCGGTTGAAGTCGTAGAAGAAATACTCAACTTGTGTGACTATCCCACCTTACTCTCCCTTGCCCAGCTCAACTCAACTACCGGGCCCTTCATGCTTTCTTCGAACGTGAAGCCTCCTTATCCATGAAGAAGGGACGGATCTACCCTTGCTCCTACCACACGACCCAGGCCTTCGAACTCACTCTCCGCAAGACCCATCTTCCACAACTCATGTACTGCTTCACCCCCATCCGTCAAGTCGAAGTCGCAGCCATCACATGCTTACTCGGCCACGTCTCCGTGGCTGATGAACGCCATTTATGTCTTGAAGGAGTTGAAGAATGGCTGACGAAGAGGCCGACGAAAGCAAAACGTTGGAGAGATCTTTTTATCACCTTGTTGGAGACAGCGTTGAGAAAGGGCTGTCGAAGTATGTGTCTGCGCGACACGGACTACCTTCGGATACTTCCCGCAGACTACATCGTCTTACTACATCCGCCTAGAAGACAGCCTTTTGGTCGTAAATTGGCCCGGTGGTTCGGAAGGTGTCTACAATTTGACATTCTTTCAATAATAAACTCTCGTCGATGGACCCCGTCCTTCATCACCTCATCGCTTACATTCCTCAACCTTCGATCCTCAATGATGCTCCAACCTCTCTTCCTCCCGCATACGCTTTCCCTCATCCACAGTCAGTCCTCTGTTCTTCGAAAACTCAAACTCGTTGCTGAATTCACCTGGAAACTTTTCCTCAAATGCCTTTCGCTGCCTGTATTCAATGAGTTTGTGTATCGCCAGGATGAACATTTCGTTGACCCTGTCGTCACGGCAGAACTTGTTCTCGGATTTTTGATACGACATCAGACAATTTGCAAGGTCAAATTGTATGATGTGGGGATGGAAGAGTTGCCGGATTTTGAGCCCGCTGTGCTTCTGCCTAATCTTGTCGCCCTCGACGCGCACCCCAGACTCATCTCTTGGTTTCTTCAATACCCGAATGGTTTTCCCGAGTTGGTGTACGTTTCTCTCGCTGTTCTCCAAATTGCCTTCTTCTTCCTCGCCCTCATCCCACATCACCAACGCAAAGCCAAACCGCCCTCAGTTCAAGTTCAGTGTCGATCGTGGCCTATCCTCCTGGTTCAAGCGCACACCACCGATTCATCGCAGAGCCCTCTCCGAGGTCTCAAAGGCATCCGATGTATCACAATATCGACGTTATATTATCTGCGACTTGACCTTGACGTCTTACCGACTTGGTTGGGATTGTGCCCAAGTTTGCGGTGGCTGAGAATTCGTAAATTAGAAAGACGGGGCTGGATAGCGAAGACTTTGCTGCGTTGTTGAAGCGGAAGTGTCCATCATTGAAGGGTTGTATCATTGAGGACGAGTGGATTTTTGGGGAAAGGGAGGATTACGAGAAAGAAGATTTGTTTGGCTATGAACATGTGTTTGGGTAATGCTTTGTACTGTACTTAGTAAGTTGAAGGACGAAGAGGGGATGAGTTCTATGCTAAGCCCGAGACGGAGGTTTTTTCAGGAACATTCATCGGTTAGGTGGGTTATTTTGTAGTGATGGGGTGCCTTAAATCCGTACACACCTCTTGCGATGACTACATGGTCAGATCTCCCAGTCGAGGTGGTGGACGACATCCTCGACTTGTGTGACAACCCGACCTTGCTTTCTCTTGCTCGCCTCAACTGCCAACTTAATAACCACGCTCTCCATGTTTTCTTCAAACGTGAAGGCGTCTACTCCATGGGAGACGGCTTCTGCATCTCCCATTCTACTCCTTACCTCTTCATTCCGGCTTTCGATCTCATTCTCTGGAAATCCCATCTCCCACAGCTTGTATACCACTTCCACTCCGACCCTCAACTCCTTTTCCACCAAGTCGCGGGCATCATACGCTTACTCAACCGTGTCTCTGTAACTGATCAACTCGGTTTAAATCTTGAAAGAATCGATGATTACTGCAGCGTAAGAAAACAGGTTGCAAGGTCCATCGATTCTGATGCTTGGGAAAAGGTTTTTATCACCTTGCTGGAGACAGCCTTGAGAAAGGGATGTCGGGACCTGTATTTGTGCGGCGGTGACCATCTTGAGATGCTCTACCATAACCGCACTACCCTGCTCGGACTACCTCTCTCCCCAAGGAAGCCTTTTGGCCAAAGGTTTTCTGGATGGTTCGGAGGGTGCTTGGGATGGAATAGGCCTAAACGTCTTCCAGTGATACAACCTCCTCAAGTCACATCGTTCACAACTTTGTCTCCGTCACTCATATTCCTTAATCTGCGATCTTCTATGATGCTTCAACCTCTCTTCCTCTCACATACGCTCTCCCTCGTCCACAACCACTCCTCTGTTCTTCGAAAGCTCAAACTCGTCGGTGTCAAAGCCCCTGTATTCATTTGGGAGCATTTTCTCGCAAGTTTGTCGCTACCTGTACTCGATGAGTTTGTTTATCGCCAGGATGAGCGTCTCATACAAAACCCAGTCGTTACAACCAAACTTATACTCGAGTTTTTTATTCGGCATTCGACGATCCGGAAGGTCAAACTGTATGGTGTACGGATGGAGGAGTTTCCAGGGTTTGAACCCACGATGCTTTTGCCTAATCTTGTCGCCCTCGATGCGCATCCGAGAATCGTCTCGTGGCTTCTTCAACACCCAAATGTTTTTCCCGACTTGGTGTATGTTTCGCTTACATCGGAACTATGTTATGCAACTTCGTTACCACCATATGCCGCATTTAATGCTGGTCTTCTTTCCTCCAAACTGACCTGCGCCCCTTCTCCCTCGTCCGTGGACCACACCACTAGCACAAAACCAATCCGCCTCCAGTTCAAATTCAACGTCGGTCGTGGTCTATTCTCCTGGTTGCAGACGCACACCATCAACCCATCGCAGAGCCCTCTCCAATGTCTCGAAAACATTGAAAGTATCTCAATCTCAACAATGTGTTATATACGACTTGACATGCCGTGTCTTGAAATCTTGCCAACCTTTTTGGGTCTGTATCCGAGTTTGCGGTGGTTGAGATTTCACAAGTTGTGGGATCGTGAAGAGTCGAAGGCAACGCTGGGCAGTGAAGAGTTTGTTAAGGCGTTGAAGATGAAGTGTCCGTTGCTACAGGGTTGTGTTGTTGACGGCGTGTGGGTTTTTGGGGAAAAGGAATTCTATGGGAGAGAAGATTTTTTGTTTGGCTATGAACATGCGCTTGGGTAGTGGTGGGTATTTATACCCTGGCTACCATGCAGAGTTCGTTAATTTTCCCAGTCAAAATCTTTTCGAGGGGACTTGAGAAAGTCAGGGTGCTGCACACTTTTCACTGGAGTTGATTAATATTGTTGGATGTCTATCGATTATTTATAACTATCTATTCCACCTCAAATGATCTATATGTGTCCTATAAACATGTAAACATCCAACAATAGCTTGCATATTCAAATAGTAATCATAGTTACGACAAAAACCCGGATTGGGCACAAACCGGTCGTATAAATACTGTATGTGAGAGATAGACGTCGTTAGGTGGGATATTTTAGAGCGATGCAGCTCTGGAATGCCGTAAATACTTTGTTCGATGACTGCTATATGGTCGGATCTCCCGGTTGAAGTAACAGACCAAATCCTCGACTTGTGCGACGATGACACCTTGCTTTCTCTTGCCGATGTCGACCAGCTCAATCACCAGGCCCTCCATACCCTCTTCAAACGCGAGCACGCCCCTTGCGCGGGAGCCGGCTTCTACATCTATCGTTCTACTCCCCACCTCTTCATGGAAGCCCTCGACCTCACTGTCTGGAAAACCTATCTCCCACGGCTCGTATACCGCTTCGACCCAGACCCCCAACTCCTCTCTGATCAAGTCATAGCCATCACATACCTACTCGACCGTGCCTCTGTAGTTGAACAACTCGGCTTATATCTTAGTAGTGTTGATAGGTACTTCAGAGGCAAAACACGGATAACAAGGCCGACCATCACTGTTCCTTGGAGAGAGGCTTTTATCACCTTGTTGGAGACAGCGTTGAGAAAGGGATGTCGACAGCTGCGTTTACGCGGGGGGCCCACCATTGGGCTTTATCCCCCGCTTGTCTACCCTTCTCCGCTTCAGCCCCAGCCTCAATCCCAACCTCGAGCTTTACCCAAAAGGTCTGGATGGTTTGGAGCGTGTTTGGGATTCAACAGGCGAAAATTATCATCTCCATCTCCTCCAATAAAGCCGTCTTTGCCTCCAGTCACATCGTTTATCACTCCGACTCCACCTCAAGTCGCATCGTTCACCACTTCGTCTCCATCACTCACATTCCTTGATCTCCGATGTCCTATGATGCTTCAATCTCTCTTCTTCCCACACACACACTCCCTCATCCATAATCATTCCTCCGTTCTTCGAAAACTCAAACTTATCGACGTCAAAGTCGCCAAATCCGTCTGGGAGGAATTTCTCCCGAGTCTGTCGCTACCTATACTCGAAGAATTTGTCTATCGCGATAATCAGGGTCCCACTCGACTTCCAGTCATCACACCCGGACTTTTACTCGAGTTTTTCGTTCGACACTCGACGATCCGGAAGCTCAAGCTGTATGATATAGGAATGGAGGAGTTTCCGGATTTTGAACCCACTACACTTTTGCCTAATCTTGTCGCCCTCGACGCGTATCCCAGAGTCATCTCGTGGCTTCTTCAACATCCGAACGTTTTTCCGGACTTGGTGTATGTTTCGTTCACACCGGAACTATCTCGGGATGATCCAAATTCGTTTACATATGCTACATTTAATGTTGCGATATTCTCACTTTCGTCCAGGCTCACTTTTGCCTCCTCCTCTTCGTCCTTGGACTACACCAACCCGAAACCAATCTGCCTGCAGTTCAAATTCAACACCGATCATGGTCTAATTCCCTGGTTCAAAGCACATCTCACCGACCCAAGCAAAAGCCCTCTCCAATGTCTCAAAGGTATTGAAAATATCTCAATATCAATAGCGTATTACGTACGTCTTGGTGTTGGTGTCTTGCCAACTTTTTTGGGTTTGTGTCCGAGTTTGCGGTGGTTGAGGTTCCACGGGTTCCGTGGTCACGAAGAGTGGAAGGCGGTGTTGTGTAGTGAACAATTTGTTGGGGCATTGAAGAAGCAGTGTCCGCTGTTGGAGGGTTGTGTTGTTGAGGGTGTGTGGGTTTTTGGGGAGAAGGAGTATTATGGGGAGGAATGTGGTATTTTGTTTGGATATAAACATGTGTTCGGGTAGTGTTATGGATTATACGCAACCCTGTTTATCATGGATCCACAAACAGGGTTCATTAATTCATCCCTGAGGGTGTTACACCCCCAATTCTGCCAGTATCCAATGATCCAGTGGCACTGTAAATAACGTCCTGGACTGCCTAGTCAGACTTTCCTGTCGAAATTCGCTTCAAGCACCTCTCCGACTATCCCGAATCCCCACTTACAAGTACGCATCCGACACTCAATGTAGAACCCGCGCCAACATCATCATCACAGTTCTCAATCTCTCCCTCTGAATAACCCGTCTTCGTGGACACATCTCAGTGTTTTTATGTGGTCCAATAAATGTGAGACAGGAGCCTTCGGACATATCATAATATGTACCGTAATGAAATCTCATGCCTTGGAACTCCCTACAGCCAAGTTGAATGTAGGATCCAACGGCTCGCTAGTATCATTCTCATACTATGAAGAATTTACCTAGATAACAGCGATTGTGGAGGAACCAGAGATCAAGTTCTTCATTTGGGTCAGTGGATTGAGGGGGATCCCACAGAGCCTAAATATCACCTAAGCCCGGAATCCTGAAATGTAGCGGACTGGGGGGTACCAAGGAAAGCGGGTGAGTTGAGGGTTGTCACAGGGTTTAAGGCCTATTCCTTTGGAGCTATTGTAGTCCTCAACTGGGCTGTGTTTGATATAATCAAGGTGAAGAATCGGGGGAGAAGATGGTGTTGTGCTTAGTAAGTCGAAGGATGGGAAGGGAAGCAGATGAGGTCTATATTGGCAGCAGAGAAGTATAGAACATTGGATATCCCAGGGTGCCGTAAATCCTTGCCCAGCTCCTGCGATGACTGCTGGATGGTCAGATCTCCCGGTCGAAGTGGCGGACGAAATCCTCGACCTGTGTGACAATCCCACCTTGCTTTGCCTTGCCCGCCTCAACCGTCAACTCAATCGCCGCGCTCTCCATACTCTTTCAAACGCGAAGACTTCTACTTGGTGGAAAAGGGCCTCTACGTCCACCATCCTACTCCTCACCTCTTCATCCCAGCTTTCGACCTCATTATGTGGGAAATACATCTCCGAGTGCTTGTATACCACTTCAGCTCCAGTCTTATATACCTCTTCTATCAAGCTGGAGGCATCACGAGCTTGCTCAACCGTGTCTCTGCAGTTGACAAACTCACATTATGCCTCGCTGAGCTTGATGATGGCTACAACACAACAATGTGGACGACAGGGACAATCGATGCTGTTGCCTGGAGAGAGGTGGTTATTACATTGCTGGAGACGGGGTTGAGAAAGGGGTGTCGACAGATCTGTTTGTGCAGTGGTGGCAGCCTTGAGAAGCTCTATGTGGACCGCATCGCTCCCCGGCCTGTACCACCTCCTGTGTTCGGTAAACGTTCACACCCAATTGTGAAACCAAACCTCTTACTCGAGTTCTTCATTCGACATTCGACGATTCGGGTTATAAAGTTGTATGGTGTACGGATGGAGGACTGTCCTGATTTTAAGCCCACTGCGCTTCTGCCTAACCTTGTCGCCCTTGATGCGCATCCGAGAATCGTCTCGTGGCTTCTTCAACACCGGGGCGTTTTTCCAGAGCTGGTGTATGTTTCGCTGACATCAGGAGTACTTTGGGATAGTCCCACTGCATTTAATGCGGGGATTCTCTCACTTTCCTCCAGTGTGGCTAGGGTCTCCTCTGATCACACCACCAACCCCCAATCAATCCGCATCCGGTTCAAATTCAATGCTAATCGCGGTCTGCTCTCCTGGTTCCAAGCGCACACTACGGACCCATCCCAGAGTTCTCTCCGATATCTCAAAGGGATCGAAAGGATCTCAATTTCACTATCGTATTGCGTACAACCTGAACCGGAGTATCTTGAAACCTTGCCAGGTTTTTTGGGTCTGTGTCCGAGTTTGCGGTGGTTGAGATTTCACAAGATAAGCCAGGAATGGAAGGCAATGCTGGGCAGTGAGGATTTTGTAGAGGAGTTGAAGAAGTGTACATTGTTGGAGGTTTGTGTTGTTGAGGGTGTATGGGTTGTTGGGGAAAAGGTGGATTGGCGGAGAGATGATATTTGTTTGGCTATAAACATATGTTTGGCGACTATACCTAACACGGTCTGTCATGGATCCACAACCAGAGGGTCTCGCTCCCCCAATTCCGTCAGTACCCGGTGGTATAATGGCTCCAGAAACGACATCCTGGGCTACCTGGTCAGATTTCCCGGTCGAAATTCTGGAGCAAATCATCGTTTTGTGCGACATACCCACCTTGCTCGCTCTTGGTCGCCTCAACCACCAACTCAACCGTCTCGCGCTCGAACAGCTCTTCAAGCGCGAAAACGTCACTTCCCCAACCGAGGGCTACATTGTCTCTCGTCTTGCCCCTTCCCAGGTCATTCCAGCTCTCAATCTCTCCCTCTGGATAACCCGTCTTCCGCACATCACTTACTACCTCAATCCTGACATCCATACCCTCTGTAACGAGGTCACGGGCATCACACGGCTAGTCGACCGCGTAGCCATGAATGAACGACTGGATCTGTATTTCAGTAGCGTCGATCGGTGGTTGGAGATTACGGTGAGAGAGGGCAAGGTGTCGACGATCAAGGCTGTGGTTTGGAGGAATATGTTTGTGGGTTTGTTGGAGACGGCGTTGAGGAAGGGGTGTAAATTCATGCGTGTGGATGGTGCACATAACTTTGAGATGTATTTTGTGGATTATCCGCAGATGAAGCAGAAGGTGATCGGGGACGCTCCAGTGCCTTCGCCTCAACCCCTCCCTCCGCCTCCACCACCTCAGCAGTCGGTCGGGCAGAAGCTTACTCGCTGGGTCAGGAAGTGTTTGGGACTCGGAACGTCCGCTCCTGTCATGTCTTTTGCAACTCCTGTCCATACAGAACGTCCAGTCTGGGAGTTTCCACCAGCCCTCGAGGATGAAACAGTCTCGACGTCCTTCACTGCTTGCTCGCCCTCACTCACATCCCTCAATCTTCGATCCTCAATGATGCTCCGACCACTCTTCTTCCCGCATACCCTCAATCTCATCCGTGATCACGCCTCCGTCCTTCAACATCTCGAACTTGTCAGTATCAGAATCGCTACATCCATCTGGACGCGTTTCTTCAAAAGTATCTCCCTTCCGGTGCTCGAAACATTCATTTATCTCTATGACACACTTATCGTCGAAGAAGCGGTGCTTACACCAGAACTCTTACTCGGTTTTTTTGTTCGACATCCGACGATTAGGGAACTCGAGTTGTATGGTGTATCCACATCGGCGACGTTTCCAGGTATCAAATCAACCTTGTTGCCTAATCTTGAATCTCTCGACGCACATCCAAGAATCGTCTCGTGGCTCTTGCAACATCCAACTGCTTGTCCGAAATTGGGTTTTGTGTCTATTACGTCTGAATATCTCGCCTCCTGGTGGTCGGTGGGCAATATCGCGTTCAACCAGTACGACACATTCGATATTGGCATTGTCACAATTGCCTCTAGACTGGCCAGTAACCCCTCTTCCGCTACTAAATCTCTCCACTTGCAATTCAAATTCAGCACCGAGCAATATCTTGACCGTTGGTTCCTCGCGCATGTCACAGCCCCTTCTACCAGCTGTCTCCGACTTCTCCAAGGTATCGAAAAATTATCACTCTCGGCACATTATCATACGAGGCTCGAATGGGGGCATAGGGATGTTATACCGGATTGGTTGGCTTTGTTTCCGAGTTTGAGGTGGTTGGAGTTTTGTGAGTTGGCGGAACCGGAGGGAATGAAGAGTGACGAATTTGTCAGTGCCGTGAAGGGGAAGTGTCCGTTGTTGGAGAATATGGTTGTTGGACGTGTTTGGGTTCTTGGAAAGGAAGAGGATTGAAAAACACAATAGTGGGCATTATAATTGTATACTGTATCATTAGTTTGTTTGTTTTTTGACTGCGTAGAGTTGACCTGCGTGTATTTCTATTCTCACATCAAATGTCCTTCGACGGCTGGCCAGTGCTCTCTCGTACAGGTTCGATCCTTAGCCATATCTTTGTAAAGCCGGCGTCCTTCGCCTTCCAGGGCCACCTCGGGGAAACTTGGGGAGAGGAGAAGGAATGAGGTGTAACATGTGGCCTGGGTAGAAAGGTATGTTATTTCGACCTGATTGAGTTATACTCTCCGCCATGGTAGATGCTACTGTCCGCTGGAAGTTGAGAACTGCCTAACGCCCATGCTTATTTCCGACTCTAATCCAAGAGCCATAGCAACACACATTTCCCGCGAAGTTAGTCCTCGAGCTTTTGACTTACCAAGGAAGGGAAAATCCTTTGACAGGTTGATCCGCCCGCTTCGGCCAGGGTCTAGTGCTACGTCAGTTCAGGTACTCGTTCAACTTGGTCCTTCCCATCATCCTCTCCCTATGTCGGTTCACCCGCTCGCCTCACCGATAGATCCTCAGTGTATCTTTTTATTATCTTTACCTGGCCGGTTTTGCTTTTATGGTCTTCTACATGAGCAAAGATCGCCGGCACAACCTGAGACGACACAAATTCTTCCACATCAACGCGGATGTAACACTATATGGCATCCGCTATGCGTCTTGTTGCGGTGCCGACAGAAGCCTGATTGACGCTTCTCTGCTTCCGCAAAGCAAATCGAATCTGGCTTTGGGAGTTGATATGTTTCGCCCATATATTACTACCCCGATTGTCGTTCTCCTCTCCATCGAACTCGTCTGGACTCAATGACTACTCATTTACGCGCAAAAACGCCCTTGTTCTTGCTTGATTCAAGTGATGAGGAAGAGGATGATTACCCGTTTACTAATCGATTCAGAACGCTGGGCGATAGCTCAGGGATTGCGGGTTCGTTGTTGTTTAGCTGTCTTTTTGCTATCAAGCTGATGTCTTGTATCCAAAGAGGATGCTGTCAACACGGACTCCCTTGAGGTCGAGTCTGATGGAGGTCCTCCTGGTGCCATTTATGGGGAATCTGCGGGCCCTACCGAGCCGGTTTGGTTGGTCAAATCCGAGGCTGAAGGTCAGTCCTCGTTACACATTTCTGTGCGAACACAATACTAACCCATATCAGTCGGCGAACTGATCGCTTCGAATGCTCCTAATTCCGAGGTCGTAGGTAGGCAGTTGGCTACCTTCGGTTTGGGACACTCCGATAAAATTGCGATGGTCTCCGCTGCAGGTGACATTCCCCTGGAAACAGAGTGCCAATCTCCGTTACCGCCTCCAAGCACACCTCTAGTCCTCAACTATGACGAGCATATGGCTGGTCGGTCTTCTGATTCACCAGTCGTATCTGAAGGTGAAGGCAAGTGCCCATCATTACCGCTGTATTAAAGTCCAACTGAACTTTTCGTCGTGGCAGTTGATGAAATTTTCATGCAGGGATCTTATTTGCCTCCTGCACTTCGAGGAAATTTTGATAACCTTTCGTTCAGTATCCAATATCGCATTCTTTGTCTCCTTCCCAATAGCTCCCTCCTTGCCATGTGCCAACAAAATCAAGATATGAATCTCGCAGCCCTCGATATTCTCCTTTGGAGATCCGGGGTCGACCGTGGTGTTCCTGGTAGTGGGGGACTGATAGTCATGGACCCATCTGATGAACTCATCCAAGGGCTTTGCCTAGCTCTTTGGTTGACTCATTTGGAGCGGTTTACGTTTTATTTGAGTTCGGATATGCGTGTGCTGATGTGCGAGATGAGGGGCTTGACCAGATTTTTTGAAAGACTAGTGTCGATTGGGGAGGTACACTTGTCTTTCGAAAAACTCGACACATTTCTAGAGGCTGGCGGGATGATTGGGCCCGTCGATGGTTCTGAGTGGCGCGCTACCTTTGGGGACCTGCTCGACGGTATATTGGACAAGCAGTGTCGAGTTGTGGATATCGCTGGTGGCCATACCCTCCCTTCGAACCTGGAACGCCAGGTCCACGTTTACACTATTGTTTCGTCTTGGAGAGAAGCGCCTCCCTGGAACTTTGACCCAAATCCTGGATCCCGGCACCGAATTTATTCTAAACCTCCGTTAACAGTCAAAGGGGACGGTCAACTCTTTATCCGGAGCGACATGGAGAACACGGAGTGTCTCCATCCCATTCCTCCTGTTGGTGCCCCCCTTGGAGCTACTATGGTACCCATAATACTCCCAGAGCCTGGACTAGAAGTAATTTCTGTCGCGTCATCCATGCTCCTCCACCCGCTCTTCTTCGCGGCCACATTTAAAATATTGCAGAACCAATCGTATTCGATCACGACGCTGCATTTCATTGATGTCAAGACCACCGAAAGGTTGTGGAGAGTCCTGCTGACGAATATACACTTGCCCTTCCTTAACCACTTTATCTTCGTACACGACTCTACAACGCCCGCTACTTGTGACCCAACCCTGACACCTGGCATATTAGCGAACTTCCTTTCCCGACACCCGAAGATCACACATCTAAAGTTAAACGGCGTGAACTTAAATGCCTCGTTCCCAAAAATTGAAACGCATCCGTTATTACCCAACCTAGTTTCATTCGAAGCCAACCCGAGTTTGATTTCTTGGGTCCTGCTGTTCGCCGAGTCATACTATTGGAATCTCCAGGATGTTTGTATCACCTCCGAGCACTTCACGACTGGAGTCCACTCCATCACCGACGAGGGAGAATGTGATGACTACCAAGACTTCCATCAAGCGATATGGTGCATCATTTGGTTCCGCCGTCCCATTAACCTTACATTCCGCTGGCTCAGCGAACACGGTCTGTGGGGATGGATCAACTCCCAGGTCAAGTCTTCGTGCCCCCTGGCGCAGAGTCGTATCAAGGAGTTGGTGTATATTTGTAACCTGACGCTTGTTGTGGACTGTGTGTCGCTTGACGGCGAGAAGCTGAAGGTCCTGGCAGACTTCTTTTTAATGTTCCCGAGTTTGAAGTGCTTAGAAATTGTGAAGAATACTGAGGCGGAACAGGTCCTTGGGGATGATGAGTTCTTGACGAAGGTGTTGGGTTCAATGACCGGGTTGTGTTCCTTCGCCGTTTGTGGGTTTGCCTTCTAGAGGTCGCGTTTTACTTTCTTTTGATAGATACATAAGGATGATAAAAAGTCATTAACACCATTACTCTGGTCTGACGTTAATACATTCCCTGCTACTTCGAAGTCGTTGGTCCAATGCTGGGATACAGAAGTGTCTGCGAGTGCTCCGTGTGACGGCCGAGAATGAATAGAGCGTCACCTGATCAATTCCCTCATGTCACCAACTTGGTCCTCGACGGCGACGACAGCTCGTCCTCCCTGTCGCACACAGCGACAAGACTGGCGCTTTCCACTCTTCCCAGGGATGATCTTCCTTCTCTTCCTATTCACACTTATTGCAGGCCTTATGGAGGCACCAATGTCACCTATCCGCTTTTTCTACCGGGACCCCCTTGCCATCATTCTCTACACGCGCTGCGAAGACGACTGCATGCTCGTGTTCCATACCCAGTTCATCTTGAGCCTTATTATGAGCTGTATGACCACGATCTGCCTTACTACCGCTGTCGCCGCACATCCGGACATACCAGCACGCGGAGAGAGCGGGTGCAATAGTCTAAAGAAGTTCCTGTGGCCCATTATCTTTCCTGAAGGCATGCTGTTCAAAGCATTCAGGCAGGTGCTTGCCGCGAGGACAATTGCGCAGCTGTACAATGAGGAGAGGCGCGAAGAGATAGGTCAGTCCTTACACGAGGAGATTATCAATCAAAAGCCATGCGGTTAACATGCTAGATTCCCTTGACAGAAAACCAGAAACTGATAGATGCAGAGCGAAGTGTGCGCAGAGGACCTCCGCCGAAGGCACATTGCGATTTGCATCGTACGTCAACAGACCATTCCCTCTTGGTATCTGATCCATTAATTGTGAACCCGAGCAGCAACAGCGCCCATGGAGTGGACGGAAACACATGGCTTCTATGTCGTCATGGGTGGACTCATGCTTTACAAAGACAAACAACCACTGTACACTCTCCAATACTCAACCATGGAACGGTTATACCGCTCAGGACAAATTGATCTACCTGTCATCTCCAAACGAGATATTATGGATCGCAGCAAGGACGGTATCGTATCCAAAGCAATGGCCCTCTTTCAAGTCATATATTTCTTCCAGGATTACGTGCGGCGTTGGAAGCGAGAGCGGTCGGTCATTGACCTCGAGATCGTCACAATGATTTATATTATCATCAACGCCTTCACGTTCATCCTCTACTGGCATAAACCGTTCTACATACTGTTGCCAACCAGAGTTCAGCTCAAGGACCAGTCAGAGGAGAAGACGCATAGGAAGAAAAATTCAGGGAAGAAATCATCTAGCACTTCACAATCATCATCATAGCTGTATATTGCATACCACACCATTCCTGTAAACCTGTAATAAGCATTTGCATTCTCGTCATGGTCAGCCAGCTGAGTTCAATGATAACGTAACGACCTCCTCGGTCAGTGTTTTGACGTGCATGGTGTAATTGGACAGTGCATGAGAGCGTGTTGCATGAATAGGACTACAATAACCTCCCCGACCGATGAATCATCTACTTGCGGGTGGCAGCTTGCTGCTTGATAACCTTTTTCACGATCTTGGCCTCCTCAACAAGGAAGGCCCGGAGAATGCTTTACACAAAGTTAGATACATCACCAAATTGACTAAAAATGAGCGCACCGGGTCTTCACGCAGTCACCACATCTTGAGCCACCGTAAGCCCTTTGTACAGTCTTCTGACGTTTGGAGATGGTGGCGTATGCACGGGGACGGAGGGCGGGAACCTAATTCCAAATACCATGTCAATTACTACCACCAGACCCGCCAGACCAGGAGAAACATACACCAGGAAGAGCAATGCCGCAGTCACCACACTTGGGGGCAGTACCACGCTTTTTGATGTGGTGGTAGACGAGTTTGCTCCCGGGGGTTTTCACCACGCGCCTGCGGTTTGATCTGGTGTTGTAGGGGTTGCGCTTGCGGAGAGTGACACGTTGGGCCATTGCTGAAGCTTCAAAATAAAATAAAATAAGAGCAGATCAGCATGTCTGTCTCAACATCCAATATTCATCCGCCAGCCCCTCCTCCATCCCATTTATCACCCGTCACCAAACACCAAATACGGCGTTCGAAAGACAAATCCCGACTCACTTTGACCGGTAGTAAATAGAAGGCCTGTGACGCACTATTAGCGCGCAGTTAGACGATATACGAGCATAATCTCCTTACCTTGTCTTGAGGATGTCGATGCCGATGTCCAAACGCTAATCGTCGCCAGGCCTGTGGCTGAGGAACTATGCAGTTACTCGGCAATCGCCGGGTTTACAATCCCCTACTCATAACAAGGCCAAACATCTCCAACATAGGTGAGTGTCGTTCTTCGGGCGGAAGCACGAATTCAACGGCACAACTCTGATCTTCTCCTCTCCGACGGGGAGCGAGCATTCAGCCATTAGTTCAGAACGTGTAGGCGCAGATCGCGCTGCACGTGAGCCTCCTCGCCAAGAATGAAATTCATCTCCACATTCTGAAGGCTTGGCCCACTCATTCCTGCACAATGATATCCTCGTACAGTACCAGGAAAAATCATTGATCGCCGCGTAAGCTACCATGACCACAATCAGATTGCTGGCCCTTGGTGCTAGCTTGTACCAAAAATAGAGAAGCTATATTGAGTAGACGGCCACCGAAAAGAATGGGGAGCCCTCCAGAAAAAAACCTGCCCATGTCAATCAAAGTGGGACACGAGTCAGAGGTGCCTCTGCCAAAATTTTATCGCCCAAAACAAGCATCTGGAGCCCACCCTTCCCCAAAAGGACCCTGCATCATCACCAGGCCAGAAGCCCCCAAGAAACTGTACTCAAGCTCAAGCGCGGCGGCGTCCGCACAGAGTTCATGAGTCCAGAATTCCCTGCTCAAGATCCGGATTATCCCATGTAAAGGGTCACTGTCCACGGCGGCGTATTAGTGAGGCTGTGTTCAATAGTGCGTAAAAAAAGTGCAATGGAAGTCTCGCCACGGAAAATCGACTAGCAGGCGGGTCAGGTACCACTACCACGATTCTCCTTGTTCTGTGGAGCCGAATTTAAGGAAGCAAGTTATGCAGTTCGTTTTCGCTTAATCAAGTGAACGAATGTTACCGTCTGCGTTTTCATCACTAATCGCAATCACAATCGATGCATCCTACAGTGGCCCAGAGGCCGGGCGAACAGGGAATGAATCAAAGGTCCGGTTGATGCGGCAAAAGAGTCTGCAGCCCAGAAAAGTTGTAATCCACAAGGCCCATCGCTCATTCAACATTCCCAGGAGTCATGCGGCCGTTCGACACGAAGGACAGGCTAGTTATGCGTAGTGATTCTTGACATCAGGATTCAGAGGTCCGAGGGACGTGTTTGTGTGGGTGAAAGCGGCGAATGCGTCCAGATCTGTATGATGCCACGTCTGTGTTAATGCGGGGTGGGTATCTTGAAGAAGAAGAACGGTCAAGTGGTGGGTATTGAATCGGCCGAGAGCACGATCAGACGAACATGATTATATTGAGTAACCACAAAGGGGAACCCGCAAAATGAGCAATTCCGAGAGGAGTCATTGGACTGATCGTGCACCACATATCATTCTCACAAATAACCAGATGCAGCACGGCCAACAGCTCCTCGGGCACGCATGAGCTCGAGCTGATGAGGATGGAAAGTGGAACCCGACGCATCAGAAAGCTTCAAAGCTTCCGAAGTTGAGAGATGTGGCGAATCTTTTTTTCATATACCTAGTGAAGTCAAAAACTTATCGAACTTTGTCGAAATTAGTGCGGCGAGGTTAACCGGCTCTGGGTAAACTTGTCAGTACTAGCGTCCTTGAAGGAGTCAAGAGAGTTAATTTCCCTGAGGCCTTCTCGACTCGCTGGAATGACCCCCTCAAAGCTTCACCTCCCTCTACTTCCACAACAATCTCCCTGTGAAGAGATGGCGCCGATGGAACATTTTCTGGGCGCCCGGCCAATTGAGTTGGCCCTTCGAAAGGAGAAGCAGATAGTTTCGAAAGGGGGTTCTACGCCACGGCTTCAACAGACGTTCGGCGGTGGAACCGGTGGATTATTCTAGGTAACCCAGACCAGGCATGTTTCACCAGAGTCCACGGCACGAATTGTCTAGTGTCGGTCTTACTAGCGTAGTCCGACAATCGGGTGACTAGTCAGGGCCCAGGTCGAGTCCCAGGAGTTGGGCGACAACATTATACTATTGTGCATGTTTCGGAGGAGACAACCGTTTAGAAACAAGAATGCTCTTGATCGCCGAAATGTGGTTCTTCGGGACGAGTTCATTGGCAGATTGAAATAAGGAAGTGAAATACATCCCTCAGATGGAACTTGCTGCAGCCCTTGCGGCGTTCGCCGAGTTATCGGTTCTCCAGTGAGAGAATAGATCTATGCAGGTGTGTGTATGGTACTTTCAATTCTGGCTTCGCCGTTAGGCTAGGAGGGACCAATGGAGTGGAAGAGTTGCAGAAGGGCGAGGTCACTGGACGGCTTAAAGGAGAAAGTCTCCGTCCATTGGACCATTCATATCCTGAACGTGGCAGATGTGCGTTTCCAGACTCCAGACCAGCTGTTCCCCGTGCACTAGTGTCAGACTCTTGGGCGTGGCGACGTTTGAGTTATCATGAGAAGTGTTGTGTGGCTGCGCGGCGGCCGAATCAACCAGATTTGGGACAAAATTGAATGGACGAGTCAAGGCCTCAGGTACTACTCATCGTCACACCAGTCCACGAGCGTGATGCAGATTAATAGTGTGAAAAAGTTGCCTTCGTTCTACCTCAAGGTCAAATCCCCAGAAAATGTACAAAAGCACCAGAATAACCATGTGCGTATAAACAAAATTATGTGGACCCGGAAACAGTGCATGGTGAGACTGGGAAGTCACGTTTTACGTAACACAGAGTAATGTGTTGGTAGGAAATCGACTCTATCAAGGTCGTCGACGATGAAGAGCGCCAAGGGAACGGTAACCCAAAAGTCAACGGACTCACGACAAAGCAACATGTCTTCTCCAACCTCACGACATTCACCTGCAGAAATCCTTCTGGGAGGCTCCTACATTCCAGTTGTTGGTGTTCATACAACGCTCTTATTGTTCAGCGCACTCTTCTTGCCTAGGACGACACTCTTACAGGATATCACCGGGATACAGATCGATCCAGCTCAACTTTCGTCGCTTGACCGTCCCCAGCACCCCTTCCTGGAACCCTTGACAAATAATCCCCTCTCAACCCTTATTTATGTATGCTTTGGGACAGCCGTACTCCAGGTGTGGTGGGCTGGTTATGTCCACGACTGGTGGAGTATAATGTTCGTGGATGGCTCAGAAAATGAGAAACGCCTCGAGAAAGCAATGATCGACCGCCAGAAAATCAAAGTATGTTCTACACACCTACATGGCTGGTGACGCCTAATGTCATAAATCCAGTCCTTCGTGAATGCATGGTTCGCTACACTGGCCGCCTCTGTAGTCTTTCATGGCTTTTTGGTTCTATTCGGGGCACCCTTCACATGGTTCGTTTTTTTGGCTCTAAGAGCGTGTTGTGACATCGAGGCCAAATCCATTCGAGTTAGGCATACTCCCCGCACCTATGGCCTTGCATTCCTGCTCTCTACTCTAACCGTTTACACACCTGCTTTTGTTTTTGGTCCTCCTACCTTTGATTCGGGCACCAGGTCTCTAATCAAACGGCTCCTATGGATCAGGCTATTTGCTGAATTCACGTATGTCGAGCCATCGTGTTCCACACCAGAGTCGCTACTGACTGGGCTAACTAGGATTCGTTCACCCGTGGAACGCGCCGTTGTGTACCCGGCCCTTGGCTCCATAATTGGCACTTGGATTGGGACAATTCCCATAGCTCTCGACTGGGATCGGCCGTGGCAGGTGAATTTTCCATCAGTTCCTGGCGATGCACCTTTATTCCCGCTAACGCCAAGCACAGACATGGCCACTGACACCGGCATATGGTGCCATCGGTGGCTACATTACCGCTTCCATTATTTCTCTCACTGTCAACACGGTGGGACAATTCGCTCAGCATATGCGTCACCCAGACGGAAAACATGTTTAATTAGGAACGGTATTCTACGTCCCGTTTAATCCAATAAATCAAGGGGGGCAGAGCATTGTCCCGCCTCCTTCTATAGCGTTTGGGGTCTGCTCTCCGTTCAAAATCCGTTGCCAGATTGGGATCGCAGGCTATGCGTTCTCCACAATGCGGAAGTCGCCTATCGATGATGTTACAAAATTGGGCAAGATATTGGAGGCACCAGGTCCTGTGATATCTGCTTCGCTTGTGACACCTGATACAATTGGGTTGAATCCGAGCCGTCAGGGACTAGGAAAGCCACCCACCTGTGAGGACGAGAAGAGTCGACAAGCCACCATTTTGGCCGAACAAGATGTCAGTGTTCAACCTGTCCCCTACCATAATGGTTCTTTTCGGGTCGAAATGCACTCTGAGTTAGGCACCAGGGTTAATGAGACAAGACAGAACCAGATTGAAACCGAACGCACTTAGCCTTTACACAATCAAGCATAGTGCTCGTCGGTTTGCCTGTACACAAGGGATCACGACCAAGCGCAAACCGCAGCGGAGCGCTAATCGAGCCTGCGCCAGGTAACGTTCCGTGTTCACTGGGGAATGTACTATCTTCATTTGTTGCAATGAACAGGCAGTCTGGGTTCCTCGTCAGGTATTGGAAAGCCTTAGACAATTTGGTATAGTTGATTCGAGTGTCCAGACCGCATACGACGGCTGCTACATCAGGATCGGGGGTGAAACTTCCCAGATGGAAGGGCGCCAGAGTGTTATCTGCTGGATCCTAGATCTGCTCAGCTAGAAAAGCAATCGATGAGGGGAACGAGGCTTACAGTACCCCCCAAGAAAGGTATACCTTCGTCGTGCAACTCCTCTTCGAGACCGGCTTGGCCGATGACATACACTTTTTTGTGTTTGGGTAACTTGATGACAGATGAGATGTATACAGCAGCCGCATAGGCAGATCCATATATCTCATCCTAAGGGACGCGAAAAAAACATTTGTTCGGTGGCGGCGGCGACTATTTGAGTGCGTACCACATGAACATCCAGACCCACTTGGTCAAACTTCTTTTTGTAATTCTTTCTGGATTTCGTAGCATTGTTGGTAACAAAGACCACCTTCTTCCCTGATTAACAGGACGTGAGAGAGCAAGTTGAATTGAGGGCATGATGGAAAAGAACACACCCCTCTGGCGCAGAATGTTTAGAACTTGGACAGCTCCGTCGATCACCTGATCCCCACACCACAAGACCCCATCGCAATCGAAGAGCCAGGTGTCGTAGTCATTAAGCAAAGCTTCGTAATCCGCGGGTGAGGAGAGGCGGAGAGTCATTTTGTAGGATGCAAGACTGAGGTAAGGGTTAGTTGATAACGAACCCATCCCGCTGAGCGTTTCGTCATCGAAATCTTATCAGTCACGCATAGATCGAAGGGCTGGCGACGAGGCAATCTGGACCTGAATTGTAAATCGGCGGTCGCCGTGTTCACTCTCCTTCACAGAAGAGAAAAATGCATGGTCAAATACGCGGACGTCATTCGCGGTTGACTATTCTCAGAGTGCAATATGCGAAACCCTGGGTAATATCCGTCCGAGTCGGCACTGTCAGACCGTGGAATGTCTGTTGCTGGGCATAATTTCTCTAATACAGTAGGTGCTTCGCAGTTAGCCGCGTGTGCAAGGATCTCCCCATATTTGTGCTACGTCCCTGAAATATTCAAGAGGGTATCACTGTCTCTTGGCGACAAACTCGTTCGCTGAGTTGAAAGAGGCGGTAGTGTCATTTCAGGATGAGGCATGCAGGGCCGGGTTTCCCTCTGGTCCCGTGGCCAACTCAAAATATCGGACCGAATTCCAAACCGGGGGCCGCCGGATCATTCCGACCCTTAGCGGGCTCATCAGTCCACCAAAGTGGCTTTCAGAGGTCTCCGAGTCGGACGACGACAGCACTAAGATTGTCCTACAAGACCATTAGCGGTACCGAGTCCCAACCTGCGTAGTGGACGGGGACCTAATTATTCCTGTGTTCACTCGAGATTGGAGCTCCAATTGATTAGTTTGAGCCCTCATTTAAGCTTTATGTGGGAGGATCTTCAGATGTGCTTCTAAAGCCCAGAAGGATAGACCATTTCCGGCAACGAGTGAGTGGTACACAGGCCATATACCTCACCGTTTTGCATTCATTTTTCCATTTCAAGACATTCAGACATATCAATGTTTGGCCATAGGAACACTCAGTGAACACAGAATGACCCCGCTGTCACTCTCTACCTACTCATTGAGCGCCAAGACGCAGCATTTTTGGGGGGTCTCCGCGGATATACCCCAAAATCTGTGATGTCCAACGGCTTTCCCACCCTTAACCACGAGGAGATTTGTCAGGGACTTGGGTGGGTCACCTGCGACCAGACGTATCCATCGACCAGATGGTCCGAGAATGATATTCTTGTACGACTTCTGTTTTGAGTCGCTTTCGTGTTTTGCGGACCTGTTGATCGGCCGACGTGCACGGTCAGTACCACGACGGGTGGACTCCGCCTCGACAAACAACCATCTTGCACAGACTCTTTATACTTTACACGAAGGTTAGAAAACCCAGATCTAGTGTGAAATTTGTGCATTATGCAATCATCTATGACGCAGTCCGTCCCTCTTTGAATTGAACCGCTCAAGCTTCATTAGCTTCATTGATGGATGATGGCGTTGCGTTCGGCTCCAAATGGCGAAGCGAATTTCTACGACCGGTTTCATCGTTCTATCCTCCCAATTGACCCAGGAATGCTTCTGTGGGGACTTTCTGGTCAATCCAGAGCTTCCAACCCTCGATTTATTTTACTCGCCGGTAATTCCATGGACATCTATAGGGTTGGTGCATCATAATGTTCGACCTGTACGGTGGCTTGGCCGCCGTGTGCCGGGAGTTTGTAGCCGTGGGACCACCTTGCTCGGGTACTGGGAGCAAGGCGATTCTCGTCATTCCAGTGCCTCACTAATCAACACTGTGGTCGGACACGCAAAGGTAATGCGATTATCTTCACATACGTAAGAGCACTCGTTGCGCTCTATAGTCCTTTACGCAAACAGGCTTGGTCGATCGTGACACAAGATGTCGATGTAATCATCAATTGCCTTCGCATGCCGTCACGTTGTATAGATCTCGGGGTAGAATCTTCTTCTAAGTTATCCCACGTGCAGTCAGGCTGTAGTCATGCATCCCATCATAGCTTCGGGAATGTGATTTTTTCGGCATGGTGGAAGCAAAGTCAAAATATTGAATATTATACAGGATTAAAATGAAGGATGGTGGTACCCCAAAAAGACAGTGAGCCCAAGACCAGACGCGAAGATGAAAGCAAAGCAAAGCTGAAAGCAACGATGCAGACGAGAACAAATGCTACAGGGTATACTAAAAGGATCCTATGTACTAGTATTCGGAGAAGAGAGTGAGCGTGGATGATAACCGTGGATGATGGCAAAGGCAAATCATTGTCCATGATAAGGCTCATCGGTGTAAGGCACGTTCAGAAGAATAAGACGACCAAGTGTCCATGTTTGCGGAGGTTGGTGTGTGAGTGTAAGGAGTGACCGGATACTGGTTATGATGAGGCGGGTGACTTGACTGCAGATGACTATGAACGAACTGAAAATTACAAAGAGGATTGAAAATACATACTGGATAATTCTCATCTTCCATCTTGATGGAGTCATAGCTGTGAGACTGGGAGAAGCCAGACATGGAGTGGTTCGTCATGGATGAAGGTCGGTGGCTTGACAAGTGTTGATTCGAGGGCTGCATTTGGGCGGGCTGTTGGGGGAAGAGAATAAGACGTCACTAGGATCCAAAGTAATTATCGGGACCCCAAATTTCGCTCCTGGGAACGAAACGGGGACGGCCATAAGGAAAAAGACTCGCCGAAAATGGTGGGCTAGATGTACTGCTTGAGCCTGAGGGAGTATTGGGAAACGTTGGTCCGTGAAGATTGAAAAGCGAAGACGGGGCAGTACCGTTATGATTTGTTACGCTCGAAGGCAGATTGCCGTAGTGGTGAGCCAATGGCTGAGGGATAGTCAGAGGGGGGGGACGGAGCGAGTCGGTAAGTGGGGTGTCGTTTGCGCCCTGGATGAGTAACATGGTTACCTTGGGCGTCTCGGGGCGGAGCGTGAAGCAACTCACAAGATATACACCGTCGACGTGTTTTCGTCGCTTGTAGTCATTGCGGTCGCAAAGACGAGCATCTTGATAACTTCCGTATGAATTTCTTCGCGTAAAATCTCCAGGTAGGCCTCTACCATTTGTTTCCGCAACCAGGTTGCGTAAGTCATCGTTCTCCTTTTGGAGCCGGGCAACCTCCTGCTCGAGCTCACGTATTTTGACAAGTGGTGGGGGCAGGGCAGACACCTGCTCGGGTGTGTAGCCGAGGGCTGTCTGGAGCTTCGTGACTGTTTGTTCAAGCTGCCATCAGGTTCTGGTTAGAGGTCGTTGTGGACGACAATAAGGAGAGTGCTGCTCAACCTGTTCAATATAGGCCTTTCGCTTTGCACGGTGACGAGCTTGGGCCTTTGCGTTACGGCTGCGCTCAGGGCGTTCAACACCATGTGCCGTATGACCGGGGACAGAAGTTGACATCACGTAAGTTGAAGGAAGGTGGATCGGGGTTGGAAAGGTGGTAATGGGAACGGAGAGTAACTTATATCAGGACGAGGTTCAGCGCCCACCCCAAGCTCAGAGTGGCTACGGGACCAAACAATCCATCTGAGCATTTCCGGCTTGCTCGCTTTCCTCGATCAGGCGAATCTCATTCAGGTTGCAATTGACCCTGTCAAAGCCTTGCCCTTTTCCTTAGAGCCACGCAGAAGCGCTCCCCAATTGTACGCGACACTCCGCTGGGATCTGCCAGATCTCTTTCCTGGTGCCAGTCGTGCATTTCATGCAGAGATTTATCGTTCACCGTGTGAGCGGCAACTCGCGGCAGCTGGTCTCTTTGTCCGTTCTGCGCACTGGTGCCTGAAGAGGATGCTTCCTTGATCGGCGATCAATATAAGAACCCAAAATCTCGCAGATTTCCTGTTGTATGTCCTTGTAGATTAATGCAAACTTTTTTTTTTTACAGCTCCGCGATGAGCACCTTTTGGGCGTGGAAAATGCTCCAAACGGCTTAGTGCCGCCCCCCTCAAGACCCCTACAAATAACTTGAATTGCACATACAAGTCTAAGCTACACCTTTCCCTTTATTCCTCGGCCCCATGGGAAAACTCTGGCAAGATCCGCCAATCGCACTTTTCCGAAAGCTTGTCAACCGCTTTCGCTCCTCGTTTTCTGTCGACAACATATGCTTCAAAGTTCCTCATATGTAGCTAAAAACCAGGAGGTGTGGGCTCGTGACGTCGGCGTCACAGGCCAGCTTCTTTCAGCTTCCTGTTCTTTCTCAGCGGTACACCCCGAGCTTTGGCTGTATTGGGGCCGTTGTTTGCTTGTTAGCTTTTCATTTGTTCACGTTCAAACTAACCCCACTGGATGTTTTCTGATATGGAAGCGGGTTGCAATGGTGATAGTCAATTCTAATCATGAAACGTGTCCACCAGCCCTCAAGCACTGCAAATTAAGTTTAAAAAGCCATCATCCGTCGACCAGGAATCCACTAGTAAAGCCAGGGCTGTAGGCACTTGTCTACCATGTGAACTTAGGGATAAACGAACGGCTATGTGCCCCGTTTTCTGAACCTGCGCTATTCGGAAGGACGGCACGAAATTCAATTGTTTTTGAGCTGTCTCTTGATCAGGTTCCCATGACACGTACGCATTTCCCCGGAGCAAGGGCCGCATGCATTCGGGAACGGGAGGAACCAGACATCATCCTCTGCGTTGCATTGGTTTTAGCAGGTAAAAAGGGACAGCGGAGTTGTACTTATCACCCTCTTTTTTGGATCTGTTTTCAGTTGTGCTCCAATTCTGCTTCACCTTTCCTAGTTCTCCGGTCTTCCCTTCACCGCTAAACAGGATAACCAAGAAGCTTAGTATCCTTCGATGACAGGCGGTTCCAGATTCATGGCTCTTCATTACATCTTGGTTGGTAGCTCCTGATCGGAATTTCAGAAAATAGGAGCCGATACACGATTCTGAACAACTTGCGCAAACGACCGTTTGACAAGGGTGAGGGCCAGAGAAGATATGTTTTAGTCTGGCGTTTATGAGCGGAGTGGTGAAGTGGTGACAGGTGGTAGGGGTGGATATCTAAGAGGAAATGATACAAATTAATAAACAATAATTAGGAATACATTACGCCTCCTCATCCGAGATAATCACCAGTTTTCGCACTCTGCCTTGTAGTTCTGAGCGTCGCCTCGACGGGTATTCATCTTTAGCCTCAGGGATAAGTGACCGCAGGGATAGCTCGGCTGTCTGTGTAAGTTGCGTGGACGAAGATAGTGCTGGGGACGAGGGTGAGTGTTTTTTGTGGGAGGGTCGGGAGACAGCAAAATCGCCACTTTCGAATTCGCTTGTTTCCGCCTCGTTTGAAGACCCCCTCTCGTCATTCGCTTCATCTGATGAGGAAGAGTTTGACAAGTCAATAGTTCCTTGCTTCTGCACAGGCTCGTCCGCTTGCGCGAGAATCTTGTCTTTTGGCCGTCGTTTTTTCATTCCATGCTTCCTCATGCCTGGGGGTCGGATAGCTTGGGAAACAGCTGCGGCGCCCGCCAATGCAGCCCTTTCGCGTAAAACCTTCTCTTTCTCCAAGAACGTATCCATATCCCCATATTCTTCATCACTATCCTGGATGAATTGCGCTGATTTGTATTGTTCCTTTTCCTTTTTCTTTTTCTCCTTGCGCTTAGTCCTGGGTCCATCATGCCCTTCTGCGGCATCTGCCTCAGAGTCCGATGAGGGCGCACGACGGCGTCTACGCCGTTTCTTGTTCAAGAGAGAAGATGCTTTCTTTCCCTCTAGGTTGAGAGGCGTATCCAGGAATTGGTTGACCACGTTTAAGGTTGCCTGCAAGTCAGAAGGAAGAATGGTGGCTGGGATATACCACTGCAGTTCATCTTCGTCTATTGCAACGGTGGTCGGTAATTGCTTGGTACCATGGGTGAGAGAATAGCTGCATACCTTCGTCCATGATGTTAAACATACACAAACGGAACAACAATTTAAGTTCAGGGTTCTTCGTGGCGGCATAGGCGTGTTCATCGTCAAGATAGGGAACCGCTGGGACATTGGTTAGTAAACCCACGAAAACGAGTGTTTGACCGAACTGCACGTACGATAGTCCTTGATTTTCTTGAGTGCTTCCGCTGATGGTCGATCCTTGCGTAAGGTTGTGTCAGCGTCGTCATCATTCTCGTCTTGCGATTGGTCGCTCTGGTTGTCAATGTCCTCGATGATTTTGCGTCGTTGATCTCTTACGGTTGTCAGGATCTACAGGAATGTCGTCAATCCAACATCTCGCCAGAAAAGTCTAAACGACAGGAGCATACGTCTTTGGTCCAGCTGACCAAGCCGGTCTGAGCGGCCTCCACAAGAGCCGCAATGACGATACCAAGTTGATCGCTCCATGAGTACCCTTTCTTGACTTGGACATCCGGTGGGAAACGCTTGTCTTCCACGGCCGGCTTGTCCTTCTTAGAGCGGTCTTCTGGTTCCCAGCTGGAGTATTGCTTCCAGTGACCGCGATTTTTAGGAAAGAACGCCTGACAACGAGGGTCAGCGGTCAGTAGATTCGGATGTGTAAACGAATATGGAACAAGGTTACTCGCCTCCACTGCGAGGAAGGCATCATCGGTAAGCGCCTTGAAGAATTTGCGAAGAATGAAATTGATCAGGTTAATGAGATCCTTGTACGGTTGCTCTCGAGGGAAGGTACCCTTTTCGGATAAAACTGTCTTGAAAAGGTCTAATGTCGACACCTGGGCGTGATAAGTGTATAGATTAGCGGAGATGAAGCGGTTTGATAGCACGGAGGGCCGACATTGAAGAACAATCCTTCTGCTTTGGCTTTGACAGCTTGTCTGTGGAGCAGGCTAACAACGCGTCGCATATTATCAGGAGAATTAAATTCCTTGTAGCGAGCCAGGTATATCAGGAGAGTTTGGTTTATTTCGGCATTCGCGAATTTCTAGAGCGCTTTGAGCATCAAAATTCCAATTTAGTATCGATGCCTACCATTTCAAATGCGTCGAAAGTAAAGAGGGTTTCCTGGATAGTGTCTTCGTACCTTTCCACTTCTTCCTCTTCGGCGTCTGGAATGCCATCTTCCTCAGTGACGCCTGGGGTATTGAGTTAGCCGGGGTTCGTCGTTTCATGGTTCATCGTTTCATGGGATAAACCATACTTTTTGCTTTCCTCCGCTGCCGAATGGTTTTCTTACGGACGTAAACCCCATCCCCCTTGTCCTTTGTCCACCTCTCGAGAATACGCATCAATGCATAGGCTAAATAAACACTAGCATTGAGATAAGCCAGCGATTGTGAACCCTGTCTGTAGACGCGCAGACTATCAAGTGCTATGTCAAGGATATCACCATTGTAAATGATCTGTTGCTGTAAGAGGTCCGCGGACTCGGCCAATGTCGGATCGGCAATATCTGACCTTGACATGATGTCAATGAGGAGTAAGAGTTGGGTTAGACATTCGATGCCTGCTTGAAGCTCGTTCCAGAGCTTGGGCTGTCAGACAGGTAAATCTAAACATTGGTAGAGAGAGAGGGGAAGAAAAGACGGATACCTTCTCGTCGACGGCTTCGCGCATGCGCTTGAGCACCCAGATTATCCAATCTCGTTCGACAACCTCGGCAATCAGGCCGAAGGACCACTTCTCGTCCTCTTTTGACTCGCCCTTATCCGATTGCGATGCTTGCTCCTGAGCGCGCAAGGCGAGGAAGTATTCCAAGAAAAATTTAGTGACGAACAGCAGACGTAGCTTATCCTTCTCTGTGACCCTCACTCGCTCCAATCGAATGTCTTTCAATAGAGTCGACACAAAAGCTAGAATGCCCCCGAGGACTCAATCCCAGGTGGCCATATGTGACAGAGGAAGCGGAACTCACAATTGAAACAAGCTCTGAGAAATTCTTTAGCAAGTTCTCGCAAAATCACACGGGCATCCACGGAGAGGTTGTCTTCTCGAGAAAGTTCGTCCACCGTATTGCCCTTGCGCGACCTTTGGCGTTTCTTGATGTCCATGATTTCGACGACTTCTTTATTCAAAGCTTGCTGGCGATGGAGTACCGACGATTGAGGCTGGAGATCGCCTGAATTACGCTTCCTATAGGGATTATGAATAACGGCGATAGTTGTGCCGAATCGAGAATGGCGAGTTGAGGGATTAGAGAAGACTTCATGACGAAGACGGGACTCGGTATCCAGCAGGCGCTTCAGCTTTTCCCTAGGTTGCTGTATACACCACTAACATTAGTCCATTCAGCTAATGGGGCACGAATGGCGTACATCAATCTCTTTTGTTGACAGTGAGGTTGGGCTGACTCCTCGATAGAGAAGATAAAAGATTTCGAGCGCAATAGTGTTCCATCCGACGAGCCAGGGGTCTTTCTCAGTATTTGCGGCGATAGTGACAAGAAATTCGATAAAATTAGCAGTAGAGAGTTCTTTGATGAGTCGGGATTGGAGAGATGTAAATTCGAGTTGATGGGCACTGAGGTTGGCGCCTGGACGAAGGTCTTTAACGAAGGCGAGGTTGCGTATTAGGTATAGCACGACGGACACGAGTTGACAGTCCCTTTCTGTTCGGTCAGGTAGGGATTTTGATAGCGGGGATATCATGATATTGAACAGAGCGTTCATGACTCCAGGACGAACAAGTGCGGCTTTGTAATACAGATGACTTTCGAGAAGGTGAGTAAAGTCCGCATTCTTGTCCTCCTCATCATCAAGTTCTTTGAGTTCCTCCGCCATGTCAATAGGCCAAGTCATGGCCGTCATGAGGTCAACACATGCAATAGCACGTTTGTCGTCGCCATGACCCTGGCCAGCAGTGGCGAGGAGTATTGGGACAAGGTCATTCTGTAAGAGGCGTCTTTCCCAGAATATACGGGCAATTGTACGATCATCGTCCGCGTCGTCACGCCGCCAAAGCTTCTTGAGGTCCTTCAAGCACGCACTGGCCTGTTCTCCCATGCAGTACTCGCCGTTCTCGACACCGCCAAGGGCATCAATGATGTTGGTTACGACAGGCTCGAGGACATCACGGGCGTCGTAGAAGTCGCCTTGTAGACTGCCATTGTCGTCGCCATCGCCATCGAGGTTAGTGAGGTCGATGACTTGGGTGGTGGCCATGGCAGAGTTTAATGAGAGATGCGTGACGGTGAACGCGATCCGTCACCTGTGACAGAATAACTTGGGATATCGAGAGCGTGGGAAATGTATTCTCTCCCAGATTTCAGCTGGCCACTTCCACCCTCAATGCCACAGCAATATCTATGGACGAGCAGCGCACACAGACGTATGGTCCTGCTCTCTACAATGTTCTGGACACCACTGACTATTTTCTAGGCTCGAAGCGCTTGAAGCCTTCATACAGTCCCAAAAAGCCTTGCTAGATACCGCATACTCGGACATACACCGTCTGCGAGACGCAAAAGCGAGAGCTGTTGCCGACCCACATGCTTTTCTGAATAACATACACGCCGAGGTATCTACAAATTCTCTTATCTGACATGCCCCTCATCCGGATTTGAAGCTCGACGCTCCGTCTTTCCGGCTTAGTGCCTTACCCGACTGGCAGCTCGTGGTTCCAAAGGGAATTGATTGGGCCGTTTTTGAGGGGCACGGTATCCATCCCCTTTCATCTCTTCATTTTAGAGTCTGACTCATGCGAAGACCCCGCACCTCTCCAAAAATTTACACTAGATGCCCAACGGGCATTCGCAGCATGCAATGAACCGCATTCCACGCAGAAATCACCACTCTCTGATCTCCAGAAACTCGTCAAGTCTGCAAGGCGCTCTATCATTGATCCTGTTCTGGCAGCGTTTTCTCAGATGCCGGAAGTGGAAGATGACAGTGAGTCGGAGATAGATGAAGAGGAAGCGCGAAGGGAAAGGGAAAGGGAAAAAATCCGCCGGCTCAAGCAGAGGAAGATTCGAACATGTGGCCTGAAACTTCCAAGCCTCCGAATGGAAGGATCCACTGCTGTATTCATCCGCCATGATAATGAGGACGAAAGCATGGATGTAGATATTTCGGCGGGTCATGATGAAGACAGTAACCAGGCATCCTCCGGAATGCAACTTCCGAAACTCTCCCGGGTACGGCAAGCGACACAGAAGGCTGAAACCGAGGAACCCCCAGCAGCTTTTCGATCTCGCAAAAAAGTCCGGAAAGATGAATCGCGAAAATCCCTATCATCTGAAGCGCCCAAACACAATAGAAAACCGAAACCAGAAACCTACAAACAAGCTTGGTCGGTTTCCGAACAACATCTACTCGAACAACTGCTGGAACAAATACCCGAGGGTGAGAAATATCGGTAAGTGAATCTGGGCTCTGACCAGAAGAGTGGGTAATTGATCACTGGCGATAGTTGGCAGAAAATTTCACGCGCGATGAACGGGCGGCGGACTCCTCGTCAGGTGGCGAGTCGGGTACAAAAGTATTTTGAGAAACTGAAAAAATATGGAATAGAGGGGTGATTGGAATTGATGATATGTAGAGCTGTACAGATTGCCATCACATGAACAACACCGGCACCAATTAATTTACTTTTTTTTGCCACATCATCACTGCACTTTTCTCCTCACCCCACGCCATGGCTCAGAGATTTAACCCCAACAATGCTCAGAATCTCCTTGAAGTACGCTTCCGAGGTAGATCTATCCTCGTTCGGTGACTGACTTTGTAATCCAGATTGAAAAACAGTGAGCGCCAATCTGTGGAGTGTCGCATAGACCAAAAAGTGGATTGATGCTCCATTCAGATTCGCCGTCAAGGCCGTCGAGCAAGCTCAGGTACTTTCTCCTTCATCTACACTAGAATGCTTGCTCACAATCACGACAGACATATTGGAACCTAATTGAGAAAGTGCAGCCGCGCGAACTCAAGCTCACCAAGTGCGTTAGCGCTTCCTCATCCCTATATCCGGTTTAGTGACGTGTCACTAGGATCGACGATGAAATCTACGACCACACTATGAAGACATTTCCAGAGTTTGCGGAGCCGCCACACGAGAAGCTCATCAAGCTAGACGAAGATTGGATGAAGAGCGCTGATGGCAAAAAGCGTTGGCGAGACTTTATCGAGGAGTGAGTTCAAAGTCGTTTCGTTCTTCATCTGTGTTGTTCACTCTATTCCACCGCTAGGTACAAAGAAAAGGTGAAGGACTACAACTTTGGGTCTTTGATTAGGACAGACGCGGGAGAGGAGTATGGCGAGACGAACACAATCTTTGGTGAGTGAGGTGTTATAGTATGGGTTAGAAGATTCAATGAGTCTTCTTGATTACAGTTACTCGGATACAGGTATGTCCAGATTACGTCCACCAAATGTCGGCTACTCAGTTGATCTCCGCACTCCCCAGTTCTACGCCATAGAAGTATGTCGCTCCACTATCAACTAGACAGCAACCATGCTAACTGTGAGGCCGGATTAGATCGCGAGAAATCGTCTCGGGTTGAATGATAAAGCACACGAAATTGCGAAGGCCGAGGCTGAGAAAGAGAGACTGAAAACAGAGAAGGAAAAGGAGAAGGCGGAAAAGGAAAAGAACAAGAAGCGAAAATAAATCGAGTTCGGTGATGTATGAAGGGGATATATATATATGGGTATCTCATTACGTTCATATCCGTTTCCTTGTGTTCGTCCATGTTGGCATTTATACCACTGTTGGGTCATTATCGAAAAGGCCACCTTCATGCATCATAGTCGAGTGCTCTGCTGTTTATTTGAGCCACGTTGACGGAGAGACCGGCTCCTGTGCGCTTGGAGCCTAGCCAGATCAAGACAATAGCGATTTCGGCTGCGGTTTTAGAACAAAGGTCACGGAGGCGAACAGAGGACGAACGATAGGATTGGCTTACAGAAGGTGCTGGTCAAGAAGGCGAGGGCGGTCGAGAAGGACGAAGCAGCACACCAAAGGGTTTTGGCATCACATTCGTAAGCTGCTTGTGTTGCCAACATAATGCCGATTGCTGGATAGAGATTGAACGATCCGCAGAGATTTAACGTTTGGGTGGCTAAAATTGACATCAAATGAAGCACATACCGAGCCATACCAGACTGAGAACAACAAATGATATGAAGTGGGCGAGGGACCTTGTGAGTGGATGCGTGGAAAGAGGTTTATTGTTGTACCGGAGCCTGATGTCGTCGTCATGCCCAGCCAGCAGTTGGGACGAATAGCGGACTCACAATACGCCGATCCACACCCATGTTATGATTGACACAGAACCCGCAATTTTTCCAAAAATATCTGTGTGTTCTGTAAGTCTGAGAGTGGGGGTAAAACGAGGGATCCAAACGCACAGAGCAGCGGCGAGCGCCCATCAATGAAGCTTGCGAGGAATCCAAATAGACTCTGAAGCACCGCTGTGAAAAGGGCAAGGCCTACGAGAGAATGTCAGGTTGCTGTAGTGTCCATGTCAATTCTACGTACTGTAGAAGGGAGTGCGGCTCAGGTGCATGGTGGTGTGGAGGTTGGTGTTAAAGAGAAAGGCGGGGTGGCGGAGCTAATTGGCGAGGTTTTGGTGTCAGGGTCGGCCCTACGTTGTTCCTCGTTTAATCACCCATATCATACGAGTTGGTCCATTTAGCCACCATGCACACAGCCAGTTGCTGCGCATGGTCTCCGGTCAGCCCTTACCGGAAGTCATGTCGCCGTGAGTATAACCTTATTTCTTGGCAACCCCCACCACCATGCCAAGACGGTCTGAGAGCAGGCCCGGGCGTGAACTCGATAGGGAACTGAATGAATATGCTAGTCTGATGCGGGCTTTGAGGACCAGCCATACACTGAACTTGACAACACATCTCGTAGAACATCTCCACGGTGATGCCATGCCTACTCACGGCCGCGATCAATGGACACGGTGGCCCCTCCCCGACGCAGCAGCATCAGAATGGGATTTTGCGGACGAGATTGGTGTCGTTATTCGACACCAATTTGCGAAGAAACGGGGAGAGCGAGACATAGAACTGGACGACGCAGAGGAGGACTATGTCCAGCGCTTGGTCGAATACCTGACACCGATTCTGGTGAATTTCTTGGAGAGGATACTTGCGATTGTGCAGGACCATACGTTTGCGCGTTCGGTCAGCATGCAGGACAGGATAAATCCATTGGACTGGAGCGACTTGGCGAACATCCTGGCTTCTCCTGCGGCAGACGACTTGGTTGATACGCAGTGAGTTTGCAGCTGAGGGTGGACTGGCCTGCTGACGGATTAGCCAGGATGCTGAAACGATACCTTGGACGGATGGAGGCTCTGCTGAGGCCCGGTGCGAGTGCTGGTGGATGTGGGCGTCGAGGTCAGTGCTGGTCACGCACGAGACGCAGAAACTGACAGCAGCAGCGGCTGGGCGACGTGAGATGATTGACAGACGGCGTGCAGAGCAGCGGGCACTGTGCGGTCAGCTTGCAGCCACACTTTTCGAGTAGATAGAGCGTGGGAATATATTCTTGTTGAGCGATCCTCACAGCCCGCAGCGGCTCGTCCTCGCCGTCGATGGCGTCGTCCCCGGCACACCGCCCAACGCGCTCCATGACGGCAAACCTCCACACGCCATCCCCCAGTGCTCGGCCTCGTCGCCTGACGTCCCCATCACAGCCCTCCCTTGGCATTGTGTGTACCCGTAATCTCAGCTGGCACTCTAATCGCGTGCTGACATCCACTGGGTCTTTGTAGCCAGAGGGAGGACAGCAGCAACAGCAATTTGTCCGTCCCCCTTCTCCTCTTCGCCATGGCTTCACACCAGACACCGGAACCGGTATCGATCCTAGCGCAGACTCTGACGATGACAACGACCATGCACACTGGGAGGAGCGTTCCCCATCCCCCTCATCCTCTGTATCTCAACTTGCTTCTAGCTTTGCTCAACGTGTAGGATCTTTCGTCGACGGCATCAAATCTCGATCCCAGCTTCCGACCGATGAAGAGCTCGAGGCAGAGGCACAACGCGAACGCGATCGCAGTCGTCGTCAGGCCGAGGCGATTCTCACCAGAGAAGCCGAGCAACGCCGCCTCGTCGAGGAACGCGTGTTCGCCATGATGGAAAACACCAAGTCACTCCCGCCTCCTCCATCTCGTACCACCACCACCTCTAACCCTTCTTCTCCATCTGGTTCCCACAAAGAGAAGGAAGGCCTCAGCTGGTGGACCGCTGCCAAGAACAGACTTACCCCGACCAAGGACAAAGAGTCTCTCACTCCCGCACAGCAAGTCATTCAAGATGCAAAGGCTCGTGAACAGGAACAGAAGAAGAGTAGTAAAGGGAAGGAAAAGCCACCTGAGTGGCCCGCGAGTCCCCAAAACGCGTTCCATGACCTTGCCTACAACAACCTCAACATTCCTCCCATATCACCACAACGCAAGGTTCCCGGCTCGCCTGCTTCCCCAACACCGTCTCGTCCAAGTACATCGAACATGGCTCCTAATTTGTCTCCATCCCCCATGAGGTCTGTTGACAACCTCTCCACGTCACCTTCCCGGGATGCCCCCCCACTGTACGCCCAATTCATCCAAGGAGCGCTCGATGTGCCCGGCACTCTTCTAGTGATCGCTAAACGTTTTGAAAAGCTTGAAAAGTGGACTGTTGGTCATGTACGCGCTTTGGAAGAACGTATGAACGATGTTGAACGATGGCTCGTCGATAAGGAGAAGGAACGGGAACAGATGGAGACGGCTGGGAGGAACTCACGACGGGGGACGTCTCCAGAAGTTCAGCACGAGCTCGGCGACATCCGCGAGGAAATTGGGGAGCTGCAAGGAAGAGTCGGAGAGCTCGGAAGGGAGATGGCCAAAATCGTAACTGCGCCATCCAACCTCTCTTCTGGCCCCTCCCGCCAGTCTCCAGTGATCAACGCCACATCCCCGATGAACTCTATGATTGCAACTCACCATAGTCCATCTGCTTCAACCTCGAGTACGCCGCACCATTCGCGCCTTGTCTCCGTCACTGCCCGAGAGTCAACTAGTCCCCCTATGGCGTCGTCTTCCAAGGCATCCGGCACACGGTTACCATATCCCACCGGTGATTATGCTTCGCCAAACGATTCATTCTCTCCGCCTAGTTCTCCTCCAGCTACGAAGACTCGCTCCATGTCGATACCCGGCCTTCCAAACAATGCGGGCCCGACCACCACCACTACCGCTACATACCCTAATACTTCATCTGGATCATCTATCATTCGCGCTGTTTCGCCGACCTCGTCGCTTACCAATATCAATCTCGCAGTCTCGCCTTCTGCCTCTATCACCAGCTTCTCAAGGTCCAATGGGGCCAGCCCTAACCTTCCACCACCCAAGACGCAAAAACGGCAATCTAGCGTCAGTCCGACTCCAAGGAAACGGTACACCGTCGCCCTTGGAGAACCCATCAGATCACAATCCCCCCCAGTCCGCGACGAAGAAGCCACGCCATCCTCCTCCGGCAAAAGAAGCGGAACGCCAATCTCGTTCAATAAGCCGCAAACGTCCATTGGCACAGCCATGTTTTCGGCCTCCCCCGTCGGCGCTGGCGGTGGAAACGAAGATGAGGATGGCTACCAGGACGAAACAATTGGTAAATCTGCTGCCGCGAGACTTGTTAGTACCAGTGGTGGCAGTAGTGATAATGGAGATGTATTCATGTTGGGCAGAGGTGATTACAAATCTGGTGAGCTATCAGGATCAAGTACCAGACCACATCGACGGCCGCGTCCACAGTCGACGTATGTATATGGAATTAGCAATACCCTTGGGCACCCACAAGTGTCCGTTCAACCCCTCAAGCCTCGTGTCAGATCCAAGTCTACGGAGAGATTTGGGTCAATGGAGAGTTTGAGCAGTCTAAGTTCAATCTCATCCGCCGCATCTGGCAAGTTCGTTGATCCGTTGTTTCTACGAAAGCAGGAAAAGGAGAAAGAGAAGGAAAGGAGTAAAGGCACAGTGCCTAACCCTAAGGGCAAGGTTGTTGTTGGGCAGCTGGTAGCTTTCTTTGATAGTGAAAAGAAGGAAAAATCTTGAATGTAGTCCACAAGACATTTGCTTCTGTTTTTATGTACTGTTTGTTCAATTTGAACAAGGCTTGGAATCTCCCTAAAATGCTATGTCCACCTTCATGCACTCAAAGTTGATAGTGCATTCAACATTAATACTGTTTAAAAAGGAAAGGTGGGAGACCACTCATATAGTGGCCAATACCATACTGGTGACTATCATGGGACTGTTGGTAGCAAGGGTAGGCATGAGTTAATAATAGTCTGCAGCTGAAAAGATTTTGGATAATCCTTAAAACACAGTATTGAGAAAAAAAGAAGAAAACATTCCTGATAACAAATTTGTCAAACAAGCAATCAGAGAAGCACAAACCTACTCTTCAGATTCAGACAAGTCCAATGTTGAAGTAGTGAAGATGAAACTAATCTCACAACAAAACTTGAGAGAATCAGACTTGGATCAGGAGATTCTCCTAAAGACACTCTGTCTACAGTCTTCAGCCCTCCAACCACAACCACCACTTCAAAGCCCACCACAACTCCAGTACCACTGACAACTTCAGCTGTCACTGGAACTACTACCAGTGCCTCCACTACCAGAACATTTATGCTTCCACCAATTCCAGCCTTCTCAAAAAGGAAAGAAAAGGCAATAACATAACAGACCACATCACAGACCACACAGTCTTCTGCTTCAGAAAGCTCAATTCCTTTAGGAAGCAAACCTAGCAGACATTTACTGCAAGGAAGCAGCTCAGAAAGAAATCCCAGAGAAAATCTAGGCAATCCTAGAGGAAATTCACAAGGTATGGCAAACCCTCTGTCCTAAACCTACTGGACATCAAATATCCAAAGCCCAATAGGTTTTATGGAGATCATGGATCTTATAGAACTTGGAAAACATCAGTTATTCTTTTCTTCAACTCCAATCAAGTTATCAATGTGTTGAAGTTTTAGTCATATTCTATAAATGGGTTATAAAGTCATTATAATAATAATAGACTGAACTGAAACTTCCTATAAGTTGCTCTGCATATAATGAATGTCATACTAAGTCAATTACGACTAGTAATGACAATTGGTACTTGATAAATCATTTGATGTAGTTCTAATAAATCATATACATATTCTATAGTACTTAATAAGAGTCAGATAGAATGTTCCATGTATTACTAATACAATATGTGTCTATATGACTTCATATATAGTATGACTCATCTATGCTCTCCTAGATGTATATAAACCCCATATAGCAGACATATTCTGTATCTTGTTTAATCAAACAACTTCATCATCATTGCTTATCTCTTTCAGTACAACCCAAACCTCAATTTACTCAACTTTGAACTTGCTACTACTGAAACAGATCATTTTATCAATAACATCTGTCTATCCAAATTACTTTTCTATAGGTATTAAATAGAAGTATACTTCCTTAGTGAGTAGACCCTACATTCTCTTCCACTACATTTACTACTGCTACCCTAGTAACAACTTGTTATAGTTGTTTCCCCAATAGGTTATGGGCCCCGGTAGCCTTACCAATAATTAAACCATTATCATCACCTCTAACTAAGATAGGGTAATAGGGCTTTATTCCTATTTTTGATCATTACTAATAAGTGAATTTTCTTCTAGAAAGAAATTCCCTCAACAAAGATATTATGTCTACCAATAATATTGTCTTTGGATTGCCTAAGCTCAATAGGCCTAAGAACTATGTATTCTGGTCTAGAAAGCTTCAGGATGCCTTAACCCTCATTATTGTTACTAGTATGGACCAGTTAGAATAGTCTGTAATTGACTCTTCTAAAAATCCATCAGCTTTGATAAATGAAAATAGAAGAAGAAATCAATTACAAGGATAGATATTGGCTGTTATTAATAGCACATTACCTGACTTTCTATTACTTCATAGATATAATGATTCTCATTTTCTATGGATAGATTTGAAAACTTGATTTGGGATACCTTCTTCTACTGGAGTATATTCAATTCTGCAGAGAATATTGTGAAAGCATATCTCAGAGTATTAAGATCTAGCAATAGATTTTTGTTTTTTTTTTTCAACAATTTATATAGTAGTACTCAAATGTAGTCCATACAGAAAAGTACAAGTACAAAATATTCAGAGAAGGGAAAAGTAAACTAATCCTGCAAGACTCAATGTCATCTAAATTGTAACCTAGAGTGATCTTTAGTATATACATTGTTTGTTGAGACCAAAAGAGAGAGAGAAAGAGAAAGAAATAGATAGAAACTGATGAGGAGAAACTACCAAATCACAAACTCAAAGGGAAAACAATAAACTATACTAGTATGTGGAGGAGTGCTGCCCAGGCACCACAGGAATGATGAACAGAGAATGAATACTATATAAAATAGTAGATGAGTGGAAGGGGGGAAATAAGAGAAATGGATTTGAAAGTCCATAACTAAAAGTACAAGAAAAATGATAACAGAAAAGGACTCACTCAGAAGTGGACCTGAATCTCTGACAAACTGGACAATGTAGTAGTAGTGATTGTGCTTATTGTTGATATTCTGGCACCTCAGGTTCTGGGGGAAAAGTGAAGGCTGAGAGGTTGTATCATAAGAAGTTGGCTAACTTCTTGATGGTAGTGACAGAAAGGTGGTGATCTAAGTATTGGCAATAATGGAGAATATGGGAATGGGTCTGAACAAGCTGGCTACTACAATGCTGGCAAGAGAGGTTTTTGTTAGGGAAGAATCTCAGTTGGTACTTCCTGATGGGGGTATGATATAGAATGGCTTGGCATGTTTACATGAACACTTGTGGTGAGTATCTACACTCTTGGATCCATGGACCAGAATTGAGGTGGGATGGTAGGGCAGAGGTCCCATTCACTCACATTTTAAGATGGAGAAAGAAGCTACTGCTGTAGTTTGCAAAGGAGAACATGCCCTGCCATGTATGGAGGGCTTATTTAGCTGATTTTTGCCAGAGATAGTTGATGGAATGGGGTACATGCTGATCTTGACAATGGTTGGACCAGGCAACTGTTTGGAGCCAATTGTGTGTCTCATATTGAATGCCAAACTTGTATTTGGAGGGAGTGTAGTAGAAGATCAGACAGTGGTGATCTGATTTGAGAAACTATGCACAAAGTGATTTGGTCATGAGGATAGACTGTTGTTGACAAGAGTAGGGAAAACAGTCAAGTAAAAGCTGCAAGGCATGGATGGAATCAGTGAAGATGTGGATATGTTCTACCAAGAAGCAGTCAGATGAGTCAAGTACCTTAATAATAGCTAGGTACTGCACTATAAGTTTAGCATTGATGGATGTGGTGCCTCCTAGCCTTTTTATGACCAAGCTTCCTCTATTAAGGTATCTGATTGTCACTACTGCTACATATTGGCTAGTAAAGGGGTTAGGGTTGGGGTGGACTGAGCCATTGGTACCCATAATAATCTACTTATCATTGTTCATTGCTTCCAAAGCTATATTGTTCCAAGTTTGCTTTGAGAGTTCAGGATTGTCCCAGTTGAATCTTGTAAAATTAATTCAATTAGGGAAAATATCAAGTAACCTATGTCCAGGCCAAGCAGTCTTGCTAACAGAGTTGAAATACTCTATGCTAACAGTCTTAGAGGTACAGGTAATATCTATAACAGCTCCAAGGGTCTTCTTCTTCTGAGTCTCCATGAAATTTCCAATGTGAAGTTGATGGAGGGAGGAGTGGTATTCCTTTGTCAACTTTGAGAGAGTGTGGTTGTCATCCAGGATATGTTGTCATTTGTACTCTCTAAGCTGCATTCTATATGACTAGCTCTTTAGTATATTATTCATCTAATATTTGTTATCAAGATTACGCTCTCTGACTCATATTATATACCTCTTACTCATGTATTTCATGAGCTGACTGATTACTGTCACTCCAATTATGCTACTGGACACTGCTGATGATATTGCAGTATTTCAAAGGACTCTGTAGTCATTACTGACTCATTATGTGTAGTTATTACTCATAGGTTTTAGGGTTTGCTACCCAGACATTTAGTATATAAAGTAGTATGTATTCCCTTATGTTTCCTAAGACAATCTACTCAATTATTCTACCTTGCTCTACTTGACTACACAGCAACTCTCTTAGTAACTTCACTATTAACTAACTACTATATCAGTAAGTCAGATTATCTGTCTGTCACTGCATATTACTGTGCTGGAAAAGAGGTTATGGGCCCCAGATTGTCTACTCTCCATGCACCATGACTAGCTGCAAGTGAGTCATAGATAGGCTGATCTAACCAGTCCTGTAGAGCATAGTCTTTCTAGTTCATCTCTTTAACATGACTCAATTGTTTCATGCTCTATTGAAAGCTTTCTTATATGGGTTCATAGGTTGAATAGTGCAGTGGCACAGATCTGATTGCTAATTATATCCATTTTTAGACTACAATGTCTTCTCCCATATCCATAGTACTTAGCTCCATCCCTGTTCTCTCTGGTACTGCCAATTATAATGAGTGGACAGATCAGATGCAGGATACTCTTGCATTAGTCTCAGCCAATGGAACTTCTGTTATTGGCAATAAGTTTCTGCTGACACCACTGTCGCAGATACATACTCTCGTCTCCACCTATGCAATTGTTCTCTCTCCCACAGGGTAGAAGGTGATCGAACATACTGTACACATCCAGATGTACTGGGTGGTTTACTCAATTATCAAAAGTAAACTTCTTACTGAGATAATCAAAGGAAACCTCTCTGATGTTAATAGTATGTGGGTGTACCTTTGTACTGCATATGGCTTAGAGTCTGTCTTCGGTCTCTATTCAAAATATGCTGAGACAATTCATTTCCATCTCCATCTGAATGAGAACCCCTCCAGCCCAATTGCTAAGCTTGCTATTCTCTATGAATAGCTTGATGCTAATGGCAATTGTGTTATCCCTGAGATTATCAAAGCAATGACTCTTTTCTCTGGCATTCCAAATGCCTGGAACATAATTACTCCATTCCTCATGGTAAACACCCAGATCCCAGCCATTATCTTTGCATCAGTCCAAGAAGCAATCATGAACCACTAGTCAATGCTCAAAGCAAACCAGTCAGTTAACAAGTTCTCCAGTATAAAACTACAAAGTATGCCCCCACATTATCAGGGGTAGCAGAAGTAGCAGCACAGTCCTCTGCAGAAGTAGCAGTAGCAAGGGCAGCAGCAGTGCCCTCAGCAGTAGCAGCAACAGTGACTTCTGCAGTAGCAGCAGCAACCATAGACAGAAGAAGAAAAGAAGAAGAGACAACATAGAACAAGGGGCAGTGACAAAGGCCAAGCCAATGAGGTTGATGCTGGGCAACCAGCTCCTTCCGGAAATGACACTGGGCAACTGGTATACATGATGGACTCAGTCAACTTCAACTTTACCAAGTTGACTACTGAACCAAAGAAGAGTACTTGCAGCCCTATTACTGAGGTGTAGTCCTCTGTACCTCTCCTACCTTCCCTTCTCTCACAGATAACAAATCCTACTGAGAAGAAATCTTAAGATCTCTGGTGCCATCCATCTCCATATGCAGCTGCCAAGGTGAAAGCCTTAGATCTATACAAAAAATGCATGGGAAATACTTCCCTCCCCTATCCGGTCTCTCCTCTGATAGCCACCTTCATTATGGAGGTTGATGAGCTATTTGGCACCACTCCAGCAGCCAAACCAGTTGTGAGCATCCCAGCTCCAACTGCCATCAAGATGGACAAGAATGCAGTATCAATAGGATCTGAGGATGAGGATTACTCAGATAAAACAATGGTAGGTAAGCCAGATCTCGCTAGCTCTTCACACAAATCTGAAGATCACTGCAGGAGTATCATATGTATTGCTGATGTTCAAGGAGACTCTTGACTGGGTACATGGAGTGCAACCTCAACCAATGTAGAATCTTGGATAAATAGCCAGACTTCTTATGTACTTAATTATGTACAATTATATTAATCAGAAATAATATTTTCTCCTCTATTTTCAAAAGTGAAGAACATGTATGAAATAACACATAGCTGCAGTAGCACATGTAGATGTGCAATGAATGGGCAACCTTGTAAAATGTGATGAATGGCTTTTGGACTCCAGTGCCTCCCTCAATGTTACTTCAAACAAGAGGAATCTTATTGATGTTGTTAAAGATTCTTTCGGATCAGCACAGATTGCAGATAGATCCACACTCTCTATCAGATCCTATGGCACTGTCTATTTAGAGACAGAAGTAAAACTTGAGTCTGGCAAAGTTCAGTGGCAGACCTTGTGCCTTTGTCTAGTATATCATATACCAAAGTTAGATATAAGACTTCTTTCAACCGGATCTATCACAAATAAAACCAGTCTGATCACAGAAAGGTCAAATAGAAAGACCATCATTCATGACATTTGTGGTAAGCCATTCCTGAGCAGACAATGTTGCCAGAGTACTTCTTTGAACTAAGTTCACTTTGTGAACATATATATCTTGCACAATGGAGATCTTTGATTTTCTTTGGCTTCAATCAACAAAAATCCCACATCTTATGATATCTGGTATTGAAGATTCACACACCCATCCAATCAGGCTCTGGGTTATGTGCCAAAACACACAGAATCTGTCCCGGTGCTTCTACTGAAGGAACAGAAGGTTTGTTCTGGTTATATGCTTGGAAAGCTGCCAAACAAGGCTTACCATGAAAATACATCTTGTGCATCTGAGATACTTGAATTGATCCATTCAGATCTTCAGGAGCTCCCTATTTTGTCCTATCACAAGTTCAAATGTGTTATAATATTCTTTAATGACTATCCTTCCTCTGTGCACATTTCCTTTTATTGTAATAAATCAGATGCTATACATGCCTTTAAGGCATATGCTGAATTGGTGATAAACCAAACAGGCAAATGTATTAAGCAAGTGTGCTCTGATAATGAAGGAGAGTACATGTCTCAGGAACTTAAGGACTACTTTGCTGAGAAAGGAATCCTCTACAAAACAAGTGTACCACACATTTACCAATAGAATGGGTATGCTGAACATTTTAATCGAACACTTCTAGAAAAAGCACAATCTATGTGACTTGAAGCATGCCTGCCAGCTAGCTACTGGGAGTTTGCTTTCAATGTGGCTGCTTATGTCTATAACAAGACACTTATGAAGTGCCCAAAATGGGTCATCCCCTATAAGACATAGTTTGGAAGGAAACCTAATGTTTCTCATCTCCGAGTATTCAGTTGTGGGGCCTATATGCCCTATATGATGAGGTGTGGCAAGACAAACTTGTGCCCAAATCAGAATTGATGATCTTTATCAGTTATATAGGTGATGGTAGTAACTTCAAGTTTATATACCATCAGTAGGACAATTCTATTTTTGTCTCCTCCCATACTATCTTTGATAAACTCTATTTCCTCAGATGTCCATCACAGTCCAAGGCCAATTGCTATCTAATAATAGCAATTCAAATGATTGAAATGGATTAAATCCTCCCCCTTCTGGAGATAGATTTGTTCTAAGACCATCTGGTCTGAGTATGCCATATGCTAGACCACTGCTACCACCTCCTTGTCCACAAACTCCTACCCCTAGTCCCAGAGAGCGGACTCTGTCACCTCTGCCTTCTTCCTCTTCTAGAAGATCTTCTCCAGGATTATCCTACAAGGATCCCACTCTACCTCCCTCTTCACCTATGCCACCTTTGAGGATGATGTTGAGGAGGCTGCACCTGTGTCTAATCTATATACTGATGACTGGGCTCCCATACCCATTCTGGAAAGGATCTTTATTTCCCATCTGGATATCAAGATACCAAGAAAACTTTGTGATCAAACCACTCTTCAGGTTCCACAAAGAGAAGGAAACATTTATGATGACCAACAATACCTGAAGGACATCCTTAGGGACTATAAAAGGTATAAACCTTTTGGTCAGCCAAGACAAGAACAATGGAATCCTAGCCAACCTAATACCCTCCCAGGGCTTAGTGACCACATTCCAGAAGAAAATGAGTATGTGCCTGATAGGCTGCAACCTCCCCTACCAGTATATGAGCAGAATATTGACATTGATTTGTCCATACTTGAGCCAAGTGAGGAAGAACTTTGCCAATTAATTTGCAAAGGCAGTATGGAGTTAATTCATTATTGCTTTTCTAAGACCAATATGACTTCTCTGTCACTGCAGCCAGTCCAATTTTGGGACCTTGCCAAATTGCTACCTACTGAGCACAATCAATAGCTTAAGACATGCCTTGAGGAGCTCAATGCACTCAGGAAATACAACATGTACAAGTTAGTAGACTGCCCTACCAAGGGTATTAATGTTGTTAAAAATAGATGGGTCTTCAACACTAAGTTGGATGGTCATTGCTGTGCTTGACTAGTGGTGAAAGGTTTCTCACAGAAGAAAAGTCTCAACTATAACAAGCTTTTCTCTCCAGTTATCTGCTATGAAACTTCTTGTCTCCTGTTCTCCTTAGTAGTAGTCAAAGACTGGGAAATCAAAAGCATTGACATAAAAACCACCTATTTATATGGCAATCCAGATGAAGAGATTTTCATGGAGCAACCAGAGGGATTCACACTATTGAACAGCACAATAATATGCAATAGTAGATAGATAATCTGACTTACTGATAATGTGGGTTAGTAAACAGTAAAGTTACTAAGAGTTGCTGTGAGTCAAGTAGAGTATGTTATATCTGAACCTCGAACCTATGTCAGAGGTTACAACAAGTTTCCAGAAGTAATACCACTCATCCTACCATCACAATCCAATGACACCGTTATTGATTCTCTACTTTGACTAGCCTAGAAATATGCACCATACTTATATGTATGTGACACTAATGGACTCTACTTATGCACCATTGAGAACAACCTCTATGGTGCCTGGAATAATGGTTGGAAAGCACAACCAACTACCGAAGAAACTATATAGTACATCCACCCCTACATGTACACTTGTGGTCCAGTACTCGAAGTGCTTATTCACCAATGAATCACTGATGGAATCTATTGCATAGAAATGTGACCTAGAGACTTATTACCAGACAACAAACCTGCTGTACCTAGTAGTGACAGCGACAATTCTCCCCATCTGCTATTGCAATCTACTCAAGCCTTTGTTGAGTCATCTGAGTCTTATCTCTCCAAAGAACCAATCACATCTATGTCATCCCTATCATCCAACTCCAATCATCCTATGGATGCAGTTCTTCCATCACTACTATTGTCGTCATTGCCCTCTACCACTTTGCCTTGCACGTCTTGTAACTGTAGCTGTTCCAATGAATCTTCATCATCATTATCTGAGATTTCTGAGGATAAGTAAGCACTTATCTGTTTCACCTTCATTAGTTTCACTTCACTCTATGTTTCATCTTTATCAGTTCCATGTCTATCTTTAGTAGTGTTTCACCTTGAGTTTCATATCTATCAGTTTCACATTATGAAACATGTTTCAGTCTCATTATCTATACTCTATAGTATTTATAAAAAAGAAGTAGTTAGTATAAATAGCCAACTGTATTAGGAAGTCAAAGCTTAAGCTTTGATCTTCTATAGGAATAGCCTTCTTGATTGCTCAAGAAGAGTTTCCATTGACAGTTGCTGTCAATCAATAGAAAATTGCTTAACTGCTTATTCTTTACTCACCCTCATCACTCAGAGCTACGAGATAAATGAGATTCCTATTTCTTGGTTGAGTAACAATAGTTTGATAATATTTGCTTATCTGGTTACTTGGCTAAAATAGGTATTAAGGCTATATCCTAGAGGTCACATCCTCTTTGATTGCCCTTAGTAGCTGAATCCATAACAGAGCAAGGTACAGAAATTGAGTAGATTGTCTTAAGAATTATAAAGGAATATATGCTGCTTTATATACTAAATGTCTGGGTAGCAAATCCTTAGACCTATGAGTAATAATAGGCATAATGAGTCAGTAATGACTACAGAGTCCCTTAAAATACTGCGATATCATCAGCAGTATCTAGTAGCATAATTGGAGTGACAGTGATCAGTTAGCTCATAAAATACATGAGGAAGAGGTGCATAATGTAAGTCAGAGAGTACAGCCTCAATAACAAATGTTAGATAAATAATACTAAAGAACTAGTTATATGGAATGCAGCTATAGTAAGGGCAAATGACAATACTCCTCCTAGCTCAAAATGCAATATGAATCAAGCACCAAACTGTATGGGTAAATAATTGTGATATTGTTGGAATTTAATAGTATCCAGACTTTTTGTGCAGATGTCAGCAGAGTTCTTTTCAGATTCCACATAAAATAGTTCTATTTTGCCTGTCTCAACAAGTTCACGGATGAAATGCCAGTAAATTGTGACATGTTTGGACTAATGTTCAACAACCGGGTTAGAGGCCCAGAAGGTTGATCCCAAATTGTTACATATGAGATGTAGAGTAGACTATTTGAACCCAATCTCATCTAGCAGCTGATGGATCCAAATCAATTGACAAGATATCTCGCACATAGTAACATACTTGGCTTCTGTGGTAGATAGTGCTGTGGTGGCTTGTCGGTGACTCAACCAAGAAACTGGTCTATTGGCAAATAAGACTAAGTTGCCAGAAGTAGACTTGTGCATAACAAGATATCCTGCAAAGTCAGAATCAGAGAAGTCTTGAATGGACTTCTTTGATTGCTTATTAAAAACGAGGTGATAGTGTTGCATACTCAGAAGATAGTGACATAAGTATAAACTGTGCTTATAGTACTCCTCTGAAGGACTAGCCATCTGCTGACTTAGTTTTATAACAGCATAAGTAATATCAGGTCATGAGCCAATTATGAGATATATCAGGGATCCAACAAGTTGTTGGTACTTCTGGCAGAACTCAGGGTCAATGGTACTCTTATAGGGCAGGAAGGCACATCTTGCTAGAAAAGGCATTTGAGTCAGCCTTGTGGCAACACCAAATTTAGCAAGGACCTTATCGAGATATAAAATCTGATCAACATAGATCTGCTTGTTCTTCTGGTCCTGTGAGATAGTTATGCCAAGAAATTCAGTAGTTTCTCCAAGGTCATGACATTCCCATTGTTCCATGAAGTTTTCTTTCATTTGGTAATAGAAGGAACACTTCTTGCCTATGAAGACAACATTGTCAACATAGATAAGGGTGATCATAATCAAGCCAGTCTTTGGACAGCAATTATAATATACTCTAGTATTGGATAGAGATTACTTAAAGCCTATAGCAAGCAGTGATTTCATCATCATGTGCTATCAAGCTAAGCTGGCTTGCTTAAGGCCATACAATGCTTTTTGTAACCTCCACACTTTATTTTGTCCAAGTGTGAATCCCTCTGGTTGTTCCATAAATATTTTTTCATCTAGATTGCCATATAAATAAGTAGTTTTTATGTCAATTCTTTCAATTTCCCAGTCTTTGACTGCTGCTAAGGAGAACAGGAGATGAGAAGTTTCATAGTAGACAACTGGAAAGAAAAGCTCATTGTAGGTGAGACCTTCCTTCTGTGAGAAACCTTTCACCACTAGTCAAGCATGGCAATGACCATCCAGCTTAGTGTTAAAGACCCATCTATTTTTGACAACATTAATACCCTTGGTAGGGCAGTCAACTAACTTGTACATATTGCATTTTCTGAGCACATTGAGCTCTTCAAGATATACCTTAAGCCATTTGTCATGCTCAGTAGGCAGCAACTTGGCAAGGTCCCAAAATTGGACTGGCTGTGGTAATAGAGAAGTTGCACTGGCCTTAGAAAGGCAGTAATAGATTAACTCCATACTACTTTCATGAATTAATTGGCAAAGCTCTTCCTCACTCAGCTCAAGCATGAGCAAATCAATATCAATGTTCTGCTCATGTACTGGCAGAGGAGGTTGCAGCCTGTCAGATGCATACTCATTCTCTTCTAGAATGCAATTACCAAGCCCTGCGAGGGGCATTAGGTTGGCTAGGATTCCATTGTCCTCATCTTGGCTAACCAAAAGGCTTGTACCTTTCATAGTCCTTAAGGATATTCTTTGGGTGTTGGCGGTTACCATAGATATTTCCTTCTCTCCATGAAACCTGAAGGGTGGTTCAATCATGGAGTTTTATTAGTGCCTCAATGTCCAGATAGGGAATAAAGATTCCTTCTAGAATGGGTATAGGAGCCCAGTCATCAGTACGTGGATTAGGCACAAGTACACCTTCCTCAACATCATTCTCAACCTTAACTTCTCCTGGAGGCCAAGATAGCATAGGTGGAGAGAGAGGTGGAGTGGGGTCCTTGTAGGATAATCCTAGAGAAGATCCTCTATTACCCATATAGTTTGGTACTTGATTCATATCACACTTTGAGCTAGGTGGAGTGTTGTCATTTGTGCTTACTATAGCTGCATTCCATATGACTAGTTCTTCAGTATTATTCATCTAATATTTGTCATTGAGGCTACACCCTCTGACTCATATTATGCACTATTTCCTCATGTATTTCATGAGCTGACTGATTACTGTTGCTCTAATTATGCTACTAGATACTGCTAATGATATTGCAGTATTTCAAGGGACTCCATAATCATTACTAACTCATTATGCCTATTATTATTTGTAGGTCTTAGGGTTTTCTACCCAGACAATTAGTATATAAAGTAGCATGTATTCCTTTATGTTTCTTTAGATAATCTACTCAATTTCTACCTTGCTCTACTCAACTCACAACAACTCTTACTAGCACTTCACCATCCTACTAACCTCTTTATCAGTAAGTCAGATCGTTCATCTGCTACTGTGTAAATACTGTGCTGTTCAATACTAGGATTCTATTGTTCTTATCTTGGCTGACCAAAAGGTTTATACCTTTTATAGTCCCTAAGGATGTCCTTCAGGTATTGTTGGTCATCATAAATGTTTCCTTCTCTTTGTGGAACCTGAAGAGTGGTTTGATCACAAAGTTTTCTTGGTATCTTGATATCCAGATGGGAAATAAAGATCCTTTCCAGAATGGGTATGGGAGCCCAGTCATCAGTATATAGATTAGACACAGGTGCAGCCTCCTCAACATCATCCTCAAAGGTGGCATAGGTGAAGAGGGAGGTAGAGTGGGATCCTTGTAGGATAATCCTGGAGAAGATCTTCTAGAAGAGGAAGAAGGCAGAGGTGACAGAGTCCGCTCTCTGGGACTAGGGGTAGGAGTTTGTGGACAAGGAGGTGGTAGCAGTGGTCTAGCATATGGCATACTCAGACCAGATGGTCTTAGAACAAATCTATCTCCAGAAGGGGGAGGATTTAATCCATTTCAATCATTTGAATTGCTATTATTAGATAGCAATTGGCCTTGGACTGTGATGGACATCTGAGGAAATAGAGTTTATCAAAGATAGTATGGGAGGAGACAAAAATAGAATTGTCCTACTGATGGTATATAAACTTGAAGTTACTACCATCACCTATATAACTGATAAAGATCATCAATTCTGATTTGGGCACAAGTTTGTCTTGCCACACCTCATCATATAGGGCATATAGGCCCCACAACTGAATACTCGGAGATGAGAAACATTAGGTTTCCTTCCAAACTATGTCTTATAGGGGATGACCCATTTTGGGCACTTCATAAGTGTCTTGTTATAGACATAAGCAGCCACATTGAAAGCAAACTCCCAGTAGCTAGCTGGCAGGCATGCTTCAAGTCACATAGATTGTGCTTTTTCTAGAAGTGTTCGATTAAAATGTTCAGCATACCCATTCTATTGGTAAATGTGTGGTACACTTGTTTTGTAGAGGATTCCTTTCTCAGCAAAGTAGTCCTTAAGTTCCTGAGACATGTACTCTCCTTCATTATCAGAGCACACTTGCTTAATACATTTGCCTGTTTGGTTTATCACCAATTCAGCATATGCCTTAAAGGCATGTATAGCATCTGATTTATTACAATAAAAGGAAATGTGCACAGAGGAAGGATAGTCATTAAAGAATATTATAACACATTTGAACTTGTGATAGGACAAAATAGGGAGCTCCTGAAGATCTGAATGGATCAATTCAAGTATCTCAGATGCACAAGATGTATTTTCATGGTAAGCCTTGTTTGGCAGCTTTCCAAGCATATAACCAGAACAAACCTTCTGTTCCTTCAGTAGAAGCACCGGGACAGATTCTGTGTGTTTTGGCACATAACCCAGAGCCTGATTGGATGGGTGTGTGAATCTTCAATACCAGATATCATAAGATGTGGGATTTTTGTTGATTGAAGCCAAAGAAAATCAAAGATCTCCATTGTGCAAGATATATATGTTCACAAAGTGAACTTAGTTCAAAGAAGTACTCTGGCAACATTGTCTGCTCAGGAATGGCTTACCACAAATGTCATGAATGATGGTCTTTCTATTTGACCTTTCTGTGATCAGACTGGTTTTATTTGTGATAGATCCGGTTGAAAGAAGTCTTATATCTAACTTTGGTATATGATATACTAGACAAAGGCACAAGGTCTGCCACTGAACTTTGCCAGACTCAAGTTTTACTTCTGTCTCTAAATAGACAGTGCCATAGGATCTGATAGAGAGTGTGGATCTATCTGCAATCTGTGCTGATCCGAAAGAATCTTTAACAACATCAATAAGATTCCTCTTGTTTGAAGTAACATTGAGGGAGGCACTGGAGTCCAAAAGCCATTCATCACATTTTACAAGGTTGCCCATTCATTGCACATCTACATGTGCTACTGCAGCTATGTGTTATTTCATACATGTTCTTCACTTTTGAAAATAGAGGAGAAAATATTATTTCTGATTAATATAATTGTACATAATTAAGTACATAAGAAGTCTGGCTATTTATCCAAGATTCTACATTGGTTGAGGTTGCACTCCATGTACCCAGTCAAGAGTCTCCTTGAACATCAGCAATACATATGATACTCCTGCAGTGATCTTCAGATTTGTGTGAAGAGCTAGCGAGATCTGGCTTACCTACCATTGTTTTATCTGAGTAATCCTCATCCTCAGATCCTATTGATACTGCATTCTTGTCCATCTTGATGGCAGTTGGAGCTGGGATGCTCACAACTGGTTTGGCTGCTGGAGTGGTGCCAAATAGCTCATCAACCTCCATAATGAAGGTGGCTATCAGAGGAGAGACCGGATAGGGGAGGGAAGTATTTCCCATGCATTTTTTGTATAGATCTAAGGCTTTCACCTTGGCAGCTGCATATGGAGATGGATGGCACCAGAGATCTTAAGATTTCTTCTCAGTAGGATTTGTTATCTGTGAGAGAAGGGAAGGTAGGAGAGGTACAGAGGACTACACCTCAGTAATAGGGCTGCAAGTACTCTTCTTTGGTTCAGTAGTCAACTTGGTAAAGTTGAAGTTGACTGAGTCCATCATGTATACCAGTTGCCCAGTGTCATTTCCGGAAGGAGCTGGTTGCCCAGTATTGATCTCATTAGCTTGGCCTTTATAGCTACCCCTCATACTACATTATCTCTTTTTCTTCTCACTGTCCTCTTAAGGCTGCTGCTGGCACTGTCCTGGGTGCTACTGCTGTTGCTGCTACCTCTGATAGCAAGGGAGCATACCTTGTGGTTTAACACTGGAGAATTTGTTTACTAACTGGTTTGCTTTGAGCATAGACCAGTGGTTCATGATTGCTCCTTGGACCAATGCAAAGGTGACAGCCAAGATCTGGGTGTTTACCATTAAGAAGGGAGTAATGATGTTCCAGACATTTGGAATGCCAGAAAAAAGGGTTATTACTTTGATAATCTCAGGGATGGCACAATTGCCATTAGTGTCAAGCTGTTCATAGAGAACAGCAAGCTTAGCAATCAGACCAAAGGGGTCCTCATTTGGATGGAGCCAAAAGGGAATTGTCCCAACATATTTCAAATATAGGCTGGAGACAGACTCTAGGTTATATGCAGTACAAAGGTGCACCCACATGCTATTCATGTCAGAAAGGTTCCCTTTGATTATCTTGGCCAGAAGTTTACTTTTAATAACCGAGTAAACTACCTGGTACATCTGGATGCATGCAGCATGTTTGATTGCCTCTTGCCCTATAGGAGGGGAGACAATTGCATAGGTGGGAACAAGAGTATGAATTTGCAACAATGGTGTCAGCAAAAACTTATCACCAATAACAGAGATACTGTCAGCTGAGACCAATGTAAGAGCATCCTGTATCCAGTCTGCCCACTCATTATAATTGGCAGTTCTAGAGAGAATGGGGATGGAACTAAGTACTATGGATATAGGAGAAGATATTATAGTCTAAAAATAGATGTAATTAGCGATCAGATTTGTGGGTGATCAGATCTGTGCCACTGCACTGTTCAAGCTATGAACCCATATAAAGAAGCCTTAATAGAGTGTGAAACGATCAAGCTGTGTTAGAGTGATGGGCTAGAAAGACCATGCTTTACAGAACTAGTCAGATCAGCTATCTACAACCCACTTGTAGCCAGTCATGGCACATGGAGAGCAGGCAATCCAGGGCCCATAACCTGTTGAACAGCACAGTAATACACAGTAGCAGATGGATAATCTGACTTACTGATAATATGGGTTAATGAATGGTAAAGTTACTAAGAGTTGCTATGAGTCAAGTAGAGTAAGGTATAGAAATCGAGTAGATTGTCTTAAGAATCATAAGGGAATACATGCTGCTTTATATACTAAATGTTTAGGTAGCAAACTCTTAGACCTATGAGTAATAATAGGTATAATGAGTCAGTAATGACTATAGAGTCCCTTGAAACACTGCAATATCATCAGCGGTGTCCAGTAGCATAATTGGAGCAACAGTGATCAGTCAGCTCATGAAATACATGAGGAAAAGGTGTATAATGTGAGTCAGAGGGCACAGCCTCAATGATGAATATTAGATAAATAATACTGAAAAGCTAGTTATATGGAATGTAACTGTAGTAAGTGTAAATAACAACATATACTTGGACATAATAAAGTGTAGAGGTTACAAAAGCATTGTATGGCCTTAAGCAAGCTGGCTTGGCTTGGTGGCACATGATGACAAAATCACTGCTTGCCATAGGATTCAAGCAATATCTATCCAATACTAGAGTATACTACAATCACTATCCAAAGACTGGCTTGATTATGATCACCCTCGTCTATATCAATGATATTGTCTTCATGGGCAAGAAGTGCCCCTTCTATTACCAAATAAAGAAAAACTTCATGGAATGATGGGAATGTTGTAACCTTAGAAAAACTACCGAGTTTCTCAGCATGACTATCTCACAGGACCAGAAGAACAAGCAAATCTATGTTGATCAGATTTCATATCTTGATAAGGTCCTTACTAAATTTGGTGTTACTACAAGGCTGACTCAAATGCCTCTTCTGGTAAGATGTGCTTTCCTACCCTATAAGGGTACTATTGACCCTAAGTTCTGCCAGAAGTACCAATAACTTGTTGGATCCCTGATGTATCTCATGATTGGCTCACAACCTAATATTGCTTATACCATTGTGAAACTTAGTCAGTAGATAGCTAGTCTATCAGAGAAGTATTACAAGCATAGTTTATACTTGTGCTGTTACCTTCTGAGTACAAGATGCTATTGCCTAATCTTTAATGGGCAATCAAAGAAGTCCATTTAAGGCTTCTCTGATTCTGACTTCATGGGAAATCTTGTTATGTGCAAGTCTACTTCCAGCAACTTGGTTTTGTTTGCTGATAGACCAGTTTTTTGGTTGGGTTACTGACAAGCCACCAGAGCACTGTCTACCACAGAAGCCAAATATGTCACTATGTGTAAGATATCTTGTCAATTGATTTGGATCTATCAGTTACTAGGTGGGATTGGTTTTGAACAACCTACATCTTATGTGTAACAATTTGGGTTTGACTTTCTGGGCTTCTAACCCAGTTGTTGAACATTGATCCAAACATATCATGATTTACTGGCATTTTATCTGTAAACTTGTTGAGATAAGAAGTATCGAATTATTTTATGTTGAGTCTAAAAAGAATTCTGCTGACATCTGTACAAAAAGTCTGGATACTGTTTTCCAACAATGTCACAATTATTTGCCTATTCAGTTCAGTGCTTGATTCATATTGCACTTTGAGCTAGGAGGAGTGTTGTTATTTGCACTCTCTAAGCTGTATTCCATGTGACTAGCTCTTCAGTATATTATTCATCTAATATTTGTCATTGAGGCTATGTCCCCTAACTCACATTATGCACCTCTTACTCATGTATTTTATGAGCTGACTGAATGCTGTTGCTCCAATTATACTACTGGACACTGCTAATAATATTGCAGTGTTTCAAGGGATTTTGTAGTCATTACTGACTCATTATGCATAGTTATTACTCATAGGTCTTAGGGTTTGCTACCCAGATATTTAGTATATAAAGCAGCATGTATTCTCTTATATTTCCTAAGATAATCTATTTGATTATTCTACCTTACTCTACTCGACTACACAGCAACTCTCTTAGTAACTTCACTGTTAACTAACCACTATATTAGTAAATCAGATTATCTATCTGTTACTATATATCACTGTGCTGGAAAACAACCAACTAGCCCAATAACTAATGGACCTTGACTCATACACCCCTACTATGTTATCTGACAAGCCACCATACCACAAACAAGACAAACAAGAATGGCTAGAAGGAATGAAAGGAATAGAGAAATCAGTGGCAGAACAATTAATGGAACCAAATATGGGGGACAAAGTAGACCACCTCCTAATCCATATCCCTGACTTCAACCCACCAACCAAGCCTATCATATTTAACCTACCTCAATCCTACCTCACATTGAAATAAGGAGAACAACTTGATAATAACTATTAGTAAAAAATAGTTCACAACTTAGTTGCAGCCAAAATAAATGACATCACTGTTGAAGTTTCGGACATATTCTAGAAATAGACTATGAGGTTATTATGATAATAATAGACTGATCCATTACTTTCCAGTAACTTCAATCCATAGTAACTTCCTATGAATTGCTCTGTATATGATAAGAGTCATAAGTACTTGATAGATTATTCTATATAGTACCAATGACTAGTATAATACATTCTGCAGTAATCCGCAGGTACTATGCCACAGTTAATAAGAGTCATAAGGAACATTCTATGTATTTCTAGTATTTTATGTAGTATGACTCACCTATGCTTCAATATGTATATAAACCCCATATAGCAGACCTAGTTCTGCATCTTGTTCAATCAAACAACTTCTTCATCATTGCTTATCTTCTTGAGTACAACACAAGTGTTGATCTCCTCGACTTTGACCTCTACACTACTGACACTGACTGTTTCATCAATAATATCTGTCTATCCAAACTACCTTTCTATAGGTATCAGATAGAAGCTTATTATCTTGGTGAGTAGACCTTATGTTCTCTCCCACTGCATTTACTGCTGCCTCCAGCAAAACAACTCGTTATGGTTGTTTCCTCAACAATCACCACCTTCTAAGGATACACTATGGCTTTCTTCAGAGGAGGACAAGACTGTGCACCCTTCTGGATTGGATGCAGACATCACTCAGGAACCCCAATGATTGGTCCTACTAAACAACAACTTGTCAATGCTTTACACAAAGAGAAGGATGCCAAGTAATCTACTATACTTCATGGGGTCATGAATGTAAAAAGGGAGGTATTGTTATGAACTATAGATAGATATTACATTTCTATCATGTACCTATAGTATTTATTATTCTCTTGTATTAGTTTTACCTTCTGTTTCACTTCATAAGGCTGTACTCTCTCTGACTTGTTCTACCTCTCTTCTATGACTCCACTACTCTGTTCCTTTATTATTAGAGCTCACCATCAGTATATAAAGTGTAGTGATACTTGATGTATTCCTTATACTTTACCAATTGTATCATCCCTTCCTTTTTTCTCTACTTCCTTGTCTTTATCCAAAGACTTGCAACCTGAGTCCTAGACTAAGGTTGTAACACATAAACACCACATGACTTTTACAAAAATACTCCCTATGGACCAGTACTTGATTTCCCATTTTGTTGCTGACTGTATGGGTCTTTCTGAAATTCTACCTATCAATAATATGTTTATGTACTTGTTTGTTTTCCTTACTTATTTAGGATAGCCCTAAGGTATATATAAGCTGGTAGATTTGCAGATAGAGTCTGATGATTGTTGTACCATAGCTAGCAAAACCTGAGTAAATCAGGTGCAAAGACAAAGCCTCTTGGATATGCTCTTGTGTACCTTCATGACCAAGTACTGATCTCAGATGACTGTTTTACTGTAAGTCGATATTTCATCAATATGGAATGTGTAATATTGACTTGTCAGCCCAGTGAGCACACCCGTAGGCCATCAGAGTAATATGCTACGGTCGTGCCGAACAAGAATAGTACCAGAATGTGTAGATTTATTGGGCATCCTCTCCCAGATTGGGTCGACATCTGGCCCATCAAGGTCTCCCGCTCCGTCCCAGCCCCAGCACCAGACTACAAAAGTATAAGCAGGAGCAGCACCACTGATGGCGCGAGAACTGACCATATTCGGGACCAGCAACAAAGTTGAGCTCCTGGCTCTCTTCCTCAGTGAAGAGACGATCATGAGGTCCGAACCAAGAGCGGTCTTGAGGGTCAGTGCGTGGGTCGTCGGGTAAGCCACCTAGACGCACATAACCCCGGATGGCAGTGAGATTTCTGCGTGATGGGTGAATGATATCGAATACACGCTAACAGAGTGTAAGTTAGCAGTGAGCCCAGTGCCAAGGGTAATAGCAAGGTACGTACGCTATCGTATGCGAGTTTGACTCGAGGCACCATCAAGATTCGACCGTACCCAGCTTCCCAGTAGTCGTTGCATATAAGGCTACATTCACTTGCACTGCATTCCCCCTCAGTAATTCTAGCCATGCGGAAATGGACGTGAGGATATGAGTAGAAGGGTGCGGGGTCCAGGACAGCAATGCCGTTCCAACAGCTCTGCACTTGAACCGGAAGATGGCGTTGGAATCGCTGAGATGACTCTTGGTGATGGAATATCCTCTCGAAAGGAGCATTTTCAAGAGCGGTGCCATTAATATCGCGAGCAACCCAATTGTCGTAGAAGACAGGGGCAGCTATATCGGAATGATACATGTAATCTGCAGCACAGGTTATACCGGCATTGTTTTTTCGAGACTGCCATATAAGCTCGAGGAGATCGTCGACGCAGGGTAAGATGTCATTCATGAAGACGATGGTGTCAAAGAACTCGTTCTCGGCGTCGCGGAGTTCATGGAGGGGAACAAAGGCAGAGTTGCGAACCTCGGCGAGATATTCGATGCGGTGATTGAACTGACCCCTGGTGCGCTGAGATGTGCGGATCATAACACGCATGCCGACGCTGCGAGTTAGCGCATCAAAGATTCGAAGGAGAGCCTTTGTCTGGTCGTTGGAACCGTTTTCGTAGATGGAGACGAAGACGTTGTGATAGCCTAGAATGGATGCTACACGGAAAAGAGTGGCGAAAAGGTCCGGGATGACGTCGAAAGAGTTGTAGAGGTTGATTGCGAAAAAATACTTATGCTCCTTGTTGGAAAGACCAGAGCGCCGGACATGGAGGTGGTCGTCATTTGGAGAAATACCCAGGAGGGAGCCAATCCAGGAGCGATCTGAAGGGGGAGTGAATCCGATGAGGGGTGAGTAGCGGTCGAGGACCTGCTGGATATAGAGGGGCTGAGAACTGCGGGTGCATTCTTTGGTGTAGTGGGGGGAGAGCGTGGTAAGGAGTTCAAGGATGCGTTCTCGCTGGGCTGTTGTTGGGAGGGGAATTGGCTGGCGGGACTTTTGGGTGCGGGACGGGACGTGGCCACTGCGCCAGATGGGGGAGGACGACTGGGAGGGATGAGAAATGTGCAGCGGGGTGGTGCGGAAGACGTACGGAGGGCCACGGCACGAGACTGGCGAGGAGAAAGCCGAGGAGGACGCCAACGGCGACGGCAGCGGGAGTGGGCACTCTGTGCATGTTGGAGGACGCCAAGCCCCGCATTCCCACGCCCCCTCCCTCTCCCCATGCACCATCGCAAACGCAAGCTCGGCATCTCCTCGCCCCCCACCGCACACTCCCGCCCAGACGACGACAGGCATGCCCCCAACTCCTCACGCACCCTGGGCGTCGCCAATCGCATCTGGCTCGTCCTCATCGTCCTCCTCGCCACCATCCTCCTCGTCCATCGTCTCCTCCCCGGCCACTCTTCTCCTCCCCTTCCCTCCTACGCAAGCGCAGATCTCAAACCAAAGAACTACTTCAACACCCCTTCCTCACCTCAAAACCCCTTCCCTTTCTGCCCCGTCAATGGCCCAACAGACTCCCTTGCCGCCAAGTATGGCCCTGGTCTCCTCGCCCAGACACGAAGTAACTTGGGAACCGGCCATCGCATCCAACGTGTTCTAAAGAGGGCTCTCTCGGGCCAGCCCGTCACCATCAGCATCGTCGGTGGCTCCAGTATGCGCCTCATCTTTCCCCTTCTTTGTCTTATTACTCATCCCTCCCTTCTAGTATCTGCTTGTCACGGTGCTGGCGACGATCCCGTTTCTCCCAAATGCTATCCCTCCAAGTTTTTTGACTGGTGGAATACCATTTTCCCCCACCCCGCGACAGAAATTACCAATGGTGCCATGCGCCGTACCAGCTCCGACTACTTCGGCTTCTGCAGCGCTCACCATATACCCGACATCACAGACCTCGTTATCGTTGAGCTTGATTCAGACGATACCCCGTACGTGCTTCCTCGCTGACCACAAATCTTTCGGATCTCATGTTTACCTCAGGGACGAGGAAAAGACCAAAAACTTCGAGTTTTTGATCCGTTCTCTCCTCAACCGACCCGATCAGCCCGCCGTCCTCGTCCTCGGCCACTTTTCTACTCAAGTTTTCCAGGCTTACGGACTCATTGGTCCCGACCATTGGCATGGCATCGTTTCTCAGTTCTACGACGTCCCATACCTCGGCACAAAAGGTCTCCTCTATAGTGATTACCTCCAGGACCCCAAGAGTATCAAGAAATACTACGCTGATCCAATCCTCGCTAACTCCGAAGGTCACACCCTTCTTGCCGACGTCCTCATTGCGTACTTCCAATACATGACCTGCCAATTTTGGAATATAGCGACTGGGGAAGAGTTTGATCCCAACCATACTGACAAGTCCCACGGCCTCCTTGGAGGCATTGGCCAGCGAAAGGGCGTTCCCGAGCCTGGAACTGAGCAAAATGACGACGCCGATTCCGATGGTGAACGCTCCAAACTCGACGCTTCGCACAAAGTCTCCGATCCCGGTCTCAAAATACCTCCTGGTCTGACGTCGACGCGACCCAATGGGGAGAAATTCGAAGAAATTGCGCCCTATTGCGTTTCAGCTAACGATCTCATCAACCCTTTACCGCCCTCGATATTCTATGGTTCTGGTTGGTCTACGTATCATCCATCGTCATCTCACGCACAGCAAGATGCTGAAGGCGGTGCGACTGCTGCACATTACTTCTACAGCACCCTCCCCCAAAGTAGAATCCGTATACCGATCATCGTAAGCCATGGAGATGTTGGTATCTATTACTTGAAGGAAGGAGGAGACAGACTAGCGGATGGTGGAAGCCAGATTGAGTGCTGGGTGGACGACAACTACCCTGGCCGTAGAGAATTGAGCAACACACTTGGGGAGGGCAATGGCATGCGCGCTACGTGAGTCTTACAGATCTCGAGTAATTCCAACCAAAATTTACAGTCCCGAGCAGACTTACAATAATCGATCATTCTGTTTCGCGAGGTTCTCACTTCGTAGAATGCCAACTTATGGGAGAAGAAGGGAGAGGCGTCCCTATGTTCAGAATAGTTGGCATTTTCGCGAATTAGAGCTACATATGGGCTTTTGAGTACACTATATCTTTTCAATCGACCGTGTTTTGACTCCACGACACGGTGGTGTCACATCACGCGGTGTGACATGCTCCCCAATGAATTTGGCCTGTGCGCCGTTCTTGCAAGAGTATCCTCGACTTCAAACTTCGGATCCTCAGAGCCCGCGTCCGTGCACCATGACGATACCCGAACACGGAAAACGTGCCGCTTCCATTACAGATGGTAACGCTGATACTCACAATCTACTATGATATCAACTAGTATCCTGGCCGTGAGTCCATCCCGCTTCATGTCAGTCTCCCACTCAGGCATTCCAATAGGGCTCTACCAGGCTGCCAGTACCACCCTTTCTGACGCCGCAAAAGAACACTCCGCGTGCAGACCACCGACCCAAACATCAACAGCCGTAGCACAGACAAGATCGCAAAGTCAAGAATCGTCCTCAACTGATCCGACCAACACCTGAGTATTTCCGTAATCATGGCAGTGGGACCAACCATGTAGATCCTCCCATCGATGGCATCAAGAACAGTCCTACTATGAGACAAGGCGCTGCCTCCTACCTTCCAATCCCTGTGCAAGAATACGAAGAAGTTGAAGGTAAACGAAAGTTGAATAAACGACCACGGAAGAAATCAAAGAGAATCCACTCCCAAAAACGGACTACACGTAGCCCCCAGGTAGATATCTATCTCACTTTTGCTAATGCGTGAACACCAACGGTTACACAGGACACCATCCTAGACGGAACTTCCCATGAGAAGTCTAAAGAAGTGGACATCAAACTGGTACCCCAGTCTTTCAAGGTGAGCACTTTCACCTATCACATTTCTCTACTTGACTGACTCTGGCGATAGCCGCCGACACCACTGCCACCTAGTTCGCTAAATGGAGAGCGTGTTATACAACCCCAGGAGAGGTTACCCGCACCCTCGAAAAGGGATAAGGTGATGACAATGGACACGCTACTACAAATACAAGGTACGGTGTAAAGTCAAGAAACCTGTTCAACTATCCTCTGTCTAACGATCGTCTCCTCAGTCTGCGACACGTCACCCCACCGTCACTAACAATGTATACCCACCATGGAAGAGAAGTCACATTCTTGTGCAACCTCCCATCCCGAGTGTCAACTCTAGTGCCTACATCACAGACGCCTATGTAATGTCGAGTAAACATTCGACCATACGCTGCCATCGCTGCCGATAAAACTGGAAGGAGTTCCCCGGAAATGCGATCTTTCCAACAACCAAAGCCCGACGTTCAAGAGCCCAGTAACCCTGAAATAGCCACAGAAAGTGAGACGGCACCCATTATACACCAATACCTGGACTGATGATGGAACCTCTGATGTCGCAGGAAATTTTTCATTGACAGATTCCCGCCACTCGACTGCACTCGCAGAGCAAGCTCTTTGCGCCAAGATGTCTCCCGTCAGACCAGCTCCTCAACCGAGATGCTTCCAGAGCATCAGTGGTCCTGGGGACCCTGCATCTCATGCCTACACTGCCGGACCACCACGGGTGGAACGCCCTCTATTAGCGCCCGTAACGGCTTCCGTCGAAACACTTGCCGTAGCCACTGGATATCTTATCGGCTGCCTCAGCGAAGCAGGAGCTCAGAAGCCTTACCAATCGATTCGTGGAGATCTTCTCAACCCGAGCTCGAAGCATCTTCCGTTGCTCAAGCCTGGATATGTCTGATCCATGTCTTCTGCGCTGTCAATGAGAACCACAGTACTGAGGAGAAAGGACAAAGTGGACTCTTCTGGTGCGAACTGTGGCTATACTTTCCGTTGCAACCCAAGAAACCCTCCCCCGCAGCAAGCGAAAAGCTATGGGAGCTGATCTTTCGCTATCGCAGATCTCACCACGTGGAACAACAGGTACGCGACCTTCCCTTATGCCATCTTGGGCATTTGTCGCCCAGATCATTGGGCAAAGTAGAATCCCACCAACAAGTCCCAGGCCCCAGATACGGACGAAGCAAGAAGATACATTTATTGTGACTTTAGTCTCCCAATGCGAATACCTGATCGACCATTTTGGCTGGCCTGTTTCTGACGTCTTCCCAGTTTTAAGGCTACTTCTTGATATTTTCCGTGTCCGGGGATACACATACTTGATGCAGGAAGACTTCCTGTTCTCTGCCAAGAATGTTCCCATCTACATGGATCTTTCCGCTTCTGTGGCATCAGACTTGGACACTGTATTAAACTTGATGAAGAAATCACATGATGCTGGAGCCCATGACTTAAAACAACCCAGTAGAATTGTTTCCTGCTTAACTCCAGCCTGGATTCTTTGTATTTCTCACCCTGGCATTGAGGCACCCCATGAATGTGCTTCTGTATACCACTCTTTCTCTGCTATTGCCCTTGTTATTCACATTCAACTGCAATCAATGTGCAAATCACTTGTTCATCCATGCAGCAGTACTGTCCCTTTTGAACCAACCGGTGATGCATCAATCCATGATATGATAATCAATGGTCTTGAACTTCTTGGTCGTTCCTTGATTAATAAGAATACAGAGATTCAGCTCTACTCATCCCGGGTCACCTCGATTGTGGAATACACTGCGTCCGAATACAAACGGGTAAAATTGTTGACGAAGCATACCCCACATCGAAAGTCGAAGCAAGTACAAACCGTGGAGTACGTTGCAGGCTCTCTGTACCAACTTGGGCTATCATTGTTGAAAGCTTACGCAGAGGTGGAGAAATACCCCGATGCATGTGTTCTTCATGAGTCGATTATTCGTGTATGTCCGTGGTTTACATTTACTGACTTACACCAGATGACCTCACTGCACACAATTCTCTATAATGACAGACGCTTCAAACTCGCATCATTGGGCTATTTTCAGAAGCTGTTATTCCTAGGGGTAGCCAAGAGTGCAGTCGAGAAACTATCGCGAGCCAGCTCAAATGGAAACTCAACAAAGATAACTCCTGAACTGGTTTGTGATAGGTCAACCAGTCCCATGCGCTGACTTATGGACACTTGTAGATATACTGGCCATGCGTTGATGCTTGCAAAGCTCGTGTCATTCATTTACGTTCAAACATCAATTTATCCATAGATTCAAATGCATGACTGCAACATTCTTGGGAGTTAAGGTGGTGGATTGAGTTTGTCTGTGGTGGAGTACAAAATTATCAAGGTTCTGGATGTCCGCAACTCCATGCTTATCTGAGTAAAAATACTTTCGGGATTGTATTCTGTCTTTATCTCCCACCTGTTGGGGTGTAAAAGAGGGATGGATCAGAGTCTACGTGCAACTCGTGAGCTATGGTGAAGTTGCGCGGAACAAGCTGGTCCAGGTGGTTTTTTTGATACCTTCAGGTCAGCAAGGTCTGATCCCTACACAGCCGCGAGCGTGTGAAGATTTTAATGAAATCACTTACAAGCTTCTGCACCTCAAGCGAGTTGAACTACTGGTATGACACCGAGGTTGCACTTCGAAACCCTTTATTTGACAATACCAACAAAATTCGTCCCATGAATGGCCACTCCGCTTCTTAAAAGGTATACGACAAGCACACTCCACCGCGATCTAAGTGACACAGGCATCTAGTTTCCCTGCACAACATTGATTATCATTTACATGTCGAAACTCAAGATGAGCGGGTGGGAAACGGTATCGACCTCTGCCTTGTGTTCCTGAACACGGCAAAAAGCAACGTCCAGGTGGGATGCCTCGCCATCCAGTCCATTCACGACTAATAACCCTGGCGTAGCTCCTCAGGTTAAATCCTTCCCCCTTGAGCATTCGCTACGCCAAGAGGTGCATGCACGTCATCTCCCTCTTCAAAAAAAAGGCCGAAATTCTCGAGAGGAGCCATCGCCTGCGTTCGTTCCTGAAAAACTGATCTCAAACAATCATGGAATGATATCGAGTTCCTGGGCACGTTAGCGGCGCTGGGCCATCAGCCCAGTGTGCGAATCGCCCCCTACATATAGTACCTATCTAGAAACAATCTACTTCTAGTTAACAATGCCAAGGATCCAATCACTGTCTCACCTCAGTCCGGATCACGGACTGAAGAGAACTGTCCGATCAAAAATGCCATGTGAACAGCATGTTAGGCCTCTTCCGAAGAGGTCAAAAGACTAGTGTGCTCCCAACCATTTTTGATTCATTATTCAATATGTCACCCATCACTCAGCCCAACCTCTCTCCCACCATAGGTGCATGGCTCATTGGTACCACTGCGTCCTCTGGTTGCGCAACGCCTTTCAGGATGACGAACGCAACTCTAGCTCATTTATGCTCTACATTCCTTTCTGTGACAGGCTACTTGGTATAACGACAATGCAATGTTGGATGTACTACTCGAGATTCATCAAAGACCCACCTTTTCTAAAAGTTCTGGTATGTCCACCTTTTATGCCGTGCTTTCGGGCCAGCTCCCGTCCTGACGGTGGCGGTGGCTACTAGGTGTTTTGTATTTGGTGAGGTACCAAGAGTTGAATAGAGTCCCGCACTCATTGTCAAACTTGCTTTCAGGTGCCTCGAGGTCGCCAGAACAATGATACGCCTACGGGGCGGATACTTCTATGCAATTGAACATTGGGGCGATATTCCTGCTATATTATCACCAGTTTGGTTGGTCTGCCTTAGTCTCCTAAAGCAGACGCATACTACGTATGCCTTATACCCGCACGCAGGGTATAAGGGTCTGCCTCACTCTGATCGAGTAATTTAACGTTGATTTTTGTTGTGGTGCAGGAGTCTCGAGGTGAGCGGTTCTGACTGTTTTGAAATACGAATCGGCAACTAACGGACGGCCATTTCAATCTACAAGGCGATGGTCCTCTTAACGGTGATTGTGTTCACCCTAATCACACTAGACCCGTTTGTCATTGACCATTACTTGTAGGCTCCCATCGAGCTACTGGCCCATATTTTCTTTGCCCATCAAGTTCGAAAGGGTATGTGGACATCAACCACCAATCATTCGCTTGTAACAAACCGGCACCAGTTACTCGGGAGAAGTATCGCATTCTATTCTACATTATTGTATGTCCTATTTTCCGATAGCCCTGTTTAAACGAAAAAAAAAACGCACCTCCTATCATTCATGACCAGATTGTCTTCTCTCTGGGAGATTTTGGTGCGTTCTCCTATAATTATCGGAAGGGATGATGCTGATAGGAACTCGCAAACAGGATTCAGCATTTGTAAGTTCCTAGTCCTTCGCATCCGCGACGCGTTTTTTTCACATTCTAATCACATTCAAGCATCATATGTTGCAGCGTAAATATACACCCAGCAATACACGGATGATTGAAAGAACTAACAGCACTTTCAACAGGGTATCAGATGGTACGTTCGCGGGTATCGTTTTCGGCAAACCTAGCGTAAGTACACACATCACCACCTTGACAGTTTCAAGCCATATTCACTTTACTCATCCTAGCATATCGCTACTGCCGCATTGGGATGTTCTATGGTCGCCGATTGGACAATCACGATATCTCTTGTTTCGTTTCTACGAAAAAATAAGATTCATAAGTATGCCTCGGTCTCGATATCCAATTTCTAGTGTTCTGTTTGCGGAGTATTTCTTATTTCGAAGGACGAGAGCGCTAATACAGATTCTGATGCTGTATGCCGTCAATTTCGGTTTATTGATTAGGTTAGTTGAAGTAGTGTCCCTCGGTGCGAATCAATTTTTTGCCTAACGGTGGTGTTTTTTAGTCTGACTGATCTCGTCGTGCTTATAATGGTAAAAGCAAAAAAAGAGGCTTTCGCTGTTATTGAAAGTGACAACTTTCCTCACAGGCTAACGTGAAATGGCCTATGGTTAACCTATACCAAGTTAGTGTTTTTTGAAGTTGTAGGAAACTGTAAGTACCTTTGGGGGGGGATTCTGCATCTTGGAATCCTGACTTTGGATCACTCGTAATTTTTCAATTCAGTTTACGCAAACACCATGCTCGCATCGTATGTGTCTTCTATCTCCTTCACAGCGAAAACGTCACAAACTGAGCAATAACCTCTGGATACCTCATGGTACAGTCTCAACTCGCGCATGCTTGTTGCAGAGCACTTGTACCGTCCCGACAACCTTCACTTCACATCAATCAATGCGCCATCGGCTCATCTCAGCGATGCGTCGCTATCATTAGCTGAGACACATTGTCAGGTGAGTAGAGGTCATTGTGTCGTACCTGGCGCTGACACCGGATTAGGTTACTAGTGAAGGTGAAAATGGGGGAAATTCTCGTGGTGGGAATAATGTATAGGCCTTGGCGAGCGGACGGCGTGGTCCGGCTACAGGAGGTCGTAGGCATATGGTTGAGCCGTTTACACGACGAAGCCGCGCCGAAAAGCGTTGTATTAATGTCTATGGGATCCTCGGAAGAATCACATATAGACGGATGTATGTTACTCTATCTGGAGAGGAATGATGCTGGTTAATCATCGGATTAAGGAACTATGCAACGAAGATTAGGATACACTGTTTAAAAGAAGAGGGTATGATGAAAACTCATTGGCGGATAGGAATAGATATATGTGAATGGGCCAATACATATTCAGAATAGTTGACTGAAGAAGAGTCGATGAATGATAGTGGCAAGTGGGGATCAAGTTCCAGAAAAGACAGAATCAAGGCTGGCCTAGAAGCAGGACATAAAGGACAAGCGCGGAAGAATGATATTCCATGAAGCACGACCTCAGAGTCGCCCAACGGGTGTCTGAGGCCTTGAAGCCATTTTCTTCCACCAACCCTTGACGCGACCGTTGCTACCACCGCCGAGACTCTTTGATTCGGCACTAAGTTGTGAGCACTGCGAATGTATGCTGTGCGACATGGCAGCTGAGCCAGAACTTCCAGTACTGCTTTCGGTGCTATAAACAGAAGCGACTTCCATGGGCCTGGTATATTCTGGCCGCGTGTCTGGCGGCAGATTCACCAACCCCAACCCCAGTGAATCGATTGCATCTTTATCTCCGCTTTTAGTCTCTGATGAAGACGAGAGGAGTGGTGGGGGGACGTATACGGTGAAAGGGCTCTCGCATCTGCTCTCGGCGGTCCTGACAGGGTTGAATATGGCCTCGATCAGGGTCTCTGTGGTTTTAGTGCCATAGGCCAAAGGGAGGCGCTCAACATCAAATGCGGGTGCGGGATGCTGTAAATTGGAGTCTTCGGGTACGTCACTATCGTCATCGTCGCGTGGAAAGCGGCGCTGGGTCGACCAGGAACGTTTATTGGGGCACCTTGTGCCGAATAAGTCTAGCTCGAGTTCTTCTTGGTCGCGATAAGGGCCATATAGATCGATTCCGTGGTGGACGGGTTGAGCCCTTGTGCGATGGCGTTCGCCTTGGAGGTATCCGGCGAGTCCATTGAGAATCTCGCCTTTGGGTAAGGGTGGTGGAACATAGTGACTTTCGCCGGAGATAAAATCGAGTTCAATTGTGAGCTAGGAAATTGAATGGGTGAGGTGTTGGCGGAAGGGGTCAAGGGGGAACTGACTTTAAGGGTGGCATTGGTTTTGCTCTCCCTGAGTAGATATCGCCTTTCAACCGGGCCATGACCTACGTATTCGGAGAGATTGAGATAGAGGGCGCCCAGACGGTAAACTTCGGAATCCTCGGGCTGGACACGCTGCATGACAACGAGCTTGAATGGACACGGAAGAATATAGCCGGTGTCACGGTCGACATCGAGGCGCACGACGGTTGATAGGGCATGGTTCCAGTGGACTGAATGATCTTTGAGGTCTAAATAAGGGGTGTAGCCACGGGCGGGGGTATTGTGGGGGGGAGGGGCGGATGAGGATGAGGTGTCGGCGAAGGAGGTTGGGGTGATGGGTGGGCAAAGCCTGGAAGCAGGAGGGTGCAGATGGAGGGTGGTGGTGGAGGCATTGGAGGAGAAGGGAGGGGTGGGGTGGGTGAGAGGCTCGGAGGGGGCATCGGGATGGAGAGGCGGTATGGCAGAAGAGGTGCTGGAGAAGGAGGGGAGACGAGTGGAGCTGGAAGAGTCTGTAGCGGTGGAATTGGTAGAGACGGCGAGGGAAGGGAGGGTGTCTAGAGGGTTGTGGCCATTCCTTGATCTTGTCTTGACGATGCCGAGGAGACCTGGGCGGTTGCTGACATGCTTGAACTTCCAGCGGACAGAAAAGTGGCCGTTGAGGAAAGGGACACTGTCGATCTGGTGGACGAGGACGCGGGTGCGGAAATAGGAGTGCTTTGGGATGAAGTGGTTGATGTGGGCCCTGAAGCCGAGGGGGGTGGAGGGTGCGGAGGGGTCGTTGAGGGTTGGTGCGCTGTGTTTCTGGGTGAGAGGGAGGGCAGGGGGATGCATGGGAGTGGGTTCATGTGGACAGTGGGCTGAAGAGTGTCACCTGATTCCCACACTCCTCCATGGCCTACCACTCCCAAAAGGTCGACTTTGTGTCTGGCACCACCGGGTCCTCACTCCTCCACGTCAATGCTCTTGCCCTTGCTGCACTCGTCCGTCTCTTTCTCCGCTCCCCTGCCGAGCTCACCCTTTCCTAGGCCTCTGTCGCCCTCTACGCCTCTCTCACCACCCGCCTCCCCACCCGGTCCCGTGGGTTTGCTGCACAATGGGCCCTTCTCGTCCTGCCTCTCTTGCTATCCATGACTATTTTTGCCACTGCTCCCCTCGCCCTCTCCGCCCTCGCCGCTGCACCAACTGCTCTCCTGCTCCGCCTACCCCGCCGCGACCTCCCCTCACCTCTCCCCTCCAAGCGTCCTCCCTCAGCCCACCGCCCACCCCGCTTCCCCTCCATCGTATCCCTAACCGTCTATCGGGCTCACATGATGCTCATGACCATCCTTGCTATTCTGGCCGTCGATTTTCCCGTATTTCCCCGCTTCCTCGCCAAATGTGAATCATTCGGAGTATCTCTAGTACGCCCTCTTCTCACATATCTGCCCCCAAACTCACCTTTCTAGATGGATCTCGGTGTGGGTTCCTTTGTCTTTTCTCAAGGCCTCGTTTCCGCCATTCCCTTCGTTTCCCAACCCCACTACCTTCTTCAGCCCACCATCTATAAACTGCGCAAGTCCATTCCCAAGTCCGTCCCTATTCTTGCTTTGGGTTTGACCCGTGTTCTCCTCGTTAAAGCCACCGGTTACCCTGTAAACACGCCTGAATTCACCCCTACGATATCCCGCTGATGATCGTTCAGGAACATGTCACAGAGTATGGCCTTCATTGGAACTTTTTCCTCACCCTCGCTTTCGTCCCAATCCTCCAAGTCTTCCTCCACCCAATCTTGGCCAAATTCCCCATTTCCCTTCTTGGACTAACCATTGCCCTTGGTAAGCCCCGTACCTCCTCCCCCCACACACAAATTAACCCTACCCTCAAGTCCAGCAACTCCTCCTCACACAATTCAACCTTCAATCTTACGTCCTCTCAGCCCCTCGCAATAACTTGATTAGCGCCAACAAAGAGGGCATAGTCTCTCTTCTAGGCTATCTTTCAATCCACCTTCTCGGCCTTTCCGCAGGAACAATTATCCTCCCATATTCACCTTCATATTTCCGACGGCACCAGCGAGCCATCAAAGTATACACCAATACCGGAAATAAACCCCATCATTTCGATCACCCCCCTCAAACCCGTTCTAGACAAGTTGACAAAACCGCCACCGAATTGTTTTCGTATACTTTCCTTTGGTGGATCCTGCTTGCCGCTGTCAAGTTATTACGCATTGGTGGAAAATGGGGTAGTGACAGTGGCGTATCCCGCCGTATGGTACGTAATTCACCTTGTTCATCATCAGTATCCTCAACAAAGTGTCACCCTAGGTCAACTTGCCATATATCCTGTGGATAGCAGCCTTCAACACCTCCTTCTTCTTGGGTTACCTATTACTCCTGGACATATTCTTCTTCCCCCAACAGATTCCTCACCAGAAGGAGCCCAAGAAACACATCGCCTCCCAACCTATAGCCAACACTGACAACACACCTTCACTATTTACGGCTATCAACCGCCATAGTCTGACCATCTTCCTTCTTGTACGTTCTCTCCCATGTGGACAAGCTGGGATTCACATGCTTCGATATACAGGCAAACTTGATGACTGGAGGTATCAACCTTGCAATTCCAACCATATACACTTCCAACATGTGGGCGATGTGTGTACTCTCCGTGTACAGTATAGTCGTCTGCGGAGTTGCCTGGAAATTGGAGCAGAGAAATTATATCTAATTTAGATCGGTATAATACATAATATACTTATGACTAGGTAAACATACCCCAATGGATCAGACGGTCGCCGCTACTGAGTCAAGAGTTACAGGCTTGAATGCCAGTGACGAGTCATTGGGTAACTGCGTCTGAGACTACAGTCCGTTCGGCAGTCAGCATGGAAAACACCCAAAACCACATCTACTGACCTCGGATGATGATGTCCAGGTTGGTCTAGAAAATTGCACCTATAAACCCGAAATCAGACCATACAACGATCCTTCCCATAGTCCCCACTGACCTGACTTGGGGTTCCGTTGCTTGTTGTATTAACTGACACTGTGAGTGCATATGCTGGTGGATGATTTAATTCTTCTGAAACCATATCTCGGGCGTTCAAGCTGTTCAGATTATCAGAACCCAGCCTTGGTGATAGTTGGCATGGAAACCTACCATGCTAAAAAGGAGTTGGCGTACACTGTTGGAAGATGAGGGTTGTCAGAGGAGCTAAGATAGAGAGTATTTAAGATTTACAGTTGCCTACGATCTCAAAGACGGCAAGTTGATAAAAGTTGAGTGTGCCCCAACGGACGTTTGCCTGGAATTAGGTTATGATGAGCGTCTCGTGGCAAAAGGGTATGATGGGCGTACGAGGATGAGAACTACGACATCAGCGAGGCTGATAGTTTTTGTGAGTAGAGATATTCCTATGAGTGTGGGGTTTTTTACCTGGTGAGTAGACCGAGATTGACAGAATAAAATATCAGCTTTTTGAGTAGGTGATTCGTCCTGTACGATAGTGGTTTTGAATATCTTATATATGGTTTGAATATATTAGATGCGCACCTAGGAAATGGGCTTTTATTTTTCCTGAAGAATTTGACGAGAGCGATTGTGATCAGCCAATCGGCGCCGATGGCACAACCCAGAGCTGCTGTTGCAAAGCGCTAAAAAAAAAAAAAAAAAAGGTATTGGGTATTCGGATTATGAGTGGGTGCAGGGACGACCCACAGAAGGGGTACCATGAAGAATTTTGATGTAGTCTGATGATAGCAAACTTTGAAATCGGCCGGATCAGTTTTTTTCGGGTTTCAGGGTTGCCATTGCGGAAGATACTCACGCAGTCACAAAAGCGGCTAGGGACGAACAATATTAGACATGCATGACGAGACCGAGGTGGGAAATGTGATATTTATATACGTACTAGTTCCCATTGCGAAGTCGCCCAAGGCGAATAGGGTCTGATGGAGGTTCATGTTAGTTTGACTCTACCTAACAAGGGAGAAGAGATACGAACAATGCTCATGCACAGCAATTTAGCGTGGCCGTATGTGGCTAAAGTGTATCATCAGTCAGAATATATCCTCCCCCAGAGTTAGAAGAATGCTTTTACTTTGCCAGACTTTTTGTATGAAAAAACCGTGGACGACAAGCTCGATCACGTTCTGGTAGGAAACATCAGCAACGGTATGAAGACAACGGCAATTTATGATCCTAACTGTCAACATGATCATGAGTTTCATGCTCCTGCATTAAATCAGACACCATTCTGATAGATATTGGCATCGGATACATACCAAACTGGCGCTTGAAGGGCCAATGGATTACCCCAGTGGGTCACGGCGTAGTAATACCCTCCGTGGATAGAGATAGCCGAGCGGAAAACTTCCAGGATCCTGTATATAGTTATAAGTCTCTAGCAAATGAGCGGTTCAAGTTTCTTTACCATACGAATAGGACCTGCGCAATTTGTGTCAAATTCTGAGCTTCATAGAAATGGATAAACGGACTAGGATTTTGAGGTACGCGGCATCTTGTGGATACTTTTGAAGGTATAGCCATGACTGTAGGGTAGTTATGCCTGTTAACCTGAGGTCGAGAGAGTGAGTATAGTTGCGCAATTGGAATGGAGGACACTAACCCGACGGAAGTTATGGCGCCGACAAAAAATGCGCCGATTGTGGGTTCGAGATCGATAAGTGGCGCCAATGGGCCGGAGTTGGGGGTGATAAAAGGTAAAGTGGTCATCGAGGGATGTAGACAAGGTCCCGGCAAGTATCAAAGTCATACTTATATTGCGAGACTCATAAATAGAGTGAGATCGGAGCGCTGTTCGCGATGGCGGGGGTACTATGAAATAAAATCAGGAGACCCTTGTTGTTGGTAGTTATGGATCAAGTAGTAGCCGGGTCTTTTATTGGCACAACAGCAGAGGGGAGGCAGTGGCTAAAGCGCCGAGCGCGTATTTGGTACTTGTTGGTCCAGTCTCTTTTATCTTATCTTATCTATGGACTTGGACCACGTGTCGGCTGGACTGCAGGCAGAGGAAATGCTCTGGATTTCTACCACTCCCCACCACGACTCCCAGACACCCGGTCATGGAGAGCAGCGTCAGCTCGAGTGCGTCTACGTTCAACATCTACAGGCACTTTGCAGACCAGCCGGCTGAGGCAGCACCGGAATCTGCGTCTGTCTCAGTAGCCAATTCATCGCCTTCAAGTGCATTGCCTTCTCCCCCAGACAGCCCCTCCTCAGATTCCGTCTCATCTTTCCCATCTGTCTCTTCTTCCTTTTTCTTTAGCTCGGCAGCTGCTAGTCCACCGCACTCTCAGCCTCAGTCGGATCACTTACGAGAACTCACCGAGGGCCTCATCATCCCCTCTCTTACCCTTCCCTCCGCAATCCGGCGCCCAACTGCGTATGGCCAGACGATTGGAGACTTGCGACTGTTGGTGCTTGGGAACCATGGTGCTGGAAAGACCTTTCTTACCGGCCTCCTGCTTGAGGACAACGGCGCAGTGGTAGAAGTCGGGAACTGGGAGGACGCAGATTACGGCAAGGTGTTGTATGCTTCGACGGATTGGATAGAGCACAGGGATGCGCACGGACTGGAAAAGTATGAGCCTACCCGGAACATTGAGATCATCGAGCTTCCAGGCTACAATCAGACGTGTGATGTATATTTGTAAACTTCTTGTACTTGGAATATCCCCTCTGACCCTTTTTCCCCAGGGCGCTGAACTTGTCAACAGGATCCAGTCCATCATCCACTCTCCGTTTCACGCTTTGTCCGAGGTTCTTCATCCCAATCGTCCGCCGTCGCCACTAGTTGCTAGTCTACTTTCATCGTCCTCTACACCTCTGTTCACCGCTCTTGTGTTCCTTTTACCTTCCGGTGCGCAGACCCTTGATTGGATAATTCAAGATCGACTGACCATCTCATGCAGCTCCTACCGCCCTTGATCGTTTACTGATCAAGGGGTTGAGCACCGAAATACCCCTGATTGTCCTTCCCCGCTTACATACACAACCCCAAGATCCTTCACTCATTGACAAACTTTCGTCTTTCCGACCACCAACAGCCGTAGCTCTACGTTCTGGCCTCTTTAGCTCCCCTGATACCCTTTCTCTCTTGCGCAGCGAAGCCACAGATCGCTACTTCAAATGGCGAGAAGTCGAACGCACAGCCTCCCAGATCAAACCCAGACCCATAGCACACTACGCAGAAGCAAACACTTCGACTTCTCGATGGGATAAAGCGAAATGGGAATCAGAGTACCTCGCTTCCTTTTCCCATGATGTCGCTAAGCGTACACGGAATGCCACCATCACGAGGCGGCAGGCTGCCCACCTCGACGTGCAGAATTCGGTTGACAATGACGATCTATTACCACAAGACTCCTGCGCACCTTTGGATCCTCTCCATCTACCATCGCTATTCTTATTCTCGATATCTCTTTTGAATCCACTTCGCGCGCGCCTCCGCAAGTCTATATCTGAATTCCTTGAGTCACTAGGCTCGGAGAGGAACATCAGAGTTGCCCTTTTGGGTGGGTTCTGTGTTGGATTGGGGGTTGGGGCACTCATCGCCAAATCTCAATAATCCCATGACCTCTGGTTTATTTATTTGTCATCCCCATCGGATTTATTTCTCCAGGCACAGATTGGTCTCTGTCTTAGGACTTATCCTTCCGCCATATCGTTACAGTTTCATTATCCGGCTGATATATACTGTATAGCCCATCTCACTTGTTTGTATTTTTTCCATTGTATCATATCACACCGTCACGTCATTTTATGCGGAATACGTTTGTAACATGCGTTGGTAACTTGCATCACCACCCTACAGAAAAGCCTATATATTTCCGTTGAGGATATCTTCTTTCTCCCCGAGATAGAATGCGGGGATCTGATCCAAAGGTGCGTCAACAATAACGGACTTTCCTCCTGGACCGAAATTGCGATCCGTCCACCTGAACACCTTTAATATCGCACACATCATTGGCGTTTGAGCGGTAACTTACCAGTGCTTCCATGTTGTTCCGGGCTGAGATTTATCAAGCTTGGGGAGGTAAACATTGCGTGTCTTGGCACCGAATTCTCCAACAGGAGCAATGAGGAGGCGGGGACCTGCACGTATGCACTCAACACATGTATCAACTACAGCATAAGAAGCACGAACCGAACATGAATTGATGGATGACGGCTGGATCGTTGGCCTGTGTGGCATTTTTTACAAAGTCATCCGTCATCGAAAAGTCAAAGTAGAGTGGCCGCATAATGGCTCGGCCACTTTTTTGTAGCATTTGGAAGAGTCGCTTGACGTATGGGACCAGTTGGTAACGTAGGGCGATATACTATCGAATGCGAGTGAGTATGGTTCATCATGGGAGGAAAGGAAGGAACCTTTTTGAGTATGATGAAATTATCTTCACCATACGACCAAGGCTGGGCGCAATCTGTTAGCGGATCGTAGGGGCGTTGGCGGAATTACGTACTTCATTGGGACATGGATTAGCGTGCGGGAGATTGGACGTTCGTGGTAGGTTGCATGATCGCGTCCTGGGAGTTGAAGCATTAGATTGAGCATGTCGCGGACCAAAAAGTGCGCTAACCCGTGAACCCGAGTCTATCGACACGATCAGCGGTTGACAAGTTGGGCAAAGTGAGCCAATCCTACGTATGGAAGGAAGACACCCATCGAAAACCATCGAACAAACAGTTCCTTTCCCTTTGATCAAAAGTCGGTGAACGTTATGATATAATCAAGCCCCAGGTACGTGAGGAGGCTCACGTCGTCAGTGTCAATGTTCAATCCAGCGAATCCTCCGATATCAAGCGTCCAAGATGAGATACCCGAAGCGGCGACGGTAACGCCGGCTGTAATCTGCTGTAACAGCACATCAAACTTTGAGTCCGTGTCCCCACTCCATAAATAAGAGCAGAAGCGCTGCCCTCCCACGAAAGTACTCCGAGTCAGGGACATGTATTCGCACGAAGTCTTAGAGGAATCTGTGTCGGTCAGATTGTGGAAACCCTCCTCGATGGCTTGTTGATGAAGCCATGGGTACATCTTTCCCGCTCCCTCCTGGGAACCAAGGAAATACTGAGTGAAGGCGCGGGAGTAGGGAATCGCGACGATAGCTTGGCCATTATTCTCATATGCCTCGCCAAGTGTTCCTCCTGCGGGGATTGTCAGGGAAGTGGTGGAAAGTCACCTTTGATTTAGAGCATACCATCCGCTTGATCAATCCAAAAATTGTGAATGCCTTTGGAGAAGTAACTATCATTCAAACGTTTCCCTATGATTGATTAGACCCTTGACCACCGGAGTCTGTTCTAAAGACATACAAAGGAACTCTCTTGCAGCAGGGTTCGTCGAGTCAACTGAGATAGTTCAGTGGCCGCCACAGCAAGAAACTCGGAGCGAACGAACTGAGTCTAGTATAGACTCCTTCGAAGGAATCCTGTACGCCAGATCCATCCCTGGTGATCGCAAGTAGGCCCTCCTGCTGAAGAGTGAGGTAATTTTCAGATAGGTCTTCCACACTTGGCCATAAGGAGACCATGAGCTCTGCCCCAGTCAGTCGTTTGACTTCTGCCGCCATCCCGGCAGGATCAGGCCAGACATCAGCATCAAAAGACCTTAATCAGGAGTGAGAGGCGGTCTCGGGCAAAAATAGTAGACTAACCAGTCCCCTTGGAATTTCCACGCGAAGAAATCTACATACGCACGTCAGGCCGTGTGCGCAATATGTATGAGTTAAGACACACCAATGACGATGAGAGAAACTGGGACTTGCTCGTCATGGAACCTTTGAGCTAGGTCCATGATCTGTGTCTGGTTGTAATATCTAAGTTTAGATTGTTGATAGCCCAGAATGAAATCTGGCGGGGTTGGCTGGCGGCCTAGGCTTATTAGCTCAGCCGATGGGGTACACCAACTCAAGACTACCTGTGACACCAGTGAACTGTTGTTGCAGAGCGTCGTAGTCCTCGGAGGGTGCCGCAGTGCTATTGACATCAGTAATCACTTGTCTGGAGCATGGCTACAGAGAGTGTGGGTACCCACATCCAGTAATCGACGACTGTAGCCTCGTCTGCAACGAAACGCGTTCTGAGGCGATCGAACTCTGAGACGAAGTCAGCCGGTATAAACATGTTCATCAATGCTAGGCCTCACCAATACGACCTTGGCCCGCGTAGTTGAAAAACATCAAGTAACCCTAATGGTGTGGTCAGTCTCAGGGATGACGTACAGTAAACTCGACTCCACCTTGTTGGACATCCATACAGGCAAAGTTACGTGTGAGTTAAAGTTTATGAGATCGACAACCTGACCCTTCTTGTTAACGCTGTGATCTTTACAACAGGCGTGCTGCCCGGTGCCGAAGAACATCTCGTCCGGGTCGGCGGAGAAGCTAAATTGGGCTTGGAATGACTGGCCGCGGATATCCTGAACGTAGTTACGAGCGTGTAAGGCTTTGGTATCGACAAACTCGCCGGTGAGGAGAGTGAGCGTTTCATCTGGTTCAACCCGGAAGAACGAAGTGACACCAAGCAATACTTGTGCAACGATATTTCCATTGCGAACGGTCGCATTGCCGTTAAATGGGGCTGTAATAGAATGCTCAAGCCCTTTAAAACTAGGTCCTTCAATCGGAGGGTCAAGAAGAGCGGAGGGTTCGCGGCCTGTGGGGTCGCGGAGAAGGCTTGCGCGAACGCGAAAACCGTGGTTTCCAAAAGGCTTCGTCGGTCAGTAAACAGCCTCAGAGAAAATAAGGAGAGCTTACCTGGATGTAAACGCGCTCGAAACCGTTTTGGAGTTTTACGCCTGTAGCGTTCGGCTTGAAATAATCAGTGGCAAGTGTGAGGGAAACTGGTAGTACTAGCAAGCCAAGAATGGGGCGTTGAAGCAACATTACCCCAGGTTGTGAGAGAGACGAGCAGTTCCAACATTTAAATCAGCTATTCTCAGCCACTGGCGGGCCGTTGAAAGAAGAGAAGCTAAGGCTACGAGTCGCAAGACGGGTGCATGTGACAGCAGGACGAAGCAGGGGAGTGCGAGCTTCTGATTGTCGTTTATATGACATGATAGGCATGTTATAAGGCGTGTAGCAGTCATTATACTCAAGCAGAGGGTCGAGAGCGAAGGCTGGTATTTGTTTCGGAAGACATCGCCAAACAACGATAACCAACCGGCTGGTCAGGCAGCTGGCTAGTTAATGTAATCAATGTCGCTGGAACACCTCTTTACCACCTCAGCACTTTCCCTTTCAGTCCCGAATACATCAATCGAGTTCCCTCCTTCTGGTCCGGCAGACGTATGGTTGCAATATCTGGCGTCTAACGCGCAGGAACGCCAGCAAGCCTTTTTCGGTGGGCCGTTTGTTTTGCTGAACTGGCGGCTCATTGACCAATTGTAGACGAACAGTTGCAGTCGCTTTTGACATTGAGGATTGAGCACCCCACTCCAGATGTCCCAGCGGACCCATGTAACCCGCCTTCAGCTCTGATAACATTCCTCGCTCATCTTCAGATCTCCCTTGAGGCAAGCTACATCTCATCCGTCCCCGTCGCTACGGAAACACCACAGACCACTCGCCTATCAGCACCCCCGCGAAGTGCATCGCTCGGAATCAAGTCATCTACTAGGGGAGGAGCGTATCATCCATCAATCCTTCCACCTACCACTCCTCATCCCACTCCTGCCACAGCTGACCACGATCGGAAGTACGTCGCAGCCCAGGGGACATTACTTCTCACTAGTATCTGGGGTCAAAATACTTCGGACAGCTCTCATGAAGATTTCGCGCTCATTTGGTCCGAGAGCGAGAGTGTTTGGGTTGCTGTTTATCGCCTTACCATGACTGTCTGTACGCTGGTTCACCTCCTCACTTTTAGATGGTATTAACATGTATTTTCAGCGTTCCTTCGGCTAACCTTCACGGAGCCTCTTCTGTGTCTTACTATATCTATCACCTTACGCGAAAGGCCTGTCACAACTTCCTCGACTAAGCATCCTTTTATTCGCTTCTTGAGGTCGTATGATACCGTGGCTATTCCAGAGTCGCCAACAGTTTTCGATAATGCGCAAACGCAGGGTGATGACGACAACGTAGGTGGATTTACGGAAGTTAATCTTCTGGAAGGTTTACTAGCTGGTGGGTTAATAATCTGGTTTGGGTTTGGGAACTTTTCCTCATCTAATATAGGTCCCACCTTCTCCAAGCTGGGACCCTCTGCGATCAATCTACCTTCAACGAGGCTCGGGATTGTTTCTCGACAAAAAATGTTTGCCCTACCACCCGTGAACCTCCCTACCCCCACTACACCATCCCCTTCGCCCGCCACTGTACGTGGAAAAACCCATCCGACGCTGCGCAAATCGTACCGCAAAACTCTCCAGACTGTCTCCGGGTTTCGCGTTCGCATGAGGACTGTGTTTGTACCCAGCGTTGTTCTTAGTTCTTCTCAGGAAGAGCAGCACAAAATGACGTCAGGGAATGAAGAAAGGACCGTTGTTCTGTGTGTCGAGATTGAAAACTCAGGGGAATCTGGACAAGGAATTGGTTTCGAGGTTGAACAGGTCGACGTGGCTATTAGTGGGGATGAGGCCAAGGCAACCTTAATCACATGGGGTCAAGAGAACTTCATTACAGGGGAAGCCGTATTTCCGCTGAAGATCGCTCAGTGGGCCCAGTATAATCTCTTATATGCTGTCACCTTCCTCCGATCACCTGAAGAGCTCGATGTATTCTCCTCGGCTCGTCCAATAGGCAACCATCCCCACACCGATCTACAACGTGCGGTTTCAATCAACATTCTCGGGAAGCCGTATCTACAAGCACAAAACTCGACTTTATATCCAACGCAGACATTCTCATCTAAATGGAATTGTGTTCTTGACCTGTCATCGCAACAACCACAGAGGCTCCGCAATCTTGACCCAATCGAGCCTTCGAGCATACACCCAGACGTGCTCCCCGAACCTCCGTCGCCTTTCCCAGCTTCTGGACTTCAGACCTCTAAACCCAACCCACTCACTGGGTTACTTTCAGACACGAGGCTCCCGCTTCTCGCTGGCCGCGTCCTCAAGTTACCTACTCCGAGATTTTCCTCAATCCCCATGAATTCGAATCCAGCAAGGTCATCAATTCCTCAGGCTGGTCTCCCAGGACAATACGGTCGTTCGCCCACGACATACAGTGCCCCGCCCATACCTGACCACGACCGACCATATCCTGGATTCTCTTCCCGAACGCAGACACCCCCCGCTTTTGATTCGCCCATGACACCAGCGTATCCTGCCTTTCCCCCCAAATCAGCCGTACCACAGACCCCAATGTTCCATGCACCCGTCGTATCCGAAACGTCCATCGGAGTCGCTGGCCCGAGTTTGGAGGCACGAAGACTGAGAGTATCAGTGACGGCGGGTGCAGAACCACCAACCCCGGTTCCCTACCATCCAGATGGCGGAGCTTTCGCTACCGGGCAAAGGTCCCAAGCAGGAGCATACGAGAGTGTCGATAACGGCGACACTATCGTCATTTCCGTAGGCTTATCGAATGTTATCCAGAGTGGTGGAGTCGGCTCAAGAGCACGTCAGGAGGAAGAGGAAATACCAGAACTCGGACCCGGAAGGATCTATCCTCTCGATTCTTTCACTCTAGATATTTTCGTGTTCAATAAATCAGAGCGGACAAGGCGACTTGAGATCAACTGTCTGGAGCGGCGAAGGAGAAGGCAGGGGGAAGAGAATGGTAGTAGCGGAGCACGAAAGAAGATGGGATACCCGGGTATTATCCCTATGGAAGGACGGGTACGAATAGGGTGAGTCTATTTGCTTTACCGACGTTTAGCTATTCTTGATCCTGACAGTTACAATAATACCTAGACCTCTACTTCCATCAGCATGTCAGTCAGTCCGGATGGAGTTCCTCGCGGTGTCGCCTGGTGTACACTCCATTGAAGCCTTGACGTTGACGGATGTCGAGTCAGCGTACTCAATCAACTTGAGGTAAGGTGTGACTTCATCCCACCCTCCAGGTATTTGCTATCGCAGAAACGCTGACCCGCCCCATTTTGCAACTAGATCTGTCATGGACGTTGTGGTTCATGAACCTGATGATTGAGGACTGCCGCTCATGGCCCTGTCTGATTCCCGAACATCAGAACCCGAGATTTAAGTTAATTGTCTTTCGCTTAAGTAGAACATTCGAGAACAAAGCATCTTTTTTTTGTTCAGAATTTTTGTGAACCCTGGTCAGTTCGGACCCGACCCACGCTGACAGAGATTAAGGGTGATCCTGTTTATTCGAATTCAAAAGCTCAATCCAGTTTAACGCTCCTATCCCTGTACGATCTGATTGCCGTCTAGTGGAGCAAGTGAATGCTCAAACTCCCGAGAGTAATCATTCAAGTTGAAGTCAGAGCACACGTTAAGTGAGAAAAGGTCCCGGAAAACATAGCAATGCGCATGTTGAGTTCTGCATCACGCCGTCGTGAGTATACTGTTACAGGGATAGGAAGGGGTATGCTTCCGCGCGGTCATATGAAACCGGACCACATGCCTGGGAGTTTTCACACACGACGTCAGGGAGTCTCATGCACCCACCACTCACAACCGCAAGCTTGAGATTGGATCAACTGGACAGAGCATAAATAAACATTTATATCAGAGCAGGACGGAGTACAACAACGAAGGCCACGTCCCAACATTTCACTCAAGGCCAACTAGTCCCAAAGAAGTGATAAAGAATGATAAAAAATATAAAAAAGGATAGAAGCGAAATGTAAAGGATAAAGCTACGGGTGTGGTAATAAAGCTCGGGTTTATGAAAGGAGAAGGAATACGATGGCGTGATAGCGGCGTGGCGAAGCGTGGGGGGGTAGGTCATCATTTTCGTTCCTTTCGGGATCTTTCAATGATTGCGTGGGATGTGAGGTTGCGCATGCGAAGAGAGAGCTTGAAGGAGTATGCAAGACTACATAATTATACCATGGAAGTAGGTCGACGAGTATACTGCATCTGCGACCCAGTCTTTGGAGGTCTAGGTGGGGGCCGCTGTGTCGGTTTCCGGAAGGTCTGGAAGGATGGAGAGGTCAGGGTTGTGGGAAATACGGGAATGGAATAAGGCTTACATGTCTCGACATAATCATCTTAGCCATGGACACAGGAACGTCTGTTTGGTACATTGAAGGCACTAAAAAGGTAGCGCACAATTTAGTCAAGGCAGGCGGTCATCGAAGCCGAAAACATACGGGGGGACTCAAAAGCGGGCCCAGCTCTCCGACCTGGCTGCCATGGTCGAGCAGCAGGTCGTTGCGATGCAGCAAACCCTACTCCCCTACCCTTCATGTCATTTTCGTTGACTTTTAGTGAGACAGGGAGTGTGGGTAGGTTATCCCATCTGAAGAAAGCCAATGCCCAGGATGATGGGGATGGGGAGGGGGACGACGGTAACTGTTGCTCTACGTTCTTTGGCCGTTCCTGTATTAGCGCGTGTTTCTCCTGCGAAGACGATGTCCGTGTCCGTAGAAAGAGTAATGCCGCCCTAATGACAGCTAGGAGGAAGATGGAAGCGAGGAGAGATAAGAGTATTGAGGTATGGTTGGAGAGGGGAAAGGGGACGTTGGACATATGGAGCCTGGTGGATAGCCGGATGAACATAGTGAAGGCCAGGGACCCAACGGGGGAGCGTTGAGTAGAACGGGGGCGACGACGACGGGAAGAACAGAGACGTGGTCAGCAAAACCAAAAGCAGCAAGCAGAACAGCCTTATACCTCTCGGCAGCTGCCGGACAGTCGCACCTGGCGACCCTCACTTTCCCACGTGGACACTGGCGATTCCTCGATCTTGCTCGCAAACCTCGGCAGTGCGGAACTCTTCCCTCCGATCCATCGCACAACCCGCAAGTCTCTTCAGTGCTCTGTCCCTGTTCTGACTCGCCCTCCTCGCCGGTGCTCCCCCCTTCTTTCCGCAATTGCAGATGGTAACATCACCATGGCATCATTCACACCGCTCTTACATCTCAGAATTAATCATTGAACAGATATCAAATGGTCAAGTGATCAACGAGATATAGGAGCCAGATGACCTGAACATAAACAACAAGCCCGATAATTAACCCAGAACACATTTCCCGTATTTCCCGTGCTTCTAGCAGCATGTGTTTATGGTCATAATATGGTCATTCTCCGAATATCATACGGTAAACGTCTGCGAATCCAGATGGCTCTGGAAGACCCAGCTCACAACCGGTCGCTCCCCTGAGCAAGCTTGTCGAAGGCGACTTACGCGATCACTGATTGAAACTCCGATTTCTTGAAGCTCTGGCGCGCAAAAGATCCGCTGGAAGCAGGATTTGAACCTACGCGGTGAAACACCAAGTGATGATCCAAATTCAAATCACTCGCCTTAACGACTCGGCCATTCCAGCATACTAAACCTTTCCAGCACACCTCACCACGTATATACCATGCCTCCATCCGCCATAGTAGCCTATCGAAATCCGGCTGCTAAAGGGTACACGCCCGTCAGTCCCCTTTACTACCACGGCCTTCAGCTTCGCTCTGCGTTCTCTGGTTCTGGTACTGCTGAAAAGAGGTTAAATCTACCTCCCAAGTATATCATCATTATCAGTCCTTCGATAAATCATATATCGAAGCCCCAGACCCTCAACGTCTTCGTAGCGGCAACCTCCTGACCTAGATGTTCACTAGCACGCTTTCATTGCTGTCACACAGACTCCCCATTTCATGAACCCATGGGCACAAGAATCACTATATTACGACCCATGTCCAAGCTTCGGGATGTGTGCGCTTGTTAATGATTACGGAACGCTGGGGAGGTGATTTATTGCGCGTCGATCCAAGAAGTATGACTTTCACGCAACCTTCTGGCGTCTGTTCGAACTCGTTCCAGCTCATCCATCCCGCCATTATCATGAAGGCTGCAAGGTTATACGGCCCTCGAGACATACGCGTGGAGGAAATTGACGAGCCTGAACCGGGTCCTCGGGAGCTCAAAATTAAAGTCAGAAAGTCTCGTCTTTAACTATTGAGGCATAATTTCACTCGACCTTGGTGTTTACCTGTGGGCGCAGGTCGCATGGTGAGGTCACAGGAGAGCGAAGCAAAAGTGACAACCTTACTTACCACAGCCGTACCCAACCTGAATTACAGGAATGCGTGTAAGTGATATGCCGAACCCTTCCCATACTAGTCAGCTCACACCGGGACAACATGTAGTGAGCGCTAACGATCTAGAAACGTTTCTGTCACCGAGCATCAAATTCAAAGCATGGCCGGCGCCGTTAGGCTATGAGTCTGTATCACAGCCCCCTACACCTATTGTTTGACCGAGACTGTGCTGAAGCTGTCTTCCCAGGTTCTCCGGAACGGTGGTAGCACTGGGAAGGGGAGTCGACACAGAAGAATGGCCGATCGGAACAAATGTCGTAGTGTGCGTGTAGCTGCTGACTTCGCTTGTGGATACTCACTAAGCGCGGAGCGGACAGTGATCCGCTGCTATCCTGCATGATCACAACGAAATGCAGCGCTTGTGCATCCGGACATCGAAACAGATGTCCCAAAGTCAACTTCATCGTAAGTCGCGGGTCACTGTATCCAAATTCCAAGGCTGAGATCACAGCACAAAAGGGAAAATCTGCCGACAGAAAAGGCGGTGGCCTTGCAGGATATGTCGCCGTTGACATTCAACATGTACATAAGATTCCCGATACGATTTCCCGTGAGTCTTAGCACTTCTTAAACGTCCTCGCACCGACATTTCCCACCAGTGGATGTTGCCGCTTGTATTGAATCGGTAGCAGTAGCATGGCACGCAGTAAAACGTGCTAATTTCAACGAAGGTGATACCGCTCTCATATTGGGTGGAGGACCTGTGAGTGCAGAGTACAGTCTACCATTTTCTGCGCAGTCAGCCGTTACTGAACTACACGGTAGACGGCATTTTCCATTCTCCGCGTGCTGCGGTAGGTGGGCCTTCGGTGTGAGGAAGCGGAACTGACCCTTTACTTCCAGATCGATTGCCCCAAGCTCCTTCATCCTTATATCTGATGCATCTGCGACCCGGCGAATGCTCGCCCTCAAACACGGTGCCTCTGACGTACTGGATCCTTTGTATACGCATTTTGGCGTTACCGGTGTCATATACAAAGCCACTGCTGGATTTGGCGTTCACGCCGTTTTTGATACAATCGGGACACAATCGACGGTTGATGCTGCGCTATTATGTCTGCGCACAGGCGGAACACTTGTGAACATGGCAGTGTGGAAGAGAAATGCGACGATGAATATGAATTTCTTGTTCAAAGAGATTACAGTCACAGGTCAGCATTATTCAGGTGTACATGACGATGGGTAGATGAGGCTGAATGATATATAGGTGCCATGGCCTACAATAATGTTCATCCGGAAGTCATTGAAGCAGTCTCCACGGGTCAGATAGACGGATTGGACTGGTTGATCACCAGTAGAATACAGATAGAAGACATTTTGAAGAAGGGATTCCTCGCGTTGCTTAATCAGGGCAATGAGCACAGTATGTAACTTGCTATAGAAAATGGAGGGGTTTCCTGATTATACACAAGTCAAGATCCTCGTCAGACCATTCGAGCCACCTCCACCACCAGAAGAAACGGTGTCCAGGGAATCAACACAAAAGGTCGAGGACGAGAATCAACTAGCAAACAACGGAAATCAGGAAGAGATTTCTGATTTGCAGCAGGCCATCCGTAGCAAATGTCCCCCCGGTCCTCAAGTTCAAGGAGAAGCCACTACCACCACCCCGACCAGTGGAAAGATTGGTGGATGGAGACTTTCCGCCATCAAGACGCGGTTTGTAGAGGTCATAGAATAGAAGCCACGGGTAGGATTCGGTCTAGAATCAATCACATTGTGAGCCACACTTATTGAATACAGAATATGGCAGATTGTCACGACAGAAAGCTAGAGAGATACATGAGCAAAAGAGTCGCAGAAAAAATAAAGAGCGCAAGTCGTGGACGGATTGAGCTGGTCCGGCTGAGTTTTTAGTAGCCTAATCTCAGGTTCTCCTCATCAGGCGTTAATGCCATGGTGGGGTTCCACAGTTCATATATTAGTCAGAGTTACCTCCTGACTGACTGCTCGAAGGAATCGTTCACATGGATATGATAGCCCCACTTGCCGTGTGAATTAGCTACAAGTACGTGTTAGATTGGAGGTTGCAGAGGTCCATCTCTCTCTTATTACACCATAACATGAAAGCTGGAAGGTTCTACGGCCCCGGAGATATACGAGTTGAAGACATTCCTGAGCCTATCCCAGAGCAAGGGCAGGTCAAGATCAAGGTAAGCACCCCTTTCTAGATTCTAATCCGTTGATTAATCGACCCTGATGTTCACAGATTGCCTGGTAAATGAACCCCTTCCGTATACTTCTGTGTTTCTCCATATCAGTCTTGACAAATAGGAATGGAAGTAAGTTCATCATTCCTACTGATTGCATGAGGTGTCAATGAACATTTGCATTTGTAGTATGTGGAAGCGATCTCCATGCATATCTGACCCAGGTGCCCGTCTATGCGTCGACTGAGCCTCACCCGGTCACACAAGAAACAGTTCCCATCACACTAGGACATGAGTCAGGGGGCCCAGTGATCTTCATCGGATTGTACTAATTTTCCCTAGGTTCTCTGGAACTATTGTCGAGGTAGGCCCGGGAGTCGACGCAAATAAATGGCCTTCTGGTACGAACGTCGTGATGTAAGGCTTCGTATAACACTCCGTTACCCTACGACATTTGACTATCATCGTTTGCGACTATCTAGCGAGCCCATTTTTGGCTGCATGAAAGGAGAATGTCACAGTTGTTCCCAAGGATATCGTAACCTCTGCCCTCACACTGGCTTCATTGTAGGTCCAGAACCATGTGGCCAGGAGTTTCGGTTAACTGACCGCTGACAGGGAATTAGCGGTTGGGGCGGCGGCCTCGCGGAATACATTTCAGTTAACGTGCGATATTTACACATCCTCCCCAGTGGAGTATCCCGTTAGTGTCTTGTAATATTGTCCCTAGTTCGAGCTATTTTTCACCCATTCCAGTGGAGATCGGAGCTTGCATCGAGCCCCTTTCCATCGCCTATCACGCTGTGAAGAGGTCGGGCTTCACCCCGGGCCAGAGCGTGCTCATTGCCGGTGCCGGACCTGTAAGTACACTTTACCCCAGTGGCGAGATTTCTTTCGGTTCTCAATCATCTTCTAGATTGGTCTGTTCCTTCTCAAAGTGCTAAGGTGAGGATTTCTGCCAGGGTCTTAGAAACCGGGAGACGACACCAGTAATGTGTTATCTAGGTCCTTCGATCCAACTACAACCATCATTGTATCTGAACCAGCGGCCATTCGACGTAACTTTGCCCATGAACATGGTGCAACACAACTATTCGATCCAACCAAAGATAATATTCCAGCCGCCGTTAGAACAGTTGTCGGCCCTGGTGTTGACATTGCGTTCGATGCTGCTGGGATCCAGGCGTCCTTAAACACATCTCTTTTGAGTCTCCGTGCCAGAGGAACCTATGTGAATATTGCAATTTGGGAACAGGATGCGACTATCAATCTGAACCTAATTTTGGGGAGAGAGCTAAATATTACTGGTCCGCATATTCTTTTTGGTTTTTACCCGGCTCTACGTTGTTCTGACACAGCAGTCATGGATCTTTGAAGGCATCGTTGGATACGATCGTATCCATGAGGAGGTAATATCGCTCGTCGCTACCGGCAAGATAACAGGTCTCGAGAAGTTGATTACGAAACGCATTGCCCTCGACGACGTCGTGGAAGAAGGCTTTAAGCGGCTTCTGAACGAGAAGGATAAGCATGGTCGGTACTTCTCTGTACCTTACCTATCACTAACTAACCATGCAAGTAGTGAAAATCCTTGTTCGGCCGCAGTGAGGTTTATCGGTGCTGTAAGGCGAGAGTTCGCGCTAGTGTGCAGGGGACCCGGTTGTCTTGATCCTAAGGAATTCGGAATTAAGGTTTAGAGGGGGAGACATCCTACATGGAGGAGCTAAAGAATAATACTACGTTGTACTACTTATATATCCCAAACTTTGTTTGTCACGTTTCCTCGTCTAGCCAAATACATCCCCTTACATCGCTGTGAGATGATCGATGTTGGAGTGGATCTGAACAATAACAAAGGCAGCGCGAGCTTCAAGGTGGATAGAGTGAATTCATAGTTCAGAGTCCGTGTCTACCACTGATCTATACCCAATACATCTATCTAGGTATCTTCGTCTGAAGTAAATTGTGTGATCTCCTCCGACTCCACCTCTGCTTTCTCACCTCCCTTCTCGGTGTCAACGGCACCGCCTTCGACACCCGCTTTGTCGTTGGTGTTTTCCTCGTCTTCATCCGGGATGGGTGTTATTCCATACCATTCCTCAAATTCAAGAACGGCCTGGTCTTGAACCTCTTCCTTCACTTCACCACCAGGACTCTCCTTTCTCGCGGTTTTCTCCCCGAAAATATTGTCATCGGAGTCGGAGGAATCTCGAATGCAAGATGGATAGGGGGTAGGATAAGCACCTACGCTCACTGTTCCAACGTCCTTTTGGGGCGTCTTGAACTCTAGTAAACTGGCAGTCTTCTCTTGGGTCAGGATCCCTGATTATAGCCACGCTTTTGTCAGAACCACTTATACAAAGGGGAACGTGGACAAGCTCACCAAGGCCTAGTAGGAAGCTGCCTTCAAACCCACGGTACATATTCTTCGAGGGAGTAGGTGTTCCAGGTGACTCGAGGTACTTCCCGAGCCCATCATCCTCACCAGAATCGAATTCTTCTTCGTATGTCAGATGGCGTGGTTGAGAGCTCTGAGGAGTATTGAGAAATTCGTTTTGCTTCTCTTTCTTTTTCTTTGCCTCGTATCTGTGTTTGCGTGGTGCGTAGAGAACGCCTCGTTGCTTGTAGAACCCCGCTGTATGACGATGAATGCTTTTAAGTAGATCCTACGATGCCTTTGTTAGATCTATGACCCGCGAGTACGATGGGAATTTACAGCAGACGGTTCATCGTCCCCGTGCTCATCCCTTGTCACTTGAGTCAATTTCGTGATGAACGTATCATACTCTTTGAATTGTTGTTTCTTCTTAGTCCTCCTACTTGAAAGAACTTTCGGGTGGACTTTTTTCCGCTTCATCATCCTACCTCCTTCCACCTCCCGTTCAGCAGTCACACTAACACTCATTCCTGGACCTTCATCATCGCCGCCATCGTCATCCACATTGGAAGCCTTGCGTTTCAGAGCCCGAGTCGTTGAGTGACCGATAACTGAAGAACCACGAGCGTCTTTGGCAAACCACCCATGACGAGGATTGTGAACAATGTCCTTGCGTTTTCCAAGGGTCAGATTGTCAGACGTTTGGTGAACTCGAGTACCATCAGCGTGAAGGCGTAGAGCTGTAAGGTCATATACGGTACTGCGGTGAGGGTCATCCATTGGGAGAGATGTACAGAAGAGGTCCTCTTGAGTAAGTTTTATATACTTGCTTTCCGGCAGAATAAATCTTGTGCGTTACTAGGAACAAAGCTTAGACTTGTTGTCAAGCATAAGCCAGAGTTAGAGGAACGAATCGGGCTTCCGAGAAGTGTGGCAAATTCATAGAAAGTGCGGCTCGCGTAGCTTGTTTCCCAAAAGATGCTTTGCCGTTGATCATAAGTCGGAAAGAAGCCTCATGACGAAATGCCCTATCAAAGTACATGACCGGAGGAGCAACATGAAACATTCTCGCGAACATTAGAGGCCTAGGATTTCCAAAGCTGATCAGATCCTCTTTCCGCAGGTGAAGGTTCGATTTACTGTTCTTCTCTGTCAAATCGGACTTGGAGACCAATAGGTTTATCAGTATGATAGTTCTTGCGGTTCTTCTGCCGCTCGATCTGTAGGATACCGGATAGAGTACTGACCTAATGCGGACTTCACAAGGGTGCACATAACAGGTCTGAAATATTAGTAAATGGAATAATTGTTGTAAGGCCGTAAAGGAATGACAACAACAGGTATGTCTACTGAGTTTTGCGTGTGGATACGTCCCTCGTCTAAAGAGCACTGGCACCTGGAAGTTGTATGAGGGTGGAAACGGAGATAAAGTTTGTCGGAACCCACCGGTGATGATGTCGACCAACTCGTTGGTGATGGCAGCTTGGCGACCGCGGTTGTATTGCATGGTAAGGGTCGAAATCATGTCCGTAGCGTTCTTGGAAGCATTGTCCATAGCGTTGCGACTAAGGAGTGACCGACGTCAGGTTTACGTCCCAGGAGTGGGTGCATGTTGACATACCGAGCGCTTTGTTCGCAAGCATGACCTTCCACAAGAGCGGCATAGATGGCGTTGGCCAAAGAAAACTCGACGAGGTCCTTGGTAGCATCGTCCTCGTTCTCATATGCGTTGAAGGCGGCTACGTGCGAATGAGTGGGATGACTCGATGAGATGGAAAGTACGACGCACAGCTCTCCTTCAATGCCTCCTCACCCTTCACCTCCATGACAGCAGCCTCGTATGATATGGCAGAAACGAATTTGTTATAGACGAGGATAACGGAATCGAACTTGACACCACTCTTGACGATGAGGTCTGCGACACCAGCGGCATCAGCAAAGGTGGGGATGTCCCTGCCAATTTGGTTGAAGGTGATGCTGTAGTTGGAAGCAAGCTTCCGGACGAGTTGACTCTTGGACTTGTCACCGATGACAGCAATGTGGGAGTCTTTGCTAACTTCAGTGCCAGCGGGAAGGGGGGATTCGGGGTCGCCAGCAAGGGCTTTTCGGGTAGCCTTTGTGACGGACGAGTGGATGCCACCGCAAAGACCCTTGTCGGACGAGACGACGACGAAAAGCTTTGTCGGTGTGGGTTTGTCGGAGGGAGTGTTGGCAAAAACCTCTGGCGCAGAGTTGGAGCAGAGCGTGACGGAATACAACGAAGGGACATACCCGCGTTGGCAATGCCGTACTCCTTGCCAGCCTGCATTGCCCTCTGAGCCTTTGCGAGTTTGGTAGAAGCAATCATTTTCATGGACTGCGTACGCGTTAGCTGGGTATCGCAGAGGGGTCGCGGGGCAAACCTTTGTGATTTTCTCGATGTTCCTGACCGACTTCAGGCGCAGCTCGATTTCACGGAGGGTGGCCATGTTGCGGGCATGGGCGGGGGCTGCAGCAACAGGCTGCTGGGCCGCCGTGCGGAGGACAGAGCGGGCGAGCATCGACATTGGGGAAGGTGGCAAACCCGACAACCGTTTTCACCGGGCAACCACGGAGCACCTTCTCACGCGTCCAGAACAGGAAGGCAGGTCCCACGCCAGATAAGACTGATCTCGCGAGTCAGCATTCCTCACAACGCAGACCATGGCCGACGAACCACTCTTCGACCCTTCCCTCAAGAAACGCAAGAAGAAGACCGTCGCCTTCACAGAGGACCCTCTTGGTCCAGAGGCTGATCCCACCGCCCCCGCACCAGACACTATCGACAGCACAACCGTCAATGGGGATGCAGTGGATCTCGGACCAACAACCGCGCACGAGGCCATGAAGGAGAAGAAGAAGGATAACGAAGACGAGCTGAAGGCGATGTTTGGCGATCTCAAGAAGAAGAAAAAGAAGAAAGAAATCCCCCTCGATCTCGTACGTACCCAATCCCGGATCCCAGTCAACTTTCCTCTTACCAAGCTGCACAACAGGGAGAAGACTCTGGCACATCCACTCCCACCACTGCTCCAACCGGGGAAGTACCACAAATCACACCAGATGATCTCGACTTTTCGGATATGAAGAAGAAGAAAAAGTCGAGCAAGAAAAAAGCTGCTTTTGATCTTGAAGCCTTCGAGAAAGAGCTGAACGAGTCCAAGAAAGAATTAGGCGAGGGTAAGAAGACAAAGGATGAAGATGAGGATGAGGATGATGGCCCCCTCGATACATCCCATCTTGACAATCTCGATGAAGCAGAACTTGGCGACAACCCCTTCTCCCGTCCCGATGCACCTATTGGGGTAGACGCAGGAACAGAGGCCTGGCTATCAAGTGACCGCGATTATACATACTCAGAAGTACGTCTCCATGTCCTCCCACTCATCTTGTTCTAACATGCCATAGCTCCTCACGCGTTTCTACGCATCCCTCCATGCCGCCAACCCTGCCCTCCTCTCCGCCTCATCAAAACGATACACAATCGCTCCTCCTTCCATCCACAAAGAAGGCAACAAAAAGACCATCTTCGCCAATGTCACCGATATTTGCAAAAAGATGCACCGTCAGGTTGGTTCGGCTTATCTTGCCTACTTCCGATACCAATGTTTACGCCTTGGATCTTGGACAGCCAGAGCATGTCATTCAATTCTTGTTCGCCGAGATGGGTACAACTGGAAGTGTAGACGGTGCTGGTCGTTTGGTTATCAAGGGTCGATTCCAGCAGAAGCAGGTCGAGAATGTCCTGAGGCGCTACATCGGTGAGTCATCTTTACTGCTTGTGGAATCTCTGTTCATTCGCCCCAGTCGAATACGTCACCTGTAAAACCTGCAAGTCACTCGATACGCTTCTCACAAAAGAAAATCGTATCTTCTTCATGGCATGCGAGTCGTGTGGTAGTAGACGATCTGTCAACGCCATCAAGAGTGGGTTCCAAGCTCAAGTCGGCAAGAGGAGTAAGAACAAGACAGGATAGATAGGAGACCCACTTCATACCCATTTGGCGTACGTTTCCCACTCCTGCTGTTGCATCTCATTGGAGTGGTACGAGTTGTTAGCTGCGAGATTCTAGACCGCATCATAATTCATATGTATCATCCACCACCACACACAACCATCGTTGTCGAAGTTTACGGCTCATTTTCTTAAGCCACGGAACACGAGCTTCAAAAACGAACACAAGTACATTGCCAAATCTAACTACAACAGCCTAATGATACAGGAGCCACAGATGCAGCGCACATTGGATCTCTCAGATCGATGATCAGAGGTCAACATGCAATCCATCATCCTTTCTAGCTTTAGTCATGGCTACAATGAATACAGAATCATCAGTTCCAGTAAAACAAGTTTCAGGAACGATGAAAACGTCTTACCGGCGATGATAGCGCTTCCAACACCACTTCCATCCTCTGCGTGGTATGTAACAATGTTCCTGCAGGTTCGTATTGCTCATCAATACAATGCCATATTCTGAAGTGCGCCTCCCGACTGGACGATAGGCAAACTCTCAGAAAGGAAAGTACTCACCTCCCCTTGTCACCAAAGACATCCACGAGGCCTTCATGGACTCTATCCGGGAACCCCGGATATTTCTGTCAGCGTCGGAAGTCAGAACAAGTACATCCCGTATCAAACGCGAAGACGCGAAGGACGTAGCCCCGAAGGTGAGGATAAAAGGGGGATAATATGAGAGACCGCACCACACAGGGGTGGTTTAATTTTAACCAGTTCGTTCATCCAAAGATCAGTCCCCATATTCAAGGAATAGACTCGGAGAAGGAGAAACATACGTTGTATAAGCTACCATCAGCACCGACAGAACAGCCTTCATCCAAATACCCCATTTTGCTAACGATAGCAGCAATGCCACAAGCGCTCAAGCGGGCTGCTCGTCTTCCGATGAGTTTGGCCAAGGCGCGGAAAAATTGACGTTCCGCGAGCGTGGTTTCCACTGCGAAGAAGTGTGTGAAAATACCGATGATCATGAGAAGTTCATCTGTCGGATCGCTGCGATATCGGGACTCTCAGATTAGGGGTCGGGGGTAAAGGGGAAGCACTGTCGAAAAGCTCATAACGCACCTTTCCATTAGGGATAAGAAGGCAGTGTCAAACGAGTATGGTACTTCGAGCTTGTACGTGTTCTGTCCAAGGAAGAGTACACCCTCATCTATCAGCTCACAGATTACCAAACGAAGAATTTCTCCCAAATAGCGACCAGAAATCAATTTCTGATGCATGTTAGGGGGGATAGTGGTCTATGAATATTCGGGCCGGAAAGCGATGAATACCACTCACCTCGAACGCCTGTTCTGCTGGTTTGTTAGAGGACTCGTCCACAATGATGTCGTATTTCGTCCTCGGCAAGTGCTCATGCTCAAACGAGTCGAAAGCGCCCTAGACATCGGAAAATGATTACGATGGGTGCTTCGAAATCTGGGGTAGCATCACATCTTCTTACCCATTCACAGTTGATCGCCATGTCAAGGCCTGGGTCTATTCCCAAGTTGTTGATCTTGGGAATGTCCTTGATGTGCTCCATATACGCGGCATTACACCCTGTCCCAAAAATCACCGCAATTTTGGTTTTAGGGTCCACATAGTGCGAAGCGATAAGCGTCCCGGTGGTATCATTGATGAGGGCAGTGAGTGTCACAGGTAATTGCTACATGCGCATATGATGGACCAAGGTTACTCTTGGTTAGAATCTGGAGGGGTAGGGACGCACATATTTCTCTAAGGATTTGCGGAACATTTCGGCGACGTCGTGGCCTTCGGTGTTCGTGGCGCCGAAGCCCTTGGTCCAGCGGATAAGGACACCATGGTCAATCTTTTCTTGTCTGCCACAGTATGAGTTGGACATATGCCGCTCGCGGATACAGAGCCGTGCGCTTACGAGCAAGGATATGAGAACTGATAACATTGTTAGTATTCTAACCCAAGCGATAGCACCGTGACTGACAGTAAAACCGAGGGGGAGCGTTTCGCCCGGTTTAAGCGAGAGACCTCCATTTGAGTCACTGAAGTTGCCATCGATGAACGTTTTGAGGCATTCTGCACAAAAGTCGAATAGTTTCTGGCCTTCATCCTGCTTCTGCTCCTCGGTTAGGCGGTACTTGGATTGGGTGATCTCGAATTTGCCTTCCCCCTGAAGAGTCACCAGACAGACACGGAGGTTGGTACCGCCTGTATCACATGGCGAACCGTCATCGAAGGCAATTCCGATGACATTAGCGCTGGCGATAACGTACCGAGATCCAGCGCAAGGAAGTCGCCTTGCTCATTGCCTGTTGGCCAGCCGAAAACATAGGTCGGGATCATCGGCTGACATGGAAGATCAGCTGCCCTGATTGAATGAGGGGTTGGAGTACAGACGCACCACAACTTGATCGTGTTTCTCTAGACCGGTTTCGAGCGCTTCTTTGAAAGCTTCGACAATCATCCGCATTCTCTGAGGAGTCAACGTAAATCTACGCGTCGTGTTAGCGTATTGTATTCCGTCTCAGGTCGGAATGCATCCGGACATACAAGCTCTCGAGTCTACGCAGATGATCTGCCATTGTCCTGAGCGATATCAGTCATATCTACGTAGTCATTGGGAATGGACGGGTACGTACTTCTTAGTTGCGTGCGGTAGACCTTCCTCATCGTGGGTCCTGGTGTGGAAAGCCAATGTATGGCCAGAGGCCAGGGTGATTGTGCCGGATCCTCTGCGTGAAGCAACCATGGTAGTTTGTCGCGAAATGTGCCGATGGTGGTGTCGAGTAACTAGTGAGGCAGGGTGGGGCCTCCGTCAAGTTAATCTTGTCTATCTCCATCGGGTGATCTGGCCCTCGTGGGAATATTTCACCGCTGACTGCTTTGTTGCGAAATTTCGCGTCCACCACTTCTCGTCGTCGTTGCTCATGATTGGCCTCAAAAGCACCCTTAATGTGTGTCTCCACTGTGTACGGCGCGACACCACTCATATCATGTCTGAATCTCAGGTTATAGACAACTCTGGTGCGCTCCTCGTCGAGTGCGTGAATATCCTCAAGAACAAGGTCAACAACGGCTGGGGCTCTGTCGGTGACGAGATTGTCTGCGTCGTGAAGAAGGCGCGCCCCATCTCCGCAGCTTCACAAGCATCAGTAAACGCTGTCAAAGTTCGTCGCGGAGACGTTCGACGGGCCGTCATTGTCCGAACACGGAAAGCAGTGCGACGACCGGATGGCAGGATCATTCGTTTTGACGACAATGCAGCCGTGCTGTTGAACAACAAGCGCGAAATGCTGGGAACGCGTATTGGTGGCCTAGTTAGTGCTGACCTGAGAATGAAGGGCTGGGGAAAGCTTGTTAGTTTGGCACCCAAAGTATGTGGCTGGGCTTCTCAAAGTGTGCTATTACTTGACAAGAGATTCAGGTTCTCTGATTGTATAATATATTACACGCCTAATATACTTCGGTTGGCGTCCCAATACCCAGAGGAATGGGTTTTATCATTCTTGAACAACCGTCGTCCTCATTTGGTCGCGTCCAAGTACCCGTTCCATACTCGGAAATGGCTCACCACCCCGCGGCCATCCCACTCCGTCGGCCGGTCACCGCCGTTCCACAAATTAACTCGGGGAGGGCGTGGTCCATGGACTTCGGTCCATTGCCCCGCGGCCCGATTTCCCACGCACGATCACAGCTTTGGTCTTCTTTTCCCTAAGCTGGCTGCTTAGTCACCAGTTGAATACAAGGCTGCCTTCCATGTCCATCAAAGGCTCACACTTGCCTCATGCTGAACACGTTTTTCCGATTAGACGCGCCCCCCTACGGAAAACAGACGGCTGTTATCACCAAACCGCCCTACACGGACTCGTGGTATATAGCTCCTGCTCATATTCCTGGGCTATTGCTGGTTTGCTCCTCCTACGTTCGGTTACTTTGTAGAATCAGTCACTTCATACATCGCCTACCTACTTGTTCGAATGAGAGAATCCCGACGATCCTCGGGATCCCATACAGCTCGCGGTCCAGGTTCGTACACTACACAGGCTTGTTCCGTATGTCGTCACAAGTGCGTTCCTCCAACTCTTCTAGTCGTTAATTCCGTGCCCATAGACCTTTCACAACAGGAAAATCAAATGTGACGGCGGTAAACCACGCTGTGAGACGTGTGTCAGTAATGGTCGCGAGACTGAGGTATGTCTTCAGCCATGACCACCACACCGAATCCATCCTCACCCTGGTAGTGTACGTATGGTAAAGAGGTCGGTCGTCGGCCCCGGACCGAAGCTCATTTTCAGGCCATGCGGAAAGCGATCGAGGTACGAGACCAGGGGATCGAGGAGCGGGATCAATACATCCGCATTCTCGAATCCCGCATCGATCAATGTCAGAAAGAACATCCTGGTTCCACACCGTTTATCTACCAGCAATACCGACCTGGTGACTGGGAAGAGACTTTTGAATCTCCAGAAGAGGCACCAACTGAGTTTGTTGAGGAAGAGGAGGAAAGAAGTGGTAGTGATGTTGCCAACGAGTTATGCCTTCCAACTCAGAATCTAACGGTCGGCACATTTATATATGCCTCGTCCCTCTCGCTAAAGTCAAACTATTCTTTGTTAGCTCGTGGAGGAGGGGGGCCTATTGCTGCATGGTGCTACGGCGCCTTTCCGTTATATTTCCGAACCCATGCAGCCTCTGCCCACCGTTCCTCGACTGTGGGCCATCTCAGAGAATCCGGAAGAATGTTACACCCTTCTCGTTGATGGCGTTGATGGGTCGGGTTTCAACCCAAATTTCGACTGGGCGAGGCATCTCCCGCTCGAAGTTAACCTTGATAGGCGCGAGCATGACAGGTAGGTGTTTGCGTTCGTAAAGCCCAAAATTAGTGATGATTTATCCTGTGTTTTTGATCTAGAATCCTCAACCTCACATTCAAGTTCTTCACCTCTTGGTGCTTACGAATAGTGCCTCCACTGTTTCTCCGTGACATGTGCCGTGCATTGACTGTGCCGAAGAACCAGCCACCTCTGCGTTTGTCCCACTATTCTGCGATGTTGCACAACGCCCTCTTGGCACTTGGGACTGCGTTCTCAGATGACCCAGCCATTCGGGATCTGAAGGCGCGCACATATTTTCTTGAGAAGGCAAAGAGTTATATGGATGATGAGTGCTCAAGGCCTCACCTCAGTGTTGTCAATGCGTTGAACCTCATCGGGAGCTTCCATTCTGGTCAAGGCGATCCGACTCTCGGCTATGTATATTTCGGTGAGCGTGGTTACCTCGTTCCAATTGTTTGTCAATCCTGAGAATGTCTTAGGAATGAGTGCCCGTGTGGGTCAAGCATGTGAGTGACTTTTCCCTCCTTTGGGCGTTTTGTCTTTTGTTGAACAAGCTTTCAGTGGGTTTGGGAGTGGACTGCGAGTCTTGGGTTGAGAGCGGCTACATAAAGGCAGAGGATCAGGTCGATCGAAATTGGGCCTATTGGACGACATATTGTCAGGTGAGGCATTCGTTGAATGTCTCCACTTCTTCTGGTAACCAATGGTACCTCAGGATGTGTGTTGGTCGCTCTATGTCGGTAGGGAATTTTGCATCGCTACGCCATCCGGAAGTGTTCCGATTCCATTCGTGGATGCCGACTTTGATAAGATGGACTGGGTTTATCCTCCATCCGGCATTCAACCCCAGCCCGGCTACGAGTCGAAGACGTTTTCATCTACTTGTCAATTGTTGACTATTGCGAAGAGTATCATGGACATTGTGTTAGTCGAGTTCTGTCATAGCTGCTTAGCGAATACTTATCTGGTCACTCTAGGAACACTCTGGATGGTCCTGGAAATCGTCAGATGATACTTGATCCAAAGATCAGTGAAATCGAGTGGGTACTTCATCATTGTATGTTGATACGTCACTCAGTTATTTTGTAGTCTCGCGTTGCACCAGTGGAACAGCAGCCTCCCCGAGGAGCTCAAGAACACCGTCAGGATGCGCTCGAACCCTATGCCTCACGTCCTACAGCTCCATCTTAGCTTCCATTGGGGCTTTATACTTCTCCACAGGCCTTTTTATCGCCGTCGTTCGAAAACGATCGTCAACGCTATTGATCATGCAAAAGTTCGTTTAGCCAAACCCGTCCCAAGTTCAAGTACTGACGCGGATATGCGTAGATTTGTAAACGCTCGGCGGACTCGATTATGGAGCTCATCGAGCTATGGCGTCAATATTTTAAGTTGCGGTACGCGTCCATAACCCTGGTGCAAACTTTATTCTCCGCCGGAACGATATACCTCCTGTCCGCACTGCAGTCTGTCGAAGGCGTACGAGTCGCGAACAAGGAACTTCGACATGCTATGAAGGGTACTCTTGATTGTATCCAGTACCTGAAAGAAGTGGGAGAGTCCTGGCCATGTGCGACGAAGATTGCGAGTATACTGCGTGATTGGCAGCAACAAACCAAGCCCAAGATTCGTGAACACACGGCGATTTCGCCTTTCTCGTCCCAGATTCTATCCCCGAAGCAGTCGGAGGGTCGGTCAAAGGAGGGAGGTGAGGGTGCAAAGAGGAAAAGCAAAGCCGCAGGGGGAGGTTCGAAGAAACGTCGAAGATCTTCAAGTGCGGCAGAGGATTCGAGTTCAAGTACGAAACAGCGAAGTGAAAGTGAAGCTTCTCAGCAACCGCCAGCTCCCTCAACATCTGTCGTTGCTTCATCCAAGGGTGATACTTCAGTGGCTGGTGTACCTACACGTAGTCCTGTTGCCAATCAAGCGTTGGCATTACCGACGCCACCCCATATCACACCCTCTCCCCGGGGGCTTCAACCCCGACCGTCGTTCCAACTCGAGGCGCCTTCTCCTCAACGTTCGCCATATCATGCACATTCTGCCTTGCCTGCTACTGGAGCGTCACCTCAACACCTGCAAGTGCAACCTTTGACCGCACCACAAGGGTCACCTCAGCAACTTATTCCTATCTCACCACAACCTCATGCATGGAACGCACTACCAGAAGATGTGTCCATGTCCGATGGTGCTTCTGCGCCACCTCTCAAGCGACCCTCTGCACCTCCTCCTACGCATGAGCAAAAACAATCTCAATCCCAGCAGCAACAGTCCCATTCCAACGGCAGCAACCCGAATGCATTCAATAACGTCGAACTCAACCTGGACACGCTCACCAACAGCTCGTTGCCTCATAACCAACCTGTGTTCCCGCACTACCATTTCTGGGCTCCCGGAGTCATATTCCCATCGAAATCACCTCCAGCCAATGGCCAAGCGGTAGCTGGGAGAAGTGGGAATGGGGGAGCCGGGAACACGCCGGGAAGACCGATAAGTCCAACCAGCTATCAACTTGCAATGCCAAACGGCGAGGGATTATGGGAAAGACCGTTTTTCCCTTTAAGCTTCTTTGACGTCGAAGAAGAGCAGGAACATGATCATATGGCGGCGTTGAATGAATTGGGGTTCGAGTTTATTAATGGGCAGGCTTTGAGTGAGGGGATTGGCGCGATGGAGGAGGTGGGGGATGTGGATATGGGGTGGAAGGGACGTGAAGGATGGGAGGATATCGCTGGGGAGGTGAGGGAGGAGGATCTGCTGAACTGGTTTGGCGGTGTTAGCGAGAATTGAGTGTGGGTTGTGGGGTGTGCGTGATGAGATACGGGTGATGTTCCTAATTATGCCTGGGCTTTCTCCCCCCCCCCCCCCCCCTCTTCTTTCTCTATCTGTTTACCCCCATCCGTTTCGTGTCCTGATTCGTTATTTTTTCCTGGTTTGTTAGGTTCGGTTTCCGTTCAGTTTTGAATGCCTGTTGAACGAACTGTGCTCGCTCCTCGCTTCTCTCGCTGATGTGGACCGATGGACGACTTACTCACTGGTGGGTTTCCGGAGGTCGACATTCAGCAATTATGCTCTTCCTTGTCTTTCCCTCTCTCGACCTGTGTACTATATGCGCTAGGCCGTCTGTTGAGCTGGACTTTTTTGTTTTTTTTTTTCGTTTTACTTGTTGACCTTGAACATGTTCTTGGTTGACTATTTTCTTACCCTCCCCAGGCATCTTGACTGAGCTAGATGCTCTCCTCCTTTCTCTCCTCTATTTTTTGTTGGACATTGGTTGCAGAATCCTTGGTTAGCAGGGATCTGTCTGATTCGATCGTTGTTTTTGAGATCGCGTCTGTGTGTATTTATTTATTTAAATTCATGGGATTTTAGCAGGTTAATACCATAGGATAGGTAAGTAGGATATCACGTAGTACTCAATGTATCACGGCTAGTTACAATACAGCATTTAATGTGTAAAAAGAATCATTCGTCGTTAGTACGCCAAGTGACAATTCCGCCCTGACTGAAGAGATCTCTCTCGGCCTTGGAAATTGAAGGAGCATCGCCGACTACTGTGACAAACTCTATAACGCCAGTCATGACACCAACACTGGGATCGAGGTTGTTGCGGGCATTTATGAGTGAAGTGATGGCGGAGGGCGTGAAGTTTGTACAGTTTGTGAGGTAAAGGAGAGATAGATTTGGACAGGCGAAGGGGATAGGGGTGATAAGAGGGTTTTGGTGGTCGTTGGTGGCATGCAACGGAGAACACATCATGTGGAGAACGGAATCGTCAAAGCCTGGAGAAGAGTCGATGATGAGTCTGTGACCACTCCATGTACGAAGGAGAGAGATAAAGTGATCGGGATGGGTTATGTTTTTGAGGGTGAGAGAGAAGGTGGTAGGAATGGTTGTTGGGTCGGTGGTGGTACCGGGAGGAAATGTACAGGACTCGATGCGGATGGAGTATAGGTCGCCGAGAAAGGTGTATTGGAAGAGGTGGGTGAGGAAAGGAAAAGATATTTGTGAGAGGACGAGAACCTGGAGGGCAAATGGATAGACATCGGAGGTATCGAGGGAAGTGTCGAAGGAGACGTTGAAAAGGGTGAGGAGACGGAGATCGGAGAGGACCTGTATGGAGAGAGAGGCGAGTGCAGATGCAAACGGAAGTGGCGTCGAGGCCAGGTTTCGGATGATGAGCGATCGAAGGGTGTTGAACGAGCCTGCCCACCACTTTGCATGGCTGATGGCTACCTGGCAGAAGTTGGGTCCGTCGACGAGAAGGGTGTAGAGTGCCGGACAGCGGAGAGGGTGTGGTGGAAGAGGTTGTGCGTGTGCGGCAGGATTGACGCCATCATCAGTGTCAGCGTCGAGTTTGAGTTGGGTGAGGTAGGGTGCATCGCCAGCGAAATCATGGCGGAGAGAGGGGAGAGAGGAGGATCTGGATACGTGGATGAAGAGATACTGACAGCGGGCGAAATGTGGCTTGAGTGCGTCGATGGCAGCCCGCACGCGCTGAGCCTCTTGTGGATGGGGATCTGCAGTGGAGGAGCGACGGGTGATGTAGACCTCGATGGGGAGCTCGTTTGAATAGGCGAGAAAGTCGCGGATGTCGGCGACGGGAGTGGGCGGGTCGTCGATGAGAAAGACAGGGCGGGTCCAGTACTCGGGGACGGAGGCGAGGACGGCGCGCCATCGCGGGTGGACGGCCGCCTGGGCAAACGGAAAGAGGGCGGGATCGGCGTGCGGAAAGGCCTCGGTCGGCCCCCAGGCGACGTGGCGGGTGTGGGTACGGCGACAGGTGATGCAGTTGCTGGTGCAGATCGAGTAGCTGGCCGCGAAGAGAGACCGGAAGACGGCGAGGAGCAGCTCCGCGGGGAGATCGTCGATGGAAGAAGCCAACCCCATTTTCCTTTTTCCGCCGGTCCCAATCCGCCTTTCCTCGCTTCCTCCCTCTCTCTTCCCTCCACCATGTCCCCTGCGCCTGCTCCTTTCCTCTCCGCTTCTCCTCACCATCCCTTTCCCAGATCCCGTGGACAGCACCTTGCCCAATCACTTCCAACTGAACTGCTCCTCATCATCTTTTCATTTGTCTTCGATGATCTCGCCACGTACTGCATCGAATCCCATGAGGCCCACACAGAATGCGCCGTCTGTAACAGCCCCTTCACTAATGGCCTCAAACATGTCGTCTGGGAATGGCACGACAACGTCTGGTCCCGTGCCCTCTTCCCCTACTCTCTTGCCGCCGTTTGTCGTCGTTGGAGGGCCATCATGGCCAGTGTGCCTCAGTTCTGGACACGTTTGATTATCTTTGTCGATGGTCCCCTCGTCGACCTCCCCTCGCACCTCAAATGGTCAACCAAACTCCCTATTGAGGTCTACGTTCTCCGCCGGCGCCACAGCACTTCTCTTGGCATCGACAAGTCTGAGCGGGCGCGGTCCAAAAAGGTGTTTGAAGCACTTAAACCGCACCTCCACCGTTGCCACGTCCTCCGTTTCTCCCTCCTTCAAAGCACATCCCTACCTTCCCTCATATCCGACTTTGCCGGCATCAACGCTCCTTTACTCACTGACCTACGACTGGAATGCGAAGTTGACGACCAGAGAGACTATCCTGATCCTTTGCCCGAGTACCCCAACATCCAGTTCCACTGCCCTTCACTAACCGCCCTCTCCCTCAACGGACGTAATTTTCGGGACCTGTCGCTAGCTATTCAACATAATCACGGCTTCTGGCTCCCTATGCTGCAGCCCATTGAAAAGTTCACTGTGGCGCATTACTCGGCTTCCGAGTTCTCTGAACTCACCTTATCCAACATGCTCCAGGTCATCTGCCGAGATTGCATGCCGCGCCTCACCTTTCTCAAACTCGTCGATCTCGAAATCCAACCCACCCCAACCCTACCCACCATCCCCAGTGTCGAGATCGCCGCACTCCATGTCCACCTCGAAGAGCTCGAGCCTGACGTCATCAAACACCTATCTGCATCTATCGATGTCGTACATGACCTCGAGTCCTTTCACGTCATCGGGTCGTCGATACCTGACGGCTGGCATATTCCAGACACATGTGATCTGGTAATGGAAGAAGTCAATGATCTTCGTGGGATCCACTCCCCTGTGAAGGAATGGATTGGGAACAGGCTGGTGTTTACGGGGTGTAATGGGTTCAACGACGAATTTCTCAAGATGCTCCGAAGCCCAAGAAGATTACACTTCCCACTGACGACGCAGCCGACAAGCATCCTGTCTCCATTCAATTGTTCAAATTTGCAAGAGATTTATTTGAACGATTGCATAAACTACACGATTGCAGAGTTGAAGTTGGTGGTTGCGGCGCGCAACTCGGGATTGGTGCCGCGGGGGAGGCGGGCAATGGAGAGCGATGGCCCACCCTGTATATTGGAGCTGTATGTCACTGGGATTGGGCCCAAGTTGTCCAGGGAGGACAAGGCGTGGTTTGAGCAACGTTTGCCACTATTTTACTGGGAAACCAGACCTCGGTCAACGTTAGACCAATGCGGACATGATGAATAGAACTTTGTGTATTCTATCAGCGGTGATAATCAATGCGTTTTTCCGTTGGGTATATATATAGCCTTTTCAAGTCGCGAGGCATGCAATCGCCTCTGACAGCAAGCACAATACCAGTATTATAAGATGGGATAACTGTAGCCGTGATACCCTCTGGGCATAAGTGAGCGCGGGTGGAAGGGAATGCGGTCATCGTGAGCCCTGATAACAATACCCCATGAAAGGCGTAGTTTCAGTTTGGCACACAGCCAAATGACTCCCGGCAGGGAGAGTCCTGAGTCTATGATGTATTCCAGCGGAACCCCCCACCCAAGGAGGTCGAGGAGGAGATCCCCGCAGTCACGAACTTGCTCGCGATTGCCTACAGCCCAAGACGATCAATACCACACCCGAAACGAAAAACAATGTCACGTACAAACGACACCACGACGGGCTGTGAGCGGAGGACGTGCATAGAGGACCTCGGGGCGGACGACCGATCGGGGAGATGGATCTGGTCATCACATATGAGTCAGCAGCAATTAGGGGAGGGGGGATTACCCACAATAGGTCTGACGCGCCACCGCGCGCCGTCGGCGTCGGGCGGGATTTATAGCACGATAACCTCCACCCCGCCTCTGCCAATGCTCACGCATATAACCAACACCACCGTCGGTGCCCGCAGCATCGACTGCGTTGGTTAGTCCAGCATCAGCATGGAAGGGGTTCCTAACGATGGGCTGCTCGGACATGCCTAGGGGCATGTTCCGTACGCCTGAGAAGGCATCCGGCTCAGACTTTGGGTGGGCAGGGAAGAGGGATGATGGACGGGGATCCATCTATTGGCAAGGCTAGGGGGCTGGCGGGGGCTTTGCGCGGTTCGAGGCTGCCTTATAATATGGAGCGCGCCACAGTTACCTATGTTGGCAGTCAAGCCTGCACCCCGGCCATAGTCCCCTCGTAGTTCTACAACCACTCATCCTACACACTCCAAACGACCACAAGCACTCTTCTCTCAACCTTCCCCAGCCCATTGTCTACTCAATTTCAACAAATATTTTCTTTGATTTTTTCGTGAATATTCTCTCCCTCTCACCACCATCATCTCACTACCCTCCACTCCTCCTGTCATGCGGTTTCGAACACTCGAGATTAGATGGCACGACTCCAAACCGATTTCGACTTGTGATTTTCAACCCGTACCTTTTAAACGCGCGAGACCGGGTGTAGGGAACGAGGAGAGGTTTACTGGTCATTCCTATCGATTGGTCACTGGGGGGGAGGACAATCACGTCCGTGTATGTTTCGCTTTTTTTTCTCGGTGTCTTCTAGGATACAATTCGAGTTGGCATTTCTTTTTGGTCCCCGGATAGGTCTGGATGGTTCATCCCAATATTAGGCCCACGTCGCTCGTCAAGGGCGATCCGAACCCCGCCGCACCGCGACCCCCACGAATAGAGTATCTCTCAACTCTCAGTCGACATTCCGCTGCAGTCAACGTCGTTAGGTTTTCTCCTAACGGTATGTGCCCATCCTCTACGCCCGTTCCTTGATCGTGCTTATATATCCGGTTGATAGGGGAGCTCATCGCCTCAGCTGGTGATGGTACGTTCCACTCGGCATCCCGCTTTTGCGACGCGCTTTTTTCATCATCATCATGTAGATGGTATGATCATAATATGGGCTCAGTCTACCAATCCACTAGCTGGTGCCTATGGAAGTGATATCCCTCCCGATGAAGCACAGTTGGACAAGGAGTTTTGGAAACCACGGATCACCTTCCGGTGAGCACTCAACGTCTCACATGTCCATTATTGCTCAAAAATATTTTAGGTGTACGACGATGCAAGTCTATGACCTCGCGTGGAGTCCTACATGCGAATACATAATTGCCGGCAGCACGGACAACACTGCACGCGTCTTTGCCTCTGTCGATGGTATGTCTCTGCTTATTTTCCACGGTTTATCCCTTTCATCAAAAACTCCACACACACATAGGAAAATGCGTTTGCGAAATCGCCGAGCACTCTCACTTCGTGCAAGGTGTCGCATGGGATCCTTTAAATGAGTACATTGCAACACAAAGCAGTGATCGATCCATGCACGTCTATCGTATCTCGACCAAGAACGGAACTTTTGAAGCCCATGCTGTCGGACGCAACACCCGCATGCCCAATAGTAATAGACATACACGCACACCAAGTGCACATGGTAGTGCTACTACACCCTTAACCCGCCCTAAGATGTTCCGTAGCGAATCCTGTGCAAGCGATGCCGAGTCTGCCGTTGACAAAGATGATATCGCAGCACCGCTCACACCAGCCACTTCTGTCGGCAGTACACCCTCCCTGGCCATGTTCCCTCCCCCTCCCATCCTCGACAAAGGTCAAGGTCCATCATCTCGTCGCTCTTCATTCAGCGCCAGCTCGAATGCACCAGGGTCCCCCCACTCTTCTTTCCGATATGGACGCTCGCCATCGCCCATGCCACCCTTACCTGCCATCAGAAGCTTACCTCCTTCATCAGCCTGGGCCAATGTCAAGCTATACGGAGATGAGAGCTATACCAACTTCTTCCGGAGGTTGACGTTTAGTCCTGATGGTGGCTTACTACTTACCCCGGCTGGACAATTCGAGGATCCGATTATCATTCCTTCCAGCTTATCAAACAAGGGTGCTTCTACTTCCACAGCTTCCACTTCGGGCACAAGGGAGGAAGGAGGAGTGGGTACACCTGCAAGAGGACGAAAGGGACGACCGAGTATTGTTACCGAACCTCCGACTTCCGTTGGTCCCGCTACTGGAAGCGGAACACCATCGACGTCGATCTCGTCAGTCTATATCTATTCCAGGGCAAATTTCGCGAGACCACCGATCGCCCAGTTACCTGGACATAAGAAAGCCAGTGTCGCAATCCGGTTTTCGCCAATCTTGTATGAACTCAGACCGAGCGTCGAAGCCGGAACTAGTAATCTGGAAGGAGCTGAGACCAAGACAGCTGCATTAGAAAAGGGCAAGGAGGGCGATTTGGATGTAGATGTGACCGGGCCTACTGTTGTCGTTATCCCAGCAACAGATACGCCTACACCTACGTCTACTACCACTCAGACGTTGTTGAGTCCTCAACGTAACCTTGCTCAGAGTCAGAGTCAATGTCAGGGATCTTCGATTGCCTCACCAGCTCCAAGACTTGCTCTTTCAACTTCCCAATTGGAGGCTAGTAATGCAACCTTACCCTCTCCCGGGTTGTCGCCTATGGATCTGCGGCCGCCTACACCTGCCACTTCCAAACCCTCAACACCTCGTATTCATGCTATAAACGCCCAGATCCAGACTCAGAGCCCAGCGATGGTGCCTGCAAATACCGCTTCAGTATTCGCCTTGCCGTATAGAATGTTATATGCTGTTGTGACAATGGATGCGGTCGCAATTTACGACACGCAGCAAGCCGGCCCTGTATGCCTTTTGACAAAACTGCATTACGATGAATTTACCGATATGACATGGTACGTCCTTTTCCCGATCCTGGTCCTCAAGCCAATCTCATTAAAAAAACACGTTTCTTGCGCATGTTTAGGTCACCAGACGGACAAACGCTTTTGCTTTCCTCACGGGATGGCTATTGCACCATTGTCATTTTCGACGAAATTCTACCGGCGTCACATACGCAACAACATGCACTCCAGCTGCAATCCATTGCTCATCAGAACTCCGTCCCACTCGTATCGAGTTCTGCTGCGAATACGCCGGCAACGTCGACTATTGGTTTACCCCACCTCCACACACATTCACTTACGCCTTCATCGGGTGCATCAAAGAAACGTAGTGAGCCCCCCTTGACGCCCGCCGCAAGTACGGATGGAGAAAGTGGTACTGCTGGGGCTTCAAATTCATATTTCAATCCTGGAGGCAGTGTTGTTAATATGCCAAGCACAAGTGGAGGTGGCACTGTTGCCACTACTTCTTCGTCGACTTCGATTTCGATTTCGACTTCGGTTAGTGGGATTCCTGACGATAACATCAACAAGGAAGTAGAAGGTCACAAACGGCAGGCCCCCGGCACCAGTAGTAACAACGACGCGGACTCGGATAATGTGAACAACACGGAGCAACAACCGCCTAAAAAGAAGAGACGTGTTGCGCTCACTCGTGTGGGTGATTTGGACTCGTGATCCACATATCTGACAGGCCTTTTAATCCTTGATTATCGATGGTCCCAACTCAGCGGCCTCCGCAGCACTGGCCTGGCTGACCTTACACTTTACTCTTGGACATTTATTCTCCTTGCGGTTAGAACCATCTTTTCGTGATGGGTTCCTTTTTGATATTGGTCCCGAATCCTTGTCTTCTGTTTTTTTTTATGGTACGTCGTATGTCAAACGTCAATCATCTCTTTTTTATACCTTTCTTTTCCCTCTTGAGCTCTTTATATCTTCTACTCCTTATTCCTTATCCCCTATCTCTACCAATAGCCCATTGTTCCCTCCTATCCTATTTTATCCCGTGAACACCGCACTCCACCTATCGCAAACATTACATTTCAACATCATGTTCATGATTTCTATTTTTGCCCTCATCCCTCTAATCCTCCTTTGTCCTCTTGGCCTTCTCGATAGTACCGCCCCTGCGTACACCATGAACACTATGAATAAGTAATTATTTCGTCGCTTAAGCAAATTTTGTATGATAATAATGCAGTGGCTGGCTTTTGTCTACTATTATTATCTTGCCTTGTATTGAGTCCAGGTCATTAATCGATATGCCTCCGCTTTGCGTTAGTCACCCCTGTACATGCCATCGCATGTGTCGCTGAGAGCACATGCCGAAGACCAAAAACCTCATGCATTGACACGTTTCAGGATGAGACAAAAATTACAAGGGAGAAAAAGATATAACAAGAGCATTGGGACGATCATCAATCGAGTGAGGTCATCGCAGTGCGCTCGCACGGAGCGTATTTGTGGAACTGAGAAGATTATCGACTTCGTAATCAGACTGGGCACTATTCGTGTTCGTGCCCATGATGATGCCGACATCTTTGAGCGCCCGCTGGAGAATCTTGGTCAGGTGGGATAAACCTGTTTGCTGTTCAGATAAGATCTATGACGGAAGGCAATATGAGCACGCAGGACTGCCAAAATCAAGAGATAGATATCCACGCACCTGGGTCAGCTGTGCCAGCCCATCTTCATCTACAACCGCCCATTCTCCCGTCCCACTCCTTGCACGTTCCTTTGCGGCATTAACAGCTCCAAGGAGTGCCCACAACTCATTCAACTTTCCCTTCATACGTCCCCTCCTCAACTCATCTTCTACCTCTTCCAACGTACTTCTCAGCTGTTCTTCCTCAGGTCTAATAGAGGAACTTCGCACGCTCGGAATTAACAAATGCAAATGCTGCACAAACTTCAACAACCTCTGCGTTAGCTGTGTCTGAGTTACAACTGCTTTTAGGAGTCTAGAAGAATTGGATAACGTGTGTTGTGTTGTGAGGGATTCGAGACGTGATTTGAGATCTTTGAGGTGGTGCTGGTGTTCCTCGGATTTTTTATTTTGGGCTTCGACGCGTGTACGGAGGTCGTCGAACCCAACCGCGAGGACAGGGACATGACATGTTGGATCGGGATTCTCGCGCACGGCTTTATCCCAGAGAGCGTCATTTCCGACATTGGCTGGCCGGGTATAGAGACTGACTTGGTTAGGGTTGACGAGGTTGTAGAAGTAGTACTGGCAGAAGGAATAAACATCCATTATTTCTCATATATGGTGGGGCAATGCGACTACGTACTTGGAATCGACACTGAGGTGAAGAAGAGTTCCACGCATGATAGATAGCCTCGATCTTTTGCTGTAGCTGGAGTGCCTGAGTCTGCGCATCAGCCTGCTGCTGAGCCGGTGTCAACGCGGTCCTTGAACCCAACAGACTACTTGAGGGTAGTGTGGATGCGTTCATTCCTGCGCCGGCTCCATTTGTACTCCCAAACAAAGTACTGGTAGCTGGCTGCTGAGGCCTGTTACCGAAAAGACTGCCACCACTGGGAGTAGACTGGGTGTTTCCAAACAAGTTCGTCGTAGGTTGAGCTGTGGTCATACTGCCAAAAAGGTTTGGTTGTTGCTGTTGCTGTTGCTGCTGCTGCTGGGGTTGCGCGTTTCCGAATAGCCCAGTACCGGTACCAGTGGTCGATGAGCCAAAGGTGCCGCCTGGTCTGTTCCCGAACAAGGACGGCTGCTGCTGGTTCGTATTCATCGTTGTACCTGTATTGCCGAACAAACCCATCGTTGGTTGAGCTGTCGTGTTGGAAGTGCTCCCAAACATATTTGCTGTTGGTTGGGTCGTAGAAGCGTTCCCAAAAACATTTGTCGCTGGCTGGGCTGTCGTGTTTCCGAACAGACCTCCACTCGCCTGTGGTTGATTGGTATTGGAAGCCGTATTACCGAATAGTCCACCCCCCGTGGCGGGCTGCGTTGTTGCTGATGTGTTCCCAAAGAGTGAAGGACCAGCCGAAGGCTGCTGCTGTTGGCTCGGTGTGTTCCCAAAGATGCTCCCACCGGTCGTTGCAGGCTGTGCCGCTGTGTTTCCAAACAAATTTGGGGTCATGCCCGACTGCTGCTGTGTCTGAGTATTCCCAAACAAACCTGTCCCCGTCCCCGTGTTCGTCATACCGCCAAAGATATTTGCGCCACCTGTCCCTCCAGAAGGCTGAGTCGCGTTACTCGGGGCGCCGAAGATACCTCCGCTCGTTGAACCAGTCGGGTTGGTGTTAGTGTTCCCAAAGATGGAACCAGTGGGTTGGTTTGGCTGGGTGCCCCCAAAGACTGAGGTAGCCTGCTGGTTTGCTGGCTGGGCTTGGTTGCCGAACAGTCCACCAGCTGGTTGCTGCTGTTGCTGTTGCTGTTGCTGTTGCTGAGGAGCACCAAAGACGTTTGTACCGGCAACTGGTGTGGCGGTTTGGTTACCAAATGCTCCAAAGACTGACATATTCTGCAAATATCCTGATCAACATCGCTCCACTTTTCCGAACCATCGCCGCCGATGAATTATACTCACGAAGCTGCCGAAGAAGTGGGGTACGAATACACACCAAAGCCGTCTGAGTGAGTTGAGCAAATGGCTGTTGGAACGCGTCCAGGGGAGAGTTGGCGACGACGGGACAAGCACCGCTTTCAAACCACGTGATCTTAACGCCTCAAATCAATCCTCGATTGTTACAACTCAGAAGTGAGAGGGGAAGGGCCGATGTGTATGCCTTCGACGGACTCAATGGATTGGAATCCCACAACAACAACTCAGATAGAGGATAAGACCTCGACACGAAATCAAAGACCATTGTAATGATTCATATGCGTAGGATCGATAGCAACAACGTCGTGCAGGATGGTATGCATGGTCATATTACATACGGTGTTTTAGTCGGGCATGAACACAAAATATAGAGCTCAGAACTAAAGCACCTCATCAGCGCAAGTGATCAATTAATGAACATGAAGCTTACCCTCAGAGGTTGGAAGAACCATTTGTTCTTGCCAGTTGTGTAGCGGTCTTCGAGGAGTTTCTTGATGTTCTTCTTGGCATCCTCCCGGTGCGAAGGTTCCTTGAAAGTGTCGGCTACCACTGAGTTTTTGAGACCCTCCAGCTCAAGAGCATATCTTGTTGGGAACAGATGCGAGTAGTTGATGACCTAGTTATTGTAACTCCACCTCAGAACATGTCGCATAAGAGAATCTGAAATCGCAACGCGCCTTGATGAAAGGCTTCACTTTGCTCCTTCGTGCCACCTTCTTCTGACCCATACGTCGCGTCACCTTGCGGGGGTATCGCTCAACGCCAGCAACGAGGGCATGAGGATAAGGCCTGTCTTTTGTGCCCTCATCCAGTTGCTTGATGATAACGACCTTTTTGCCGGCCTGGCGACCTTGGAGGACGATTGCGACCTGATGCCAGATGAACAGAACGCTCCCGCCAAACAAGCTGCTCCATTGCGCACCTTACCGGGCTTGTAAACTGATAGGAATTTAGTTAGTTTATACCGTCATACCAGACAATGAGGTTACATACCTTTGACCATCTTGGCGACGAACTCTTGATTTGCGCCTCTATGGGAAATGGCGAGGACTATGGATTCGTATAGACCGGGAATCTCCGAGGTGGCTGGTAGTTTATGATATAAGGTTCGAGCTGTTACGGTGATTTCCGACAGTTGCCGTCTCGGCTCAATGCTACTGTATCTCGGATCGATCTGGGAGGTTTCTTCCGCTTAAAGTCCCACCCTCCTCCGATTTCAAGTCAACCATCGGAGAACCATAATGCTCACAACGCCCCTGTGTCCCCGAGAATGAGACGTCCATACTCTAGTCCCCGATAATGTCCACCTGATGCCTAAATCCCTTGGTATCCATACGACACTTGGCAACACTCTACTAGCCGACCTTAGCAAATTCTGGCTCCTCGATTGCATAACCCGGAACTACGAGCGGAGATAGACAGTGCCACCACATCCAACTCAACGGGGCGGGTATATGATTTGCGCAATACGTCCATGTCGCGCAGTCTCTATGACTGGTCCCAACAAATATCAGTTCTCAAACGAGAAAATGTACCTTGCGACTGTTACGAAGACAGCGCCGACTGGTGGCATCATGTAATCCTGTCACCGCCCATACCCCAAGGAAATATGAAGCCCTAAAATGAACCATGAAATTTTTCAAAACCCTATTGTCCAACATTTCCGAGAGACAAAGAATACTGGTATTATGCTATCATAACATTTACAACGCGAGGGGCCCATGATAAAGGAGTGAACCATGAGCGATGTGTGGCAAAAGAACGAAGCACACAATCAGAGCACTGGAGCAGAAGAACACAGAAGAAAAAGTCATCAAAGGTTGCATCGTGGCGCGTCCGAGGCCCTCCGACAAACTTAGAGGTTGATGTTGACTATCACGCAGTTAGTCAGGAGCCGAAACGCGTACACGACGGATCGTTACTCACTCGGGCTGCAGCCGATGGCGATGAGACCGTTGAAGTTGTTGTTCTCACAACAGACGGGTTGAGCATTGCTAGTGCCAAAAAAGAAAACTGAATAATCGGGAACTCGAGCCTTGATTGATGTACTTACCAGCTATTACCACCAATGCCAAGGCCTGACAAAGGGCTACAGTTGAGGCCAACCATGGCAGTGGAAGGGATGACGAGGCCGAGGAGACCAATAAGAAGATCGGCTTGTTTGTCGCTGGCCTTGGTGACGCTGTTGCAACATTGTTGTTTCTCGACGTTGCAACTGCCACCAGGCTGGCCGGAGGGCTTCGAATGCCTGGCAGCTAAACCAAAAACTCAGACAATTGCCCACTAAACCTAGTTCCAACTCACCATGAGTGCGCGAACGACGGACGGGGGGAAGAGGGGGGAGACCACGAGCAAGGCGGGAGGCGTTGGTCTCAGTCTCGATTGCGCTGGCGGTGGCAGCGGTAAGAGCGAGGAGAGAGAAGACGGCGGTGAACCTCATGTTGATTTTTTAGAAGACAAGGTAAAGAATGGACGGAAGAAATCCTAGGTGAAGTAACCCAAGACGCTCCTAGGTTTTATAAGAAGCCAACTGCCGAACTGTTGCATTAGTTCATTACGGAACTTCGCTCGGCTTCTCATCTACACGTAAAGAAACTATTCCCGTTGTGCACTTGTTCTTGCTTCTTCCTTTCATTACCCGTCAAACTTAGTCCTACAGGAGCCCGTCGCACATTCCTCGTCGCCACTGCTCTTCTCGGACATCCAGAACGAACATATGCAACAGCCATAGGACGATAAACGCGAGATAAAAATAGACAAGCTTGTGTCGTAGTTGTCGGACCCTGCAACGCGACATCTCGTGATCTTAACAGGGTTTTCGGTCTGTCAATTCCGTGTCGAGGCCTTTTGGAAGCCCGTGTTGCAAGGCGTCGGCGCTATATGAGATCCTGGCTCTGGCAACCCGTAATCCTATTTCCTTCGATTTTAGCAAGACGCCGTGACTTGGACTGCAGAGTTGCAGCACGCCGATATTTCACTATTTCCACGCCGCATGAGGAAATGAGAATACGGCTTAGCCCAGGTGAGCACCCAATACGCACTAAATTTGCCCAAGCTATTACTCTATGAACCAACTGCCCCGTCTCACCTGGTCACTACTCAAACACTACTCAAGATGGCTGGATTTTGTGACCACCCCCCAGCCCGAAATATCAAAATCGAACAAGACACGACTCACGCTAGGCTTCACCGCGGAGCCTGCTGCCAAGAACTCCATCACCTCACATTCAATGACAGTGATATACATCTGTCCACAATGCTCCACCCCTTTGGCATTACGCAACAATCGACTCCACCATTCAAGCGTTTTTTGCATCTGATTTTGCAGGCTCAGTTCCGGCGCACGAGACAACAAGTTGCATACTTGTGGGGCGACCATATGTCCAACGAGCTTGAAGTACTTCTGGTACAAGAAGCAAGCCTTGAGCCTACTCATTCCCTTAACCTAAAGCGCCACACCGAATATTCACGCTAATTTCATCCGCACTCGAAGTTAATCAAACACCAGTACATGCAACTAAACTTGATTAACCTTGCTCAAGACGAACTAGAAAAGCGCCTGGAAGTGACCAGACAGACTATCGCAACCAACTAAATAAGTACCGCGAAGTAGATTGTGTCTGGAAGTCCAATCTCCACGAGGTCTTTCATCGAAAAGCCAGAGAGAAGGAGAAAGTGCGGACATAAACCAGTGAAGTAATGCTGATGAACCATTCACACCAAGTTCCAGCCTGCTTCTGGATTTCCCCGTCTTTGGGTTATCGACCAGAAGTGGCGAGCCCTAGTCTGTGAAGATACTGGAAGCAGATGGGAAGTATCCGGATGATTTGACGTTTCCTTGTCGACTAAATTTATGAGATGCCACAGACTTTACGGGCTGTGAGCTAGAGAAAGTAGAACCTTCGTCGACAAGCGCCAAGATGTTATGTAATTTAATCACGTGACATATTACAGTCTGGTCATCCACTTGTGCAAATACTCCTGACTATCTCATCACTACTGGTGTGTTCAGCAAGACATGGTATTTCGCACTCTGACATCACTATATCGGTTTTCTTACCATGCCGATCTCTAGGCCTCGCTGCACTTTTGCTCGGAATGTAACAACCTACTCTATCCTAAGGCCGACCAACAGCGCAGGATTATGGTCTACGCTTGCCGTATCTGCAATTACGACGAAATTGGAGAGAACAAATGTGTGTACAGAAACGATCTTCTGACGGTCACAAAGTAATTCCACTGTCCAATCATGTTTGACGCGGCATCTGACCCGTCCCAGAGAACAAATTGGCGTAACAACAGATCTCGGTGCAGACCCTACCCTTGTTCGCACATTCGGTTTCTTCCCCGTTATATCTCCTGACATTCCAAAAAGGCGCATTCTAATATCACTTGTCCGCGGTGCGGGAACGATGAGTGCGTCACAGGAATACAATCCAGGATCATCGTCCCGAGCTCATCCTGTCGTTCACTAGTGCCGTCTTCTATCAAGACCAGTCGAAGCGCAAAGAAACAAGAATGATTCTATTCTTTGTCTGCACCAAATGTGACCATGCTTTCAGTGACCCTTCAGTAGATAATCGACCCGAGACAGAGGAGACATAGTAATGGTGTGGATAGCACTTCTACTGTACTGTGTGAGTAGTCTTACGGATCTCGCGCGCTAATACTAGACAATAATTTAATCAAGTTTCCTACTCATGTCACATCGTCGGCTTGTCTGCACTCTTGGTGTCCTCGAATCGGGCACAGGCTATGTTTATTTCCCAGGAATTTCAACGATAATATGATCATGGCTTTTGAGCTGCTTGTCTCCTGGTTTGGGGCCTCTTCAAGGATAAAGCGTCGACCACGCTGGGTACTCAGAATCACTTCTGGAATTAGGGCTCAATCATCGAGGACACCACCTGTTCCAAGCCCATCGACGATGACACCACGAGACCGTTTCGTTCTGGTTGACATAATGACCTTATCCGCTGAATCTTGTTACCTCTGTATGGGGACTTCTTCACGCCCGCCATAGGACTCGTGCTAACGTGTAGATTGCTCGAGCACTTGGACCGAGGTAAATATTGCCATGTTGTTTTGATCCCCCTTCTTACATCCAAGCCGGGAGCACGATCCGTCCACGTACGAGTATGCAGGATTGGATTGGTGACACTTTGTTAAATCACATACTCCAAGAATTGCCTTCGGATTCTACCCACCCACAGCTGTTTTAGACAAGTTTTCCAGGTATGGCGGAAAACTCGTCCTCCGGCTCCCATGTCACCTCATCCTACCTCCCACACCTCTCACGTATATTACGACTGCAAGGAAGGATCTCGGGGCCCATTCAAAGACTAGGTAGTAGCTGCGAGTGCTCCACTCTTTCTCAGAATAGCAAGGTTCAAGTAATTTCAACCTTCAACTTTCAGCTTCAGCGTTGATCGGAGGCGCACCAGACGTGCACTTGCGGTGACACCATACTAGGTCACCAGACAGGTACAAGCTTGACCCACATCAGCTTAATTCCCTCAATCCATTTTTGCTCGTCTGGTACAATCAGACGCTATATATAAGTGGAAATTTCTTGCCATCTGCCCCCCCGCTATTGATCTGAACGTAAGGAATCACTCACTTCTATTCCAGTGTCAGGCCCGCGGAAAGACCGGTCAGTGTTATTTTGACCTTGATGGTCAGTGTGTGAGTGTCATAGCTTGTAATATCCAATGACGCCAGTATGTTCGAGATTTGTATTCTCACAGATCTCATCAGTCATTATCCGTGAGCCCGGACACCCTCTCGATAAACGTTCGTTGTTTTCACAAAACTGACGCCCGAGGATTTAGAGTTTTCTCACGAAAGACCTAACGGGTCGGCAGCAGCTGGAAATACCCTTTTATAGACGCCGATGTAGAAACTAGGACTCCACATTCGGCACCAGGTTGACTCTTCCACGAGCGGACATAGAAAAGTCACCATCATTGGACACAAGTTGTTTTTTTCCCGTTATGAGAGAGCTGGGCTATCGGTCCGAGGATTAGACTGTCCAACCAGCGAAATCGTCTATTGTGTTACTATATATAAATAATGCGTCTAAGGGCCCAACAGGGTATGAAAGTGATATGTTACAAGTTGTGTAATGTCGTTGCTTGTCCCGGTGCAAGCACCAAAAGTTCGATCATACGCGTTGAGAGCCCGTTCTCCTCACGACAAAGTGGCGGGCGATCACAACAAAGACTGCGCTGAGCATCAAACAAATCTGCTTAGAAAATCAGATCAATGAAGGAACAGCACAAATAACGTTACTTACTCCAGCGAATAGAATCGGACGCCTTAGGGACGAGGTTGATTATCAGGTTGCTGTCACTGTTAAGATGAGAATAAGGCGGTCACTCACCCCCAGTAATATTTACTCGTGAGAAGAGCACCGGCAATCGGGGTCGCTAAGCGCGTCAATAAGAAAGGGGACGGGAGATAGTTAGGCTATAAACAATCACATACCAAAAAGTGCAATAATCCCTGGTTTCGGGTCAGCCTGTTCTGATCAAGAAGGGTGTCGGATCGAGCTTACCTGAAGATGCGAAGGCGATGCCCATTCGGGCACCAATCTCATCAACCGAATCGGCTAGAGAGGCTATATCGAAAACATAACTTTTAGGTTTTACACCCAGAGGCGGGGGGCATGCGTACCGATCATTGGGGGGACGAGTGCTACATCTGAACCGAGTATGAGGGAGACATTTGAACTCAACAAAGGGAAGTACATACTGGCACCAGAGACGAACCCGAAGGTGACAGCAAATACAATATATCCTGTGGCCGATTTTACGACACCAAGACAAAATATATTGACGCTCATGGCGAATGCACAGAATATGTTGACGTTGATAATTCCCAGTTTAGGACAGAGTAAGGGGATTAAGGTCCGTCCGAAAACGGACGATCCGCTCATAACCGATAGCTAGAATGTTGTTCTGTAGGCAAATGAAAGACGTCCGATCTGAGGAACAAACTCACGTAATAGAAGGCAGTATTCCTGTTGATCCCATGCAAGACCGCGCTCAACTGGATGAAGAAGTGCGGAAAGAACATGCCAAAATTTGACAACATAGCTCTTTTGATTATTTTCAGTCCAAAAGCATCTTTTTCTTAATCAAATCACTCACGAAACCACCATGAAGTTGTATGCCGGGTCACGGAACAACTTCACTAGAGGTATTGATGTGGAGGCAGGTCTAGAGTCTGGCCTGGTGCGCATCATGACGTTTGCCAAAATGAAGCATGCGCTGTTGATGCCTGCACTAATACGGACACCACTGTGAAATCCGACTTTTGTGTGGAAAAGGTGGTTTAGAAGAATTGGGTGAACGGTTGCGCCTGCGGTGGAACCAAGTTTGATGGTGACTGGGCCAGCAGGAAGTAGGATACAAACCTGAAGCTGTACCAGCTGCGACGATTCCCATTGCAAGAGCGCGGTGGCGTCTAAAATGGTGCGATACGACCCCCAGGCCTGGACTGTAGCTTAGAGTTGTCATTCACACAGGGTAGGGGGGATAATGCATACAAGGAATGTATACAATGCCGGATGCGAGTCCAGATCCAATTCCATGCGAGAGAAAAACCTGCAGGAGATCAATTACCTGATTGTGGTGTAGAGGTTGCAACTGACTTGGTACCATTCGTTTTTCTTGCTCAACGAGAGCATAAAGACTGTCGCTTATTAGTCGCCACCCGAACGAACATGAATCGGACCTACAAGAGAATGCGTGCAGAAGGGTTCCCCCGACCATCATGTGATGGCTAACATAGGTAAGTTTATGCGGGCGGAGTCAGTAGACAAATCAATGCTCACAAGTAGCCCCGGTCAAATAATCTTCCTGTCAGAATGCCCGCGGTGAAAACGAGGCATAATTGAATACCGCCAATCCAGCTGTTCGTTAATGAGCACAAGGGCTTACAATGAGGAAGAAGAATCATTCTGACATACCCTATCCGAGTGGGTGAAGAGCTTGTCAGGTAATATCGAACATAGTAGTCTAGGGTGCGTGAATAACCAGCGTTGTTGAATGAATGAATCTGTTACTGAAGAGGTCACGTCAGACCGAAGTACGACCCGGAAGTGGGCGAGCGCTTACCCTTGATAGGCTCCGAAGGAGAGGGTATAACTAGATCTCGTTGGAACGACCGTACTCTTTAATAATAAATGGCCATACCCGAATGTTGAGACTTGTATTAGAAAGCTATGGATGATGCGGATACGGTCAATGGAGGTAGTTAGAAGGTACCAAAGAGAGATGGGCTTACGCGCCTGCCAGTGTCAACCACGCTTGCAGGCCACCCTCTTGTAGTTCAGTCTCGCAAAGAATAGTCTCCGTCGGTAGCGGAGCTTTCTCTGGGTTATCTTCGATGCTAGTGATGTCATTGCTTGAGGCATACGACCTGCATGACATGGTGGATGGACAGATGAAATTTCAAGAGGATGAGATGAAATATCTTTGGGGGAGGAGGAACGGGGATATATTAAACTTGCCATGACTCGTCGGTATAAGTATTCAGACACAGATTGGTTTTAACGATCTACAGGGAAGACCAGAGATATCTTGGCCTCTGGAACTCTATACCCGAAAAGGAATTGACCCTGAGATCGGGCGATCAGTGGTAGGTACCATAAGCACTAAGTGCCGTAATGGCAACATATGCGAGTTATCTTCACATCTATGTCCACGGCGGCGAATTCCCGGTGTCCCATTTGATCAGGATCGTGACTAGAGATGTCGTGGGGATTATTTATTTCGTACATTGTAGTTGACGATCACTACGTGGTGGCGTTGGCGAAGCTAGTAGGCACGGCAGCGGCCCTGAAGGCCCGAAGGGAGGCTTGTCAATCAATCAGCCAGGAACTCGAGTTCCCACGAACGCACACAGTTTAATGCTGCGACTCGGACAAGGTCAATGTCGGCATCACCAAGCCTCGCGATATACCATCCCACCATTGGAAGGTTGTTTGCCTCCGCTTGGTGGCCGCGGTGCCAGTGGTCGATACCAAAACAGTGCATATTGCCGCATCAAGCCGCCGGCTCCCCTCACCTTGACTTCCGGGAATTCGCATACACTGTCCCCCAGAATATGCCTCTGAGTCAGCGGCCGCCCGCCCCATACAGACGGCCGGTAAGTGGCTTTTCTCGATCCCCCGCACATCTACCATCAGCCATTTCTCTAGGCTCCGTCAGGTAGAGTGCCAAAACCCTTGGAAGACCAACCCTTGTCACTGCCGTCATCAGCCACAACCTGAATAGGAATGACGCCCGAATCTGGGAATGGGGCCTTGACTGTGGACGTACATGAGCAAAACACCAAGATGGTCGACGACAGTTCTTTGGAGAAAGGCTCTGCACCCACACAACCTGCTATTCCCGACGGCGGATGGCGTGCATGGTCTGTCGTTTTGGGCGTGTCAGCGTTTCCATTTTATCGGGTCATTGTTCGAGCTCACTGGAGACATTTTAGGTGGATCATACAATTTGTTACCTGGGGGTTGGTTTTATAAACTTCCCAGAGACCCTGAGCTAATTCAACCAGCTACACAAATGCATATGGCGTCTATAACGGTATGGAACAAATGTATATGTTTTCTGCTATTCTCACGCGTCTTAGATTTCTACGTTCGAGAATATCTCACGAATTTTGAGTCATCTCAGATCAGGTATACATGTTTGTTATGAGTCGAGATCCCGTTCAACTTCCCTTTTCCATAGTTGGATAGGCAGCGTCCAGCTACTTCTATTGCTATCCAGTGGCCTTTTATCTGGAAGAGCCTTTGATACTGGGCACTGGTATATTAAGTTTGCATGTTTCAAGCTGGAAATCCCTTGACAAACCACAATAGTTTCCAGATCATGCTGGGTGGCTCCGTGCTGTTTATTTTTTGCCTTTTTATGCTTTCGATTACCCATTCTGGGCAATATTACCAGGCGGGCCCTATTCCATAGCATCGGCAGTCTGCCATACTCAACCACATTTCATCCAGGTATTTCTGGCACAGGGTTTGGGTATTGGGCTTGCTTCGGGCGTAACTTACGTTCCAGGGCTTGCCGTCCTTTCTCACTGGTTCAGCAAACGTAGACCTTTAGCAATTGGACTTGCTACTTCTGTATGTGATCTATTAATGTTTAACTTTTCGGCCGCTACTGGGGCTGACATGATGTATCCAGGGATCTGCTGTGGGGGGATTTGTTCACCCGATAATTCTCAACGCCTGGTTCCACGGGTCCCTGGGCTTTCACAATGGTGTACGGGCTAGCGCTGGACTTTGCACGGGCCTACTTATTATTGCTTTGTTGCTTGTGAGGACAAGGCTACCGCCATCCCATGCACCACAAAACACGATTTCGAGCATGAAGACATTCCTGCGGGACCCTCCATATCTAGTGATGGTGGTTGGGTGAGCGACAACTACTATCCGAGTGCATTCTCCAGGCTAATTCATAGACAGGACAATCCTCGTCTTTGCGGGTCTATACTACCCCTTTTTCTTCGTTCAGCTAAATGCAATAAAAAATGGCCTTGACCCCACGCTGGCGTTTTATACAGTAGGTGGCACTCCTTCGCTCAAAGGGCGTGACCTCATGGTCGATCCAGGTCGCAATCCTAAACGGCGGGAGTGTCGTCGGCAGAGTAATTCCTAATCTTCTGGCGCAACGGCTTGGTACTTTCAATGTCGTCATATTTTGCACTTTCACTAGCGCTGCTCTGATCTTTTGCACTCTGGCGGTCCACGACGTTGCTGGGACTGTTATTTTTAGCATCCTCTATGGTTTCTTTTCTGGATCCTGTAAGGCAATTCTCGACTTTTTTGGACCCTAATTGAATGATCCAGATGCTGGGTTACTTGGACCCCTGGTAAGTTCGCTGGCCGAGAGTGATAAAGAGATTGGAGTCCGTATGGGCGTCTGCTTCACATTTACCGGTGCGGACCGTTATCCTGATTGACGCAGCCACTTGCTTACTACGCAACCCCTAGGCCTGGGCGGGCTTGTGGGCACTCCGATTGCGGGCGCCCTTCTTTCATCACAATTTCTTTGGTGGAGACCAATCCTCTTTTCAGGGTTATGCGTTCTTTGCGGTGGATCATGCTTCTCCTTCACTCGTAGTTTATTGGCCCGGAGAAAAGGCACTCAAAGGGTTTAGGTCGATTGATACAACTCCATACTCCTATATTCCTTATGTGAAAAGAACAGTGACAACCAGATTACCGCTCCTTCAAGTACCTGACATATGGGCAAAATGCATACATGTCGGATGACTAGCTATGTCGCTCTTTGAGGATCATTGGTGTTGGACACGTTTTCAATGGTATGGTGTGATTAGGTCCGCAGCAACGGGTGGGTAGCGATCAGAATATTCTTAGAAGGGTAGGCATTGTGTACATTCGCACATAGTGAAGATAACCGTATCCACATCCGATCTCGCTGTAGCTCCCTGACGAGGAGGTTGGCTCTGGATCATTGTCGATCCCCATATGATCGTTCTAAGGTTCTTACAGGTGCACAATTTTGATAAAAATGAATTATTTCCCATGGATCAGTTTTAACCTTAAATAAGTAAGTTTCTCCACTCCCAATCACTTTAGAAGTTCCAGTGAAGCAACGGTCTCGAGGCTCCATAACCATCAGTACCTTCTCCGACAACGGGGGTTGAAAGATCGGGAGCGATATCCATAGTTCCGAGCGTCAGCGGTCTGAATGCACAAGCAGTGGCACAGTTCTCAAAAGCACTGATTCAAGTGGTGTCGTGGTGCTTATGCGCTGCAGGAAAAAACTGCGAAATCTCTACTCATAGCCTCGCTGTGTTCGGAAACGATGTGAAGCTTGTGAAGAGTAATAGAAGTTCTAGACCATGCTTGCGCGATCCGCATTCACCACAACCTTTCTCCTCGCGAGATGCACAGGTTACAAGCGGGCTCGGTCATTAACACATCATCCCGAACAGTCCGTTACCGTTGCAACCATTTGGTACAGTATGCATTTACTGCACTGTGCTCGGTTGATGTTGAAATAAGGAGTTGGTGGTATCGATATATGAGTGATATCACAGGAAGTCCGTTTCCTCCGGGGTCTCGATTTTCTCAAAACTCGCACGATGCGATCGAGTGAGTGTCAGTTGAGAAGGGACTATTCTGCATGTGGTCCACGTCATCCTGTCAAACATCCTTCACGGGCTATTTTCGTCTGCAAGCGCAGGACAACTGGGGGGTTGTGGTTGTGGTGCGTGGTGCCATGATGGAGGCGGAGGATGGCGAACCCGTCAGCGGGAAGTGCCTTGGCGCAGTTATATGCAGCAAGAGCTATGGGATCGCAGTTTGTATCCACGTGGGCTGAAGCCAACCAGTGCCTGCGTGGAATCATTTAATACGGCCCGCAAGACAAAGCCTTGATGGCGTTGACGACGTTGGGGTAAGGTGCAACTCCGCGAATCTTGCGTGACAAGGGAACCGAGGCCGAGGGGCAGCAACGCCGATGATATCGACTTGCTATCTGTTTAACCTCAACCGAAGCGTGCGGAAGTGGGTACTAGTGAGCGACGATGGTGAGCTTGAGCCTTAACCATTCCTACGACCGGCGGTTGGACAGCTGAAGCGTTTAAAGCATTGGGGATTGAGTAAAAGAAGCGGAGGGGAAGGCACCTGACACTATCAAGCGGCTGAAAGGAGACTTAGCCGTCGGTCAGAAGGACGAAACTGCTTATCTAATCAAACGTGTGGAGGGCGTGAAGTTATTTATAAAACCCCGGTTCGGTGATGGAGACTGTTGACAGCATCCCCGAATCTACATTACTTTGCCTCTACCAGCCAATTTTTGTTTATAATCGCTAATGCCTCTCGTGGAAATCGTGGAAACCACCTCGTTTCCGTCTTCCCTGTCCCTCCCTCCTACCCATGGATGCAGTCCCTCATCCCCCTGTGAGGGATGAGGAAAAAGACACTGAACTGCGGCAGACCAGTTCCTCTGTCTCTCTCTCTGTCGACTCGAAACCCCCAACGGGGCCGACGTTGCAAGAAAAGGGGCCCCCTTTCCCTGGTCCTGAACTGCCTGATGGAGGGTTTTGGGCTTGGTCTACGGTTGCAGGAGCGTAAGTCAGTTTGAACCACTGGCATTTGGTTGTACAACTTTCTTCTCACGACAGCTGGCTCGTGCAATTTGCAAACTTTGGGTGCGTCTTCTCACATTGTCTGGATTGACACCCTCTTGAACGCCCTTCGCTAGATATGTGAATGCGTTTGGAGCGTACCAAGACTTTTACGTCCGGAAGTACCTCACCCAGTCGACCCCGAGTGCAATTGGGTAAGTGGGTCATCATGATTTCGTTCCGATCGCTGATCTTGTTCCAGATGGATTGGCGGTGTCCAAATATGTTTTACGTTTTCGATGGGTGTTGTTACTGGGAGATTGTTTGATGCGGGATACTTGTGGGTTAGCATCATTCCTAACCCTTCTCGGTCTTGACAGGGTCCTGCCTTAGCTACTGGTTGAATGCGGGTAGTCTGATCCTTTATGCAGTTTCCAGTAAGTTATGAGGCTAAAGGTAGGTTACTGTTGCTGATACCCTACTTACAGTTTTCATGCTTTCCCTATCCCACCCCAACCAGTATTACCAGGTGATACACGTTAGTTTCATCTACTCGCCACTCGATATTTATTGCTTCAGCACAGGTCTTTCTAAGCCATGGAATTGCGTTCGGCCTTGCGAGTGGCTTGTCCTATCTCCCATCCCTGGGTATCGTCGGTCACTATTTCAAACGTAAACGACCTCTTGCGGTCGGTATTGTTTCAACTGGATCTGCCCTTGGTGTGTCTCCCAATACGTTCCATTAATGCAAGAAGCTCAAAATCTCCCAGGTGCAATTATACAGCCTATAATGCTTAATAACCTATTAAACTCTGAGAAAATCGGGTTTCATAATGGTGTTCGTATCAGTGGGGCCTTCAACGTTTTCCTGCTCCTAATTGCAAATTGCATTATGCGAACACGCTTACCTCCCCACAAGGGGGCGCATCCCTTTCCTGTCAAACGCTATCTATCAGATCCGCCTTATCTTGTTATTGTGATTAGGTGAGCAATTTGCAAAGGACCTACTTGGGCATCTTAATCATAGATTAAAGCTGTATGTGTGCCTTCCTTGGTCTCTTCTTCGTCGTCTTCTATATACAACTATACGCTATTCTGCACGGGATCGATCAGAAGCTGGCATTCTACTCTGTGTGTGTTTTGTCCTTCCGCGGACAGCCAGTAACTTATCGTTTGTCCAGCTTGCCATCCTGAATGCAGCCAGTATTATCGGCCGTGTAGTTCCGGGACTTTTTGCACCCAAGCTTGGACCGTTGAATATGAGCATCTTCTTTATGATAGCGAACGGTGTGGTGACGGCTTGCATGCCAGTAGTCAAGGGTAGTGCTGCAGTGATCGTCTATGTGATTTTTTACGGTCTGATTTCGGGTGCCTGTACGTACCACTCTCCTTGTTTTTTCTCCTCAAGCCGACCTTGATTACCTTCTAGCTATCGCCCTGGTTCCGGCTATGCTCAGTATGCCACTCTTCTAATATTTCAAGTTGTTTTACCGAATGATTCTCTAGTTACCTTGACCGATGATCCCAGGGAATATGGAACGAGGCTAGGTATATTTTTCTTCTTTGGTGGTACGTACCCTCATATGTCCGACCAGCCCCAAAACTGACTGATGCCACAGGATTCATTGGCCTTGTCGGTGAGTACCATTGGACGAGGAAGACGAATGACTCTGATCTGTATCAGCCACACCCATATCAGGCGCATTGCTCACTGAACGTTACAACTGGGTTAGCGCCAGTGTCTTCGCAGGCGTATGTGGTGGCATGACTTTCGTTTCTCTCTAAGACTGACGCAGATCTTTAGGTTTTTTGTGTGGTCACCGGTTTCGGTTACCTTTTTTCTCGGACTTTGGCCGCGAAGAAGAAAGGTACCCAAATACTATGACATACCGAACGGGATCCCAGTGGTTATCCGTCATCTTTATTGCATCAACATCACATTCTGAAGACCTGGCTCATTACCAGGTTATTGCATCCTGATGCCTTCATTCACGAGCTGCCTTGCATTGGACTCCTCATTGTTATAATCACATGTAGACCTACTACAATGTACATAATTGTGTTCGACAGACTGTAATACATACAGCGGGACTGGGCCGAGGTGTCATGTGCGCGTTGCTGCATCTCCAACTGTCACGCTGGCGCAACCGTTCTGAACGAGCCATTGCTGTTCACTGATGTATGGCTGTGTGGCGTACGTGCGACTGCGGAAATCCGCCTCTTCCATTCTTGTTCCATAACACACCGCGAGACCATGTCAAGGCTAGTGCATCTAGTCTATATTCACGGATTCCAAGGTATCACCTAATATCTCACAACTTGTAGGTTGGATATCAGCGCTAACGTTGAGGTCAAATAGGAAATGATACCACTTTCCAGGTGGATATAACTTGGTGGTCCTGAAACCGAAAGACGTCCTAACCTCCGCAGTCGTTCCCCCTAGACCTTCAGACCTACTTATCCCCTCGTGCTCCTCCACACTTGGACATCAAGATCCAGAGCAGCCTTTATCCTACCTACAAAAGCGTTAAGCCCCTTACCTATGCTACCAAGAATTTTTTGGAATGGTACGTCTCTGTCTACTCCAGCCACGCAATTTCAAAAATTTAGACACACAACAGGTTACAAACCCAACCTCCAGGACCGGTCATCCTGTTAGGTCACTCGATGGGCGGTCTCTTAGCAGCTGAGGCAGCCACCGATCTGTCGAACGCTCCCGATGAGAATACCGGGAAACCGTCCCGTATTGTAGGCATCATCGCCTTTGATACTCCCTACCTTGGCATGCACCCGCATGTCATAATCAGTGGCATCGCATCGCTTCTTCCAAAGGGCGCTGGAGATGGAGAACAGAAATCAGAAGGCGAAATGAATCCACATCCAGATATAAACATTGTCCCTGAGCAAGTTACTGACGAATGGGAAGATTTTAAGCGGAGTGGAGGTGAGTGGCGGCTAGGTCGATTGATAGGGATTGAGCGTTGGGGACTGATCTGCTGTGTGGCGTAGGTGGTCGTCCAGCGCACTCTCTGTCGAACTCAGAAACCTTGGCTCGCCTCACTGTCGCACCTTCTTCATCCTCAGCATCCCATCAACCCTCCTCCTGGTTATTCCGACGGTCGCCCTCACCCCTATTTGATCGTATTATGAATTTTGCTTCCGCGCAATCGGAGACGCCCCTTATTCGTTGGCTCAAAAAACACTCAGACGATCCAACATCAGCTGGGAAACAATGGGTTGTCGAGCGCTTGCAATTCGGTGGGGCGATGTTCGACCCCAGTGGATTGAAGAAGCGCTACACTCAATTAGTCAACTGGAACCACGGCATGTGGGTCAATTACTGGACGACGACTCCGGGCGGGATACGGTCAGAACACGCGGATGAAGATCTGAGTGCAGAACAAGTAGCATACAACGATCGTGGACTCGTGGAAGCTGGTATCGTCGGCTCGGGTGCCGCAGAGAGCCCATCATCGCTGAGCGAAAGTAGAAAGCTCGAGACCTCGGGAAAGAAGCACGAGAAAATGAAAGAAAAGGTCAAGAGTTCGCGCCATTTCATCGTCCTTCCGACTGGACTAGGGAGACAATTTGGCGGAGAGCAGCATTGGGAGAAGGTCATCATTGGTGGGGTGGAGGATGAGGTCGCAGCGCACTGTGGTTTGTTCATAAGGGGACAAAACTTGGACTACGATGGACTTCTGGAAAGGGTAAGTGCGCGAATCATACGATGGTGTGAACGGTTGTAAGTTGGCGTCAGTATCAATCGATCATTATATACCCCCCGGCTTGACTGCCACCTTAGGCGCAGGAGGCAGTTGACCGGATCTCCTGTCAGCCGGGGCCTTTACTAGGGACTGGATTATCTGGGCATAGAAACGCAACATGCTGAAATTGTCCCAACAAAATGCTGAGCAGTGTGCAATCAATCTGGTGCTCACCACCATCATCGCCATGGCATTCTCTTCGCCAGCATATTTTGTTGGATCAATAAACACGCGTCGAGTCCACCTTTAGCCTAGGACCATTATAATACATGTTATTCATGCTAATAATTAGCATGACCTGTTATACTGAATTACCGCCACTCGGCGGCTTTCAACCACTTTCGTTTATTATAAACACGTAGCTTTATACAAGTGTCACCTCAGTTCTCGCGTCTCCGAGATACTGAGCTGTCTAGATATTTGCAAACGACTTCAAGTATCTTTCTAGCCTTCAAGGTTCCGTTGTCTCCTGACGTTCTATTTTCTCGCATCCTGCACTCATATATCCAGGTCCGATTTCGCACTGCTCATCATTAGGTGCAAAAATTACATCTCGCTCAGTGCTATGAATTGATAAAACCGAATTGACACTTCCTTTTCGGAACTGGTTTTCGTAGAAGGGTATGTACTCAACTGCAGATTGAGAGCTTGTAGAAGGTCGAGAATATTGTTGGGTAAATGTCGTGAGATTATGCCCTCTCGGCAAGTAGCCATCTTGCGCTGAGCCTCTATCGACAATTCTATCTCATCTTGCTCAACTTGCCAAATAACACCGCTGCACATCAGTACGTTAAATCTAAGCCCATTTATACGGACTATAGCAGATACTGACGGGCTTACTTTTATTTTACCTTTACCACAGATATCTATATTAGTGTTGGGCCACTTATGTTAGCGTTTGCTAAATGTCGTTTGGCGAAACATTTTTCAGACCCACAGCGCACTAGACGTCGCCTGTAGTCATGATTATCGGAGCACGGAAGAAGACAACGTGATATCCTCATACTCCTGATTTTGTATCACAGGCGGTCCTCAGCCGAGCAGTTTCTGTGAACGGCAGGCTCTGCAGCGCTAACATAGCCTGGGTCACCCTTCGAATACAATGGCGTACACGCACACAGTGGTATGCTAAAGTCTAGAGAAATGCTTCTTCACAATCGCAGCGGTCGGCGTTGGTGTCCGGGGTACTGCTGGGACGACGTAGTTCATCAGATGGCTCGGGCGACGTTCTTGGTAGCTGTGGTTCTGGCTTGCGATGCTCAAACGTTCTTGGTACATGTCTTCCTTCGCCTGCAGGAAAAGGACAACCCGATCGGTTCCTAGCGCGGTAGCTTCTGCCTTGGTCAGGGTTTCTCTGCGATCTAAAAGTTCTGCATAGGCCGAAAAGAGCCAATCCTCAATTCCATATCTATCACCAAGGACAATCCTGTCAATGGTGGGTATGCTTCCAGGTCGCAATTGTTGGAGCGCGTATTTGAAGACCCTCTCGAATACATAACGGTGCGAAATACTCAACAGGTTCAGGTTCACTTCTTGAAATTTTTGAGCATCTGGTGTGGCTGCATTCTCTTCGGCCCTTTGAGGTCTTCAAAGCGTACCCATCGTCAGATGAAATAAATTTCCAAAATTACCGGACAGTCGGAAATTCCACTTACAGAGAATAAAAGCAGTTCAATAAACTCTCGAACTCCCTCACAGTAACGCCCCGCAGAACTATCGGCCGCTCATCGCATATCCCTTCTACTTCTACTCCCTCCTCCGTCGGAGAGCCAAACATCCCATGGAAGACCTCCGATCCCTCGAGAAAGAAGTGGCGATGAACCTTAAAGAGTTGGTTCTCAACCTATCAGACGGTGGCGCTGCTCGGACATGAGATAGCATACGCGGATGCCAAGTGCGCTCACGAGGAAAATTGCCATAGGATCGTCATTGAAGTAAAAGGAATGACTGCGTTCAATTGGCGCTCTGTTCAAGGCCAACATCAGTTTCGAGTCTGATGCTCTCAGGCTAAATATTACGGTGTGCAAACATCCTCGGTTTGATCCATGGTGCAGACTCTGGAGGAGGGTGGTAAGATACAGGCCTCTGTCTGGACTCGTGGTGGTGGGTTCGGGGTGGGGATCGTGGATTACAAGACTGAAAGTCTACCTCCGTGCGCTACGGGTTTATATGTCTAACGGGCGACGGAGCAACTAAGACATAGGAAATAGAGAACTAGTGACACTACTCGTGTCCAAGCGTCTGCCAACAGTCACGAATTGAAAAACTCAAGTGGAGTATAACCCGCTCCGATATCTAAAGCAGGAACATTTTTAAAACTGCCTGGTCAGATGAAGGAGCTCTGCACGGTAGTGATCCCCCCAGGGACACTTGCGCTTTGGCTCGCTCCAAGTCTTCTTCTGCGATTTGCAGGCGCTCTTGATGCATAAACTCCCTCGCCCGAAGAAGACGAACGGCCTGCTCGAACCCCAGTGCCTTTGCTTCGTCAACGGTTAGAGTTTGAGGACGATTGAGGAGGGTTCCATAGGCTGAGGATAACCATTCCTCGAGCCCATACCTAATACCAACATTGATTCGTGTCTCAGTAGGGATTTGGCCTAGAATAGCTTTAAGCTCTTGAAGTACGTATTGGAAAATTTCGTCGAAGAGGAACCGGTGTGATATGGTGAGTATATCCAGGTAGAGATCCAGGTTTTGTTGAACGTTTGTGTAGCAAGACCGGCCGTGGGGCCTATGGAAAAAGTAAGTTGGTGGGATAGGAACGACCAGTCGTGACTCTCACGGAAGGTACAGGTAATCCATTAATGCCTCAAATTCTCTTACAGTCACCCCTGGTAATGTAATCGGTTGTTCGTCGCATGCTCCGTCAGGATCCTTGCCTTCTTCCAATGGAGAAGCAAACATATTATGGAATACTTCTGAACCTCGTGTCAGATAGTAGCGATGAATCCTGAAGAGCCGGTTTTCAACCTCATAATTAATCAGGGTCAATGGTACGGTCGCGATCAACTTCGATCTCCTGGGGCCTACCAGAAGAATCGCCATAGCGTCATCGTCAAAGTAGTAAGAGTTATGCCTTTGGCACTTAGAAGCCCTATGAGAATGTTGTCAGGCTCGCCTGTTCAGTTGGCTAGCAGTAACAGATTTACTCTTGTGTATTTTCGGTACCGTTAGCTGTGTTTGCGACTTGTGACGCTTCAGCGAGGGGAGTATTTAGAGAATTCATGGTCGTGGTAGTAGCAAGCAAAGTAGGTTTGAGCCACTCGTACCGTGGCAGGCTTCTGACAGTGCTTCTTTCGCTAGGTATGATGGCGCCTCGCTCCCATTACTCCATACCCTCTCATAATGCTACTCAAAAGGAGCGCAGAGGGAAATTTGGGAAGAGGTGGGTAACTTGAGCAGGTGTAGTCGAAAGGCAAAGTGTCTAAATACCACGTGGTCTAAATTGTAACTCCATTCTTATCAACCACCGAGTGTATGAGAGCATCGTGGCACACATACAGATGGAACGGTTGTTATCCGACTGCGTTCCCATTCATATATACACGACTCCCAAACCATCCTCCCCTGCCTGGACTTAGTATATCCTTCTCCTACCCATTGCGCGTTTCGGACCCTGTGTCCGAAATACATCTAGCTCCTTTCTAGCACCCACTACCTCAGCCTCCAGACGCTGTTCGCGGAGTGCCACGAAATTAACGAAGCGCTCGAATCCTAGCGCCATGGCCTCCTCCGCCGATAACGTTTCTTTGCGAATAAGGAAATCGTTAAATGCTGATGACGCCCAACCTCCAATCCCGTATTTGTCTCCGAGGACTAGCCTCTTGAGAGGTTGGATGTCGTGCTGACGTGGTTCGAGCGTCTCTTCCGAAAACCGGAATATCTCCGGCATTTGAAATCTATGCGAGACGCTCAGTAGGTCCAAGTAAAACTGAAGTGTCCGCGCCGCATGCCTCGGGGATCAAAAATTCTTACTTCGCTGAGACTGCATTTGAAAAAGCGGTGCTCACGGTCTGTAGAAATAATCCAAGAGGCTCTCGAATTCCTCTACAGTCACTCCAGGTAAAAGGATAGGTTGTTCGTCATTCCCTAATGTGGCCCGTGTAAACATTTGGCGGAAATGTTCCGATTCCTGAGCAAGATGATGTTGATGGACCTTGAACAGTTGATCTTCAACCTGTTACGGGGGATTCAATTACACGCATACTGGGAATGGAGGGACCACTTACCTGGAATACCACCATTGGATCTTCTTTGAAGTAGTATTTATGATTGAGTTTTCGTTTACTGTGAAGCATTTAGCGAATTCGTGGGGCGTTCGAAGTCGCCCACCTACATGTTTTTTTGAGTTGGCTTATGAGGCATATCGTACTCTTGCTCAGCTTTGTATGGAGTATTCATGGTTGTTTACGATCGATAAAATCAGTTTTCGGTGGCACGATAATCAGTATTCGCGTGCTTGGTTGCTGGCTTCTGCGGTCAGCTTCTGTGCGCTAGAATTTAATCGAAGAGCTGCGCGAGGCAGTCTGATATAGCACACGGTGGATGATTTCGGTTGGGCTCAAATAGGGAGTGAAAATTATATCTTCGTCACGGAAAGGTAATGATACAAGGATATTCATGCCCACTGTTCTTAAACCCTCACTTCAAATGAATTGACTGGCGCGTCCTGTACTATAATCAGATTATTGGATACGCGGGTAGGGACATACTCATACTAGCCGACGGTAACTTGGTGATTGTCTTGCCCTGGACGACGGGGAAGATTGTCCTGATTAGGGGGAGAGCCAGATACACCGGCAGAGCTCCTGGCAATGGCAGCAAGATCTACTTCTGCTCAGGACTTGAGTCTGTGTGGAGCCCTACTAGAACCGAAAAAAACGTACGGCCAGCCTTCTTGAAGGCATTCTTACGGAGCTGCCTGGCTTTCTCCTTCTCTTCTTCCGTGGGAGAATTGTTAGTACCGCTGCTAACACTGTCGTTGCGCTCCATTGAGGGTTTGGGCGATCCTACGGAAGAACCTGATTCGTTGGGTAATATATATATGTTTAAGAACCATCTGCCTGGATAAAATGAAGGCGGTGAAAAAGGGCACCTTTAAATTCAGCAGGGGCACCTGTCTCTGCTTCGAGTTCCAGTGTCTCATCGTCCATGGCGCTGGCCTCGAGAAATTGTTCATCGCTGAGGCTTCCCCAGTTATGACCTCCTGCTCCTCGTTTGCGAAGGTTAGGGTCGAGACCAGTGCGGGATTCTGAGCGATCTCTGTTCACAGCACGGGGATATGCAGCGCGTTCGGTACGGGTCATGGAGTGAGTAGGGCAATGGTTGCTATGAGGTAAGATTGAGAATGATGGTAGGGATATGGTTATCGGTTTATATACTGCGCAGGTCAGCTAGCACGCCCCGTGACTCCGGCCTCAAGCCTCAAGTCGTCCATTTCTACAGCACGCTCCGCCGTCTCCGCCACTCGTCAGGTCTTCTGCACTCACAACTGCACTCATCGCGTTGGCCATCCAAACCCTTTCTCAGCTCACACGGACATTTCGCTCGCCACCACTGGGGACTTGTGGGAACATTACGTCATAGCTGCTGTGATAGGGGCCTTGTGATATGAGTCTCCCTAGAAGATTCCAGCTGATTGTTGTTGTCTTTTGTCACTTGCCTTGCACCTGATGGTCTAGATGTTATACAATGATATGCTCCTTGATTCTGTGTTCCCATTCGGTAATAAGTACTGACAACTAATCTGTTGGGATGTAGGTGCATAGACGCTGGCATTACATCTGAACCTGGTCCCATAGACCTGTCTCGTATGACTTGTCTGCCAGTGAGTCTCCCTGGTCCAATAAGGTATCATCTTGGGAATATGTATCAGCCTCATCATCGGAAAGTATATCGATCTGCATGGAAGAACTCGCTACCGCCCTGGGGATGAAGTGGATCGGCGGAGGAAGCATATCTTTGTCCTCCATTATTGAAGTAGTACCAGAATTGTTGCGCGGGTCAAAACCCGCCAGTAGGCAATGGAAGTGTTGTTTCTTGTTCACCCATATCCCCATGTATTCCAAGCATAAGTCAATAATTGACCGATTAATGGTGAGTGCGTTCTCCTAATTGATTTCATGCCACTGAGCGCAGCCTCGAGTATTTAGATGATTGAACCCACTTCGCTGGTTTCCTGCCGCCATACTTTAATTGACCCCTTTATCTTGCTTCTCTCTTCCAGAAGGATAACAGCACGGCCAATGGCATCCGATAGGAAGTGTTTGATCATGGTAGCCAGTCCGTCAACTACTTCAGCATCAACGTCTTCTTTTCCATTCAGTAGTCGTTTGTCATGCAACCCAATGTGAAATCTGGCTCTGTCAAACCCTTATCTCAGGGGGCGACTAAAAGGGAGCCCACCTCAAGAAATTTCGGAGATTTGGAACGTGGATAAGATTTAGTTCACTACCCTGGGTGGCGACGGCTTCGGCGGACGGTACCTCTACACAGTGTGATGTTAAGGGAGCCGTAAAGTCTTCTTTGAGCTTCGGGCTTGTCAAGGGATTGAGAGCCGAGGAAGTGGTGCCGATATCTAACAACGGGGGACTACCCGGCTCGACAGGACCAGAGGACAGGTTCGTTTTGTTTGCGAACAGACCCGAACCCTTGCTTCGGCGTCCAGCCTTGAGTAACGATGCGGTTATGTTAGGCTCCTCTCCCCTGTCTTTCGCCCGTCTGCGCCTCATATGCATGCGTTTCTGGAAGCGGCGACGGGACATTGGGGACAACTCTCGTGATCTCGTTTCATGATGATCATCAACTGTGCTGAAGAAAATTGACCCAGTCAGTGACTTCAGCCCTTAGGTGGGTACATCCACGACACTCACGAAAGAAGGGGGCTATTGTTTGAGTTTAGACCTACGATCTTCGTACGTTGAAGTTCTTCCCCACACGGGACTCGGTCTCGGCTATCCAGATAGCTTTCGCCCGCTCGCACTAGCTCTGCGTGTCTTTCCTCCCAAGTGATCCAGTCGTTCGACATTTCGTATGCCGCGGGCAAGTCCCATCCATATGGATGTTCGCTCCTGTGATGTCTCGAGCCTTTTTCAAGCAAATCAAGATACTCGACGACTTCCAATACGTTCTTTGTCTCCACACAAGCTGCAATGAGGTCCGGCCGGAATCGCGAGTAGATGGAAAGTCCACGGAAGAATGCATTCATTTCCGCCTTTGTCCACAGCACAGAGCCTGTGACTGAATAAAGAGGTGATTCGGTATGGGAGTCCAGGCTCAAGGCACCATGTAAATGCCTCTGTGTATCCTTGAGGTGTTGATTTAAAATATTGGTGTAGGCTTCAAGATGGTTTGTTACCCCGTCCATGATTTTAGCCGTCGGAATGCGTGCGCAGTGACAGAAGATATATAGAGATACGATATTCCGGAGTGCTTATTTAGAATGATCGTGTACAAGCTTAAGGTTTTGGTCAACTTCTTTAGGAGTTCGAGGATCATGCTGTCAACTTTGTCGCCAATGGCAGTCATTGTTGGCCGCCAGTATCAGCTAACACGAACTGGAGGATGAGTGTCGGACTGAGATTAGTGTGAGACATAGAAATTTTTGCTTTGTCGCCGGCCCGGCTAGCATGTCAGAGAGAGGGAGAGGACCTCATCACTTTGAGCAGAAAAGGAAATTTGATCGCACCAAACAAATGTCAGGGTCCTCCTCTCCCCAATGACACCATCATGACTTCCTTCCTTGACTTAGTGAATTCTTCTTTGAGGTCTACAGAAGGCGTTCTGGTTGCCGTGGACGTGCTTTCTGTCACAGGTACTTTCGCAACTACACCGCAAAGCATAGAGGCTTCGGAGAACTGGCATGATCGACGGATCCTTGCCGTAGTATCCCACAGAGACGAATGGGCCTTGACCGAGGAGGGCGCGTGCGTCATACCAGTGCTCTTGGGCTTTACTCAACTGACTTTTTGTGCAGGCTCTTTGTGTACAGATTCACTTCACCAGCTAATTCAACCGTCTACAATCTCAACTTACAGAGAATATATCCCCTCTATGGCGAATTCTCGATCGTGATGAGTCAAATGCGTCGAAGCACGCTCGATCTCACTGTCACAAATTCGAAGGCAATACTCGACCAACCCCGCTCTGGTTTGTATTCCATCACGAACGAAACCCCGCATCCATAATATAACGCTATGTTTCAATCAGGGTTTAGCCTAACTATCAACCCAGCGGAGGGTTCAGAAGGTGATGCCGAAGCTCCAAGGTTTTATGCAACCGATGTACAGAGCTTGGGTTTGTTGGTCGCTGAATGCAAACGATTGAAAGAGGCCATAAGTCCGTAGATGCAATCCATTCAATACGATGGGTTTGCTCATCCCCTTTTCCAGAGGTTGACGGCTCGGAGAAGATTGACCTACTTCAGTCTCAATCCCATTTCAGTTGGCTACGGTCATATTACTCCAAGCATGTGCATCTATCTCTCTGTGAGTCATCTGGCATCAGAACGAGCATGGCCCATGTTGATTGTGGCCTGAACAACCAGTATCTCCGGTACCGCCTGACCTTCGAATCGTTAACAACGGGCTCCTTCAACGCCTATCTCCAGCAAGCGCGGGCCTTCCCGGAGATGATAGCACCGATATCCAGCTTATATGTAATGAGTGGGTCAGACACCAAGCTCGTTCACTGGCCCGCCAAGGCAGGCGAACAATCTCTCTGCGCCTGTGCACTTTCAACGTGAACGGGAAATTACCGTCCCAAGACCTCTCAACATGGATTCAAGGAACACGCGCGTCGGATGCACCAGGTCAGGAGCAGGGAGGCTCATCTTCACCTGTCATCCAAACTTCTTTCCCAATTTCTCATGGAGATATGAAAAAATCACATCATGGTAAGCAGTATCAATCCATGTTCAGCGAGCATCCTGACGTTGCCAAGCTGGGAATAGAAGCGCCAGTTCCACGTCCACCACTGTCGTTGAGCCCGTGGACGACGTTCCTGATCCAGACGTATTTGTTGTCGGCTTTCAGGAACTCGACCTCTCAACTGAAGCCCTCATCTATTCAATAGGCACTGCGAGAGAAGACGCGTGGTGCATGGCTATTTTTGCGGCACTTGGAGAAAAGTCTTTGGACTATGAAAAGGTTGTTTTCCCGAGTCCGGGAATAGACAGTGTCAACTGATATTTGCATCTGGCTTAGCTAGTATCTAAGCAACTTGTTGGAATGTTAATCGTCATTTTAACGAAGAAAACCCTCAAAAACTGCTTTGGAGAAGTGAAAGCTGATTCTGCTGGATCAGGTATCTTGGGTGTTATGGTGCGCGATTCCTCCCCTCCCACACTAGTGTTTTCAACGCAGGTTGTATTCAGGGAAATAAAGGCGCTACTGCTGTTCGCCTGACATTTACACCTCCCCCCAACTCCGATCCCAAACTGAATGCACATTTACCAACAGATACCGAACCACCCCGAGACAGCCCCACGGAGGACAGAAGAGGCGGCGCAGACTCCCTCACTATGACGTTTGTCAATTCTCACCTAGCAGCATTCGATGAAATGATCGATAGACGCAACCAAGAGTTCCACGAGCTGTCAAAGAGACTCGCATTCGGGAGGGAGCTGGACGGATCGGAGGGAAAGGATTATGACAATGATTTCGGAATGGAACCAGCAGCGTCAGCGACCGTCAGTGTTTACGAGACAGACGTGCTGTTTTGGATGGTGAGCCCATCACCCCCGCGTGCGACCATTAATTTATCCATCCATAGGGAGGTTAGTTGTCGTCTGGACATCCCACTTCGGTGCTTATAATCCCGAGAAATAGATCTCAATTACCGTGTTGACATTCCGGACTCCGAGTTCCGGGAGTTGCTTGCGGACAAGGACTGGTATGATAGATTACAGACTTTGATTCGTCACGACCAAGTAAGTCATCGTGATTTCGCGTTGTTAGCGCGCAATACTTAGACCGGCCTTAGCTGAGAAAGTCCGTTATCTCCAAGAAAGCATTTGAAGGATTTCATGAGCACCCCATAACGTTTCTCCCGTTTGTCAAACCCCATTCTCATCGTACGAATCCCTGCTAAGTCGCTTAAAGGACATACCGCTCTAGTCCCGGATTGGTTATGGACGAGCTAGGATACGATCGGAAGTAAAACGTTTCGACTCTTAAACTCGTTCTGAGGTTGACTGATCGTCATGCCTATAGACGACGACCTGCCTGGACAGACAGAATCCTCTACTTTACAAGCCCACAATGCGATGTCATTCAGCACTCTTACTCTAGCTATCCTCAAATAACAATGAGCGATCACCGACCCGTTGCGGCCGATTTCTCGGTGCATGTATGCTTTATCTATTGTTCCAAAGCAATAGCGGCAACTAACTCAGTTTTCCAAATAGTTCGACCTCTTCGAAAGGACGGTATATGAGTGGCATGTAAGACAGCTGTACCGCGAAGTTTATGCGTTAGAAACGTCCCATGAGAGGCCAGCAATCAAAGTCGATCAGACTTTCCTTGAATTTGGAGAGATCAGGCGAGTGCTGCGAAATGACCTTTGGAGTTGTGTTGACCATAAGTAGGTATCGCACCCTCCTAGCCAAAAAGGTGGTGGTTGAGAATGTGGGCAAGGTACACACACTCTCACCTTCTATTTCAACTGCCTGAACTCAGGTAAATAGATCCCTTGTGCGTGGAGATTTGTATCAGTACAACCGGATTCAGCTATTCGTGAGCTGAGGAAGTCTTTTCCCACCTAACCGGGTTTTAACTCTGTTGCGATAGACCCCGAATGGCTGTCAATAGAGCCTATGACAGTGAGGTCGCCATTGACCTTTATAAAACGTTCACTTATACTCAGAATCTTTAGGGGATGTTTCTCCCTGGGGAGAAGACAGAGATAACTTTGACAGTCGACGTAGACAGCCGTATTGCGTCTTCGCTTAACCTTGGTCCTCACGACATGAGTAGAACACTAATACTTCACACCGTACTCGGTAAGGACCATTTCATCGCAATATCTGGAGAATATTGTAGGTCGCACTATCCGTTCTAGAGTAACATATGCTGAATGCTGGAGAACAGTACCATCATGCTTCGGAAACAAATTATCAACTCTGACGCGACTTCCTGGGCCCATACGCAGCCTGACCTCCTCGAAAGAGTTGCGCACAGAAAATAACCCACTGAATGCTCCCAGAGAAGTTATGCGCCTGGTGAACTGGCTCATGTGCAACAATGAGCCACCAAAGGATCTATTCCTTGCTACCGCTGATGGATCTGTGGTTGAGACTATCCGTGAAGTAAGCCACCCACTTCATCTCCCGAGATAGGATCTCAATGTCATGATCAATTGCTCCTATAGTGTCTTGATACAGGCGAGGAGTTCCCCTGGTCTACCGGAGAAGGCGAGATTACTGCGGCATCACATGCGTTCGCGTGGACGCTCTTAGAACTCCTAGATTCTTTGATTGAACCTATCGTGCCACCAATTCTGCATTCTCGCTGCGTTCAGATGACGAGCCGCGATGAAGCCTTCGAGGTTGGTAATTTAGCAATTAATTTCAATGATCTACGCCACACCTCGCACGTGTATGCTGATTCCCGATTCATAGCTTCTCGATGCGCTTCAGCCAGCAGCAATCAACGTGAGTATTTGCTTCCTTATTATCAACGCAAGGCTCTGTTGCGCTGACGTGGCGTCGCCTTCTATGACCTAATTTCTTTTCACCACTTAGGTTTGGATCACTGTGACTGCATTCCTCCATTTTATCTGCCAATCTTCTGGGGATCCAAGTTACCCGGAGCAAATCTGTGAGCCCATACCCGCCCATTCTCAAACCCTCCCGGCACCTAAATTTGCGGGTACAGCTGAGATCTTCACCCCTGTTCTGATGAGGGATGACCCTGAGTCGAAGGCGGTCCCAGTCTCACCCATCAAGAAACGGAAGTTTTTCCTCCACTTCATTACCTGAAGCAATCAATCTTGAGGAAGTATGGCGTTGTATTAATGGGTATACTTGATATTACACCCCGTCTGTAACTTCTCGTCGGTTCTCCCTCACACTCAGCCAATCATGAAAATAGTTTTTTGTATGCTTTCTTTTCTCGTTCGCGAAGTTCCTTCTTGCGTTGGGTGATTTTAGCTAGTTCCCCAGCGATGAGAGCATCTTCCGGAACAAGCTTGCTCGCTGCCACAAGATCTGCTTCCTGACTATCATCATTTTTCATGATACCATGAGCCATAGCACGGCGATATAGTGCCTTGGCTGATAATAAGAATGAGCGTGGGTATTGTGCACACCTGAGCCTATGCACTAACCTTTGTCTGCATCGCTCAGTTCTAATTTGTTCAACACTCGGGTTGTGTTGGCAATGGCAGTCAAGGCATTACCAGTGGAAGGAGGTGTTGCGCGAATGGCGGCCAACGACGAGTTAAGGAGGAGAGGGGCAAGGAGGGCATCGTAGCTTCGCTTCAGCTCTGGAGAGTCCCCAGGAATTTCCTGATGCGTGTCGAGGTAGCGGATGGACTCTAGAAGCGCAGAAAAGTGGTGGGTAAGAACCGGAAATATGATGGTAGATCAAGCACACACTTTGGTATTTCTGGAAAGCCTCTTCGATTTTTCCTTCCTTATAAAGGCCATTGGCAACCTCCCTAACAACTCTAGCGATCTCAACGACAGTTTCAGGTTTGCTGAGATCGCGATCCTCGTCATCCGGATAATCTTCGTAGGGGTCTCCGGTCTCCGCGGTTTGTTCGACGAGAGATGGATCATCAACAGACAACTCGCCACAGCCCGTGATGGTGACTGGAGCTTCAGGAATATCGCCGCTAGAAGTGGGATTATTCTCGATTTGGCGGACTAGTGATAGGGCAAATCAGGCACGGGGGAATTGATATCTAGAAGTGACTACCTACCAATTGACTTGCCCCTAATGACCTCGCCGAAGACAACGTGTTTATTGTCAAGATGGGGTGTCGCGGAAACGGTGATGAAGAACTGTGAACCGTTTGTACCTGGGCCGGCATTTGCCTGAACATAACATGATCTTAGACGTTCAAGTCGCAAATCTCTTTTGTGGAATATAAGACTCACCATGGAAAGCAAAAAGGGTTTGGAGTGTTGTACGAGGAAAGCTTCATCTTCGAACTTTTCTCCATAAATCGATTCTCCACCAGTGCCTACATCCGTATGTAGTTTTCACAGGAGGACAAACACTTTGGTGCACATACCATTTCCAGCAGTGAAGTCACCCCCTTGGCACATAAACCTGTCCAACCAGTAGTCAGTATTACTCCTGGACCGCTTATTCCAGATGGATACCCTTTAATCACACGGTGAAAGGTTGATCCCTTGTAGTGCAAAGGTTTCCCCAAATTGCCAACACCCTTTTCACCCGTGCACAAAGCACCTATTTTTTAGATCAGGCCAAAGATTAGAGCACGAAGGAAACAAACATACGGAAGTTCTCCGCCGTTTTTGGGACAAGGTCATTGTAGAGGGAGAATATGACACGACCTACAGATTTGTCTCCGATGGAGATGTCGAAATAAGTGATAGACCGTTCGGAAGACATGACGAAAGTTGAGAAATTGAACGAGGTACTGAAATTGCGGAGCAAATTACTGGGACAATCCACAATTTATCACCTGGAAGTAATTACGTAAACGTGGAAAGTCCTGGAAAAGTCCAGAAACACAAGCCAACCCCATCCTAGGCTTCAAGCCAGAAATGGCACCATCGGGAATCCAAGCGCAGAGCTACGCCCGTAGGACTTGTCGAGTACGGTCCCACCCGCACAGTGCCTGCCATTCATCCTCCACCGACCGGCAACCATCGATATCAAACGTTTCGTCAACGAAAGGTGAAGACAAACTTGTTTCCTCGGAAGCCTACTCTCCCTACAGCTCTTCACGGTAGGCCACGACCAACACTAACACACTTTCGGCTACTGATCATTCGTCGGGAGCATCGTCAGGTAATTAAAGACAAAAGAGATAAGCTTCTCATTGCAGGGAGGACCACATACAACAGCTGATATCGTCAACGTACAAGGCTTCCTTTCATTCAATTCGTGTCGTCGTGTCGTGCCCAAATCTCATATATCATATATCATACCTCGAGGCGTTACCGTAATCCAAGCGAGACGTCAAGTTCTCAAGAAAAGGTCCCGAGCTCTATGACTGAATGGTGTCATCAGTGGTTCCCCAAAGTGGCGTAGGAGACAGCAGCTGGATAAGTTGTTCGACAGGGTACGACGAGGCCCCCATCACGCACTCGACCAACAAGGATTTTCGCTGATTCGCTAAAGGGACCCAAGCCCGGCGCCGATCAGAAGATCTGAAAACACAATGATATGGCGCACCGAGCTAGGGAAGTACGATATATCGACTAATAAAGTTATGACCAATCCAAGTGACAATAATCACCAACTTGGAAGACCTTCGTGAGATCACGAACACCTATCGTCGTGGCCACAACATTTCTCCCAGCTCCTCGAGAATGCGATCAGATTTGTCTCCGGTTATGAGATTCTCTCGTGACACACACGGGAACATATGCTGACTGAGCGATGTTGGAGCTGTCGAAGAGGCACATGAGGCAGTGCTGAGTGCTTTGTGGTCTGCATCCCTTGGCCGTAGGTCGGTGAACCTAACACGTGCAGGAGACAGGGAAGATGGAACTGAACACATCAGGCACCGTTCTGCTCACTCCTCCGAGGACTTAAGGCCACAGAGAATCTCGATCATTCATACTGCCTCTGGCATCGCGATTGCTCCTCGCCATCCTCAAAGACGCCAGAGTATACGATTTCACCATATATAATCGCCCCTCCTGCTGTCAATACCACAAGATTCATTTCGGTTTTTCCTCTACCTCCAGCCACCACCCCAAAACTAGCCATGCCTGGGCTTTGGACCTTCCTGGACATAAGCCTCGCATTTACTGGTGTTCTCATTGTACGACAGCTCTATCGTCCAAAGGCCCGCACACCCCTACCACCAGGTCCCAAGAAATGGCCCTTCCTCGGTAATCTACTTGATATGCCGACCAGCAAGGAATGGCTTACGTTCGCAGCTTGGGGAGAGAAGTGGGGTAAGCGCGGTTCGGCTAGATTACGGTTATTCTGACGGAAATCCAGGTGATATGGTATCTGTCTCGGTCTTCGGTCAGCAAATGGTCATCATAAACTCTGCCCAAACCGCGTCAGACATGCTTGACAAGAAAAGCTCAATTTACTCCGATCGTCCACGTATGGAGATGGGTGGGGAGCTGGTCGGCTGGAAAAACACCCTTGTTCTGGTGGGCTATGGGGGACGCTTTCGTAACTATCGCAGGCTCTTCCATCGATTGATTGGAAGCAATGATTCCATGTCCCAATTCCATCCCGTCGAGGAAGCTGAAACCCGCAAGTTCCTCAAGCGCCTCCTTTGTACGCCGCAGGATTTACCAGAACATGTCCGCAAGTTCGTGCCTCCTTTTTCTTGCCGCGGAATGGAGCCTCATTTTGAACCAGAACTGCCGGCGCTGTGATCCTTCGCATTTCGCATGGTTACGAAGTCAAGGAAAAGGACGATCCTTTTGTCAGGCTTGCAGATCTTGCTACTGAACAGTTTTCTCTGTCTACCGCCCCAGGTGTATTTTTGGTCAATCTCGTTCCGGCGTGTAAGTTGACCACGCAACTGCATAATCACGCTCGCATTGACTTCTGTTCCTTCGACTAGTAAACCGGCTGCCTGAGTGGTTTCCTGGAACCGGTTTCAAGAGGACTGCTCGAGAATGGGCAAACACGTTAAACCAGATGGTTGAAAGACCTCACCAACACGTGAAGGACCAACTGGTGATTTTCATGTCGCGATCATTGACCATGTTTCGCTAAGACCATCTCTTTGACAGGCTTCAGGAACTGCAACACCCTCTTTCACGGCAAAGCTGTTGGAAGAGCCTAATTTGACAGCTGAACAAGAGTTTGATATCAAGTGGTCGGCTGGTTCTCTGTACTCAGGAGGTGCAGATACTGTAAGTTATTTTCATTAATACCCCAGTCTCAGTTACGGCAAACATGAGCTAATTCCGTCAAAAATAGACCGTCTCGGCTATTTACGCGTTCTTCAAAGCGATGTCAATTTATCCTGAAGTAGCTACTGCCGCTCAGGCAGAAATCGACTCTGTCGTGGGAACAGATCGGCTACCGTCCTTTGCTGACAGAAAAGACTTACCTTTCATGAACGCGCTTGTACTCGAGGTTCTGCGGTGGCACTCGGTAGTGCCGACGGGTATGTTGTCCCTTTTTGTGGAGCTAAAAAACACAATGTCGCTGAAATCAGAACAAGGGGTCCCGCATGTTGTGATGGAGGACGATATCCACAACGGATATCTGATTCCTAAAGGTGCTTTAATCATCACGAACATCTGGTTGGTTCCCTTCCTTCCCTGATGAGCATTGTCCTAATCTAATCACAAATGCTAAATTTATGGTTTCATAGGAAAATATCACACGATCCAAAGATATATTCGAACCCTATGCGGTTCAATCCCAACCGCTTCCTCGGACCCAGCCCAGAATTAGATCCCCGCCAAGCGTGTTACGGGTTCGGAAGAAGGTGAGGTCTACATCTTCTGCTCTTGGGTAGCTGACCCATTCGCAAAACAGGATCTGTCCAGGTGAGATATCGGCGTCATCGATAAACCCTGCAGGGTACTCAAACGCAATGATCCAGGGCGTGTATTAGCTGATGCATCTATTTTTATCTCCTGTGCAATGACCTTGGCCGCCTTCAACATATCTAAGTATGAGGAAGATGGACGAGTTGTCGAGCCTATTGCTGATCAAACTACGGGCACTATCAGGTATAGTAGCATCGCCTTTAAGGTTTGCCTACTAATGAAATGTTTTCCAGTCACCCAACCGCATTCAAATGCTCGATTAAACCACGTTCCGAGAGAGCACTTGCACTCATTAATGCTGAGATATGGCTTTAATCATCAAAAGACTTTTTAATTAGCACTGAGGATGAAGAACGGCGTGAAGTTTTGAGCCAAATCCCACTCGCTTCATATCTATCCTTTTTTCCCATAGCTTCTCATTTCTCGTGTAGTATCCGGAGATACCTTCTATCAGTCTACTTGTATATTAGTCACGCTATCCACCCAGTCCTATTCAATGGATTTCTCGCTTACCAGTGTATAGGATGGCTCAGGACAACCTGACATCCACCGTATCATATTGCCTCCACTACCAGAGACAAAAATGTCAAATAATTTTAATAGCTGATGATGGAAATATACTCCTCCGATACTCCTCCGACCTCTAGTTTAATTCACTTTTTCTCAGTCTTGGAAGTGTACCTCATGCCCACCTTTGACCAGTGACAGGTGAGAGGAAGTTGTCCTGTCAGTGAATTGAAGGAAGGTCCACCTTCCAGCGTGTATGGTACATTGAGAAAGGACGGGGCTTCTAACCCGACCCGAGATGGAGAAGGTTAAAACCACATCCATGATGAACCCACCTCACTTGGGAGAGTGCACACTGAGAGCTAGTCGAAATGTGGGAGGATGTCGAAAAAAGGGGGGCAGCGGGGAACGAAAGTGTGGATAGTGTACTTGTTGTCCGGACATCGATGGGAAGAGTGTCGTCGGTAGTGGAGTAGGAGTTGGGAGAGTGACCCGTCTTTCTGAACTTCTCTTGATCAGGTTGTATTTATATTTGTACAATTATTCCGCGGTGGCAACGTAAACAGTAGGTAGTTTCTCAAATAATGTAAGAAAAGGGTATTTAGTCTATAGGAACTGTATCGTTCTGGGAGAGAGAGGAGGATGAAGTCGCAGAATCATAGCCAAAAGGGGAGTTCTTGTAGGACGATTTAAAGGTAGATAACGACCTTAGAATCTAAGGACAGTGTTGATCCGGTGTGGGGCGAAGGACTTTCGGTGGTATTGATAAATTTGATGATGAGATGGGAGGTAAGTTCAATAGACGTGCGGGAACTGAGGGAAGCGGTACATCATATTCTAGTGTATTTTATACGTACGTGGTGTGAAATTAACTAGTGCGGAACAAAGGCAAGAACATAAAGATCATCGTGAATAGTCCAGTTAAAGGGTCTTGACAGGGCGAGAAAGAAACGCTCCCATTGTCCACGCAGACAATGGATCGCTCGATGCCTGGACTCGGGAGCTCGGAGCGAGTTTTATCCCAAAATTTGTTTGGGAAGTTGAAAGAACGCTGTCGGCAGGCGACCTCATTAAAGTAAAAACGGAAAAATATACAGGACTCGAGATAATATTCAAGGGTCAAGATGGAATTATCTACGTTACAGTGAACTCACCTAGATATAATATTGATAATGCAAAGCAGCATGTTTATAGAAGTGAGGAGTAAGGTATCTATTTTTACGAAGAGCTCTGGAGCGTCGTGGAAGTTCTGGGGGTAGGAAAAAGCCGTGCGGTAAAAGTGGAGCGAAGCATTGACAATGCGAAGATGGATCCGGTAGTGCCTGAAAACTACAATGGGTGTTCATTGTTGGCATGGTCGAGTCAAACCACCATGACCGGAATTATCCTAGAGCGCGGCCAAAGTCCAAAGAGCAGATTCAGATTCGGGGTGCTTGTCATCCGATGAGAAGTCGTTTCCGGACCTCATTGTATGTGTGGAAGAAGGAGAGGATAGCGCAAGAAGTATGAGAATGTGATTCCGTCATGCACTGTGTGGTAAAGGCAAATCCTAGTAGAGGTGACTAACGGTAAATCGGGTAAACTTGAATTTGTGGGTCCAGCAGGTGTTCCGAAATCATTACCGAGCATCGCAGTCCTTGTACGTTCCAATTACAGCTTTGTTGCCTAAGCAATCCACTAGCTGACATCATAGAATGAAGTGGAACAATAGTGTAGAAGAGCATTCTGTATGTTCTCGAAACGTGATTGATATGCATGAGGAAGGATCTACATTGACACGCTAAACTCGTTTTGGGTGTAATTAGGCGCTGAGTTACAAAATGGAAAAATGCACTGTGTTCTCAACGGGTGAGCCAAATTGACACGACTGCATGAGGAGAAGGAAGAGGTCACAGTCGAGGGAACCAAAGTTCTGTTCAAAGGTACATTCCTGACCTATTACACGTAAGAACGGGTTTGGTCATGGACGGCGGACTTGCACTCAATGACCAAGCACCGAATTTTAACAAAAGTGCAAATGACCTGGGTCCGAAAAGTAAGGGTATACCAGCAACCCAGATGCGGGCTTTATTTCCCAAGATAAATCGGAGCTATCTAAGCTGGAGAAAATTACGATTCCAAGATGTAAACGAGAAGAGGCACATGGCGCAGAGTGGTTGCACTGTTTAACCATCATCAAGCGTGCAGAACGGCAGTCAGTGGCTATGAATAGCGGGCTCTCGGTAGTCGCCCTAATTTCGCGGCGGTGAAGAACACGTTGTGGAGTCGACAGCACCGAGGATACGGGGTATGATACAAGTGCGGAGAGGGTTCCAAATAGCGAATGTAGAACACAGGTGCTGCCGTCGAGTAATGGGGCGCGGTGAGTTTTCGATGCGCAGTCATAGCGCTGGAGCGCATACAATATTGAATATACTCGAGCTTCGGATGGTGTGGTGTTAATTGTTAACGGTGAGGGGCTGCGGCCTTCCATAACCATTCCATTGGAAATGCACAGCCGCTGCATTTTAATCATTGACACGCACCGCAAGATTTTCTCTCCCGAATACATAATTACGAGTCAAAGAATGAAAAATGGAGGAGGGATGAGCAAGCTTGAGTATGTGCGGCGTCAAGAGTCTAGGACGTAAAGCCTGGTAGATCACTACTGGTGTGGGTCCACGAGCGCTAAATTGAGCCAAAGTAGATGGTATATTGAGCTTTTATATGCGTCATGAGAATGTCAATACCGTTATTGAAAAAGAGCGTTGAGCGCTGAGGTGCGTGATTCTCAAGACGGTGCGCGAGGTGCGAAATGAACGTGATTATCGTTAAAGGATTCTATGGGCGCTTGTCCAGGAGAAGAACGAGGTATGAACTTACCACGACCGTGTAAAATATGGCTCATCGGTGGAACGTCACATGTATCATACGACGCCACAAGATAAAAAGGATCCTGTGAATTTGCCAACCCGAGTTGACCTGCAGAAAAGACACGACACTGAAGGGGTGTACCGAGGGGAATAAACAAAACAGCGGCCGCAAGGGTGAGACGGAGGAACATGTATCCTGGCCAATCAAATAACCGATCACGGGCCATGGGGATATAATGCGAAACATGGTTCAAGCGGGTCCGCAGGAAGTAATACCAGTTGAGGGCGTGAAGACAGAAGAGAGATGGGAGGAGCGCAGGTTGTCCGAGGACTGGTCATTTGCCCAGCATGAGTCTTTTCCGAGTTGAATCCGGGGAGAATGCGTGTATACGGCGGCCGGGTGTACGGGTTCTTGGCAGGACGTTAAGTATAGGGGTTCTAAACAGCATGGTGGGTAGCTTGTGACGGACCCGGGGACCCAAGTGGGAATCTGTCTGACAGGGAGAAGTCAAAGTGACTTGGACAGTGGGTCAGGATCAGAAAAGCTGTTGAGTGCCGAGGGCGTGTGTACATGTGGGCGTTTATTTGAGTGACTTGGGAGGGGATGGATTGATCTTGTTTTTGATTTTTGAGATGGAATGACGTGGGGATGGAAATGTGGAATTTAATAAGGAGGTGTGGGATGGAGAGAAGGGGATGGATGGAGGTAAAAAAGAAAATGGACGCGCCATGGAAAAGTGGGAGGGCGGAGAGAAGATGAAGTGATGGAACGGAGGAGCAATTCGGAGCTGGGGAAGTGAGAAGCCAACGAAGGCGCTGGGGCAGGGTATTCTTGGGGGTATGAAAACATGACCGAGAGCGGGAATAGGGGTATTTGGTGAAATTACGGCATGGAGATGACTCGGGATGGAGCAGTATGCAACACTCGGTTAGGGCTATTGATAGAGCGTGGGTGGTGAATACAAGGTTGCTGGGAGGGAGAGAAGGTAGAGGATGAAGAGAGAACAAGAGAAGAGGCGCGTGGAGGTGATAAGCATATGTGGTCAAAGGAACGGCCGTGGAGAGAACAAGGCGATTACCGCTTTTGGACACTCATTAGCATCCCCGACCGCGCTCTATATTTGGCATGTGCGGTATCTGGGCTGGCGGTGCACAGCAGCGGGGTGCGGTGGGGGCTCTGGGTGGGGGTGGTGGCGGTGAGGGAGGGGTGCGGGGGGTGAGGGCGTCGGGGGGGATGGCGGGATGGAGGGATGGCGGGAATGGAGAGGAGAGGGAGCCGAAATAGGAGGGCGACAAAGGAATGGCCGAAAAGAGGCAGGTGATCTTGTTCTCAATATGTGTCCTCGCCCAGCATAAAACCGCGCATACACTCGACACTCGACACCCACCCACAATGTTCCAGGTCGCAGCACACCCCTCCGCCTTTGCCCTCCACTCCCACGGCCAGTACATGCAGCACCAGCCCCAGCACCCCACGCCCCACGTCCAGCTCCCCCGCACCCTCTCCCGCCCAAAATTCTCCGACGTCTCTCGCGATGCCATTGCTGCCGTCTCCCCCGACCTCGCAGACGTCCCTGTGGAATACATCCGCCGTGGACTCCGCCAAAACCCCCAGCCAAATCTCTGTGGCGTCAATGCCATTTCCCTCCCGCCCTCCCTGCCCCGCTCCCAGCTATCTTCCTCTCTCAAGGCCCCTCTTCGCGCCTCTCCCAGCGAGCCATCATATCCCACACACGTCCTCGCTGTCTCCCCTGCAAAATCTACCTCTTCCTCGGACCAGGTCTTTCTCTTCCCCGTCCATGCTCTCACCCTCGCTGCCAACTGTGCACGCCTTCCCGTTCTCCCGCCCTCAAACCCCATCCCTTCTGCCAACGGGAACCTCACTCTTCCCGTCCTTCCTCTCTCACTCCCATCTCCCGCAGCCTTCGCCGTCATCCACGGCTATCTTTATACCCACCGCCTCAGTGCGGTCATGACTGCCCTCGGCTTCCCCTCTTCCACCTTTATCCAGAACCTCACACACCACACTGTCCTCGCCACTCTCCAGTCACCCGACGCGTTGCACCAGCTCTCCCTCCTCCTCTGTCAACACACCGGAGGCAACCTCGGGAAGCTTACCACTCTCACCGTCCGCGTCAAGGACTTGTGGCAGGACATTGTCGGCTTGGGCATTCACGACAACGAGCTCTGGGATACCCTTGATCTCGCTTGGGAGATTCTACTCGGCGCACTCAACCTCGCCGCTGCCAACCAGCAGTGAACCTCCCAAAAATCACTCATATACCACGCAACGCGCATCTGGCTCGTGTTTCGCCCTTCTCATGTCCATCTTCTCGAACACTCTCCCTTCTCATCAACTTGCTGTATCATAGGCTTACCATAGACCAAAAGAACCCTGTATCTTTCTCATCTCCCCCCTTTTTCTTCTCTGGCCTATACCTTAATTAGCATACAACCACAACTAATGTGCTTGCGACCTGTGTAGCCATATTTTTTGATTTTTTTTTTTACTTACTTCCGGAACAAATATACCAAAATTCCAATCTCATACCATATGACGTCAGAATACTTCCCCACACACTACTTACCTCTTGACCATCATCATGAGTCCACCAAAAGCGCTCATCCTTATCGCCGATGGCTCCGAGGAAATGGAATTGTAATATTACTGCCTCTTCACTTTACCGCGGCTGATGTTTTTCCAGCACGGTAACATATGATACACTTGTCCGAGGTGGCGTCATAGCTACATCCGCATACGTATCTCCACCCCCATCCAATCTCACATCAACAACAACCACAGAAGCGAGTGGACAAGGTCAAGTCACATTAATCAATCCACCAACAGCAAAATGCTCTCGTGGTGTCAGAATCATGCCAGATGTTTATTTCGAGTCTTCAGGTGTTGGTTTTGGTCCAGTACGTCCCCCTTCCGTGACGATGATTACAAAATGGTTGAACTCCCATAGGACAAGTATGATCTACTTGTAATCCCCGGTGGTGCCAAAGGCGCAGAAACAATTTCTCAAAATACCGGTGTACAGAAACTTGTGAGGGATTATCTGCAACAGGGCAAATATGTTGGTATGATTTGTGCTGGTACACCCTCTCGCCTTACATATGAGAATTTCAATCTAATGGTGGGTTTAGGGAGTCTGGCGGCAAAAACTTCGGGATTACCTTCACAACCACTCACATCCCATCCAAGTGTCAAAGCAGAACTCGAGGCGTCATTTGAGTATCAAGAACAATCCGTCGTTGTTTCCAAGAATCTCATTACTAGGTATATATACTCTTGTTCTCCGTTTCATCCGCTCACTTCAAAACCAGCCGTGGGCCTGGAACGACCTTTCCATTTGCATTGACACTCGTCGAACGACTGGTCGGTTCGGAAAAAAGAAAGGAAGTAGCTACACCTATGATGTTCCCTCCCTCTACGCCTTGGTGAACAGTCGTGTCTATCTATCTACGTCCGAACAACCGAAAACTGTTCTGGTATATCCGGAGACTCATATGGTGCAAGATAAACCTCGCTTTCCTTCCCACCATCATCTTTTACACTAATCTCTCGATTCACCTATAAAATCAACATCAGCAATGCGGCAGTACGCGAAATAAAAGGTACACTAACTTGCCACACACGTGCGTTGCACCCAAATTGCATCAAAGCAGGATTCGCACATCGACGGACAAAGTTGAGAGCTTCGTCGTAACGAAGAATCGCTATACTACCATCTCCAGCTTGGGCTTCCAAGGGATAATTTACGTGCACTGTGCGTAAGGATTGACCGAGGTGTATACAATCTGCCAGTGCATCCTGACCAGACAAGTCAGCGCTGGTTTCTTGACCAAGTTATCAAATACACACTCACCAAACTTCCAGGTTCAGCCACGATAAATATTTCTTCCATCTTCACACATCCCAAACATATATCTCTAATCACATCCATCCCAATCAACATCCGATGAACACTTATCCTCTTCAACCGTTCACCATGTTCCCTCACCAACCCTCTAAATAATTCACTCGTCGCATCACATGGCTCAAAGAACATATGAGGACTGTAGATTTGAAATTTCTCAAGGTGTGGTGTGTTGTTGGAAGTGATGAGAGAGTGAAGAGTCGTGGTATATTCGGATAGACCGGGTCGGGAAGCTAGATATCCCATTGGTGGGATAGATGTTTGGGTGGTAGGTGGAGGTGGGATTGTTAGAGGTGGTATAGAGAGTGTTAGAGAACGTAGGTTGTGAAAGGCGGGTAGGGAAGTGGTACTGGATGTTGGAACGAGTTGTGCGAGGTTCTAAACAAGATCAATGTCATGTGTGAGTACGGGGGTGTTTGAACGTACCAGTCGTGGAGAAACGCCTTCTAACGCGAGATTAACAATCCCCTTCTCGTTCTCAGCCAATACTGCTCGAATTCCTCGATGTGTGACCTTTGGACATCCAGTCAAGTGAAGTTCTTCCAAATTCTTCAAAAAAGGCGCCATGCGTATAAGAGTGTCGTCTGTAACCAATGGTGACATCTGTAGAGCTTAACAAAAATTCGAGAGAGCAGGAAACCATCTTACTTTACAAAACAAGTTTAAACTCTTGAGTGTCCCTTCTAAAATTTTGACCCACTCCTCCAAAACCTGGATAACCTCGAGTGTAGGCATGATGATGCTGACCCTTGTCAACGATTGAAACTTCAACAACAATTTAGCGTCGTAGAGGTCCGAGTGATGTCCGTTGATCTCCAATTCCCTTAGAGCATATGAGCTTTCAGGTAATGAAGACGGATTTGATAGCGTATAGAGGATATTGGATGTCAACGACCCATCCCGCGTCCATGTACACGAATGTAAATTCGTGCAATTTCGCAGTCCTTGAAGAACATTCTCCGATCCCGCTTCAGTCAACTCATGTTTAGGAAAGTCACGAATTTCTGAAAGAGTGCCATAGTGAACTTGTTATTATTTATGCAAATCGGAAGAATACATACCGAGTCTACGAACGTATCGTGCAAGATGTGGACAGGAGGCAAGTGTTCGGAATAGTTGGAGAACCTTTGATGAATTTGAATTCCAACCAAGTAGATTGTCGTGTAGACGTACCTTCAACTTTGGTTCCCTATGCCATGAATATATCGATGCTCGTACATACAATTTAGGTATTGTTGATTGGTAGAAAACCTGATTGACGAGCGCTGTTTTTGTCAAATAATGGACCTTGGGCAAGTGTCCCAAGATCTCGGGTAAGAGCTCGAGCGGGAGGTCGGGTTCAGAGGCCATGGTACACACAGCACAAGATCCAGTGCCTGAATACCGGACTGACGCGCTCTCCTATTTGTCATCCACATCGATATGGTAAATTATGTATTAACATTCAGGCATACAAAAACTGCAGCAGGAGCAGCAAATCTAGAGAATATACGCCACCCTAACCCTTTTGCTCATACAAAGCCAACAATGCCGTTTTCGAAACTTCATACACACTCGAATCCCCCTTCGGCGATACTTCTACCATCGTCATACTTGAATCCGCGTTCGCGCGTAGCAGCACCGCTCGACCTTTCACCTCGTTCGGACCATCCATCGCTAGAGCCTCTTCTCCATTTCTTAACGCCTCAATCGCTTTGACATACTTCGCTGCCAGCGTCTCTTCTCCTGTCCCATCGTCGAGCAAAACTACAACCTCCTGAGCATACCCGCCTTGAGTTCGGTGTGCAGAACGGATGGAACCAGTTTTCGCCTCGAGGACACCATCCTTGTAGTTATCCAATTTGGTACCCTCAATTTTCACTTTGATGCGATTGAGGTAGTTGGAAACAATTGATTCGAACATCCAGTCCTCATCCAGCACTGAATAGTGGTAACCGGATGAGTATAATCTCGACATAACATGATAAGAAGAGGAACGCATACTGTATTCAGAAGGACTGGCACCAGTCGGGTAGGGAAAGCCGCCCGTAAAGGGCGTGGGCGCCGACGCGCCACCAGGCCAATAAGCAGGTGTACGAGCCGCTCCTGGACCAGGAGTATGCATTGGTGCTGGCGTAGGACCACTATTGAACGCTGGTGTGGCTGCCGTTGCGGGTGTGGGTGCTGCGGCAGGCGTAGGTGCGCTCTGTTCAGGGTGGATTAGGTGCCAAATTCGATACACGGTAAAGAAAATCTCACCCAGGGCGTCGACTCAGCCGTCCAACCCGTGTTTCTCGGTGATGCCCAACCATCATTCGTACCCCACCCTGCATTAGTCCTTCCGGGTGTAGCACCACCCCATGATGAACCCCCAGGTGGAGCAGCATTCCTTCCAGGAGTCGCACCGCCCCAGTTGCTCGAGGTTCCTCCCCCACTTGCATAGGGGTTTGGTGTGCGGGAACTGGCATTCCATGCGGGTGTTTTCCCACCATCAGCGTAAGGATTTGGTGTTCGAGAGCTTGCATTCCAGGCAGGCGTTTTTCCTCCATCGGCGTAAGGGTTTGGGGTCCGTGATGAGACGTTCCATGCCGGTGTGCGACCTTCGTTGGACGCGTAAGGATTTGGCGTACGTCCGGTGTTGGCAAAAGGCGTGCGACCACCGGCAGCATTGCCACCGAATCCCCCTGAGTTGTTCGCGTAAGGGTTCGCGGTACGCCCTCCACCGGGGCCATACCCACCGCCACGTCCACCTCCAGGCTTATCGAGTGGTTCGAGTTTTCCATCTGGTCTAACAAAGTAAATTAGTATAGGAAGACTGGTAATGAGGGGTCAGGACGTACAATCGACGGTAAAGCTTCTCCTTGTCAATCATGATAAGTTTGTTCCCCGTCCGTAGTTCAACCCTCGCAATGTTCCCGTTCGTATCCTTAATAGTACCTACGTACCCCTTATGCGCGCCCTTGACTACTGCAACCGTCGTCCCAATATGCCTGTCCTTGGGTCCGCGGCCCATGTTGCCCGAGCCCACCATACCACCAGTGGGCTGAATAAGCGCCGGGTTCATCTTTGAAAGGTCAGCACCAGGTTTAACGAGGCTGCCCTTTGGTGCCACGGAAACCAAGGATCGCGTTCGCGTCACGAAGACACCGCCATTTTCGGTAATATCGCGGTTGTGAAGAAAGGCGTAGAATGATTGGTAGATGTGTAGAACGCGCCCTTTTCGCCCCTATCGCATGTGTTGAGAATTTGCTCTCAACGCGGATGTCAGAACTTACCTCTCCTTCTGCCTCCTTCATGTTGTCGTTCATGCGAATCTCGTGGCCATCGCGATCAGTAGCTACTGCCCGGTTCGAGTCCCGGCGCATGGAGATCTGGTGCGGTTGTACTAGGCGCACCTGCCCATTTTGGTCTAGCACACGGAAGGAATCACGCTCGGTCTTAAAGATGACACCAACAGTTTGCGCACTGGAGTGCTACGTTTAGATATTGGTCACAAGGAAGGTAGAGGCATCACATACTCAAGCTGGACCAGGTCGTGTAGTTCGTAGTTTCCGACAACGTTTGTTCCTGAGCCTACTTCCGCGGCCTCGCGCAAATCTTTTGAGAATACAGAGACCTATTCCTCTTAACATCAAGAAAAGGAAACAGCTTGAGTACTCACCTCCTGCATAGACATATCCGACAAAAACGTCACAATGTTATCTGTAACCGAAACCACAAGACCCGTTTCATCCGCGTTTTGTCCAGTCATAACCTTGACGTGGTCACCAGGTTTGAACCGCTTCCTCACGCTCCTCGCAGGAAGTTCAATCTTTTGCCCCTCAACATCCACACCGACAGCAGAAATGGTCACCACGTCCTGATTAATTTCTTCCACCACACCGTGTAAGCCTGCTTGTTCACCTTCAAACACTTCCACATGATCACCAGGCTGCAACACAGACACAGCGGCTTTGCGAGAAGCTTCGGCAATGATCGACAAGTCCACTGGGTTCTCTCCTTCACCATCCTGCCGTCTGGTGAATTGCGTGATTTCGTCCAATGTCGGATTAACATCTTCCAAAATCAACGCACTGACTTTGAAGTCCTTTTCGATGAACCCGTCGCGGTACGTATCGTTCTGGAATACGTAGACGTCATTTCTCCGCGTAACAGACTTTCGGCCGTACACCTTTGCAACTTCTTCATAGTTGAACAACCGTTGGGGTGGCCGCATGGACGCATTCGAGGCTGTCGTCTTTTTTCGCTTCTTCCCATCCAAAGCTGCATCATCTCTCGGGTTGAGATCAATACGAGGAATGAACTTCAATCCAACATCTTCGCCGTTATCCGTGATATCCATAACCTGGGCTAGATCCCCAGTGTACTTTCCACGACGGATACGAACCCAACTACCAGGTGTCACAGTTTGTTCCTGCTTTTTTATTTGCAGTAGGCTGGCCATTTCTTCAATAGGGACGAGGTGGATACCACGACTGGGGTAGACGCCGACGAGCCCTGCACAAGCCTCGGAAACTTGTTTCGAGCTGCGGGCTTCCACATAGATCATGCCTGGAAGGGAGTCGCGTTGGAAGGCAGAAAAGATGTTAAGTGGTTTGGCAGAGAACTCGACATCGAGAGCTTTGCGCATTAGACTAAATACAATATCGCGTTCACGTCCGGGCTAGTAGAACGTCGGACAATGCTTCATCGTTGACTTATGCAAGAAGGCTCACCTTGACGCGGACTTGCCACAAGCTTGCATCTTGCACCGAAGGCATGAGCAGCCGTTGCGGAATTTCGTTCATGTCTCCCGTATACCGAACTGCGGCACGATGAGCATATCGTCTACTCAGGTTCTTCGCAATCTCCTCTGGACTTTGTTCTTCCTCATTAAGCTGTCGCCTTGCATCCAATGAAGCATGATGTCCTCTCGCCACATCTTCATCCATATCTTCGGCCGTCTCAATAAAAGGATCTGAACGCCCCGAAAGTAGACCGTATGAGTACAACCCGACCAAGTGGCTTCTTGGAACATAACCACCCACCTGCGCCCATATCTTCATCCTCGTCATCATCTTCTTCGTCATCGCTGACCTCGGCCTCAATATCGAGGAAACGACTAGCCGCTGAGCGTCGATGACGATGCTACCAGTCATATTAACACCAATCAACACCCAAAGACATACACGGCGAAACCCACTTTGGCCTTCTTGCGTTTTCTCCCGGATTCTTCCTCCTCTTCCTCTTCATCCTCGTCGTCGTCGTCGTCTTCTTCTTCTTCTTCTTCATAACCCTTCGGCTTCAACTTGCTCTGTGGCCTGTCATAAGAGTCTCCTTCTACCTCCTCTTCCTCCTGTTGATGTGGCACATCTTGGTCGTACGTATGGGTGTCCTCAACGTCGGACATGGTGGTGGTATTAGTGAGAGAAGGTAAAGGTATTATGTGTGTGTAGCTCAGTTGTTTCTTGTGCTTGACTTTGCAGGCGGGTCTCGTCACGTGGCTTGTGATTTACGTAAAGCTGATTCGAGCCCCCGACGCTTCCACTACATTTACAACAAAAGCTTTCTAAGTGTCCCCGTCAATTTCCGGCCAACCAAACTCTCCAACGTGTTCCCGTGTTGCACTTGACATTGAAGCCAGTGTTGACCACGATGGCTCATCCGTCCAGATCTTGTTGAAACACTCATGTTAGCAAACGATCTGTCTAGGATTAACAGCCCTTACTTCATAGTCACTGGACCCTTTGCCTGGCTTCATAACCTACACGAACCATTACTCTTTCCATGATCATAGACTTCCAAGGGAGACCCCCAGCTTACCTCCCAGTACATCCATGGAACGCCGGTCTACCTCAGTTAGCTTCCGGCACGTTTCCAGTCCGGAAAAAAAAAACTCACTGCCATCAACAAGTCCGTGATTGACTGGATCTGACTTTGTTTACTTGACCCGGTTGCACCAAATTCCTCATACAACATCCGTTTTCCACTGGCCAAGGCCTGGGATTTCGCTGCGTCAACATGAGAGGCGACATAACTCGTGTCCAGGTTGTAGTCATGTAAAGCTATGATCTGCAGGTTCTGGCAGCTGGAGAGCACACATTTAATTCTTCCATGGGCAGCCTCGATGATACGAATTGTTACTCGCCTCCAGAATTGACTTTGTAGAGAAGTGGGAAGATCGGTTCCCCCTCCAGTCGAAATCTGTATTCCAGTACTTCCAAGGACAGAACGAATGGTGTTCGCGCGATCGCACCACCAATTCGGAGCCACCTGTTCCATGTGTCCCATACCTTCGTTCTGGACTTCAAATGCGAAGATTGCGTCTATCGAGGACGATGAGGACCAGCCCCGGACCTTTCCAATGGGCTTACCAGAGAGTTGGTGCCACGGGATACCGAAATTCGGGGACTGGAAGTTCAAGATGTGCCTCAAACGGTTGTCAAACTATACAACGCTGATATAGCGAATTCTGATGGAGAGGGGGACCTTACGTCGGCTATGGCACCAGAGTTAGTGTAGAAGGTTGAAGAATCCGGTACTCCATCGACGCAGTTAGTAGTTGGAAGGTCGTACTTGGATACGTAGCCATCCTTGTCCCAACATCCAAGGGCATACCTGTTGTACGTGAGTCAAAACACAGCATTCGCGCTCTTGAAGCTCACCTATCATGCATAGCAATGACGAGTTTGATGTCTGGGACAACTCTAAACCACCCGAAGCTCAAAGTATCCAAACGTACTCATACCTCTTGCATGTGCTTCTACCGCAAGCTGGTCGATCATGTGGAGGATAGTATCGTCGTACTGTCCCACTGTTTCCGATGAATCTTTGCATCCTGAATGATGAATAAACAACCTGCCTGCTACGGATTCCAGATCAGGTGTGGCAACCGCGCTCGAGCCCTTAGCGCCCCCAGCAATCCTTGCAATGAAGATACGAAGAACTATATCCTGTAGGTGGAAACCATCGGGACAGTTGGATGGATCTCTCACGCTTCATGTCAGCAGCACTCATAGCATCGAGGACTGCAGCCCTGTCGGCTTGCTACAGCCACATGAATACAACTAATCTTCGAGGTGATATTACCTGACTTACATTCAACGCCCATAAGAAATACGAGTTGGCACCGGCAAAGTCATTGGCCGCAACAAAGGGGATACAGAACGAGCACAGAAGGGCAAGCAGATACGCCAATTTGAAAGAAGCCATATCTCTCGTTCATCCAAAATTTAGCAACACATTCTTATGTTTTATATGCTCGCATTTTCAAAGAGCCATGTGAAACATATATCCAGCTGATCACTCTACAACCAGGCGCGATGCTTCTTCAATTCTAGAATAAGCGCTTCTGTTCCCATGAAATAAATATTCTCGCAGAGACGTTGAAACGGCCACATTATACTGAGGTCAACTGAATATTGACAACCATGATGCATGAGGCTCGGGATCAAAGGGAAGACCATGAGTCTCCTGACATGGTGATGGTGGAAAACATATCTGGCACTAATCCGGGTATGCTACGGCTCCTCAAGTTTCTACAAAAAAAATCTTATCACCATCCACCCACGAACTTGGGCCGCTGTGTTCTGCTGCCGCCTCAGTTCGTGACCCAATATTATAAGATCAACGGTTCCCACGGTCTCGACCTTGAGCACATATCCCCATCATCTACTTAGACCATGGCTTTCGTAGGGCCTGTAGCAGGTGCCCTCGTCGCAGGAGGTGTAAGTCCATCATCAAGTTACGGCCAAGGCCAACGCTAAGCTGCTATTAAAACACAGGTCTACTACGGTTTCTCTAACCTCATCCAAACAAGGTATGTCTACTCCTACATTTCCTTCATACCTCTCTGACTCGGAACCAGAACTGACCACATTCGCCGCGAGTACGCAATTCGTCTTACTCTTACCAATCCTCGGCTCTAACCTACGGTCCTACACAACTCGTCTCTTTACTTTCACTCTCGGGACCACACCCCGATTTTAGCCTACACATCCTCAGCTCCCGGCTTACCGATTCTCCAACCCTAGTCAACGCACCACCACCTGCTGCGGCCCGCATCACCTCACATCCCTGGTCAACATACGCCGAATCGCGGTGGAACCAAGAAATCGCATACCTCTTCGCTGGATTCCGTGAATGGGATCGTCAAGCCTCGGAGTGGGGACGAAAGGTTCTATATGGTGAACGGACGAGTGACAAATCCTAGGAGTGAAAAGGTCGAAGATAGCATCCCAGTTGTAGAGCAGAGGAAGCTTCCCAATAGATGACGGTCCAATCTCTTAATTCTGGATGAAGAGCATTGCACTACATGCTCGGAGAACATTCTAATACCATACATATACTGAATAATCCAACAAAGTATACATGCAGTCCGTATCTATTACACTAACAGTCCCGGTTACTGGCCATACCCATATCCACCATACCCCTGTTGATACCCTCCATACCCGCCCTGAGGCTGCGACCCGTGTTGAGGCTGCTGGTACTGTTGCTGGTGGGGTGGAGGAGCCGAAGTATATCCACCGTACTGTGGTTGCTGTTGTTGATTATGCTGCTGGGGTGGGGGCGGTGGAGGCGCACTAGGCGTCCCATACGACTGCTGTTGCGAATATGTATTATACCCATAATTCTGTTGCGGCTGCTGTTGTTGAGGAGGCGGTGGAGGGGGGAAAGCCAACGGTGCTTGTCCAGGGGCCTGTGTAGGCGCATTAAACCCTTGCGACCCTAGCAATGTCAGACTCGCATATGGATCACTCTGCGGCGCTTTGTTATCCGAAGCCAAAGACGACTGGACAGGCTTTGGTGGTGGGGGTGGCAAAAACGAAGAGGATGGTGGTTGAGTTGGAGGGGAAGAATATGTATTACTTCCATAAGGACGAGATGTTGGTGGGGGTGGGAAGGAGTAGTTTTGCTGCTGCTGCTGCTGCTGTTGAGGTGGTGGAGGAGTGGCGTTGTAACCCTGAGGCGGGGCCTGCTGATACTGTGACTGATAACCCGAGTACTGTTGCTGCTGTTGCGGGTGAGGTGCAGGAGACAATTGCGTAGGTGGCGGAGGTGGAGGCTGATAGTGTTGCTGAGGTGGTTGTTGAGGTGCGGGGGAAAACTGATGCCTCTGCTGAGGCGAGGCTGTATACTGATGATAAGAATCCTGTCTCTGAGGCGGAGGTGGGTGCCACGACGGAGTCGCTTGCTGGGATGACGAAGGAGAATCACGTAGACTCATCCCAGCAAGCGCAGAATCCAAATTAGATTTTGCCGGTGGTGGAGGGGGCTTTGGAGGAGCTGAGGGAGGAGCTGAGGAAAGAGAAGAAGCGGAAATGCTGAGCCTTTTCTCAGTCTCAAGCTTCGCAGCTAGTGCTTCGCGTTCTGCTGTTCGTCGAGTGGTGTATGTGCGAACGTGAGCTTGAAGTTCTCTTGCCAACTGGGAGAGCTCTGTGTAAAATTGGAGGCCCTTTCTGGAACGGAATTCAGTGCCTCAGTTGAGAGTGAAAGATGCGGAACATACGCAATACCGTCTCGGACCTCCATATACCCATCTCTTGCTCTTGAAAACCGCCTGGTGGTGTCTTTCTTCTTCTTCTCCCTCTCCTCCCATTTCCTCGCACCGGGACCCCTTCCAGCAAGGTCCTTGAGTCCCTTCCAAAGCGTGGACACCTCTTGAAGTACAGCCTCTTGCGCGTGACCAGTAGAGGTTAACCGCTGCTGATAGGGTCTAAACTTCTCAAGCTCTGTTGCGAACAACGTAGGTTCAACACCCGAGTTGCGACGGTTTAGCAGGAGTAGATGCGAGACGTCATCAGTTTGGATCTAATATTCCCAACAATGTCAGAATAGAACTCATCGTCGCCTGCAGTCGAAACGCACCTTATCCTTTAAATCTTTAAGCACTTCATTTCTCTCCTTCGCAATCTTACGCAACTTTGTCAACCTCTCCTCAATTTCATCCACGAAACCCCTGATCTTTTTCCTCTCCCGCACATCCTCCTGTTCTGAACTAACATCCAAGTCCAGCAAATGGTCACCACCTGCTCCACCGCGTTCTCTGAAAACGTTTTCCACTTCCGGACTCAACAACAACTGGATATCTCTCCCAACCGTATCCCATAGTGTCTGAACCTGACGATCCGATGCTGCAGCCGCCTCCAAAGCAGACAAATGACCTTTCAGGTCCTGTCGCATCGACCTTGTCAGAGTCGCACTGGGATCCTGTGTCCACAGATGGTCGTATTTGACTCGCATCATCTCGCATTCCCTCGATTCAACATCCAAATCCCTCGACACACCATCCAATTCCTTATTCACGTTCTCCTTCGCCTTGCTCAGCTCAGCCAACAGACCCTGCACAGGCTCACGCTCCTCCACAAGTCCAATATCCTCTTTCCACCTCCTAACATCCAGAGGTACCTCCTCCCCTTCCCCCACTTCCCCTTCAGCCATAGCCTTGAACCGGGTAAGGCCCTCGCGAATGCCCATCCCATCGACAACACTCCTCGCCTCTCCCTCGGCAGCATCAGCCTTCTCAACCTCTGCTCTCACAAGTTTCGCCTTTTCTTCCGAATACACACTTGCACTCTCATGAACACTCAAAGGGATCAACTTCAAGAAGAAATCTTGTCCTATCGTCTTCTGAACCTCGGCCGCGGCATATACGTCATGTATATGAATCGGCGTCACGACGGCGGTCTTTTCAACATTCGGGAGTGCTTCGGGCGAAGGCAAGATGGCATTGTATATGAGATCATTCTCGCGAGTTGCTTCAGCTTTTTTCTCGGTACAGATGGCGTAGTGTGCTTTCGTACGTTCATAGATGGATGTTCCGGCGTCGGAAGGAAGGTTGGGGGACATAGTTGAGAGAAACATCGAGCTAAAGGATTGGGCAGACTTGGAGGCTTCCTTGGCGAGCGATTCGGAGAGGGTGAAGCGGACAAGGGCATCTCCGTGTTTGTCTGCTGCATCGTCCACGAGACCGCGGTAGTACTGAGCGAGGGACTGGAAGTGTTTGCTCTTGATCTGAAGGGTTGAGATTAGGGTCGGTGTAAGGAGAAGAAGGGGTGTGACGTACCTGAACTATCGTAACCCAATTACGATCAAAGATTCCCTTGCCCATGAACTCCTTCACGTCCTCCGTCAACGTCGTATACAGGTATGCAGCCTGCGCAGCAATCTTCGACATCAGCGCATTCCCCTTCTTCTCATCCGTGCATTTCTCGAAAAACACCTCTGTCGCCTGTGCCAGGATGATGTCAACTAAAAACTTGACAACGTCCCGACTCAGATCTGTCGAAGGAGCATGGAGGAAATTCTCGTTGATATAATTGAGCATTCCAGTCGAAGTCCGGAAGTAGTAAAAGGCTCTCTTGACTCCTTCGGGGTCTGACCGAGATTGCGCAGCAGCTATCGCGCTGTGCGTGGCTGCAATTTGGAATAGGACGGAAGCCTTCTCGTACGCAATAGAAGTCTGAGTAATGAGTTTGTTCGTGAAAGCGTCACGCCACGGAAAGTTGACGCGGATCTCTGGGAAACGGAGTTCGAGGAGTTCGAGTTGGCCAAAGTATTTGTACAGGAGGTCTCTTGCTGTTCAGGGAATGAAGCGTCAATGGTATCGAACGTGATGCGAGGACTATGAAGCGCACCAGTAAAGTCGCTGCCGGCACCCTTGACTGCATCCTGACGACACCTCTGGAGGGCTGTACACTCTGCAGAGTAATTGTCCGGGTTCTCGCCATACGACTGGGCAATGATGTTCCTAATCGGACCAGTCCAGTCAACGTCGTCTGTGGACTTCTTTGGTATGGATATCATGGGCGACTGGTGCGCCATCGTGGAAGGGAAGATGATGGTGGTGGGAGGGTCGCTGGTGGGGATGATGGAACTGTGCACTGCGATCAAGACTGTTTGGACGAGGGGCTGGTGGCAAACAGAGTACCTCGGGCATGTCCGTGTTCGGCTTTCCGTCGTGTTCATCGTCGTTCACCCCTGCTACATCATGTCCAAGCCTTCGTCGAGTGAAGATATTCTTGGCCAGAAGGTATGTATGACACTGTTTTGCGGAGGAAAACTTGCTGATTTCTGTGCAGTATGACCGCTGCCGTATGTTTTGACCATTCATGTTTCTCATGGAACTCTCGTCTGACTGCTGTGGGACATGTAGTGGCGGACCTTCTCGTCAAATCGTGCGTAGCAAATTTCTCAGGTTTCTCACACGACTTATAAACATCGTCACAGTGGTGTTGGCTTCAGCGTAGGAGTTGTCGCCTCCGTGATTTTCTTCCGTAGTATGTCATTACGCGAGCTTCAGCTCCACGGCCCCTGGAATGCACTCTAACAACATCGCAGGACGAACATGGCCTATTTCCCTCTCTACCGGTTTCGGCGCTGGCGCAGCATACGCAGACTGCGATCGTTCCTTCAACCCCGCTCGTATCCCGGGCACTCGCATTCTCTCGGAATCCGAAGCTGCATCTCTAGCAGCCAACAAATCAAATTAGATAGCGGACGTAATGGAGGAGGCGCATTCTTGTGCAGGGCAGTATTCCGTTCGTATTTTACTTTATCCATGGCAATAGATTTCCTTCCCTCTTTCGGAGTGGTTGGGTGTGAAGGCCCTAATTCCCGGACGAGTTTGCTTGAACCTCCGCTTGTGGTTTGGGAGTCAGCCCAAGTTCTGGTTTGGAGTTGTCATCTCCGAATTTGCGTTGTTCTTGCCCCAAGACCAGACGCTTGTAGAGAACGTCTATATTCAAACTAAGCACCCAGTCTCCGAGACAAAAAGGATTCTACTCACACCCGGAGCCGACCATGAGTGGTAGCGACCATATAATGGTCCGTATTCGTTGAGCCTGAGGGTGAAGAGGCTGCTTTGCCATGGCTCTGGGCAAGTTGTGTAAACATCCAAGTCCATGTTGAGGACCGCCTTGATCGGACTTCCAAATTGAGAGCTCAGCAAAAGTGTATGTGCGAAGCGAAAGCGAAATTATACAATTGCTAACTAGTTATGTAGTCGTCGTCGAGTTGCCTGAACCAGGTATATCTCCTCCGGGGAGCGGTACGTCTGCTCCGATTTTCTCCACCGCGTAGTAACTGAAAAATAGAACCTTGAAGGTAAGAGCAAGCCCGAAATGGAGGGCGGCGAGTACGATGATGAGAAGACGCGTTGCCTTGGCTTCGGCCTGTTGATATTAAGTTAGGTGGGCCAACAAGGAACAAGGAGCATCCGACGTACGGAAGCAAGGACCGGGTAGATGTTGGACCCGAGGAACCAGCCCGATAGACCAAATGCAATCCCTACCAACACCCACCGAAGTATGGGTACAGGAACGACACAGAGAATCTAGATGAAGATGAAGAGATGAGACTGCAGCAGTGACAATGAGACGCACGGAAACTGGTATCCAGACAAACTGGGCATATCCCCATATTGCCATAGCCTCGACGATACTCCATTCCCCTACTCCAAGATACCGCAGTGCAAGCCATAGCAGGACTGGCAAAGCAAGCCCGTACGCATAGACGATGGACACGGCGACGCTTAGCAGACGGAAGTCATAATCGTATTCAGAGCCATCTGTTGAGAGATACGCGGATATCGAGGCAGCGAGAGAGGAGGATAGGAAGAGAGTGAAGATGAGGGTTGTCAAGGTCCAGAAGGGGCCGTAGAGGTCTGGTGGGTTGAGGTGTGTGGATATGTATGTGCGGGCTTCAGTAGGGATGAGGGTTGTGTAACATCGTTTGAGGACAGCCCGTGTATCAACGTCGAAATACTGTTGATAGTAGTCGACGGTCCAGAATCCGCCACCCCCTTTGGCCTGGGTAGGCTGGTCGCGTATGTATCCTGTATCGGATTGATGGAGATGAGAAAATGAAACCGTGGGACGGAGGACATGGATACCTCTGTCAGTATTTCCTACGCCGGTCGTGTTGGACTGGTCATTGGAGGGAAGGAATGCTGCGCGGGTGTGGATGAGTAGGGGAGTGTTGGAAGTGAAAGCCAAACACACATTTGAACTGGAGTCCTTCAGGACCTTCTTCTAGACGCTATGGAGTGTGAGCCTGGGCCATAAGACGGAAGGACAAACTCACCTCGTCGGCTTCGACTTGGACATAGGCCATGGTTGGGTGTAGTGTAGCGAGATGTGACGTGTGCCGCTTGGGCTGCCCACAGACCCCTGACACTGCTGGCCAGATATCACTGATATGCTTCGACGCCTCTGCATCGACCCTGGCCATTCTTCAATATTTATTCGCAGGGAAGGTAGTTTAGTTTCCGAGCTTCCAAGTCCTGCACCGTCCACGGCTTACGCAATTCTTCTGATCAGCTCGTTGCTGGTCTGATATTGGACTCCGGAATCGCGACGTGATAGACCTTGTGCAGGATGTCAAAACAATGCCCAGGTAGTTTTCGTCTGCTCTTCGCCTTTGCATGGGCAACCATCTTCCCCAAACCGGTGTGTCCCTGTTGATATATGATATCCGGTCCTCAGCTTCCTGACTGTCATCATTGCCGCATCCCACTTTTCCTTCCGTCCCTGTTTGTCACTGGACACTAAATCCACGGGTTTCCTACCTTTTTAGAAGTATGGGCAGTCCCTCTGATGACCCACCAGACACTCTCCTCGCCATCAACCCTCCCCTGACCTTATTCCACACCCCTCCTGTTTCAGAGCCCGATGCACCTCCCACTTTTGAATCGTCTCAATTCGATATCATACTCCGACGCCAGAGGAAGCCGAGAAATAACCCTCTCAAGCTTGCATACAGCCCGTCCAGGTTTATACACCTGCCCAATGCATTTGAATTCTCGGGCTGGGGTGACGTGAAGCATCTCACTTTGTCAGGAGAAGATGTTGCCGCTGCTGAGTCGTCGATGAAGTCCCTGCGAGAGGAAAAGGTCCTAGGCCAGTTCACTGCCAGCGCACTTGCCGGTAATGCTGTCCTTGGTAGCGTATTTTACGCTTTGCCAGCCATTGTCGTTGTGGGTGGTGTATAGTACGTTTACTCTTCCCCGTATGTTGTGTAGTTGTCCTGATCTTACCAGTTCTCCTATCTCGTTAACCGTCGCAACATTAATCCTTTTCCTCTGGAGGCCCATCATGGAGGAACTTGCATCTGCCCTCCCAGTAAGCGGCGCCCCGTACACCTATCTGTACGTCTCCTATATTTAAACATTCTCATTCATCACTCAATTAGGCTTTCTAGCCTAAACGTTTCCTCTAAACCTCTTGCCCTCGTCTCCGCTGCCCTGCTGTTACTGGATTTCGTCTCCACCTCTGTCGTGTCTGCTGCTACTGCATCAACCTACTTAGCTGGCGAGGTCCACCTTCCATTCCCTCCTTGGGTCGGGACAGTCATTGTCCTCCTTATGTTTGTCGCCATCAGTCTTACAGGTATATCGGAGAGTGCAAGAATAGCTCTCGCTGTCCTCTTGATCCACGTATGTCACCATCGTGGATTACGAGCTGGACGTCCTGACCATTGCAATTAGATTGTCACCATGTGCATTCTCATCATCAGCGCAGCCATTCATTGGAGTCACATTGGGAACGCTCAACTCCAAGCAAACTGGCAATCTGGGCTACTACATGGGGGTGCGAGTGCCAAAAACGTTTTCAGGCAGGTCTACTTTGGATTCTGTTTGGGTATGCTTGGCTTGACCGGGTTTGAATGTACGCTTTCCTCACCTTTGTGGTGGCTATGGATCCCATTAAGTCTTACCATATGATCAGCCGTGCCGTCGTATATTGCACGCATCAAAGACAAGCAACTCCCATATGTGCTACGGAATTTGCATCTATCTGCAATCGTCCTGAATGGTGTGATCATGCTTCTTGTGCTTGCAATCGTACCCTTGGACGCCATCCTCGCTGGAGCCAATGTTCTGAGCGTTCTAGGCTCAAAGGTGAGCCATCCCTAACATTGGCTCGTTGCCTTATCTTTCTTCCGCAAAGGCTGCTCAACGATGGTTGCGCACCTGGGTGGTCGTTGACGCCGTCATAGTCTTGTGCGGTGGCGTCCTCACAGGTATGCGATAGCTTTTGCTCCCCTTTTTTTCATACTCCGGAATGGCCTGTCTGAACGTTGGGTAGGCTTTTTGGCGGCGTGTGAACTTCTCGGACAACTGGCTCAAGATCGGGCGATCCCAACATTTTTCCTCAAGGTTTTACCTGCTACTGGAGCACCATTTGTGTCTATCTTTGCTTTTGTTGTATTTTGTGGTTTGTTATACGCCAGCGCTGGTGGACGGCTTGATGTCGTATCCCTGATGCAAGTGAAGTTTCGGATTTTCACTACCACGCGTCCACTAACCACATCGTTAGGTTTTCTTTAGTTTGGTTGACCGTGATGGCGCTGTTCCCGCTTTCTCTTCTTTTATTGAGATATAATCGTGGTCGGCTAAGGCGTAATAAGCGGACATCTCTGTGCACCATTCTCTCCGCCCTCATTATTGTCTGTGCAGGTATTGCAGGCAATATCGCTGTTGATCCTCGAACTTTCGGGTGAGTCCATTTTGGTCAAGTGATAACAGCAATGGTTGATCCTGTCTGTTAGATATTTCGCCGCATACTTCGTCGGCATCACGTCTTTGTTCTCTCTCACACAGAACAAGTCTCTACTTCTGAAATACTTGTATTGGACCATTGATCAATATCCCCTCGTGCATCAATGGAGGATGACAAGGTCTTGGGGAACATCTCTGATCAGCGCTTTAAAGCGCGTGAAGGGACAACCTATATGCATCTTAATCAAATGCGACGAAGTAGGTTACTCGTGGTCTTCCACACTTGGAATTGTGAGCTGATTTGTACATAGATCGGTCAACTCTTCCGTATGGTTCTATATGTACGAAAGAACGAAGAGACGTCGAATCTCAAGATTGTTCATTTCCATGATGAAGAGAAAGGAGTACCATCGGAGCTAGAAGCCAACACCAAAAGTACGCTTATCCACTCCATTTTTACCCTATACTAATTACAATGCACTCAGTCTTAGATGAGGCCTTCCCAGAAATAACTATAGATCTCGCAAGTATCCCTCTATCATCTATCTACCCGCGTATGCTCATGGCCTTCACAGATCCTCATTCAAGGAACCTTTGAGCCAAAATCCGTAGCAGCACTAGCACACAATCTCAAAATCCCAACATCGTTAATGTTCATGAGTTGTCCTGGCTCCGATTTCGCTCATCAAGTGGCAGAGTTCAGGACAAGGATCATATCGCTATAAGTGATGATGATTGTAACCACGCTCTACTTGCCTCACTGGCTGGTTCAAGACGCATGGTCTGTTTATGCTTTCTTATCCCTTTATTCTTGTGTTTTATCATCTTTATATGCAATAAAACGCTGGCTCCTTTTAAGGCGATGGATCGGAGAACTGGTCACGTTGACGACTCTGAATCGAGGACGGGTATAAATTCTATTCTCACTCGAAGCCTTCCTCCTTCCCGTTCATCATTTTACAGATGTACAAAACATCGACAAGGCTAAACACCACAGAGTCACTCGAGTCCCTTGCCACCGGACCAACACGACCACGTACAGGGCAATCCACGGCGCGTCCTTGGACAGCCCAATCACGACCCACGACAGGAAGACCGACTACGGCAGCTTCGACAACGCGTCATGAGGCAAGTTATGTGGTTGCGCTGTTAGAGGGCCGTGGAGTATCGAGGGAGGTTGGAATGGCTGCACTGGATAGAGATACGGGAATCTGTGTGCTTGTTCAGGTACGACATATCCACTCAGTGATTGTTAATGAGTACATATATGCTATGCATTCTAGATTGCGGACTGTCAGACCTACGTGAAGACGCTTCACCAACTCCATCTGCATCCACCAGTAGTGGTCCTCGTTCCGGATACGTTTCTCTCCCTCCAAGATCCTGCGCTTGTGAATTCTGCTGGAGGCGTGAATGGAGGCAACAAAACAAAAGGGATTGGGGCAGGAGTAAGTACGTCGTTGTTGGTCGAGTACGTGAGGGAAGAGTTTCCTGGCGCCGTCGTGGAGCCGGTCGGGAGGAGATATTGGAACGATGCTGGTGGTTGGTGTCGTAACTCGACTTTTTTTATGTACATTGCTAATGATGGTCCTAGGTCTCGAGTTTGTAACACAATTGTGTGTTGAGGGAGATGGACGTGCCGCGACTATACTGGCTGCCTCGAATAAGTGCGCATATGTCCCACCTTGATGGCTATTCTTGATGTTCGGACCTTTGTGCTTTAGGTATTATGCGCTCTCCGCTGCATGTGCATTGTTCAGATATTCTGAGAGCCAACTTAATGTCCGGTTTGCGAGTAGCTCGTTAAGGATTCGGTATGTGGCTGTTGAGGGAACGATGATGATCGACCCGGAGACAGTGAAGAATCTGGAGCTGGTGAAGAACGCTATGAATCGGAAGTCATCTCATACGCTCTTCGGGTATGCCATCCATTTTAATTAGGGATTAGATGCTGAGAAGGCCTGACGATACTAGGACTCTGAATTATACATTTACAGCAATGGGAGGGAGGCTGCTGAGAGTTAACATTCTTTCACCTCTAACGGGTGCGTAGCCCGGTTCCCCTAAGCGGTTTGGGATGTGCACTGACCCGTATTTCGTAGACCACCAGGCGGTCGATGCTCGGCTTGACGTCGTTGCAGGTATGCTCCTCGATCTAGTCGCTCAGATGAACAGGGTTATCGATGCAAACTTAAAAGAGTTCATCCATCACGAAGATCGATTCACGGACGTCCGCGAAGCACTAAAGTCACTGAATAAAATGGATTTCGATAAGCTCATTGTCTCGGTTCGATTACTCGAGCCTATATCTGTTGTATAAGAACACCTCGCTGATGGCGGATGCTTCATTAGCTAGCTTCGTCCGAAGCTCGACCTACATGTACCCCTAAAGGAGCGTCTTCGAGGGTATCCCAAATGCTCAATCTACGAACTTTAGTCAAGAACATCCCGGGCCTGAAGCGAGCTTTGAACGGAAGTCAATCACAGCTCCTACAGATTGTTCATGAGGTATGCAAACTGTCCAGAATAAATAATGGTTGACACTTCCGTAGATGATTTCAGACGAGCGACTGCCCGACATTGAGAAACTTGTTTGCGCGAATTTGAATGAGGAAACGATCGTCGCTAAGGTACTGTCCCTGCTGTCATATATCGAAATTACTGACACCCTCTAGGGTGGCATAGGAGGTGTAAACGCCCGCGTGTATGCGGTCCGAGTGAGCCAGACATCACTGGTTATTTTGACACGAATGATGACTATTCTCGAAAGGCAAATTGTAATAAACTGTTAGACGTCGCCCGCGAAACTTACAAGGAGAACGTCAGCGATATATATCTATTAAACAAGGCCCTTGCGGAAGAGCACGAACTGCCGATAACGTTGATGTATCAGGATAGCGGCTTTATCTTCGTACTCAAGAAAACTGCATTGCATGGCGAACTTCCAAGCGGATTTATCAACGTTTCCTCACGCAAGGGAAAGTGGTTATTTTCGAGTATGGAGTTGGTAGGTTGTTAGCTGAGCTGACCGCTCATTCCGTTGACATTGCTTTCCTGATGGCAGAAGAAACTGAATGCCAGGATGAAAGACGCTCTTGATGAGACTTTGATCCTCAGTGACAAGTTGCGTGGTGTCGCTTCCATTGAGGCACCCCTGACGGTGTATTCCAGAATAATCCAGGACCTTGTGTCAGAAATTGTAACCCATATTGGCGCATTGTACCAAGCTTCAGAAGCCGTCAGTTATTGTATTCATCGCGTGGTCGATTCTAAACCTAGACCCAATACAGGTTGCTCTCGTGGATATGCTATGGTCGTTTACTCATGCGTCAATCAGTAAGCTCAGATTTACCTGACGGTTAGGCTAGCTGACGTGTATTCATGGCTTAGTGCGAAGTTACAGTGAGTCTCACCTTCACTTTGCAGTGACTGTTCTGACAGCGCATAGCCCGGCCTGAGTTTACTGGAACACTGGCTATCAAATCCGGACGCCACCCCATCCTAGAGACCGTGCAAGCTACGGGGATTCTGGTACCAAATGATGTCTATTGCGATGATGCATCATCGTTCCAGGTCATACAGGGCCCAAAGCAAGCCACTTCCTATTATCCAGTGAATACTATCTGACGGATAAGCAGTATGTCCGGCAAAAGTACGTATTTGAGGCAGATTGGTCTCCTGACAATCATGGCCATGTGTGGGTGCTTCGTCCCGGCGGAATATGCGAGTTTTCGGTCAGTCAGGTTCCAAGTTACTTCGACACTTTATTAATTATAGTGGCAGTCTTCACGATGCTGTACTGACCAGGCTATCTAATGACGACGACCTGGAAAAAAGCCTCAGCACATTTGCTAGCGAGATGACAACCTCAGCCATGATCCTCGGTATGGCTACACCGATGTCTCTTGTTCTCGTAGATGAGCTAGGACGCGGGACATCCCCTCGAGATGGTATTGGTATATCCCATGCTATTGCTGAAGCCTTGATCTCTGCTAAGGTGGGTGATAAGTCGTTTCTTGTCGAAGTTATCGAATATAAGACTAGCAAACGACAGTCATTCGTATTCTTCGCGACGTGAGCCGGGCTTTCTCCCCTTTGAGGCATTCAAATTTCAACAGGGCTTCAAGGCATTACAAGGAGCTAAGGACAACACTGTCACGCCAGCCTACAGTCATCAAGTGAGTAGCCCGACCATATAATACCGAGCGCTCTGAAGTAGACCAATACAGTCTTCATCTCTCTGTTCAGGTTTGTACTTTAATCTCTGCATGTCAGACCCAGCTGAGATGAACGCGTAGCAAACACGTAGAACGGCTTCGAACTTTGGCCTGACTTTCCGATACAAGTTGGTGTACAACGAATTCGGTGGCCTGACTGACACATGAATTGATAGGATTGTTGATGGTGCTTCGGAGGACTATGGGCATTACGGTACTTGACGCTCGTTTCTCTTCCAGCAGGACCGGCAGGATTAAAGCACCATTAGGTCTGGAGCTTGCGCGACTCGCAGATTTACCTGAAGATGTTATCACCGAGGCGAGGAGGGTGGCTGAGCATCTAGCTCACGTCGGCGCTCAAAATGAAGAAGCAAGTGAGAGCAGCCAGATTGCAAAGCGCCGCAAGGCGCTACTAAGGGTGACTTTGACGTTTAGTCCCTACTTTTGTAACTCATTGTTCCTACTAGCTTCAAACGCAGCTCACACAGGCCTATGAACACTCTGCTTTGCCGGATGAAGATCTCCGTACCTATGTGGGAAGGTTCAAGAACGATATCATTCGTGCTTTTATGCATTGATCCACAAGGGCCGTAGCAACTATGTACAATCGTTCAAATGTTACGATACATGCATCCTGTTCATCAATCCTAATACCATTACAAATGTACTTGAGGAGAAATTCCAAACCCGAGCAGGAATCATTCAACCTGACAATCGCTTTCCTGTCATCACCCGGTCATTCAATCCCTGGTCATGCGTCATGATCGTAATTCAATTTGAGGGAGAGTCAGGCTTGTGGATGGAGGAGCTGGCAGCGCCTGCGCCGTCGTTAGCGGCTTCGTTGGCAGCTTTCTCTGCCAGGTATTTCTTCTGGTTGATACCAAACTCGACCCGTGCTACTGTGAAGTTGAATGTGGATAGCGTCAGACCCATCTGCCTTCGAACCCTCGACTCCCAGCCCTGGGGAAGCCGTTCTTCAAGCAGAATAGGCTCGAGATCCTTGATGCGCCCACCGAAGATTGTAAGAAGTGTCGATGAACTAGCGCATAACAACTGTTAGTCAAGTGAGGGATGCTATGCACCAAGATAGCCACTAACTTGGAACTTCCAAACATGCGATGGAAGAAGTCGAGGCTGAAGTCCTTGTTACGCTCGCGCGCATCAGCACGGCGTTTGGAAGAGTATTTCGAAAGGTCTTTGATGGTTAGGAGAGGATTTCCATCCTTGTCCTTGCCTGTAGCGCTTTCAAGGAGCCCTTTAACATATTCGATGTGGGGTTTGCTTTGGTCCGGGCAGAGAGCAGTGTCCTCGCCTATTGATCGATTAGGTTATCGAATTCTTATGGGGAAGAATAGACAAGATGTGTTGTGACTCACGACAAAGAGAAGCATCGTGTTCAATACCGTTGTGCAGATCAAGCTCCTGGAGATCAAAGGTGTCTTTGTTGTAGTTCTTGTTCAACATTTTGGCAGAGAAATTGGGGACGAAGTAACAGAAGCTCGGTGAAAAGTTGTAGGTGGCGCGAATTAGTCTACCCATTTCTTTGAACTGTATGTTTTTCCCGTCATGAGGAAGAATACCTGGAAGGGGGTACGATGAGGAGAGTTTGATTTGCGGGAGAAACAGGAAGACTTACCATGATTTGCCATGGCATTCAATGCGGGGCACGAGCATCGGCTGTCTCCCTCGCCAGGGGGGACGTATTCAGGCCAATTTCCATCATAACCAAGGTGACCTTTTGGCGTAACATGACCCTCCCGCCTGTTCGGTGTTACGAGGTTGATAACACTCAAACTCACATCCCACGTGAAGAATGCGATGTCATGAACAATTTTGAAAAGAACGAACATCGTTCAGCTTGTTTCCGTTCGTCAGGAACTCGGTGGGAGGGTGGGAGATGAGTGGAAGAAAGAGAACAGCCAGAATTCTTTACGGTTACTTATAGCAGTCCTAACCCATTTCTATGAAGGGGGGAACCGAACAAGCCTACTCCAGAGCTTAATTGGGGATACAATATTGCAACGGCTTCGCCTCGAGGTGTGATTGGCGCGCTAAATAAGGGACAGCCGTGGGTAAGATGATGTGCGGTGGCTAAGCCTATGTGTGGGTTGGGCCTAATAAGACACAACCAAGATATTCCGAGTGATTTTCAGGTATATCCCACCCCCGCTGGTGTATAGTGGTGGAGATTCTAGTGGAGTATCTTGATTATCCAATCGATAGTTATTTACGAAGCTGATCGACACTGGACCGACATATCCGGAATCAATGGCCAGGAAGTATCCTTGTTCGCTTCCGCAAACCCAAGAGCTGATCGCCCTGGTAGTGGTTATTTTTCGCCATTGGAACAGATTGGAACGTAGGACCAAAGCCCGATATTGCCCGCCGCTTGGACCAGGGCCAGTGTTACCGACACCGACAACGGGGTGACCATTGATGAAGCCCATAATATGCGCGTGCAACGCGAACTGTCGGAGAGACTAAGTTTAGGATGATAAAAGTAATACTTACTTGGACCTCGTACTCTCGACCACTGAGTACTCAGCCAAACAGATCGTTCATCTCGCCATGCCCATTGAATCTACAAAGGCCAAAGCGCTATTCCACGTTAGTTACTCACAACCCAAACGAACTCCCGGGCGCCCAGATTCTAGTCAACTTGAAATAGCTCTTCAGCTGCACTCGCAATTCATGACGCCGACAAGGAAATGCTATAAATAGCTTAAATCTCTTCGTAGACACAAGTTAGATTCCTCGATAATCCCAATACCACGATGCATAAGGACCTGTATAAACCCACACTTGGTAGCTTCCAAAGCTTACTCATCCATCTACTCGACGTCGATTAATTTGGCTGGCGTATCCGTCCCGGGTGCATCTCCTGGTACACTTGCTCTCTCAACTACCGCCGAGCTCGTACCAGCTTCTACGGCCTCGGTAGCCTTCTTTTTCTCTCGCAAATATTTCTTTTCGCTAATCCCCAACTCTACTTTACCCGTCGTCAAGTTGAATTGTGCCAAGGTGATACCTAAACGTTGTCGTGTTTTCGGTTCCCAGTGTTCAGGGAGTCGTTCCTCTAGTAACAAGATTTCGAGGTCTTTGACCCGGCCACCGAATATGACTACGAGAGTTGATGCACTGGCGATATTATATCAGCATGTTGGGAGATATATAAAATAAAGGGCACACGACTGACTTGATACTACCAAATATCTTGTGTTGAAAGTCGAGTGAGAAAGATTTGTTGTAACCACGAGCATCGGCGCGACGTTTGGATGAGAACTTGGAGATATCGCCGGTGGTGAGAATGGGGCTTCCGTCTTTGTCTTTCTCGGATGCACATGCTAAGAGTTCCTTGATGTAACCAACATGAGGTTTACTTTGATCTGGTTCAAGTGCGCTGTCTTCACCTGTATGGATCACGTCATTTTTTCGAATGTTAATTTTGACACATCAAATGGAAGATGAGAAAAAACAATGGTGAAAAGGGTTAGACTGAGAGAAAACCAAGAGATAGGGGGTGGGATGAGAATCACGAATAGAGGAGTTGCTCACGGACGAGGGAAGCATCATGTTCGATTCCATTGTGCAGATCGAGTTCTTCAAGATCAATCGTATTCTTGCCGTAGCTCTTGTGTAACATCTGAGCAGCGTAATGGGGCACGAAATAACAAAAAGTTTGAGAGAAATTGTATGTCGCGTGGACGACGCGGCCTATTTCCTTGAACTGGATATTCTTGCCATCGCGGGGCAAAATTCCTGAGCATTCTAATGTAACGAAACGATCCAGATGATGATGAGTGATATACTCACCGTGGTTGGCCAGTGCATTCAGGGCGGGGCATGAACACCGGCTATCTCCCTTCTGGGGAGCGATATATTCTGGCCATTCACCGCCAAAGCCTGGATGACCGTTAGGTACGACGTGGCCGATGCGTTTGTTGGGAGTTACGAGGTTGACGGCTGTTAGACTTATGTCCCATGCGAAGAATACGAGGTCGTGAACGATCTTGAAGAGGATATTCATTAGGAGCGTAGGTGGGAGGTGTTGTTGGAAGAGGTGCGGGTAAAGGGTTTTATACAGGAGACCATTCAGTTGTTGCTTGTGTTACGTCACTGGGAAAGATCTGCCAGCATTATTGACCATAGTAAGTGCGGCAGGAGCGTCATGTTGACCGTATTTTTAGAACAGCTAATAGATAGAGAAAAACCAATCAGGAAGAGAAAAGCCGGTGGTTCCAACTTCCAAATAATGTCAGGACGGAGAAATTCGATGGCCGTGGTCTAAAACTGAGGTTGAATGTTATCCAAACGAGATTTCTGCGAATGTAGATGACAGAGGACTGCAAATTCATATCTATCACGACGAGTGACCCGGAAACATGTCGCCACAGGACGGGCCGTCGAGAGCATACGGGGGATGACAAATGTGATATATTCCGAAGGTCCGAACCGGATATCGTCGTTCTCAGGCAGTCTTCCCTGTTCTCAACAAACACCATGTCATCGGAGACGGGGCTCTCATTCCTCGATCTTGTCAATCTTTGCGATAATGTGCACATTCCGCCCAATGGGCAAGTTGCACTAGATGCAACAGGGTTTGATGCAGAGAAGCTCGTGCCGCTATATCTAACAGAGTCACCGAAAAGTGCTATCATAGGGCTCTTACGACCTGTTATAGTTGAGCAACTCCAGGTCGAGAATGCTAGAAGTAGAAAAGAGGGTCTGAGAGAGCTGTGGGATATTAGAGTGGACGAAAGTGAGTTTAGGCTACTGAAGAGCGGGAGGGTAGGACCGAGTGTGAGTTTTAGAGCGTGGTGCGATACGTCGACTAAGCGTACAGAGGCGATGAGGGAGTTGTGCGAGAGGTGGAGGGACAGTGGGTTGTTTGGAGGTGTGTGTGGGCCGACAAAGTGGAGAGGAGAGTTGTATCCCATCTATGCGGACCCATTTGGTGTGCATGATCATCCGAACCAAGGGGGGGACGAGAGCAAGCTGAATTTTGTGTTTGAGATGGAGAGGTCTGCGTGTGCATTGTTCGGGGCTGTTACTTATGGAGTGCACATGAGTATATATACCGAAGAGGTGGACGAGGGAAATAGAAGGATCAGTATATGGGTGCCGACGAGGGCAAAGACGAAGCAAACGTATGTGGACTTGTTGAGTAGACAGCTCGGTTCTGACAATTAAGACAGGTTCCCAGGCCTGCTAGACAACACTGTGGCTGGGGGGATCCCAAGTGGGATGGGGGTATTTGAGTCTCTGGTCAAAGAGTGTATGGAAGAAGCTAGCCTCGAAGCTGGGATTGTGCACAAATATGCGCGATCAGCTGGGGCGGTCAGCTATTTCTACAGGTGTGTGGTTTGCCGCCGAAAGTCGGGCGCTGACGGAATGAAATGCAGAACATCAAAGGGGTGGCTGCAACCCGAAGTAGAGTATGTGTATGAAATTGCGATTCCTGCGGGAGCGGATGGGTCAATGTTTACGCCTCGGCCTCTGGACGGAGAGGTCGAGTGCTTTGAAGTAAGGAGAGCGTTACGGCGCCAAGGCGATGCTGACTGTGTCTAGCTAATGAACCAAGACAAGGTGACTGAGAGGCTCCGCGCTGGAGCGTTCAAGCCCAATTGCGGACTGGGTACGTAGTGCGCTGTGGCGACGACGTTGGACTGACGCAGGACAGTGCTGATAGAGCTGATGATACGGCTGGGGTACCTCACAGCCGAGAACGAGCCCGGGTTGATGGAGATTGTGAGTCGGGTGCACGGCAGGTTTAGGTACGAAATGTGGTAGTCATATGAATGATGAAACACGGGTGTTTCGCCGGCATTAGGGGTCTTGGTGTGGGAATGTCGCCCGCGACCCTCTCCGCCACTTCTTCTCGCTGCTCGTCGTCCAGAGGCCCGTGTCCACGACGATGACCCTCGCCACCCCCCTCCCCTCGTCCCCCATGGCCCTCGCAAAGCCCTCCTTTCTCAGGAAACGCCCCTCCCAGCACCTCTCCACCCCAATGCCCTCCGCTGCCTCCTACCTCAACGCTCTCAGCCAGGCAGATGCTCGCGCTCGCAACCAGAATATCTCTCCACGTTCCCCCACCTCCACCCCCGCCCTCTCTCTCTCCTCTTCCGTCACCTCGTCCTCCGAAGACACCGTCCTCAATGAAGACGGTATTCAGTTTGACAACGCAGACGGCCTCGCCCTCCCACCGCGTCCCCCCACTTCTGAACAGGTCTTCACCACCGTCCACACAGAGTTTGGCCACTGCGCCGACGAGAGCTACCGCCTCACCTCTGCACACGTCCCTGGCACCCAGGTCCCCGCCCATGTCGAACACGACCCGCCCTACTATATTCTCTTCTCCACATACATCAGCTACCTCATCCTAATCTGCCTCGGCCACGTGCGCGACTTTGTTGGAAAGCGTCTCCACGCCTCTGCCTACACCCACTTGATACCCAAAGACGTGAGTTTTCCCTTCTCTTCCCCCTGCCTCGCAACCATCCTATCCTCTCCCGTCTCTGCCCTCCCCTACCGCGGTTCATCAAACAAAAACAAAAAACAAAAACGCCACATTGCTGACCTTGGATTTCTCCTCTCTTCCAGGGTTATGCACCTCTCAACTCGGACTTTGATTCGTTCTATACCCGCCGTCTCAAGACTCGTCTGGACGAGTGCTTCTCTCAACCTGTCACTGGAGTAGCTGGTCGTACCATCGTCCTTCTTGACCGTATCTCCCCCGACTACAATCACACCCAGATCTTCACTGGCAATCGCACACGAGCCCTCAACATCTCCTCCTACAATTACCTCGGATTCGCCCAAGCCCGCGGTGGATGTGCGGATGCCGTAGAAGAGTCCATCAGGCGGTATGGCATTTCGACATGCGGCACCAGACTCACCGGTGGTTCCAACGATCTCCACACCACCGGCGAGGCCCTTGTCGCCAAATTTGTTGGCATGGAAGATGCCCTTATCAGTTCCATGGGTTTCGCCACCAATTCCACCTTCATCCCTGCCCTGGTTGGGAAGGGTTGTTTGGTGATTTCGGACGAGCTCAACCATGCTTCTATCCGTTTCGGCGTGAGGCTCAGCGGGGCAAACGTCAGGATGTTCAAGCATAATGACATGAACAGCCTGGAATCGCTCTTACGGGAAGTGATCAGCCAGGGTCAACCTAAAACCCATCGGCCTTGGAAAAAAATTCTCCTAATCGTCGAGGGTCTTTACTCAATGGAGGGTACCCTGGCCAATCTACCGGCCATCATCGAACTCAAGAAGAAATACAAGGTACGCCCTTATATGATTGTCAGCCCTTCCAGACCACTAACCCCATACGTAGTTCTACCTCTTCGTCGACGAGGCTCATTCTATTGGTGCTCTCGGACCTCATGGGCGCGGTGTAGCGGACTATTTCGGTATCAACCCCAGGTCCATCGATCTTCTTATGGGGACCTTCACAAAGTCCTTTGGCGCTGCTGGTGGTTACATCGCAGGAAACAAGGACCTTGTCGACCGCCTTAGAGTCCAGGGTCACTCTGGTGCCTATGCTGAAGCCATGACTCCCGCCGTTCTCACCCAAGTCATCGCCAGCATGGCTAGTATCATGGGCGTTGCTGTTCTTTCAATGGGCCCTTCATCCTCCACCAGCACTCTCCGCCTCTCTTCTGCCCCCAACTCCACAATTGAGGAAGAGTATTCACATCCAGGACCTGTACCACCTAGTGCTCTTCCATCATGGCTCACACTCCCACCGGCTCTTTCATCCGGTTCTGAAGGATCAACCCGCTTGCGCCGCCTCGCATTCAACTCGCGGTACCTCCATAATGGTCTAAACAAACTCGGGTTTATCACTTACGGCCATCCTGCTTCGCCTATCGTGCCATTGTTATTGTTCAATCCTGGGAAAATGAACATGTTCCATAGAATGATGAAAGATAGGCAGACGCCAATTGTGGTTGTGGTTGTTGCTTATCCTGCAACACCACTTGTGACGAGTCGAGTTAGATTTTGTGTTAGTGCGGCACATACAAAGGAGGATGTGGATACGGTTTTGAGGGCTTGTGACGAGATTGGGGATGTCCTTGATTTGAAGCATGGAGTTCAAATGGGTGAGAGGTGGAGTATCGATGACATTTGTGAGAGGGCAGTGGAGGTTGCTGCCATGTGAAGGAATGTGTAATGCAGTGTTTGGTGGGGTGGGTAGCAGTAGAGGGTTGACGCAGTGCTTCGTTAATCGTTGTATATGTCACTTCTTGGATGTCCTGACGATGTGTTGGCGATGTCTCTTCTGCTCTCGTGATCCCAACGGTCTTGGTAGTAACGAAAACGAAGCTTTGGCTCTTTATTCTTTCTATTTTATTCCTCCACAAGATAAACATTCCAACCACATTTCTTGGTTTTCATGAGATCACAACTAGGGACCTGGTATCTAGTTGCTGGTAGATGTTTTGCTCTCTTTTTGCTAGTAGATAGATCGTATCTTTATTCAAATTTTCCCGTTCTCAAAGGAGAAAACAAATGGAATAAGCATGTTCCGATATAAATTAACGATTAATATGGGTTACATATGATACGATACCATGAGAAGTGGTAAAAGTTTTCGGAGAGTAGGTGCCGACTCGGTAAATTCGGCACTGATCCACAAATCAAACATGACATCCGACCTCGTGTAGGTTCATTCATGATCTAACCTCAACATGTGTCGTCCGTCTTGCAGACTCCAAGGGGGTATAATCCCGAATGTCAACACCATCCGCAACAACCCTGGCTGCCTCCCCTTTCCCGTTTTTATAAAACACAATGTCTCCGTCATCTTCGATGAAACAGCATTGTGTGAACGTACGATAGAGCGCTCGGAATGTGTTCTATACGTTGTTATTTTTGGTATGGAGGGAAGGATCGGGTAATCAGGATCAGTCATTTGGCGTGTGATGCGAAAGATGAAAAGGGTATGAGACGCGGCCGCGTTGCATGTGGGATTGGAAGGTATCGACGGAGTCGGAATGAGATATCATCTCGACTCGGCGCGTTTGCGATAACAAAAACGGGGTAACGGAGATTCTGGAAAATAAAGGGGATACTCACAGTTGAATCATAGTTGTAGTCGTCTCCGAGGACTGATTTGATGATTTGGGTCACTTGCGGTAGGTTGTCTAAGTTGCGGGAGAGAGAGGGGGGACAGGTATTAATAGGAGTGTTTGGCGATAATATTTCCGTGGGGATCATATCAAGGAGATGAGAAGGTTGTTGGTTGGGGTTTGAGTGTGTCAGATTATTTTGGCTTAAGGGTTGTTGAGAGATCAGGGTACTCACAGAAAGGAATACTAGAGTTGGTGTGATGCGCAATCTGTATATGGGGTGGACAACGGTGAATTAGCGGTTTGGGGATAGTCTTGTGAGGAAAGAACGGAAGAAGGGAGCCGTGACAGCATGCCATGTGTACCCGCATGCCCCAATTGTAAACAAAGACATGAAAGATAACCCAAAAATCAAACCATAAAAGTGTACACTTACATGATCATGAGAAACGTTGTGAAGGAAATGTCGACCAACCCAGCCGAGGAGAGGTCTGTCAACTGTTGCAAGAGCACCACGGAGAAATGTCCACTCTTTACTACGGTAGTGGGGGATAGTAGGATCGGAGTGATGGAGGTATGTGAGCATAACGATCCCTTCAACCCGATCATTAGGAAGTAAGCCGGGGTATGAATTGGTCGCCGAACAAGGGTTGGAGAAGCTTACAGTGATTAGCGAGCTAGAGGTACCGTCAGGGGCTGAGTGGGTGGGGCGAAGAAAGCCGTACTTACAAGATAGGGCACGGTATACAAGCAGACGAAGGTAGCAAGGCCGACTTGCTTGTAGAAAGCACCGAGGAGACAAGCCATGACGCAAAGTCCGATATCTGAGATGATTATTCCGCGTCGCTCGTGTGGCTTGAACAGTGGCGATGATGGGTTGAGATGCTATAGATTGCGGGGCTATCAGTCGTGAAGTAACAGAAGCCGAGGGACGAATGTTTGCCGCACGTTTGTGCCAGGAGGGTACATAGAAGATCCCATAGAATTGCGTAGTAGATAGGATTGCATTCCGAGCAGTTGCATCAGCACCATTCTCCCGAGCGTGAAAAGTGGCATCTCTTCAAAGATCTCTTCGTAATCCATCGTGCGTGCTTTCCCCTTCGGCGGTAGTTTGTAGTCCGATCGCGTCCGGGGAACATAGTTCTCATCGCGCTCCATGGACATCGTTGCTTTCTGTCAAATTGTCAGAGAATCATGATTTAGCTTCGTTGGAACTGGGACCAGGGCGAGACCTGACGAGACCCTGTGTTTGAGGTCTGAGCAGTTGGCCGAACTGCCAGGTTGTACAAGAGCTACCCTGGCTGCATTTACGAGAAGGTGAAGGTAGACTCACGTGGTGGGCATGATGTGTTGAACGCCATGAGAAATAGGGGATGAGAAGGAACTGTGCGCACTGTCAGCGCCGTCATAGACTGACCCTGGATCCAGTTACCGTGTGCAGAGTGAAGCCAAAAAACGTGTTGATCCAAGAATAGTTAGATAATGTCCCATGTCCCGCTTCATGCCCTAAACACCATAGGCTGGCGAAGGCGATGCCTTGCCAGTAGAAATAGAGACTCCAAGCAATGCACTTGGTTACAGTGACCAGTGCTTGCTGAGCGCTCTGGCTTAGAGGACCTGTTGACACAAGCGATGCAACAGCGGCGACATATCCATCGATCCTCGTCGCCAAGCTATAGAGTACGGCGGTGCAGAGGATATCGCGGCAGAAATAATAGCAGCCTTTCCAGGTAGATTTCACGTAGAGATGCTTGGGGATGGCGGAGCGGATGTCCACGACAGTTGTCTGGGAACGCGGATTAGCGGACGACGTAGGAGAAGGGCGGAAAGCTCACTTTCGGAGGGCGAAAGGGAGTGCGTTTTCTTTTTTCGTACTCGACCGAATCCTTGAATAATGAAAAGAAAGACATGGTATGAGAGGGCACCGGTACTCAGGACGCAGGCACAGCAGGCGGACGAGCAGGAACCACTGGACGTCATGAAACTTATATACGTCAGACAGCGATATTTCGGTGAACATATTTCTGTGAGAAGGCAGATCTGGAGCAAGGGGGGGGGAGAGATCCGAAGTTATGGGTATTAGAAGGTGATTTCTGGAGAGGATGCGGTAATGATTGCCTTGCGGGTTTGCGAGGGTTGTCAACGTCGCTGTTATGGATGATGGAGATTCAGATGTCCCAATGTTAAGTTGGTTCCTGTATTCCCGGACATCCTCAGATTGACCCCCAGACCCCGGGAACCCTTGTCTGGGGTAAGCACTCCCTCAAACTTTCGCCGAGTCGGTTGTTTGCGCTTGCACAACCTTTTTGATTTTGAAGCCGTCGGTGGTAACTATCAGCCGACCCGGTCACTTTCCTCACAATACATCCTAGCTGGCTAACATTTAAACTCACCGCGATGCTGATCCGCCACTCATTATTCTGCCGTACATAGCATAAGGAACCATAGTTGGCTTGACAATCAAATCGGGATATGGTCGACCAGTCACAGCTCGCAGCACGAAACCAGACCCAACCAAACTCACCATGGTGTCACAGAAACCGGCTTTCTGCCCCCTTCGACACGCTCCACAATTCAGGGGGCCGCCAGTAGGACATGACTTCGAGAAGAAGTGGCACTCGAGACTTTGCCGTCCGATGAAAACGACATTCCCTCGCTTGCTGGATTTGCAGACCCATTCTCCCGCTGAAACTTTCTCGGAAAGGCTGTCAGCTAGAGTATTGATATGGCTAGCGTGGGTACCATAGAGAATCAAGCTTACAGCCTCAAACTCATCGATCGCACCTTGTTCTAGACTCGCCGCTTTGTGGTCATCCGGGTTCGAAATTTCCTCTCAAAGGTTCGCGAGCATGCAGCTATGAGGTCCCGCTTTCGTCGTACTTCAACCCAGCATGTGAACAGCGGGGAGGAAGCGCCGATCCCGGAGGGCAGGGAACTGCCCTCGAAAGTCGAAGCTTCGATGTGTTATGTACATTGGCATCTCCACGCTTCCTCTCGCCTCAGAGACTTCCTGTCAAAAATTCAACGGACTCTTCATCTGCGCGTTCACGTCGATCTCGTCTTTCCGTTTACAGAAAACACGTGCTTCGACGGCGTCTCTCTTCCTGTCATTTTATCATTCTTGTCGCGGCGAACTCATCGTAATTTGCTGACTCTTGTTCGTTTCAAGTCTGCTCTCGGGTTGGAACCCTGTGCCATGGAAATATGAGTAAGCTTCTTCCTCGGCTCATCAATTGCGTCGATTAGCGTCACACAATCGTCACCGCTCCTTGGCCTCTTGGCTCCTTGGACGGCTATGGCAGCAATGAATTGGTGGCATGAGCCGTTGACTGTGCCTTACCTTTCGCGAACCTGCAATGGATAGTTTGATAGTCACTATTTTAGAAGGTGGCCGGGGTCTTGACCCTCACTCCAACTTCCAAACTATACACACACTCACACTACGACTCTGTTACACGGTATCTCCATTCATCCTAGGAACGGCTTAACACCTAATCTCTCTTGGTGATACGCATAAACTTCCGGCTATGTTTATACTCCCATTGATGGGTTCAACACAAGGAATACCCAAGCGGGCGTAATCATCGCATTAGATCTTAGTAAGATCGCTGGCGGTTTTCCCGAGTGCATAAATATGCGTTTGCAGCCTGGATGTCATCAACAGTTCTCTCTCATGTCTCGACCCCGGACCAAGTATAGCGAAAGCGACCTTCCTATCTTTATTCCCATTCAATGGTGCGTCAACCTGCTGTCTGGAAAGCAACGAACTTATGTCTGAGACATAGGACGCTGAAAGAAATTCGTGCTGCTATCCCTGCAAAGTATTTTGTGCGAGATACGCGTAAAGGATTTTATTACCTTGCTCGTGACTTTCTACTCGCAGCTGCAGCATGGTCTCTGGCGCTCCGCATAGACCCGTTATTCAGGGATCCGAAAACGATCAGAAGCCTCACCCCCTTTCTCTCTGAAGTTGCTCGATGGGGTGCTTGGTGCATCTAGTAGGTCACACACCCCCATGGTCCTGTCGGTCTTATCCTGATTCTGATTATTCTTTTTGAGCTGGTGGTTTCAGGGGCTCATTTTCACGGGCATTTGGGTCATTGGACACGAGGTAATACAATGAATTTCCCGCAATATCCAAATGAATGGCCTGATGGGTTCTCACTTCAAGTGTGGACATGGCGCTTTTTCCGATCACAGACTTGTCAACGACTTTATCGGTTTTGTAGGCCCCCGACGCTTGAAACTCAGATAAACCGCCACTGACTTTGATTGATGTTCTATCATTAGTTGACACATACTTGCCTGTGGACTCCATATTTTAGCTGGAAAATTTCCCACCACCGTCATCACAGCAACCATGCTTCCATGGAGAGGGACGAGGTCTATGTACCCAAAACACGTTCTGATCTTGGCCTTCCGAAAGAAGGTGATCCCACGCTTGACTATGAAGAGGTTTTTGGCGATACACCCATCTATACGCTATTTATGTTGATCCGACAACAAGTCTTGGCTTTCCCTGCTTACCTTCGTGAGCGAATCTATCCCTAGCTTTCCCTTGCCTTGTCACTGACTAGGATCCATTCCTGGGTGCTTCTGTAGTTTTCAATGTGTCGGGACAGAGAACATATCCCAAATGGACCAATCATTTTGATCGTAAGTTCAGGATTCGCAAGATAATTTTGATCACCATGAGATTGATCTTCGCCACACCGACTTCTGTGATAGCGAACTCCATTCTATTTACGCCTGCACAACGAAATGCCGTTTTGGTCTCCAATGCTGGCATTGCCTTCATGGTCTCGGCGGTCTGGTACGCGAGTAGGATCCTTGGTTGTGGGACTGTGATAAAGTACTATGGCATTCCATGGTTGTTCGTTTCCCACTGGTGTAAGCATCAGTCCTCGTTTCCAAAAAAATTGTCGTGTTGCTCAAGCTTTTCGCATCCAGTCATTATGATCACATATCTTCATCATACTGACCCTATAATGCCACATTACCGCGGAAGGGAGTGGAACTTTCAGCGCGGCGCTGCTGCTACTGTAGATAGGCCAATCCTTGGTTGGCAAGGGAGGTTTTTCCTGCACGACGTTGCACATTTTCATGTGATCCATCATGTAGGTGTATTTTCTCATTAGACATCAAAATGTTATGTGTAGCTAATGATCGGTTTCTTTTCAATATCCTCATATGCCAGTTTTTCCCGAAGATGCCGTTCTATCACACCCCTGAGGCGACACAGTACCTGAAGGCATTCCTTGGAAATCACTACGTAACTGATGGTACTCCAGCATTCAAGGCGTTGTGGCGCAACTACAATTTTTGCCAGTTTGTTGAGGACGAAGGTCGGTACCTATGTTATCTCCGGCTAACAATGTGGTGCTGATGTTTGTGACGCAAATCCCTGACAGGCGATATACTTTTTTATCGCAATCGCCAAGGTCACGCTGTCCGCAGGCCTGCGATCAAGAAGGAAGCACAGGATCAATAATAAAAGGAGGAGAAAAAACGCCCACTTGGCATGACTTTTTAAAGGTATCTGCGGAACTATCAATGAGGGCTTGGAGTTCTGGCGCTCGTTTTGCTTGCGATATGTGGAACTAATGGAGATTAATGATCCGTCCTGGACGTGGTTGTACATTACTTGGATACATTACAATCAATCTTGACAGCATCTTGCCACGTCATTCGACATTGAGGCCAGCACAGAGTTGTTTTGCTATGTTCGCTTGGCTCGAAGGTCTACTCCAGGTACCATGTGGCTCCGGTCCGAGATGCGTGGGATTAAATAAGCGTAAATATGGTGATTAGATTTTGCGATTCCCCAATACTGGCAGTCACCAGCACTACTGTTAAATTGACATTTCCTCCTTTTTAGATGGCCGCGACAGTGGTTACGGCGGCTCTTTTTCCAGCTGCGGATAATGTTAAGTGCCCACCTGGCACTGCGCCTGTCAAAGCAGAGTAATTCTCGTCGCAATTTACACTGGATGATACTGACGATTCTTTCTTCCGGGTTTGGCTATTTAGGTATCTGATCTCGTATACGGCGCAAGGGCTTCCTGATGATGACGATGCGGCAGAGGGGAATACGAATACCATTCGCGGGGGAGGGAAGACGGGCGGTCAGGATGGCCACCAGGGGGGCCCAGGGCCCCAAAGGAGACATATGACGAAGGAAGAGAAGAAGGCCACGCGAGGCGCCAACAAAGGTCGGAGGTTTGCAAAGACTAGAGACGAAGTGGATTTGTGCTGGAAAGTAGCTAATGGCTCCGAATGCGAGCATGGGGAGTGAGTTTACCTATATCTGTCAGCTGTGATGAAATCTCTGTTGAACTGCTGAATGATCCTCACTGGCTTTACAGGAAGTGCAAGTTTTCTCATGACATATATGCCTATCTGGTCGCAAAAGTACACGACCTGCGGGTGCCCGATACTTTGGAGATATCAGACTCTACTCCTTTTATAGTAACAGACCGACCTGTTGGTACACGACATCCAGACCACTCTTCACTGGATCTCGGTACTACTTGTCCTGTCTTTGCTGAGTCAGGTGAATGCAGGTATGTTCGGCTGTTGCTAGATGTCAATGACATGTCGCTAACCTTGTTTTAAGGTATGGTTTCAAGTGCAGATTCTTGGGAGCACATGTGCGCACGGACGAAGCAGGACATATCTCGTTGGTCGGTGATGAAGACAAGAAGGCAAGAGCTGCTCTCACTGCAAACGAACTGAACTTCCTAAGTGGCAACGTGCGAAATGCGCTGCGAACGAAAAAGGTCAGATCATGGAATCTCCTATACCTTGGGCGTCGCTGAGATGGGCTGTAGTATCCGATTCCCGTCGCCACAGCTTACCTTGAAGAATTGAAAGGAAGCGAGGACAAAGGAGACAAATCTGCTCCTGTTCCCAATGGAAACTCTGTCATCGTGGCGGAGCCTGAGCAGGACCTAGAGGCCATGCTGTCCCCACCAGAACTACCAGAATACCCGATTTCAGGAGCAGATGAGATCATTCAGAAGCGAACTGGAGACTCCATTCAGGCTGTTGACAATACTGACGCCCCTATCCGGTTCCGCGAGAAGAGGCTCTATTGGACAGGCAAAACATGTCGGTGGAACTATTTTATATCCCTTGTCGTGGTATGCTAAACTTCACTATTATCTATAGATCTTGCCCCTCTGACGACTGTTGGAAACCTCGTATGTCAAATTAGGCTTCAACTAGATAGTGAAACTCACAGGCAACCTGCATAGCCATTCCGTCGACTCTGTGTGTCCCTCGGGGCCGATATTACCTGTGGCGAGAGTGAGGTTCCCGCCTACATCAACGTATTTTCATATAACGAGTGACCGTTTCAGTGGGGCTGGCCAACTCCTTCTTGGCTGGATCGAAAGAAGAATGGTCATTAGTCCGTCGGCACCCCTCGGAGAAGATATTCGGTGTACAAATTGCAGGAAACAAGCCCGCTAATTTGGTCGCCACCGCCGAGGTTATAGCCAAGGAGCTGGCGGGAGGCATAGATTTTGTCGACGTGAATTGTGGATGCCCCATCGATCTCGTGTTCAGACAAGGGAGCGGATCTGCGCGTATGTCCTTCGCTCACACTGCTGATCCTGTGATTGATTAACGGATGGGATATGAACGCCGTAGTCATTGATGCCCCTGGCAAGCTGGGCAGAATTCTTGTTGGAATGAACAGAGCGCTAGGAGATATTCCGGTTACTGTCAAGCTGAGAACAGGTGTCAGAGAGGGGAAAAATACTGCTCATAAACTGATGCCTCGGGTTGCAACGGAGTGGGGTGCATCTTGTTTGACCGTGAGCTTTACGATATATTTTTGGTAGAGTTGTGGCTGACTGCTTGTAGTTACATGGTAGAACCCGGCAGCAACGATATACTCGTCTAGCGGACTGGGATTATATTCGACAATGCGTCGAAGCCGTCCGCACATGCGAGGAAAAAGAGGATCGTAAGTTGAAACTTAGTGGCAATGGTCTTACCATGGCTCATGATCATCTCAGTCCCTCCTGTGCCAATTTTCGGAAATGGGGACTGCTTCTCGGCTTATGATTACTATAGTAGCTTGGAACAAAGCAAAGCGGACGGTATCATGGTGGGACGAGGAGCCCTCATCAAACCTTGGATCTTTACCGAAATCAAAGAGCGGCGAGAGTGGGACATCAGTGCTCGGGAACGGTTAGATCTTATCCGAGACGTGAGTGGATTAATATTCGAAATCGGAATTCTTATTCACGCGATGACCAGTATGCGAACTATGGCCTCAAGTATGCTTCTTGATCTTATATACTATTTCTTGTCTGACCTCGTGCAGTCACTTCGGCTCTGATACTGCCGGCTTAAACACGACAAGGCGGTACTTGTGCGAAGCGTTGTCGTTCCAGTATCGATACGTCCCCATTGGGCTTTTGGAGCAGTTGCCTGGGCGAATTAACGACCGAGCCCCGGCTTTCCGTGGCCGTACTGACCTTGGTGAGTTTATTGATAACCTAAATGAATACAATGCTGAAGGCTAATGACGCACGCCGAAGAAACCCTCCTTTCGAGCGGGGATAGTCGAGACTGGATCAAGATTTCAGAGATGTTTCTGGGCCCTGCCCCTGAGTCTTGGGCGTTCGTGCCAAAGCATAAAAGTAATTCATATGAGACCCAAGGTTAAAATTCTGAAGTCTATAGTTGTAATATACCCGTAATTGTATCAGTAGGGTCCGCCAGGTCGTCGGTGGTGCTGGTACTTATGTGACTGGGTCACCATTGTCACGGCAATATTGCATCAGAGTGGGTGTCCACTGCATTCTATCTTCTGTCATCTTCATCTTAGCAGAGCGAAGTCATGCAAGCAGTACCTTACATACCTCCGGAGACCAAGGAAGAAGCTCAGCAGGTCAACCTACTACTTGAAATGATGGGCGACTACGTCAACAGAACGGAGGCCTTGCGTGTTTACCGCAAACACAAGGGTAATGTGGAGAGAGCGGGAGATGCAATCCTATCCGGAGACAGGGGCGAAGATTATAATTGGGATGACACACAATCATCAGCACCACCGGGCTACTCGCAGGCCGTACAGCAGATTGGGCCACAACCCCTCAAACCGTCGACTACAGTTATTGATCTTACAGGCTCAGAGGATGAACTCCAACGAGCCATGGCCCTGTCCCTGGAGAGTGAACCTCAATTTGGGCCAAGTAACCGTCCCCCAGATGCGAATTGGGCAATGGTACCTACCAATGTGTGTAATTATGTGCTGTGTTATACTCTCCGGGGGCTCACTTCAAGCAAAAACTAGCAACTTGGGGATAATCCTGCCATTTCAAATGAAGAAAAGTCTTACAATGACGCGATCCAGGCGAGTCTGGAAGATTTTGTATCCACGAATGAATCGGATTTCTTCCCGATCAATGACACTGTCCGTGAAGGTGGAAGGTCCGTTGGTAACCAGTGCTCTTTCTACCCTACTGATTTAGCCTACCCTACGCCATTTACTGGGTATTCAGACCTGTGGCGCTGAGATCTGATAATCCTCCACTGGCCTATGCGGCATTAGTACGTCCACGGCTTGTGGTGTGTTGGTCCTGATTCGAGTCTTCACCAGTTCATCCAAGCCTTGTTTTTTGTTCCACAAGTTCGGGAACGTGTGGCGAGCATAGAGCTGCCTGTCATTCCTCACAACCTCCCGCGGGATTGCCCAGGCATGTCAGGATCTGTTAGCCACCGTAACCTCTAACGTTTACGTCGTAGATAGAGCAATATGGAACCTGATGGAAGTCTTCGTCAATTTGGACCTAGCTCAGCTTGCTGCTATCGTAGACTCTGAGGTTTTACCGTCCCTCATGGCACAACCTTTGGCCGATTATAGTCCGGTTGGCGATGCTACAGCTGGTACGCCCCCTCTTATTCACATATGCGAGACCGTCATTCTTCTCTACATGGTAGATTTCCTCAAGGTAGTTGCGGACGTTATTGAGAACCACTTGAGGCTTCAGTCTGGTGACGAATCGTACGAGTTTTCTTGTCTTGGCAACACTCCCTCTAATTTGTTATTATAGGCCTCGTTTATTCAATTTCACACATGGACACATTGAATTGCACCGTCGTATACCAAGACAAACTCGGAGGTCTCCCGGCGACAGTCATGTTGTCTTGGTTGAATTTGGCAGCGAAACGACACCATATACCGACCTCATCTCCTGCCTGTCTGGTACTCTTTCATCCTGGACAGAAACAGGGTCCGCGCACGATGTTATCATCGAACCTTCTGACGTTTTCTGTTTCCATCTCAGACGTGCAGCAAACCAGGCCGGAAGATACACTTCGGAGCTGTTCACCTTCCCAAAGTACATATACCTGGACCAATTCTTGTTGGCAAACCTAGAATTAGCTAATCAGACCCGGATTGCGGAGCGGAAGCTGCTAGACGAGATATCGGAACTGACGAGGATGAAGGACGGCTTGACTCAACATAATGTAGGCAGGTCCTCTTCAGTGGCGCTTGACCTGATCTAATGAATCGAGCAGAACAGAGACATCATCGAGGACCTTGAGGGGACACTATTTTATTATGAGAATGTCGCACAGCCAGAGGATGATCTGGAACGGGCAGAAGTCTTGCAAAAGACGAAGGCGAAACTCCGGGGGGTTATTGCTAGCATATCACGGAAAGTTGAAGGCAAGTCGTGTTAGCTAGTGCGAAAGCGTCCTACCTGATCCTGCCCTACAGCAATTGATTACAAGATCGAAAAGCTCCAAACGGAAGTGACTAACGTCTACAATATACCGGAACTTCAACAGCATCGAGTGAGCACTTCCTATTCTTACTGTCTTCCGTTCTCATGCGCGTGCAGTATGATCTACGTGCTGTACTCATGCACACGGGCCTTCCTGGCCGAAAGCACAAATACTCGTATGTTCAGGACAATCAGGGAACGTGGTGGAAGACCGTAGATTACGCCGTGACTGAAGTCAGCTGTTACCCTTCTTTCTGGATGACTCAGACTCTGATAGCAATTCAGGTTCCAGAAGAGATTGTATTTTCTGATCCAGCGGGCCTACACTTGGGGGCCGGTCCGTACATGTTGATTTATAGTCGTCACATCGAAAGCGAGACCCTTTCAATGCCCCAGTGGCCCCGAATCTTTACTGTGAGTAGATATTGTGAACTGCTAGATCCGTAGCTAATTCGGCACCCCTATCATGAAGGAGAGTGTGGAGAAACACAATAAGACATTCCTTTCATGCCTTCCTCCAGAGGTAGCAGCCAAGGCTAGGGTGGCTTTAACAGATTCTCCTCCGCCACCCCCATCGTCTTCACCAGCATCATCACCACCGCCTGTCCGACAGCCTAGGTCAGACTGAGGGCTGAGTATGACGCTTGTCAAGTGTAGATCACATACGTAGCTGGGAGGATATGTACGACAGACACCTAGAAGACAAAACTCCTGGGTTATTTCCAACCTATTTTGCAAGCATCTTCAAAAACTCTATGTGCATTCCTTTTCGTCCTCATAGCTAGACTACATGTACCACGCTGCTCGAACTAAACCCTTGGCCCTCGCTCGGCCCAGTGATTTACAATCCCAGTGGCCAATACACTCTGAGCACTCGCTTTCCCACTGTTGTTTCGCACTAGATCTCCCCATCCCCGCTGTCTCTTCTGCACCCTAGTTTGTTCCTTCACTGACTGCCAACCAAGCCATTGAACTGGTACATATATATCTTTTTGGGGTGTGTTTGGCTTACTTCTGTGGGCTGGTGGTAATGTTTTCATCTCAGATAGTGCTTAGATGTTACCTAAATAACTCCCATATTTTTTGTTTTGCTTGTGTACCCTAGGTTTGACCAGGAAGCCTTTAAAGAGGTAATGTTTGTGAAGGACTTACCACCGGTGTGGATGTCGATGGCGACATTCGATGCAACGTCAGGGCGTATCTCATACACCACGACATGGAGTTCTTTGTGTTAGAGGATATCGATGTGGCCATGCCTGGACAGTAGGTGATTGCAATTCAAATTGATGGACCTTTTCCGGCCTCCAACGTCGGCGTCGAGCGGTAATAGTTTCCCTGTCAGCCTCGAACGACGCCCGGCTCGGGGGGCTGAAGCAACTGGCTTGTTCCACAAGAGGACCAATCCATGCCGTTAGCCGCGTGGTTCGTTGTCGGGCCCATTATCCGATGGTTCGTCCACTAGACCCCGACTCTTTACTCCGTCCGCGTGTTTCAATTCAGGATGGATATCGGGATTCGGAGATGTTTTTTATAATGCTTTGTTGTTGTGTTACATTCGATGATTGTAATAATGCTGTCTACACAATGCCCAATGGGATACAATACACATGCAGTTTTAACTACGTCTAAGATTTTTATCCGGCCGCTGGCATCAAGCTACAGACACAGCCTTGCGGCGTTGGGGCCGCTAGGCGCCCTATCCCTTTGCTACCGTTACGAATTCCGGCTAGAAGCTAGTATGGGGAAGTTATCGTTCGTGAGGAGCGCGGCCCCCCCGACTGCACTAGCTAATCCAAGGAATAGGAGCTGGTTCCCATTTCTCTGGAAGGATCGATATAAGTACTCCAGTTTAGGGCTTGGGCGTGATGTGCTTACCCCATGCTGGCTTGAGGATTTATGTGAGTAACGTGAAAGGCGTGCGGGGCCCTCAAACATCTCTATTGAGGGCTGAGATCCATCGGACGCCAAGGAGGGCGTGTGGTGTCGTCTAGTTTGCCTGGTGGAAGCGGGCGCTGAGTTCAGTGCCTGTTCCACCCGCCGCTGAAAAGCAAGAGGTAGGTTTCGAGGGCGTGCAGGCCCATCGAACATAATGGGGGCGGGAAGCGTAGAAGGGGGTGGGCGCGGTAACGATGAATCAAAATTTGTTGAGACCTCCGCTTCCTGCGGTCGCCGTCGAGTGTGTGTTTTCGAGCGAATGATTTCAGTATTTTGGCCCAGTCGTGAAGGAGCGTCAAAGATGTCAAAAATGGGTGCAATAGTGATTTCCTCTGGCTCCGCCGTTTGTTGAGATACGATAGCTTGGAGAGCGGTCGCTCGACTCGGTGCTGATGAATGGACGAGTCGTGATCGTGATGATGTCGACGGCGGTGACGAGAGACCGCAGCGGACGCTAGAAAAAACCTGACGACTGGCCATGCCCGGGCTCTGGGGAGGAGGTACCAGGGGTTCAAGGAAGGACTACAAGCTGTTATAAACAATGTTTCCGAGAAAATATCGGGAGATCTGATCGAGTCATGGGGGAGAAGTCATGCAGAAGAGCTTTTCCGGTGAGTATCCGTCTTGATTGGGAATAGGTGCTCGCCAATGTCGATAAGTAAATCTCTGGCGTGCACTATGTTCCACTTCCTCGTGTATGAATAGCACTGAGGATAAGAATAATGCCAAGTTTCCTAGTTTGGAGCACGAGCTTGGCAGCTGTCTCTTTAAACAGTTCTAGGTGATGAATACCTGGACATGCCCGGAGCCCTGAAGGGCGGATATGGAGCGGAGATAGACAAGTTTGCTTGGACATCGTGGAAGTTGACATTCGGTATAGTAGCAGGAACCGTGTTAGTTATGCGACGAACCACCTTCAATGCTTCTATTTGGGCTTGGCAATGATACCTGCGTGAGCAGTACAGAGGCTAACCAGCGTCTGATTAAAGAGACTATGTTTGGTTGAATTGACAAGGTGACGAAACTCGATTTTGGTGTTGACCACGACTCGGTTACCGCTTAAACGCCACCCTGAGCGTCGGACGGTCCCACACTGCAGACTACAAGCGACCCATGAGACCAGCAAGTTCTGGTTTGCAGTGGCACGGCTGTAATCTGTTCGAATAAATGATCTGCCGCAGTGATTGTTCATAACCGGTGGGTGAACCAGATGTACTACAATCATTTTGGTTTGGTTTCCAGAGGGGAGCGAAGCGAGACTGCTTCTACTATTTCAGAAACAAAAGTCACAAGGTATGTTCCATTGGGCAAGGGAGTAGTTTCTGCTGGCCAGGCTCTGGGGAATTCGGACCCGTTCATATCTTCTCGTATTGAGCCAGAAATTGACAGACTGAAGATGTACACGAGAGACACTAGGAGCACAGCCTTCCGATTGTCACCAAAGGGGACCAGCGAAATGGAGTCAGGCTAAAAACCAGGTATGTTCGTGACCTGTCAGGGCTAAATCACCGCACAAGACCCTAGCCATTGCTCTACGACAGGTGGAGTAGTAGAAATCATATTTGAACCCGGTGGGTGGATGTTGACTGTCAATGAGTGGAACAGACTTTCTTCTTGCATCGATCTATCACTGACTCAATATTTGTTTGTGTTAGGCTTCGCCTTCTGATATTCCTGCCATCACCACTGCTCCTCCTCCGTCGGGGGTCTATCGAGGACAGCTATCGAGCGACACTTAGGTACCATCTCTTGTTGTGCTGCTTGAGTGGTTCTAAATGTTTGACGGATTTTCCAGGATATTTGGGTCATAGTCTTCTTCTTGAATGCTCTGGGATTACTCACCCAACAATACGAACAATTACACTGGACATCGCCTCTCCGGCTCTCATAATGGCCACTACTTTAAAAAGTTGTCTACGTTCTACCCTCTCATAATGGCGAGGAGGCATTTGCATTTGTCGGCTGGTTTCACAATTAGAACCGAGTTTCCTTTCCGAGGGCACGCCTGAACCTTGCGGACCACACGTGTTGGATGGCACCCACATAATACTCAGATATCATCAGAGAGTCGAGTTTGCGTCCTCCGTTGTTTCAGCTGCGTCCGGCGTACATGAGGCGTCTCAACTGAACCTCAAAAGAGGAAGAACAGAATCCCCCCATCTTGTAATTACCATGACTATCCATCCGACAGGACCAACCATCGAGAGCGGAGCCCTGCCTCAATACGGATTTGGCGCCGATACCAACTTCCAATCGTTACTCCTGGAGAACCCATTTTTATTTCGTATCTACACACCCAGAGAGCGTTCGCCGTTCTTCGATGACACCGATCCATATTTCCTCGCACCCAAATTCAACGAACAATTCGCTCGGTCTCCGGTGGAGATCAGGGATCATCGACGACTCGTTGATGAATGGAATTTGAGTTATTCAGATGTCGCAAAGCACATGGACTGGACGACGAGAATGGCTTCCCCTTTTATTTCCACGTCTTTCAGTTTCGCGTGGTGCATCTGGGATGCATTGCGGCGCTTTCATCAGGGCGTCAAGAAGGATGTACAGGTGGCTGTGATTGATGGACAAGCCATCTCAGACCGGGCTATGACAGCGGTAGAGCTTCTGGAAATGAGTTCTCCGAGCGAGTAAGTCTCCTGCATCACAAGCTATCGCATGAACCTAACAGGCCTATTCTAGGAGGAATAAAGAGTATTGGAAGTGGCAACGATTCTCCCAGGAATCCCAGTCCGTTCTCGTTTATGGTTCAATACCAGGGACAGCCGTCCTCGCATCAATTCCACTTCTTGCTATTCTGCGGCACCTACCCTCATATTTTTGGCAACCAGATTTCCACTCGCCTAATACTGACAATCCATTGACTGGAATCGGATGGGACTATAAGGATAAGAAAGCGAGCTATCGACGGTTTTGCCGAGACATGTCGAACCGGTTCCTTGACCTGAGTACAGAGGAACGGTTGGCGGATACTACGGCGGGTTCCCTCGCACTCGCATTAGCTTTCTTGCGGCCTTGGTTCCATCAGACGATCGACAAAGAGAATGACCAGGCGGTGGAAACTCTAGCAGTTCTTGCTCTTATCATCGCGCAGTGGCCCGGGCGTTCATGGGCGCTCGAACACCCCGAAATCCACGACCTAATACACGCCATGGTGTTAACACTTTCTCAGGAGCTGCGTGAAAAGCATGGGTTCCTCGTAAAGGATGAACTTTCGCGATTGCAAGGGGTTGTGAACGAACTGCACGAGGTGGTGAGAGAGTATGAGGTGAAGGTTAATTCTCTGGCCAAGCGACCCAGGGCGAACCAGTCGAGAAAGCCAACGCCCACGCTTTTCATTAACCCGACCGCACCGGTGTTTTCCCCACCGATGGATGCTCCGTCGCCATTTCCCACTCGCACCCCACAGACCCCGGTCTCGGCCCCCAAAATCCAGACCCCTCTCACTCCTCCAGAAACTCCCAAATCGTCTTCATTCTCTGTGCATATCCCTTCAACTTCAGCGAACGCAGGTCCATCTTCAATTGCTCTGGATAATGAGGCGAATCCCTCCCCGAACGTACAGTCGGAACCACGGTTGATGCCCATCCCTGGTACACCTACTCCCCTAAGCGCCGCAGTTGTCATATCAATTAACGCCATAGCAAGTCAATCGATTCCACCGAAACATCATAACATTGGTGATGCCTTTACGTCTCCTTCGAACACTCTCAAAGCGCAACCAAAATCCAACTCGATCGCATTAACGCCGCCTCTCACGCACCCTCAATACTCTAATACACCCTCGTCTACTCTCTCAGACCTCAGACCTGAGGAAATTCCTCTCCCGCCTACACCTCCCCAGTGCAGTCCCACGGTCTCTGAGAAACCCTCAGATGCCACCTCCTCGGAGTTTGACGACGGAGATTCGTGGACTATGATTTTGTCTCATATCGACGATCTCGACTCTGAAGATGACGGTGATGATGATACGCAAGTTGATGAGGATGGTTCTTACAGAAAGGGCCTGCAAGACTCTATTGCAACATTGCAGGATTCCGCGGACTCTCCTCCTGGTTCACCTACGCTTGTCATCGCCCCACTGCCGGAACCCGTGGTTCCGAAAGAAGTGCCAGAGTACATTCCTCCCAGACCCCGGTCCGGGATGTTCGCTGAGCCGCTGGAGTTTGATTATACTCTTGTCGAGGTTGACGAAGAACACATCTTCCGTCGGCCACCTAGAGTGCTCGAGACCGCAGGCTGTCTTGTCACTGGGTTTGTGATTGGAGCCTTCATGACCGCCGCCCTACTTAGTCCGCAGCGCCGGATGATTATTCACTTAACGTGAAGCGCAGGATGACGCTCCACACCTCTATCTCGCGAAACCTCCATATCTGTACAACATTATTTGCGCCTGTAGGAATTTCATAGACGATCGCGCTGCAGGTCTAAGGCCTCAGCATCTCTTGTACGGATTAGTTATACTCCCTTCTGGTGTAATGTACTTCTAGCCTGGAACAGGATTCTAGAAAAATAAGGGATTTTACCCAACCACTTCTGCTTGGTGAACCCCAGAAAGGACTTAAGAGTTCAGATCGTCGGTATCCACATGCTCTCTCAGCCTATTTCCTAAAGGCATACAAGAACCCATCATATCCCTTGACACCCACATTTTGAACAACGACACAGTCCACGTCTTTGTCGCCCTTTATGCCTTTCAACAGCCGACGGACACCCTCAGCACTCTCATCCGTGTACCCTGGATCGGAAACCCGGCCATTTCGGACAACATTGTCGACAATCTGTGTGCAGGGAAGCAATTAACAGGAGTCGCGGGAATCAAAACACATGGTGCTGCAGGGACGGAGAGAACAAAAATAGTCTGACATTGCATCAAGGGAGGAAAGGGAAAACATCCGGTCATACGGAATGGTAGCCACTTACAATGACACCTCCAGGCCGGACGAGCCGCTTTCCATAAACGAAGTATTCAAGATTTGAAATCTTGTCGGCATCAATGAAAATCAGATCAAAAGGAGGTGAAGATTCGAGGGTTGCAAGCGAATCGATAGCTCGGCCAACAATAATTTTGACCTTTGAAGCCAACCCGGCGGCGACCACATTTTCCGATGCTATCTATACAATCGTTTAACTTGTCAGTGAACTGTCTGGGTGTGAAGAATATGAGAATTACCTTGGCATGCTTCTCATCCAATTCTAACGTCACGACTTCACCATCATCAGGGAGTGCTTTGGCCAGCCAGATGGTAGAGTATCTTCGTAACGTAAGAACGAGTTGGTGGGAGATCAGGATATTTAGGACTAATTACAAGCTCACCCTCCAAGCGTGCCAAGTTCCAGAACTCTCTTGGCAGCGATGGAGCGAAGCAAGAGATTCAAGAACTTTCCCTGCGCTGCGGTGACGGCTATATCAGGAAGTCCTTGCTGTTCATTGTTCTTGACCGTGGCATCAAGGGAGGGATCATTGGTAATCAAGAATGAGTTAAAGTAGTCATCTGAACGCGCCCAGTCTTCAAGGGACGTTGAGCTGTAGAGTTGGCGAGACATTCCTCTCGTGGTTGTTAGGAAGAGATGCGAGTGGGAGCCTAACGTTTGATTTTGGAAGTTGCTGGATTAGCAAGAGTCGGCGAGTGGTGCAATGGGCAGGCCGAGGAGGTATTTGCCATACTGATATTGTCCCAACTTGGAATTCGTGTAGATTTGGCGGTAAATATCCGTTGCATTGAGACGGTGCTGATAAATACGGGAAATGGTCTGGGATAGGTATGTTACTTGGCCCGTGCTGTGTGATTATATTCAAATGCATATGATAGCGGGGATTGACTGTGATCTAATCTGATGGATATTTCTCCACCCGCGGCCTGTCCGCTGAGGTTTTGAATCAATGGAAATGAGGGCACCATGGAGGGCGAAGGAAAAAAGGTATGACAATATTAAATTACCCATTCAATGACTCTCCGAGCCTCCGCCGCTCTGCGTCTTACTGTATCCTGAACAGCTTCCTCCCAAATGCTATCTGGATCCACATGGTCACCGGCGGGACTCCAACACGCTTTCGCATGTCTTTCGGCATCTTTGAATTCGAAGACAACACAATTGTCAACCGTTATGGGTTTACGGAAGTCCCATCTGACGATAGTTGGACGTTGGGGCACTTCGTAGGGAGGAATTGCGCTTCGGCCGCGGTAAATATCTTCAAAGACAAGACCCACATCATCTTCATCAATTGGAAGGCGGCTATGGACGTGTAAGCGGAATGCCGTAGTAGAGTGAAACACGGACGCACTTGAGCTGTTCCCCGGCAAGTTTGGATTCACGGTGGAGCAAATCACGATACATTCTCTCGTACAACTTCTTCCGATTTTTGATGGGCAATGGGTTGAAGATAGGTTTGTCAGCGAGCTCGCAAAGGATGTAAGTGACCGCGTTCAAGCCGAAGATTGCGGGGAGTGGGCCTGATAGGGAATTAGGGTGTGAAGCGACGAGAAATGGACTAGAGCCTACCAAGGACGGGTAAAATACGCACTCGGAAGTCATCAAGCGCGCCAAGCTCCTTCACAGGACCTTTCTGGAATTCTTCCTCGGGTAGGGGAAGCAGTTTGACATCCCCAGGTACCTCAGTAGAGTATACGACAGGGATGCCACTGTTGACACCTAACAAGCGGAGTCTCCGACGAACAGAACGAGCAAGGGGATCATAAACAGTATGGGATATGTCACTGATTTGTATCCTCGTCGGGTCGTACTTTGCGCCTGCTCCCATTGCCGAGAACACCTGTTTGGCATGGTCAGTTCACACCAACGTGGGGGAGGAGCCGAGTGCGTGCCTTGATACCATTATTATGGCAATATTGAAGTAAGTCAACTTTTGTCTGGATATTGTCGATAGCATCTACAATATAAATGAGCGTTCGGTTGGGCCAAGATGGAGAAAGAGATGGACCTATGACCCAATCGGCACCTTCTAGCATGGGACCTCCAGCTTCCTTGGTCCATAGTTCATTAAACGTCTCAACCTCGACCCATCTACACATCTGCTTTAACGCTTTCTCGATGCACTTGACTTTTTGGGTACCCACGTCGGCTGATCCAGCCGTGGCGTGGCGGTTAAGCGAAGAAAGGGTAACTTGGTCAAAGTCGATGATGCGGATCTTCTTTACTCCCCTGCTCTTGACATCAGAAAGAAGAGTAGAAACACGAAAGGGACACAACATACGACCGTGCGAGCATAACGGCCGCCCAACTACCAACACCACCTGCACCGACGATGACAACGTGGCTATTCCTGATCTTTGCCATGGCATCCTCTCCAAAGAATGCATAGTTCCTCGCAAGTTGCTCTCGTATTAGTTCTTCATATTCGTATCCCCCGGGAGCGTCGTAAACCGAAGAAGTGGTTGGGACTGTTGAGGGCGTTAGAATCCCTGAACTAGCCGAAACATCATCGTGTTCTTCCAGAGACCGTTTGATGTCTTCCTCGAGATTTCTTCTACGTTTTCTTTTGTTGAGTTCGTTATACGAAGTCAAGAGCGCTGCAGTGGCTAAGGATGCGGCGATTGCAGTGCCAATAATTTGGACTTTGTGGGAATATGGATCGAGCAAGGTCATTGTGCAAATAATATATTTTGAAAATTCCAACCCGGCACCGCGTCCCCGGACCGATCATCCGGCCTAATCATGACATCACCTTGGTTGAGAAGGAACGTAGCGCAGTGTTGGAAGACTTGACCGAACTCCCTGCATGTAGTAGAGACCTGTAAACTAGTAGAGCAAAGACGGGAGGGACTCAGGAGTATGAAATAATGCCATAGATTAGCAGAACCCATTTCAGAGAAGGCGCATACAATCGCGGTGGCTCTGGGGACAGTCTGGTTATGATAATTAGAACCGCCGAGTGTAAAGACGAAACTCGGGGGAGATGGGTCCAACTACTCCGAGAACCCGGGAGTTCGAATCCTACCAGGAACATTTCCGCTTTTTATCTCGAAACGACATGTATTACTGCTATCAGCTTCACGCCCCTGTGTACAGAAGAAACATATCCGCGAATTGAAACAGTCCGTGCAAACTAGGTACAGAAATCTATGAAGGTGCGGAATGTGAAGTGCTCGAATCCATCCACCCCGACTAAATGCCACGGCAAAATTTTGGAACCTAAGCTCGGATGGCGGAGGGACGACCAATGGTCGTGACCTGATGATCCCGTCAGTAGGATTCCATGATCAGATACGTAGTGGCATTGCCCACCCTGAAACCAATCTTGGACAGCTTCTGAGCATCAACAAGCAGACGTCCATCGAAGACGAAGGCAGGCTTGTTCATCTGTTTGTAAATCCCTTCCCAATCAATCTCGTTGAACTCTTTCCACTCCGTTGCAATCACAATGGCATCAGCGTTCTGCGAGGCCTCGAGCGCAGAAGGTGAGATGGTAACTTGCTTCTTGACTGAGAGATAACAGAACATGTCAGTGGTATTACCTCAACTGACGGGGGCACATACTGTGGTCAAGCGGAACAAGTGGGCAGGCCTCCTGCAAGTCCATCCAGATTTGCTCGTGGACTACCTGAGGGTCGTAGATGTTTACAAGGGCCCGCTCTGACAAAAAGTCCCTGATCAGGGTAATCGCAGCCGACTCTCGCGTATCACCAGTGTCAGCCTTGAAGGCAAAGCCAAGAACAGCGATGCGCTATGTGGGCCGGAATCAATATGTACGTCACCGGGATGGGGTTGAACAGACGCGAACCTTGCCAGTAATAGTGTTGAAAAGAGTGTCAACAACTCGCTTGGAGAATCTCCTCTTCTGGTACTCGTTCATCTCCACAACCTGCCTCCAGTAGGCAGCAACTTCAGGAAGATGGCAGCTCTCAGAAAGGTAAACAAGATTGAGGATGTCTTTTTGGAAACAACTTCCACCAAAGCCAACAGATGCCTTCAAGAATTTGGGACCGATACGGGTATCATAGCCAATGGCGTGGGCGACTTCATCAATGTTGGCACCAGTAGACTCGCATATGGCGGAGAGGGCATTAACGGAGGAGATACGTTGCGCAAGCATGGCGTTGGCAGCGAGCTTGGACAGTTCAGACGACCAGAGTCCAACAGTAAGTATACGGTCCTTGCTGCATGTATAACATCCGTTCAGAAGCCCGAATCGCACTCAAAAATAACGGTACTTACGGCACCCAATTTGCGTAAACTTCACTGAGGCTGTCGCATGCATTAATGCCATCTGGTGTCTGGAGGGAACCAATGAGAACACGATCAGGCCTCAAGAGATCCTGAATGGCAGTCCCTTCTGCGAGGAATTCAGGGTTGGAGAGTATGTCGAAACGACAGTTGGCCTTCGAGTTGGCCTCGAGAATGGTGCGCATTGATTCCGCGGTACGGCATGGAACAGTGGATTTTTCGACAACGATCTTAGAACTGGTGGCGACGGTGGCGATCCGGCGGGTGGCGAGCTCAACGTAGCTGTAAAGGAAGCATTACATGATCAGAAACTAAGAAACCAGCTCCTGAGCTAATGCGATCAGCGCCCTCAGATGATGAAACGACAGGTATATGCCAAGCAACACCAATCCAAACGAATACGGTTGGCCATCTTCAAATCGCGTATCAAAGCAACACGGGGACTGGTACTCACTTGAGATCAGCAGCAAAACCAGCACCCACGCCGCTCTTCTTAGTGGGAGTGTTGACACTAACGAAGATCAGCTGGGCCTCCTCAATAGCTTTGTCCACATCAGTGGAGAAAAAGAGGTTACGGCCGCGAGCCTGGCGGACAACGTCCTCAAGACCGGGCTCATAGATGGGAAGCTTGAAGTCATGGCTATTCCAAGCATCGATACGAGCCTGGTTCAGGTCGACAATAGTGACCTTGATGTGAGGGCATCTAAGAGCAATGACAGCGCATGTCGGTCCACCTACAATGACGCGTCAGCGTGCCCGTGTAAGGTATATATATGCGGGTTACACGTACCGACATAACCAGCACCAACTGTTCCAAGTAACGCGATGTCAGAGGAGTGTATCGATTGGCGAATATAGACTTACTGCAGCAGATTTTGGAGACCTTGATGGGGGACATGATGATGGCGAGAGAGTGAAAGGGAGATGGTGGTGGGAGGAGAGGAGGAGGCAGAGGAGGTAATTACCCACTAATAATCCACTGCCAAGGCTGCCATCTCGGCGGGTCGCCGGCCAGCCAGCGGCCAACGCACGCCGATCCGCCCATGTGCAGCTCCTTGCTTCCGTCTTTGGTGTTATCGTCCATCAAATCACCCTACCGCACATGCGTTTTCATCGGAACAACATGACAACGCCTTAATTTACATGCTACATGACACAAAGTTTACTCAACACTATCCTGTCCGAAACTAACCGTTTTTCCCTTTCTCCTCGCCGCCACACGCTCTTAGGAGTCTTGTTTGAATGAACTTCTTTCACACACCCTCCATAAAAAGAAACCTACGCAGAAACCTCATAGAGATACGTCCCCAGCAATTTTGTCTACCGCAAGCAACGGGTCAGCAAATCTATCGGACCGTTTAAGAGCCATTCACTTACTCCTTCAATGTAGTTCGACCTATCGAGTTTCTCGTTCGTCGAGCTGTACAACATCATCAGCATCGAGTATTGGTCATATCCAGGAGTTGGACACACTGTGCTCCGTCATCACCCCTACCCATCGGCAAGAGCGCAACATTCACTCCCAAACAGTCCGCAAATGTAAGCGTAACGGGAATCGAGCCGCCTTCCCTCGTCATATCAGGACGCTTGCCATAGATCGCCTGCCAGAACCATCAGAAAGTGACCAACCCCACAAATTCATTGGCTTACCAATGTAGCTCGCTTCGCCGCCTCAAAATTCCAATGGTTATGGTCGGCTACCCAGGGCTTCCCGCCGTGCAAAAATTCGATTTCGAGTTTGCTCTTCGTCTTGAGATTCTTGAACAATTCTTCGATGTATTGGTAGACAAGCGGGTTAACGGTCTCTGGCGTTTGCGGCGGAACGAGGCTGTCATGATCTCGATCTCAGGTGCTTTTGTGAACGGAGAGGAGTATCACCAACCGAATGCTGAATTTCCCTGACACCTTTGCGGGAATGACCGTCTTGGCACCCACACCACTGAACGCACCCTCAATACCATGTAATGACAAACTCGGGTTCCGCATCCTTCCCATCAACACTTCAACCTTATCCGAAGACAGTGCGATAGATGCACCTGCCGACTCCTCTAAGTCGCTTATTGAATAGTCCAAGGCCTCATAAATCTTCCTATATGCCATTATGAATCTCCCGACGCTCGCGCTGCTGGAACGATCGGACGTACTTTTCGTCTTCGCTAGCGATCGAGACTTGATCATCCACCCCGGGAATGAGAATACGACCTTGAGTATCAACGAGTTTGCTCATGATGGACATCAGATCTGTCATGGGTTCATGAACCGTGCGTCCAAACACTCCTGAATGTAGATCGCGTGCAGGACCAGAGACAGTGACTTTGTAGTACGCCAAGCCACGAAGACCATAAGTGAGCGCCGGCGTCCTAGTGTTCAGCCAGTAATTGTCGGACTATAGATACGGGTTAGCCACGAAGAAGTTGCAAAGACCCTGTACAGACAATGCAAACTGCGTCCACGCCATCAAACCAGCCTCCGGGCTTACTTTCCCTTGCGACGAGTTCATCCAATCCTTCGCTTCCGCTCTCCTCCATCCCTTCAAAGCAGCACCTGATGTTGACAGGAAGCTCTTTCTTGTTCTCATAATGCCATTGCAACACATTGACCCATCCGAGGACAGGACCTTTGTCATCCGATGCACCACGTCCAATTAAACGACCAGTAGCCCCGTCGATGACCAGCTTGAATGGTTCTGTGTCCCATCCATCGCTCTTGAATGCCTGTGATATAATTAAGTAGGATATCCTAGGCAGTGAGCTCTTTCACTGACAGGCTGGACGTCAAAGTGGCCGTATACAAGGATGGTCTTCTTGTTCTTGTCGTCCCCAAGTTTCCCAAGGATGGCAGGCGGGAGGGGAATTGTCTGACCCTCGAGTTCCTGAGTTCCGAGATCGGCAAGCTCGGTAGTGACGCCAACAGCCTTGAGTTGCTCGTTCAGCCAGTCTGCCATTTTGAAGACATCCTGGCGGCGTGAAGCATCACCGCTAACGCTGTCGACGAAGAGAGATCTGACTACCGGAGTAACGTGTAAATCGAGGCTGCGATTACCTTGGGATTTCGACGGCACTCGCAAGGCGTTGAACGAAGGCACCGGCATTATCGTCAACGTATTTGAGGAACTCCAGAGGTGCGGGCATGTCGGCTATGTTAATGCGAGAGGACAGAGAGATGGTTGTGAGCGTGGAAGAGTAAGGAGACGAATGGGGGACTTGTACCTTGTGCGGAGAAGACGGAGGTGGCACTCGTGCTCAGGATGTCATACACGGTACGATAAGATAGCCTCTCACGTGGATATACATAGCTAGAGACATGGCGCAAGTAATAATACATACACGTCAGGACGTAGTCGTTGGCCGAGAAGCCCTGTTGCCTCTCCCTCTGAAGCCCGGCGTCAGTTCAGGCGCCTTGGGTTCTCGCATAATCTTCACTTCATCAGGTTTTGGCGACGATGTACCATTGTCGCTCCCACCGGTGCTCTCAAGGCCGAATATTCGCTCCCTTGCCGCCGCATATCGGGCCTCTCTGTCCTGTAAGGAATCCCCTTGTGGTGATGGGTTGTTCTGGGTACTTTGAGAGGGTGACGGGTTCTGCGGGCGCTTGAGAATACGTAGCGCAGGCTGGAACGCGGCTGCTGGAGGCGGAACCGCCGAACCAGTGCGAGAGGCGAGCAGAGTGGGCATCGGGTCCGTAATTTGATTATTTCTGTTGAACATTAGCCGCAGGGTCAGAATGCAATACGATTAGGCATGGTACATACGCAGCTTCCCATAAGCTTCGGTTTCGATCAGCAGGTGTAGGCGGCACTTCTGCGCGACCCTGCTGGGGGGCGTCAGGCATGGCGTCAACTTCCACATTGACACCGTTCTCCTCCTCGTCCTCCTCGTCCTCCCAGTCGTCCCGTACTACAGGGACCGGTTTTCGTGAACTAGGCCGCTGTGATCAGAATGAATAAATGATTGACCAGCTCAATAAACTCTGTTTACTGTACTCGTTTGCTGTTCCCATGGATCAGCTGGGGAGTTCGATGGTGAACTGAACGACGTTGGCATTGAGGGAACCGAGACTTACGATGGCCCGGCCCAGCAATGGCTAGAGCTGAGCTGGACGTGCTTAGGTAAACAGCGAGAGGTAGTGCTTGACCCTAACCACAGTCTAGGGTCGCCGGCTCCCCGCGAGACCAACTGTACAGTCCACTCCGCCACCAGACAAGGACATTATTCGCACGCGTCATATTTGCAGCGACGACCTCCCCTTTCAACACCACTCTTACCATCAAGCATGAGGTTCGTCGTCGCCGTCATCAGCACCCAAAAGTTCCAAAGTTAAATCCATTCATGTAGTTCCAAGCTCTCAGTGTCTAGCGTGCGGGGTTCCGTCAAAGAGCTCCTTGCTGCCTCCAATGGCGAGGCCAAGCGTAAATTCGTCGAGACTGTCGAGCTCCAGATCGGTCTCAAGAACTACGACCCCCAGCGTGACAAGCGTTTCTCCGGAACTGTCAAGTCAGTTCGTTCTCCTCAATCAGTTCGATCCAAAGATTATTGACCGAGTCCATGGATAGGCTTCCCCATGTTCCCCGTCCCCGCATGTCCCTCTGCATTCTCGCCGATGCCGCCGATATAGATCGTGCTAAACAAATTGATCTCGAGTACATGTCTGTTGATGATTTGAAGAAGTGCGTCTGCCACCTGTTACCTTACCCTGGATGGACTCGAGCTGACCATGCACCAGGCTTAACAAAAACAAGAAGCTCGTCAAGAAATTGGCCAAGAAATATGACGCTTTCCTTGCCTCAGAAGCCCTCATCAAGCAGATTCCTCGTCTTCTTGGTCCTGGTCTGTCCAAGGCCGGCAAATTCCCTACCCCTGTGTCCCACTCCGAAGACCTCAACACCAAGATTACCGAGGTTCGCTCCACGATCAAGTTCCAACTCAAGAAGGTCTTGTGCTTGGGTGTTGCCGTCGGGCACGTCGACATGAACGACGATCAGGTCCTTGCCAACGTTATGCTTAGTCCGTTTCACTCCACACTCCAAACTCTACTCTGGCCTAACTCATGACTTGATAGGCATCAATTTCCTCGTCTCCCTCCTCAAAAAGAACTGGCAAAATGTCAAGTCTCTCCACATCAAAAGTACTATGGGCAAGCCCATCCGCCTGTACTAGACCCTCATCATTACTATCACCGTTGCCGAGATTTTCCTGAGGATCCAAGTGGAAGGGGGACGCGATACCCGAGAAACTGCTGTCGTAATGCATAACATGGCCCCGCACGCTTGACCAACAATACCTTGGGGAGGGTGTTGATTGGGAGCTGATGCGACAGTTTGTATTTCTCTGGGTATCCGTCTCTTGACCCACTTGCATCATTGTGCTGTTGAACTCGGTTTCAATGGTTGTATATATGCAGCATGATCATGGAGTATGTACTGAAAATACTATAAAAGCTATCAAAACATAAACTCATACTCGGGTGCTTACTTGTCACATCAACCTAGTAATGTGGAGGGAAGCGCCAAGAGTTATTTGCTTTGGATTCTAGTTACGTAAAATTTCCAGGTTGCATCTCAGTAGCCGAACCTTTAGCATCTTCACCTTGCTTGGCTGCCTAAGCCCTATACATCCACCCACGTCCTTGATGAAAACGTTATTTTCGACTTTGAATTCCAATGCGCGCGCCCGATTACATCGCGGGCTGACAATCCGAAGTCAACGCAACGATGCCTGGGAATCGGCTCGAATCAAGGCTGTAGGTAACTATGTTCTAAGCCTCCCAGACGACATCTGATTCTGGCGTATTTCGCGGGAACATAGTCCGATACGTGGACATAGGGTGATCGAAGGTTACCAACAATAGACATACCCCAGACGATCCGCGTCGCCCCGCATGGTCGAAAAACACGGACTCTGTCTTGACGATTTTTCAGGAAGAGCCACGCGGTCTTGGGAATTTCGTCCGCTTGCAGATAATCCAGAAAACCAACCTCGAGTCCGCGTCGAGATGATGCGTGCTCACTAATAGCGGTCACGGACGTGCACTGTGCCAACTGGAAAATCTTTGCCGTCGCCATATCGCACTATCTGGATGGGGTTCCGGTTTCGTCACCTCACACAGCTACTGGGTCTCGATAGATGTCCGTCCAAGAGGATCAAAGAAGCAGATGAGACCATTTCCAGAAGTGCAGAACGCTCACATGAGTCTCCCCCGTGATGAGGTGATAATCCCAGGTGAAAATCGCAGGAGGCTATATCAGAGGAAGTAGTGGCAGGACTCAAGAACCCAACTCACTAGTGGTTGAGGTTCGAAGTTCAAGACTCTCAAGATGCTCTCTCGGCTCCTAATAACTTTCGTCCTCAACGTGTTTCTCGTAGCGGCTGCTCCTGCGGTCACCGTCAAGCTTGATGGTGCGACAGTGACTGGCCATACTGTGGGTTCTGTCCAGCAGTACTTGGGTATACCCTTTGCGAAGCCGCCGTGAGTCTTCTATTATTTATGTATGGAACATATTCACGACCTTTTATTGTGTAGTGTCGGTGACTTGCGTTTCCGATTACCTCAACCGATCCCTGCATACAACCAATCGTTTTCTGCGACTAATTTTGGGCCTTCATGTCCTCAGCAGAAGTTCGAGTTACCTGTTCTTACAGGCCTTCCGCAGGAAATTACTGATGATTTGGTAAATGGAGTATATACGGCCTTGTTCCCTTCGAATGAGGACTGTGAGGCATCTCGTCCGTTTACCGAAAGCGTACCTCATTGAGGTAAACATTGATAGGCCTTACCATTAATGTCGTGAAGCCCACTTCGGCGACGCCTACATCCAAGTTGCCTGTATTAGTGGTACGTTTTGTGAAGCCATTGTCAAGAGCTCAGAACTTGACTGATGGATACCACAGTGGATTTTCGGCGGTCAGTGACTTGAGAGTAACAAAGTTCAGGTCTTACTTAAACCACCTCCAGGGGGATTCGAATTTGGTGGCACCTCAATGTAGGAATGCTGACCCCTTGAGGCTATAGGAGCACTAATCGATCTCAATACTCAGGTACGATGGAAGTGCCATTGTCAAGAGATCCATGGACATAGGGTCGCCTATCATCTTCGTTAGCATGAACTATCGGTGAGTGTGCCACAACTGCCAGGTATGCAAGACCTCATTGGGAGCAGGCTTACAGGTGCGTCACCCGGACCATCTCAGTGAGGACTTCGGCTGCTAAGGTGGCGTTCTGGAACTAGGCTTTGGTTTCTTGGCAAGCAAAGAAGTAAAGGAGGCAGGTGTGGGTAACCTTGGCCTCCAAGATCGTGAGCTTTCCAAACGTTTCTACTTCTCATTCCCTCAAGGGTTAATTGTCTTGAAAATAGAAAGGGAAGCCCTACGATGGGTGCAAAAATACATCACAGCTTTTGGAGGAGATCCCACGAAGGTCACAATGTGAGCATGGGCAGACATAGAATCAGACGAGTATAGCTCAACTCCTGGTTAAGTTGGGGAGAATCTGCCGGAGCCATTTCTGTGTCTCTACATATGATCACAAACGGTGGAAACACGGAGGGCTTGTTCCGAGGAGTCGTCATGCAATCTGGATCCCCTATTCCAGTCGGTGACATCGAGAATGGGCAGATCTATTACGATGCTATTGTTAGGGACAGTGGTTGTACGGGGGCTACTGACACCTTGCAATGTTTGCGTACAGTGCCGTTTGATAATTTGAAGGCAGCCATAGATAACACTCCTAGCATTTTTTCGTTCCAGGTATGTTTAGGGCTGCTGGTAGTGCCATACCGTCAGCTGACCTTTGAATGGGCATAGTCGCTGCGTTTGGCTTGGCTCCCGAGAGCCGATGGTGTGTTCTTGGAGGATCATCCGCAACGACTCGTACAAAATGGGCAGATTGCTCGTGTGCCGTTCATTACTGGTGAGTCGGACGCTTGGCTATGGCCCACAACACTCACGAAGTACGATTAGGTGACTGCGACGATGAAGGAACACTCTTTTCTTTCTCGACTTTGAACTTGACGTGAGTTATTTGTCAAATCTCATGACCAAGAACAGCACTTCTTACTGAACTTCAGCACGGAGGCAGACGTTAGGGACTACGTTAAGAACACCTTCCTTCCTGGAGTTACAGACGATCAGGTCAACAGACTCGCAGAGTTGTACCCTCCAGACATCACACAGGGGTCACCATTCGATACTGGTATATTGAATGCTTTAACACCTCAGTTCAAACGCATCGCGGCTGTTCAGGGCGATGGAGTCTTCCAGGCTCCTCGACGCTGGTTCCTCAAGAACACCTCGGGGAAACAGAATATCTGGATTTTCTGTGAGTCTGCAATCACTCCAAATATTCAGGATTGTTGATAGATTAAATAGTGAGTAAACGGTTCAAGGTAGTCCCTTTCCTTGGTTCAGTAAGCTAAGTCCACAAGGAGAAAGGCACCTCCTAATTCAAATTCTCAGCTACACGCATCTGACTTGATTAATTCGTTCTTCCTGGGACAAGAATTACGGGACTACATCATCCGGTTCACTGTCAAGCTGAACCCCAATGGTAACGGCTTGTTTGACTTCAAATGGCCAGCGTATTCCGTGCAAAGTCCGAAGCAGCTCATCTTCCTTGATGGTTTAATTCCTCAGGTCATCGGCCAGGACACATATCGTCAACAGCAGATGGATTATTTGACCGAGGTCACGCTCCAGGTCCCTGTGTAAAGCTAGTTCTTTTTGGGAGTAACAATGTCAACTTGAACATGATTTCACTTCTACGATCTGTCCATCATTTTCCATCCTTTGGTTGGTTGGACCGGCAGTTCGGCGTTCGATTCGACGAGAGTGCATCCGGATGTCATTGAACCATCGTTCACTCAGAGAAGCTCACAAATAGCCAAGCATCTAAGTAGATCAGATATCTTGGGCACCAACCAGTGACTGGTTGACCACAGGGAAACTATTCCCATGGACGTCTCTTCTTGGCATGCGGTCACTTCATCTACTCAAACAATCCAGTGCTCTTGATTAACTCCCAGAGCCTTTTTTCACATGCTAACAAGGGGTACAGGATCCGATCACGGCTTGGGCTTGCTTTTTTGTGCTGATACATCCTCCAACGCTTTGTGTACAAAGCTGGGACACTGTTAGATCTATTCAAGGGGCTATCGACTATGCTTAAATACGCGGATATGATGAACCAGCTACCCAGTGCGCTTTCCGCCTGGCTTAAACGATGTTTCATCAACTCCTCCGAGTGTTGCTTGTCCTTCGTGTTGTCCTTCCAGGTGCCCACGCGGCTGCGGCTCCGCCCGTGGCCCTCGACCACGCGGAGGTGGTTGGTAATAAGGATGGCAGCACGTATCAGTTTCTCGGCCTGCCTTATGCTTTGCCCCCGTGCGTAATTCATTTCCTATTAACAACCTCACCTCACTTAGTTTTTCTCTAGGATCGGGAATCTGCGCTTCCAGAAACCCCAACCTATTCCTCCCTATTCAGGGTCTATCGATGCAGAGTTTTCTGGTCCCTCCTGCCCACAACAGCCTATCGAAGTTCCAGTCGTTTCTGGCCTCCCCCAAGAGGTCATAGATGCCTTCGTCAATCTGTATGTCGATCTCACAGGTCCACAGAACGAGGACTGTAAGCTGTCGTGCGCAACGAGTTGTACTGAGTGATTGACTTTACTTGTTGTAGGCTTGACTATCAACGTTTACACTCCAGACACGGTGACCAGGAACTCTCGACTTCCGGTTGCAGTGGTATGTGTAGTTGCGTCCTGCGTAGGGACCAATCATTTATCCTACATTTAGTATTTCCATGGAGGTCTGGCTGGATTTTTTGAGATTCAGCTCACACTGACATTTTCATCTAGGTGGATTTATGGCCGGAAGTTCTCAAAAGTGAATAACTATACGTTATAAACCCGCTGTTCCTGACTGGTGTAAATACAGGATTGATGGGTCATCGCTTGTTACACAATCTGGTGGCAAATTAATCGTCGTAACCTGCAACTATAGGTAAGCGTTCAACTTTTTTTAACGTCTATGCATCCCAATTCACAATTCTCCAGACTTTCAGGTATATAGCACGTGTTCCAGTGTGACGAAAGCTGTAGTCGAACTTAATTTCATTGGTAGGTCTTGGATTCCTTGGCGGGAAAGAGGTTAAGGACGCTGGTGTTGCCAACCTTGGATTACAGGACCGTAGGTTATTGTATGAGAGTATATTCATCAATTGACAAACCCCGTACTCCAGAACGGGAGGGCCTTAGATGAGGAGATATATATCCGCCTTTGGTGGTGATCCCGACAAGGTTACTATGTAAGTTGTACAGTTCCTTGCTGCTGGATCGGGCTCAAATAAGTGGTTTCTCAGTTGGGGCGAGTCCGCTGGCGCGATCTCAGTTGCAATGCATATGATTGCAAACAACGGTGACAACGAGAACCTTTTCCGTGCCGGTATAATGCAGTCGGGATCCATAGGGCCTGTGGGAGATGTCACCCTGGGTCAGGTTTACTATGACCAGATTGTGGCAGAGGCTGGGTGCAGTGGATCATCCGACACACTCGCTTGCCTTCGGACAGTTCCTCTCCTCAAACTCAAGCCAATCATGGACAAGATTCCGACCATTTTTGATTTTCGAGTGCGTCGGTCAACCTTGAGATTAAATGCTTGACCAACCTCCAGCCTAGGTTACACACCTGGCCTGGCTTCCCCGTGCAGATGGTACCTTTATAACAGACCACCCTCAGCAGTTGGTCGAACAGGGTAAAATAGCACGTGTTCCGTTTATAACTGGTGAGACGCCACCCTTGCTTCGAGTTTATTCGAGTCTGAACTATGTCAATCAGGTAATTGTGACGACGAAGGAACATTATTTTCCTTTTCCTCGCTCAACATCACGTACGTCAATAGGAATTTCTGGTACATGTGTACTCAATCGTTGCGATTCTCTAGCAATGACGCTCAATTTCGTCAATGGATCCAGGGGATATTCCTCCCAGGAATTAGTGCGGATCAGCTTAACCAGCTCGCTGCTGCTTACCCGGACGACATCCAACAAGGATCACCTTTTGGTACTGGCATCCTAAATGCCATTACTCCCGAATATAAGAGAATCTCAGCGTTTCAAGGAGATATTGATTTCCAGGCTCCCCGCCGCTGGTTTTTGCAACATACCTCCGGAAAGCAGGCAATCTGGGTCTACTGTACGTTCTACTTCAGAAGGTTGATTCTCGTGTCCTGACCTGGTCACAGTGAGCAAACGACTCAAAGTCACCACAATTGTTGGTTCCGTGAGTTATTTGTTGATCGTGAATGACAGAAATTGACACCCTGGAATTCTCCCTACAGTACCACTCCTCCCTCTCGACAGTCGGGAACGACCTTTCCCAGTATCTTCTTCGGTTTGTTATTAATTTGGATCCCAATGACAACAGCATTACGGGGATATTCTCCTATAAATGGCCGCAATATACCACTGCAAATCTGAACGAGATGGTTCTCAACGAGGGGATTCCACCGCTAGTCTTGCCGACCACTACTGGAAAGGATAACTTTCGCTCCGATAGTATGATCCCGTCGACGAACCTGACTCTCGCTCTGCCGATTTAGGAGCCTTCGTGATACAAGTCCGGGATTTTTACTGTTAACATCTAAAGTCAATTATGTACTGAGTAACTCAAAGCTTATGGTTCTATGTGTTAGGACTGTCGTGACCTCCTTCACCCAACCTGAGAGGCCAACAACAAGGGGCCACTCACAAATAGCCTCTAGCTGTGCCTGAGGTTCGTGGTAAATGAATGACTTTCCCAAACCATGGCGGAATGACTGGACACGCCACTTTAAAATGCTTCTTAGGCCTCTTTACATCATGGGGTGTTGGCGATATGTGCTCCCGACCAGCTTAAGCGGCCCAGCAGAGACAGCAGTGCAAGCCTGACCGGCATGATAGGTTTTCTATGTGCTCTGGGTGGCAGTTCCAGCCTGGTATAACTTGTTTAGGGAACAAAACGTAAGGTCTCTTTCGGGTAAGTATCCTTCTCGGACTCGGACTCGGATCTGAAATACCCCCATCAGGCATCGATGACGCAAGCGTTGCGGATGACAAGATTTGAATCGGTCGCCACTGAACGTGAGAGATGTATTTTGTGGGTATTGTGGGCGTTTGTGATTGTGTTTCTGTGGCCTGGCACTGAACTGCTGTCCAGGGTTTTCTATCTTTGCAAAGAGCCCGGGTGGTTGATCTGCCATGAGTGTAGTCCTGTTTCGTACGGTGACATGTGAAAACATGGAATTCATCCAATCTTCCGACCGATAATCAGACACCCGATATTCCTCGTACTATGCTTCTTCGCACCAGTCCCGGCTACTCACTGCGCTCGCCTGCGGCTCGGCGGCGTACATGGTCATCAATAACGCCAGCCCGAACAGGAGTGACGGTCCATGCTCTCAACGATATCACCTTTCCATACGTCTGGCTCCGTGATTCTTGTCCGTCATCAAAGTGCATACATCCATCGACGAGACAAAAATTACACCAGACGTCTGGCATCCCTCTGGACATTAAACCAGCGTCTCTAGACCAGAAAGGTATCAGACTCAGTGAACTGGGGCTCGAGATCAACTGGTCCGATGGACACAAATCGGTGTTTCCTCGTTCGTTTCTCGAGGTGCATTCCGATAGGGAAAAGTTACACATATTTCACAAAGATGTCAGCCAGGTTGCTTGGGATAACGCGTCGATTCAACGGTCGAGGTTGTTCATCCCGTATGGGTCTATCAGTACGCCGAGCGGGCTACTACATGCCATCGACCAGTTGGCAAAGTATGGGTTGGTTGTCATTACTGGGGTGCCAAATCAGGAGACAGGAGATGAGAAATGTGAGCTAAAAAGGCTTGGAGAATATTTTGGTGAGATCAGGCCGACATTCTATGGTGTGGTGTGGGATGTGGTGAGTAGGAAGGAGAGCAAGAACATCGCGTATACGAATCTAGACCTGGGACTTCATATGGACTTGCTGTGAGTGTCCTATTCCCAAAGGTTTCCCTGGGATCATGGAGTAATGGGTACAGATACTTCCAGCATCCACCACGATACCAAATACTCCATTGTTTGAGGAACCGCGTAAATGGAGGTACATCCATTTTTGTCGATGCCCTTGCTGCAGCCGAAACGATGCGCAAAACCAATTCGGACTACTTTGACGTCCTCACGGACACCCCAGTCGCGTTCCATTACATCAATGATGGTCACCACTTGCACTACGAGCACCCCACTATTGAACTTGCTTCAGCCCCCTTCGGTTCTTCTTCCTCATCGCGAGGCTCAGAGAGACAGATTGATCACGTAAACTACTCACCGCCCTTCCAAGCTCCGCTCCTACTCGATACCCCAACGGAATTTTACCACGCTATAAAGGAGTTCTCGGAAATCCTTGATGACCCTACTAACACATATATGTATACGCTGAGCGAAGGCGATGCGGTCATGTTTGATAACCGGCGAGTTTTACATGGTCGGACTACCTTTAATGACAAAGGAGATGGTGGTAGTGGGGTGAAGGAGGGAGAGCCGAACCGATGGTTGAAAGGGTGTTATCTGGAAGCGGATGCAATCATGGACCGTAGGAGGGTGCTGAAGACGATGACGGAACAGGGCGGGGTTTAAACAGAATATCAAGGAGACCAGATACGAGTAATGGTAATCGTACATTTACATGCGGCTCGCGATCGTCGAGATCAAGTACAAAGTTCCCAGCTTAAAGCTTAGCAAGAGCAGGTTTCCTAACATACGCAATACCACCACCGAGAGCAACCTCGAAACACAGTCATCAGTCTACAAGAACATCGATACAGTATGCGGAACTCACCTTCCCAGAATTCAAATTCGTCGTAGTAAACGTTACCTCAGTGGTCCCCTCTGGCCCAGGCCCAACTTCCCAAATCTGAGTCTCAAGCTTGTCTCCAGGTTTAACAGGACTCGTAAACCTCACACCAAAGAATCTCAGACTCTTCGGGTCATTCGCACCAACAGATTTAATCACCGCTCGTGCAGCGAAACCAAATGTCGATAAGCCATGGAGGATGACACCACCGAATCCGGCGGCTTTACCTATGCGGGGGTCAATGTGGAGAGGGTTGTAATCCCCACTGAGACGGAAGATGAGGGCTTGTTCGGGAGTGGTGGACTCCGTTATTGTGTAGTCGGGAGAACGGTCTTTGGGTATGGGTTTTGCGTTGGGTGGGCCTGCGATGGTTTGGCTGTATTTTTGACCAGTTGCTTTAGCGCCAATGTTGAATGAGGAGCTCTGTCGTATGATATATAATTGTATTGAGTATGGTAGGTGTCTCGGAGGGGTGGGAACATACGTAGAGTTTCGCGTAAACTTCACCGTCGGGACTGACGAGTGTGTTCTCGGCTGTAAGAACAATTCCACTCTCTGTTTGGGAAGTATTAGCCATATTATTCTCTGGCCGGATACATATATAACACATACTGTTCTCGTTGATGCCGGTATACCTTGTCTTCCAAGTCCAACCAGGTCCAGAAACAAGAGGTATGTCCTTGATAATTTGGATAGACTGCGTGCCGTGAACCTAATACAATTTCCATTTCAGCGAATCGTTCCAGACAGATACGGTTGAATGTGGCGGATACATACGACACGATTGGGATCCATAGGCGGCATACCAGGGATTGGTCTGCCTTTGACACGATCAGAAAAGAGGTTGACATCCTGACCATCACCCTTTAGTTGCAGGACGACGGGATATGTCGGAATGGGGGAGAAGTTTTTGTCTCCGATATGTATGTACATTGAGTCCAAGTCTTGCACTCAAAGGCTAGGACGGGCGCTCACCGAGCTCTGTGGACAGGATAGATAAGGGCCCCGGTAGTACAGCAAAGACGAGAGGACTCACCATAGACAAAGTGAATTTCGTCGTCTTTCGCGCCGATGCCGACGGCGTAGGTTAGCAAGTCGCGCTTGTTCCAAGCAACCTGTACGAAAGAGAGGTTTCAGTCAGCTTGGTTGACCTATGTGATTTATGGGGCGTACAGGCTTGTCGGGGAGAGTGAACCCAACGACTTTGGACAGATCAACAGGCATTGTACGTTTGAAGCAGCGCAGGAGGGGGTTTGAGTGAGAAGAGAGCTTAAATAATCACAGGCATATGGACTTGGGGTTTGAATCCGGTGTGACCGGTTCGGGTAAATAGCCGAATATTGTATTGAGAATAAATAAGCCGACATCCATAAAGTTCTACAAGTGTGCGGCCTAAAAAGATGCTCCCAGGCTTGAAATTCACTTCAGCACCCTGTGGTCAATTCTATGGTTCAGGGGGCTAGTCTAAAACCTGGGTATGCATTGTAATGCAAAGATGGAGTGACTACTCAGGCTTTCGTTCTTTAACCTCGCCGGTTTCCATTTCTTCCGTCTTGGCACGTTCATACGCGCCGTGCGGAGAATTACTTGCAGGAGGGAGGGATTCCTTGTGTTTAATCCACGTGTACCAAATTGAGCCGAGCAGGATGATTGCGATTGATGATGCGCGTCCGCTGCAGCAGGACAAAGCCGTGAGTAGATAAAAGAGTATGCAACAGGCAGAAGGACATACGTCGTAATGATATCGTGGAACACCCACATGCCCAAAAGCGAAGCAGCAACACCACGCACAGCGGACGAAATCATGTGTGTGATGGGAGAAGTCACTTTGATGGAAAGAAGGCTGGCAATACTCATAAGGAACCCGAAGACACCCTGTCACCGACATATTGAATTTGAATATGATCCGTCACTAACTGTAAAATCATCAGGTGGACTTACGGTGATCATAGAACCCCAGATGAACGTCGTCAAGGGACTAATGTTATTCTCGGGTCGCAATAGCTCGTCTAAACCGAAAAAGAGTTCGAGTATCGCAGGAGTTTCACCAACCAATATGACGATGGGAGCCAGGATGATGGCACTCAGGAGGTTGCTGTACCAAGAAAGAGCAAAAGCGCTCCCATTGACGATGCTGAGGCTCCGTTTGATCACGACGGAATGGATTGCGGCTATGGCTGAGCTGGCAACACCGAAAAAGATACCGGTCGAAGATATGGGCGTGCCATCGAGGAAGACACCGATGAAGAAGCCGATGGTGACGAGGGAACAGGCTAGAAGAATGAGTAGAGAGGGGCGGGAGTGCAGGATGACGTAGGACGTTGCTACGGTGAAGGGTAATAGAAGACCACGGGCGACTTGATAGAAGGAGGCGTCAACATATTTGAGAGTATAGTTGCTGAAGCTGTATTTCGGAAAGAATGGAGGTGAGAGAAATGGAAGACCCTCGGAAAACGACGAGACGAACCTGAGGCTTATGACGTTGAGGCAGACCATAGGTGCAAGACCTTTGCATACAGCGAGGTCGAAGGAGAGGCGGTCCTGGAGGAGGCGTAGGAGATCGGAAATGATGAAGAGGACGACGGCTATCATAAGTTGCGTCCAGAGGAAGAATAAGGGTGCTTCTGTGGCATTAAGCACCCATTTATTGCTGGGGTACTGTTAGCTCGGAATCGCGGGCGGTTTGAGTTTCGGTGCTTACACCATAACCATCTGGAAATACGACAAGAATTAAATTTTGGTAAGATTCCAACCGTCATGACTACGAACCGCAAGTGCTGCCACGAGGTAGAAGACTACAACGCTAGTCTAGGCGGGAATTTTCAACGGGTGAAGCGTATTGGAGAAGGTAAAGACGTACAACCATGGCCTTTGAGGCTGGTTTTGGTGGATTTTGCTGGGCCATGGTGCTTGGTGGCCTTGTGAGGAGGGAGGAAGAGAGTGACGAGTAGCAGGGCGTGGGAATGTATAGCCTGCCAATAAATTGAAATTAATTAATATTAGCACCCATGTCAGACTCACCCTCTCAGCCCACCCCCGCCATTGAGCATCCCTGTAGGTCGCTGTGAGTCATGTAACTCCAGAAACTAACCCGTAGTAGCTCCAGACGACATTATCCGCATCCTTCTTGCCACTGACAACCACATCGGCTACAACGAACGCGACCCCATACGCGGACAAGACTCCATCAACACCTTTGAAGAAATCCTCCAACTGGCCGTAAAACGCGATGTCCGTCGACCTCACCCCTCCTCACCTAGCCCCAAAGCAGTTCTAAATACCCACAGGTTGACTTTATCCTCCTCGCAGGCGACCTCTTTCACGAAAACAAACCCTCGAGGGAATGTTTGTACAGAGTCATGGCACTGTTGAGGGAGTACACCATGGGCGATAAGCCAGTACAGGTCGAGCTGTTGAGTGATCCAAACGAGGGAAAGGCCGAGAGTTTCTCGTGAGTGTGAAGCTGTTTAATACTACCCCTCCTTCATGACTCGTGCTCTCCAGATTTCCCGCCGTTAATTACGAAGACCCGAACTTTAACGTCGGCATTCCCGTATTCTCAATACATGGCAACCACGATGATCCGCAAGGCACAGGTGCTGATGGTGCCCTCTGCGCCCTCGATGTTTTATCCGTTTCGGGCCTCCTCAACTATATGGGTAAGATAGATCTTCCTATATCGGATGCCAATGCCCAGAATACGGGTATTGCTGTGCGTCCCGTTCTACTACGCAAAGGCAATACATATCTCGGCATGTACGGGATCGGAAATGTCAAGGATCAGAGGATGCATTTCGAGTTGAGAAGTAATCGTGTGAGAATGTATATGCCGAAAAGCAAAGAGGATTGGTTTAATGTCCTACTCTTGCATCAGAACCGGTGAGTTCACACTGCTCTTAGTGGCTTGTCACTGTTTGATATAGTCGTCCAGAGTGAAGCACGGACCGCAGGAGTTCGTTCCCGAAGGCATGTTTGACGATAGTGTCGATCTTGTCGTGTGGGGACACGAACACGATTGTCGTATCGAACCTGAACCTGTTGCCGGGAAAAACTATTACATTACCCAACCTGGTTCTTCTGTCGCAACCTCCCTTGCCGACGGTGAAGCTCTAGAGAAGTAAGTTTCCCTTCGATGCGTTCCCCGAGCACAACCTTACCCAACTCATGTAACAGACACGTAGCACTACTCGAGATTCAAGGCAAACAATTCCAAATTACACCCATCCCACTACGTACCGTTCGACCCTTCGTAATTGAAGAAATTCATTTATTTTCTGCGTCCGAGGAAGAAGGCTTTGACATCTCAGATAACATTGAAATTGCCAAATTCCTCAAATCGCGTGTAAACGCGTTGATTGATCGGGCCCATGAGCAATTTCAAGAACGTAACGCACATGCAAAAGAACAGGGTGAACCAGAGTTAAGACCTATGCTTCCTCTCATTCGACTTAAAGTACGGAATTATACTTTCTCGCCTAAACTACATTTTCACATCGACGGGCTAGGTCGATGCAACGGCTGTAACGGAGACATTCAACCCCATTCGATTTGGTCAAGAATTCCAAGGTCGCATTGCCAATCCACGAGATGTTCTAACTTTCCACCGCTCCAGAAAATCCACGGCTGGAACTCGAACGGGTAAAGTCGCAATAGATCAGCCGGAACTGAGTATAGACGACCCGGGATTAAGCGTTCAGGAAAAGCTGGCCAAAGTGAGGGTGCAGACGCTGGTAAAGGAGTATTTGGCCGCGCAGGAGTTGCAGTTGCTTGGTGAGACCGGGATGTCGGATGCGATTCGGATGTTCGTGGAGAAGGATGATATACATGCTATTGAGACGTAGGTGCTCCTTCTTTCTCTGTCATCGATTCCCTAAGGCGCTTGTGCAGGCATGTAGAGAAATCGTTGGCTGCCTTAAGGAAGAGCGTGGCTAGCCAGGAAGATATGGACGAGGATGATCTTGAAGAATTGGTGTGTCCCTCCCTCACCCTTTCACACATCATTCAACGCAGCACATACAGCTAGCGAAAGCGAAAGAGCAACACGAGCAACAGTACATCGAGCAGGCCAAAACCAAAAAAGCAAAGGGCAAGGTAGCTCCCTCTTTTTCGCATTCACACACGTTCCCATAATAATATAACCCGCATAGGCAAAGGCCCAACGAGATCAGCCTGCTGAATCGGACGACTCGATGCTGATGGATGTCGACGTGAACGGAGGTGGAGGATCAGATTCTGACGAGGACTCAGATGCTGCACCTCTCCCTCCCAAAAAGCGTGGTGCCGCCGCATCCAGAACTAACAAAGCCTCCGCAGCTACAGGTACTGGACGTGGGAGGAAAACCTCAGCAACCGCGAAGGCCCCGGCGAAGAAACCTACAACTGGGAGAGGGAGAGGGAAGAAGGCCGTAGTTGAGGTAAGTTGGACAGTATCCAATGTATGCATATTTCTTAGATGTTAAATACGGTGTAGAGCGATGAAGAGGCAGAGGTTATCGAGCTAGATGATGTATCAGAGGATGATTACGATGAAGAGCCTGAAATCCCGAAGAATAAGAAGACGAGTAGGGCTGCTGTGCTTAGGTGCGTTTTATCTCCTGATTGCTCCCCGAGCTACTTGTTGAATGTGTCTCACTAGTCAACCGGCGCCGAAGAAGACGCCTGCGAAGAAAAAAACAGCAGCGGCTGGTTCGAAGCAAAGCCAATTGACTTTCCAACCTGCCGCGAGGAGTTCCAGAGCAGCTGCTACGAAGGCTAGGGGAAAGATGGTGGTGAATGTTTTTACTGTCTGAATTATGAATGGGAGAACTGAATAGATGTGTAGATTGAAGATGATAGTGATTGAGGTAGGGGGAGTTCATTGGGTTCTGTTCTCCCTCTTTGGAGGTCCTTCGGTAGACCGACCCCGGATTTTTGGACCTGCTATGAAACCTTGTGGCCAAGCTATTGCGTGAAAATACATGAATTCTACATGAGTGACTTGGGATGACAATATGGCAGGGTTGGACGATGACCTTGGGAGAGCAGAGAGTCCTGGGAAAATCCATATTGTGTGTTTGTTAGTGATCCGGTGATCAGGTTCTCGGATCAAAACATATCAAATCAACCAAGTGGCGCGGGACACACTGGGACCTTCCGACCCTCTTCGGTCAGCCACAACTATTGCGTTTCATGGATCCTAATGCCGGAACAATTGTGCCTGTGAACTTGGCGATGGACTTACTGGTTCTCCGTACCACTACCCCAGTCCTCCCGTGCGAGGATTCCGAATCATCAAGTGAGGCCTCTACCACCGAAGTGCGAGCCTGTCCATTGGTGGTCCATCAAACTAGTGATGGCGGTGTCCCGGACGGTTCTTCAAAGCTTCTTGCGCTCCAAAAATCCTCTGAACCCGAGGGTTCAACAGGTTCGACAGAAGCCGGATATTGTGGAAATGTCTATTCTCAACGGTGCTTGACGATCGACGAAGGAGAAGCACGAATAGAGCGACTATTGGATGTTCTCGATCGACTGGTTGATTCCCGGTTCTCGGGGGCAGCTCAAATGTCTTCGGACGAACTGGCGCCTCGGCACGCTGGCAATGCTTTTACGCAGGAAATATATGACATTTTTCGTGAAGATGAGAAGATTTGTGTGGTACATGTACGTTTTTCTCTTCGCCGCCACCGTATAAAGACAGCTTAGACCTGGACATAGAGCTATTACGAAAGGAACCTCGGCGATCCTGCGATTGTATGTTGGTTTTGCTTGCTAGCGTCACCGCCAAGCTCGGCGTCGTCTACGTTTCACCTGGATCCCGACGGAACTTTTCAACAACACACGGAACGGATACGCCAGGATGTCCTATATTCTCTGAGGCTCCTGGCAGCAGAATTGACATTGGGACTGCTATTTCTTCACGACCGTGGAATCGTACACTTGGCTATTCGACCAGAAAATATTCTGGTTACACTCTCTGGACATATTCAGATCGGTAACTTTGGCACAGCAATTGCGCTACCGAGGCTACTTCCTGGACTTCTGGACCTTTCCGACATGGGTAGTGTATATGCAAGCTCGAGCACGGTGACAACTTTGCTTTCTGGCTTTGGTTCAGGAACTCAACACTTCGGACTAGCGGTGCTTACTCCGGAAGAGACGATTGAGACAACTAAATACTCTGCCCCAGAGTTGTTGGAGCGTGACGATCAAGGAAGGATCGTATTCGGCGTGAAGGCTGATTGGTGGAGTCTTGGATCGATGCTCCGGGAGCTGGGCTATGATACTGGAGACCGGGGCCTCTCGCCAAGCGAAAACCAGGAAGACGGATGTTTCAATGAGTTTATACGGAAGGTATGTTTCGTTGCTTTAACAATGCGCTCTTATTCATCCCTGCCAGCTCCTTGCAAAGGAACCCCAGCATCGGTTGGCCGGTACGGCTGTTCAGGAACACGGCTTTCTCAACTTCGAACTGGGTACCTGGGACGAGATTCTGAGTCGATCCCACCCTCCCTGTCCGGGTATCACATCTCGATCTGGTGCAAGAGCTGATACACCCTCCAGCCCAGACTCGTCGATAACGCCGGCTGCTGTCCATTTTTCCTATCTTCGCACAGTCGAAGCGGGTTCTTCGGCGCTTCCTTGTCGAATTCGTGAACTGATATCCACGACAGACCTCGATGAGGATGGTCAGTGGAGCGATATTCAACCTTTTCCTTCGACAGCCTCTCTGTATCAGTCTAGCGAGGTTAATCAGGTATCTGAGGGCAGGATTGAATCGCAGAACCAGTCACCTTCTGATTCTACACTGGAATTGGATGGGCTTCATTCGTTGTGGGTGGAAGACACTGACCAGGGTGAGGACGACGGAGTGATAATGATTCGGATGCCGCATCTCAGTACCGATTGTTCTCGTACTGTTCCTTACTTGTCCTGCGAGCGCCACGGAGACAGAGATGATTGGGTACATATGACGGTCGATGAAATTGTCGCACTTTCATTACTCCAGGCGGGGGACGCAGATAAACCTGGAATAACTGGTGACACACAACGATACAAGTTGCGGAACAGGAGACGACTTGATAAAGCTCGCGGTATCGTGAAATCTTCTGGGCGGGTGGTCAAGCATGTTTCGAGATATATCTACACGGCTGTACTATGTCAGTAAAATTTCTATTGTATTTCCCCTTTGGTAGTTTAGTTTTTGTATCTTTTGTGATGGGAATCATGTATGTGTCTTGAGTATATCCACGTGGCATAGATTTTGCAACTCTACTTCTGGCGGACCGCGTCATCACCGTGAACAATTGTCGATGGACATTATGCTGTAGTTGAGTCAGCCACTGTCGGGTGACCAAAAGAGGAAGGCAGAGAATAGCGGAGGCTCACGTCATAGGTGACTTGGCCGATATCCCCCGCAATTCTACTGATATAAACCAAACGACGATCGCCCGTTCATTTCTACATTCTTCTTCTTCTCGCCTCTCTCTTCGCTTACTTCGTGATGCAGGGTTCTTTATATTCACCCCTGAGATACACTGTCAGAGCCCCTGCACGCACTGGTGGCACTTCCGCTCTCGTGCACCTGCGTAATTTCAGCTCGACTGTAGCGAGGAACAAACAACGTGTTGTGATCCTTGGCTCAGGGTGGGGCGGGTATGGGCTACTGAGAGGAATCGACAAAGAACGATATGGTATGTTATTGACGTCATAGGTCATTAAAATAAATTCATTCAGCTGCTTGGATATGTAGATGTAATCGTTGTTTCGCCAACAACGTATTTCAATTTCACGCCCCTCCTCGCGAGCACCTCTGTTGGTACGCTGGAATTCAGGACTGCCATTGAGCCCGTGAGTACGCCGCATCAAGTTGACCACCGATCGGAAGGGCTCAGGGAATAATTTTGCCTATTGTCAGGTTCGGAGATATGTTCCTGCTGTAGTGCGTAGTCCATATGCATGTGAGCTCCCCAGGTTGACACACAAATCTAGACGTACTATCAAGCATGGTGTGATGAGATTGGTATGCTTTGATTGCATTTTCCATCCCTACCCAGATTTAAATAACAGAACAGACTTCGGTCGCAAAACCTTAACATGCGTGTGTATCCATTCCACTGAGCAACCGAAGCACACCCATTATATATATTTTTTATATAGATGCCTGCCACCCAGCCAATAACGAATGAATCCTCGAACCCGACTCCGACGGATGATCCCCGTTGTCGAGCTTCGGTCAACACACCGTTTACCATGCATTATGATAGACTCGTCATATCCGTTGGTGCCTACGCCCAAAGTAAGCCCTCCGACCTGTCTCTAAACACCCTCTTATGCACCCCAGCCTTCAACATACCTGGTGTAAAGGAACACGCCCACTTCCTGAAGGACGTTAAGGATGCACGCAGGATTCGAAGCCGGATTCTCGAATGTAAGTCTTAGTCTAGTTCTGATTGAACTGTACTCATCATGTGCGCCAACCGAAGGCTTTGAGCAGGCAAACCAACCTACAGTATCTGACACCGAGCGTCGCAAATTACTCAATTTCTGTATAATCGGTATGTCCAACCCCGACTTAATCATTAAGATGCGTCTCATAATTACTTCCAGGTGGGGGACCGACGGGAGTCGAATTTGCGGCAGAGCTTCATGATCTCCTCCAAAGTGACGCCCGCGCTCACTATCCTGATCTTGCAAAATTTGCAAAAATCACACTTTACGATGTCGCCGATAGCATTTTGAGTAATTTCGATCGATCACTCGTCAAGCAAGTATTCGTTTTTATTTTTGAGACCTTCGTTGATTTTATGAGAGAAGATACACTGAGAAAATGTTCGCTCGTGAAGGTGTGAGCATTCTCACGAATCATCATGTGGAGCGCGTCGAAGCGGTATGCTTTTATTTTCCAGCTCTCCAAGGACCTCTCCTGAAGAATTTGCAGGGAAAACTACTTCTGCGGGAAAGTGGCGAAGGTATATGACCCAAAGTCCCCTCTCGCTCGCTGTTTAAACCATTGAACACTTTAATTAGTACCTTTTGGACTTCTAGTCTGGAGTACGGGCTTGGCACCTAATCCACTCGTCTCAACGATCAAGGACGTCAAGAAGAACCCCAGAAACCAAAGGTTAGTCTATGCTTTTACCCATCACTACCACGGTCGAATGAGCCAAACAATTCAGTCTCATCACCGACGACCAGCTTAATGTCATCATGCGGGATACCAATGCACCTAATCCCAACGTTTGGGCAATTGGTGATGCGGCAATGATCGAGGAAGCTCCCCTACCCGCAACTGCTCAAGGTTTGTACATCAGACTTATGTGTGATCATCCTCATTGGATGATGTTTTTCCACAGTCGCTAGTCAGAAAGCAAATTACCTGGTCTCTAAATTGAATAAATTCGCAAAAGATATGGATCACTCAAAACCCTTCGAGTTTCATAACCAGGGCAGCTTGGCATATATCGGGAACTGGTCTGCAACCTCACTACATATGCGCGGGTGCACTAACTAATGTATTTATTAGGAATGCTATATACGACCGATCTTCAGGGCTACCTGAAGGAGAGAGGGACAAATTCATGTCGAAGGAAACAGGTCGCCTTGCTTGGCTACTCTGGCGTTCTGCTTACTTTACTATGACGCTAAGCTGGAGGAACAAGTAGGTTTCATTGGCAAGTATATGATTTGCAAGTTGAACAAGTTGCTAGGATCTTGGTACCAACTTACTGGTTCCTTAACTGTAAGTTTGGATTCATACTTAGTCCGACGTTCTCTAACAGACCCATCTCAGGGATCTTTGGAAGGGATTTGACTCGGTTTTAGAGGGCATTTGGGTTTTGGCTTTACACTATCACTACCTGTACGGAACGACGGGACGTCCTGGACCCAATGACTATGATAATTTACAGTGGTACTTCGGGTATCAAGCAATCGACTTTTTACCATAATGCAAATAGCCCCTTCAGTTTACTACGACTGGTCGGGTACTCGCACCTCTCTGAACGGTGTCGATATCCTTCCAGAAACCTTGAACGAAGTCAAGGTGTTCGAGAACCACACTCTCTGTTACGTTGCTACCAGTCTGCATCCGTAGGTCGGCAAGAATTTCACGGAAGGCCGGATCAAGTTCCTTGGAAGTCTCAATTATGCCGTTGGTCTGGTTGAGGCCAATGTGGGCAAGGTGTTTGAAGGAATCTGGGCTAGGTGAAGAGATCATCAAGGGAGATATCGCAGTGCGTGGTGGAGAAGACGAAGGTTGCCTAGACTTTGACTTCTTGTTGGATTTGATACTGAGGCTCCGAGAACGGTTCTTTGGGGCTTTGGCTGTGATGAAACGGAAGGTGAGCGTTATCTTGTCACAGGCGGAGCTTGAGCAACGTACACATAGCTGCGATCGTGGCTGTAGTCCGGGAAGTGACTTCGCCCAGGAAGCTGGCTGCCTCCTTGTCATCATCAAACAGGAAACCGTACTTGCGGCTCTAAGTGAAAACGCAACCATTAATATCAAGAGGCTGTTCATGGAGGTGTATAGACACGTACACTGCCCTTAAAAACGTGGAAGAACGGTCGATCGAGTTCATAATGGAATTTCGAGCCCGCGCTCAGCGGAAGCCTGAATTTCCACACCACCTTGCCGGCCTCATCATCGACGAGCTGAAACCACCAATCTCCTTTTGGCTCTTCCTTGTCTCCTTGACTTTGGGCGATAATCTGTTCAACAGCTGCCGCTTCAGACATACCGGAGTGTTTGTCCCGACCGAAGGCCAGTGTGCCCTTCAAGTAGGAGTAAATCCATTGACTTCCGTCGTTCTTGGCCTTGTTACTCCTCCCAAAACTGAGGGTGCCACTGTGGTTCGGCGTGAGTTGTGTACTGTGGTATATTCGTGCGCCGGCGATGGCATAAAGCACATAAGCACCCGGTGTGACTCCAGGGAGTTGATACTCTGCAGGACTGGACACAAAACGGAGGTGTGATGTGCTTCCCACTCGACTCGGGGCCGGATGCACTCCTGATAGGTGGTTCCCATACGGAATACCATTACCATCGCGAAAAGAGCTCTGAGATTCGGAGCAACGGGAGGAAGATGAAGGGGTGGTGGTATCGGAATTCAAGGTGGAAGGCATGGTGATACGAGGCTAGTTTGGTATTCGGAGTGGTATCTTTGCAAGTGCTGTTGGGAGGGGATGATAGAGCTCAGTTCGGTAGTATCGTTCATGAGAAATACTGCTAGGTCTTCTTATTCTACTAACATCACCTTGCGGACTGTGCAACGCAATGAAACCATTTCATTTCCACCTCAATGCATCGTGCTTCCCGTGAGGATGGAAATGCGGAACCTTGACTATTGCCAGTGCAAGGGGCTGAAATTGTGAGCTAGGACGGTGCACCTTTGCTTGGTCCACCGGCCGTACGTTATATCTGTTGTCCATCCACCAGAATCACTTTGATAGTTACCCTGCGCCCCTATAACCTCCCTTCGCGGCGACAGTTACATTGTTATGGGAATAGCCGAAGCAGCATGGCCCCGCGAGGCCCATGATTCTGATCGAAAAGGAGTTGTTGCAGGATGTCGGTTACATACCTTCCGGGAAGGCATTCTATGCATAGCACCGCTACACGCAGACATTTGATCGGTCAGCCAGATTAGTGGCAGAACTATCAGAATGGGAGTCGTCCTGTGGGGTCGGCCTGGGATTTCCGGGTTTGGTGGTGAAGGCACGACACATAAATCAAGCAGAGGAGCTAGGCAAGTCTCATCAGAAGAATATTTTCCCGACAAATTTAGTAAATTTCAACTGTTCGCCTAGTGTCATCGAACGTCAATGGTATATGGGCGAGAGCAGTGCGATTCCAAAATAACAAACCGGAGAGCCCAGAACATCAGTATAAATACTTCGGACCAAATGCCAAACGCAACCTGAGTTAGAAAAGAAAAACAGTAAACACCCGCATCATAGAGGACCCCACTGCATGCTAGCTCGGCCTGGAGACCCGCCTTGGGAAAATTGGGTCTGTCCAAATGGATTACCCATTGTCATAGGCTGTTGTGGTTGCCCAAATCCGGAGCCGAAAACCCCACCTGATTGCGCCCCCATGCCCGATACCTGTGTCGGACCAGGCATATGGTTCGTCATAGGCTGTGGACTAGGTGTCATATAACCTACGCCAGCCCCACCTGCCGCAGTATAACCAAACCCGGATTGGAGGATAGGGTTCGGGGTTGTTGATTGCGGCTGCGGACTGTGTGATGGTAAAAACTGTGCGTTCGGGCTGGGGGAAAGAAACTGTGGATTTGGGCTTGACGAAAGTATTTGTGGATTCGGACTCAAAGAGAGAAATTGTGGGTGAGAATGAGAAGGTGCAAATGACGACATTTGAGGTTGAGGTTGGTGGAATGGGACCGAGGTCGCCCGTGGTTGGATTTGGGTCTGGGAGAGGGGAGAATTTGTCTGATTAAAGGCTGGCGAAGAGATCATTTGGACTCCTGACATTGAAGCCGGGAAAGCAGCAGTGGATGTGGGCGCTGATAGGGTTTGTTGTTGCGCAAATGGGTTTGTCACAAAGGACTGTTGAGGGAAAGGATTGAAAGTTGGATTACCCGTTGGTGTTCCGATTGCAGGTATGTTGCTGAATGCGCTAGACCCTAGAGTCGATAAACTAGCAGGTGTGGTGTTGCTAGAGGGAAACCCATTATATGTAGTGGTAGCGTTTTGATACTGAAGAGGAAGAGAAGCGTTTGCGGAGGGTTCTTGAAGAGATATCAGATCTGCCCACACTCCTTCTGGTTTCTTCGCAGCCGTCGGTAGCGTCTGCGTTTTATTCTGTGATGAAATTGGTTGTGAAATAGAACGAGTGGGAAGGTTTTGCGGGGTCGGCTGTGTTAACTGTGGTGGTGTTGGTCGAGGCTGGAGCTGAGGTTTCGTTGTCGAGAACATCGCTGCGGCAATATCTGTCGCGGTCTTCGGTTCTGGAGGCCGTGATACAACCTTTTGTGTGGAACCTCCGTGAGCAATAACAGACGCCGACTTGGATGGACCTAGTTTTGAGGCGACAAGGGCATTCTTATCCAGGAACCGCCGATGCTCATATTTTGCTGTCAAGAATGAGAACAAGATGAGAGTGGGTCTACGGAAAATCGACAAAACATACACCTGATATACTGTTCAAGATCATTGTCTCGAGCTGGATCATCTAATCTTGGCGGAGGGGGATTCCTGACTTCATTTGGGTTGTAGATGGCGTTAGACTTTATATTGCCCATTTCCTTCATCCTCTGCGTGTATTTTTAGCGCAACGCCACCCGAATAAGCGTGATTCCCACGCACATCAACCTGCTCCTTGGTCCAGGAGTCCAAGGTAAGACTCTTCCTGTTCTCATGTCAGAAACAAGTCTCCGCGTGGCAAAAAGTTGCTACAGACACTTTGGATATGTGGGTCCCAATCTTTCGATGGATGCTTGCACAGCCGACACTCAGTAAGAGTCAGTACGTGCCGTCATTCATCAAGTGGGTAGATCAATGTACCAAATGAAGATACCCAAATTGAATGACGCCCAACGCGGATTCCTAGCCTTGCAATCTGCACATATGCCTGGGGAAAGGGAATTAATGAGGATGAGAGTTGGGTAGGACGAACGCACCATTTCCTGGCTTGGAGACAAGCTCTATGAGCATGCGCTGGTTGCGCTCTGTGGCGAGCTTGTTCGTGCCAGACGACATGGAGATGGTTTGAAGGGACAAGCAGCTAGCAGCCTAGCACCAGTCGAGTGTCAAGTGACTGTGACGCTACTTGCTTGCCATAAATCCCGGAACCAAACAACCATCAATTTCAATTTCCTATGTCCTCCTATGCCCAAATGCCCAAACCTCGCTAGGCTTGGGAAGCCGCCAGTTTACTCCCATGTGCACGTACGTGAATTGCTCGGTTATCTTATTTTGACTGAAAACATCTCCAGTTCTATCGTCAGCATCCGGGTTCACCAACTGACCTTTGTCAGCGTAAAGTTGGACCAGACATCTTGGACCCAGGGCATCCTGCCACGAAGACTCCTCTCAAGCACTTTCCTTCCATAAAAACCGAATACTTCAGGCTTTCTGCTTTCCCGAATGCACTTCTTATCCCCAATCCTGACTCCACCGGGTCGCCCGGATGGCCAAGGATTGACACTTGGTCCAGCCGAATCAGTCGTGCGGCCGAACTGCAAAAGAAACCCGATCAGGGGCAACTGGGCGAAGTGCCAGACGGAAAGTCAGTTGACGCAACCCAGTCCTTGAAATGGGTTGCGTCACCCATTTTATTGCCGTGCCCTGAAGACTCAATCCCCATGAGCCTGTACTTCTCAATCGGAAAGGCAAGAACCCATAAACATGCAGTCAAACGCCGGAGACTTCGCACGAAACTCAAGGAGACGATAAACCTTATCGTGACGCGGGGAGCTCGAGCCATCGAAGTCAAGCCAGGTACTCAAGAGCTTGTCTTCGACGATGAAGAGGTTCGTGGGCGAGGTCATAAATGGATTTTACCCGGTACGAGGCCGGTTACACCATAAATCCCGAATTTTTGACAGAGATGGCAATTAGATTGGGCTTACATCTTCTACCCTGATCCACCAGTATACCTGACGCCATACACAGAACTAGTGCAACACCTTCGCTCATCCCTTCGAAAAATCTGGGACGCAGGCATGCACCTCGAGAAGAGCTGGGTGGAAGCCGAAATGCGGAAACAGACAGGCTTGCTGCCGCTCGTCTCAGAATTCAAAACGCAAGCGAGGTCTAATTTATATCGTTCCGACCCACCCAGATCTTCTTTCAATCCTAAGGCGAGAAAAACCGCTGAGCCCAAGCTCTTGCAGACCCAGACATGATCTCTGCTTTGAAGAACCGGCTGCCACCTACTGTGTCATTACCGTACATCGTGCTGCATAATGGCTCAGGTGCAGGGATCGCCAAGTCCCGCCCTGGAACTTGCAATGGATTCACCCACCCCATTGGCCTATACGTGGATCACCTTCATTAACTTCTCGTATAGTGTGGCTATCTTACGTAGGGAAATGATAATAGGTCGAGAATGATCCCTCCTCCCAACTCGAATTGCGCTCCATAATCTAAGATGCAGGTCCTAATCATTCAAGAAGAACCTGGAGTCCTCTAAACTCGGGGATGTGGTGCAATCTCTACTGGACATGTGTTGACCAGGACAAGCTCACCGAAGTTAGAAAGATGTACGGACAGCTCCGGACAGGTCCTTAGCTCAGAGGCTAGAAGCAAGTGAAGCACCGTTCCTCTGGAGTTCTTTAGCCCTATTGATCTTGTCGTCTTACAAACCGAATAGAAAGACACACTTGTGGTCTCAGTTGATCTCCGTTCCAAACCAGCTCAACCCTTCTGCGAATAGCTGGGTATAAGTTCTCCACAAACCGCTTTTACCCCGCCGTCGAAATCCCTACATGCGTTTCTTTGTCAGAGATATCTCGTCGCTGTTGCTCCTGGCGCTCAGCGGATTCCTCTTATTCAGGCAGGCAGTCTCTGGTCCGGTACTTCATTATCATTATCTGGCCAAGCGATAACCCAAGAAGTTGATACATGTCCAGAGCAATCCGCCCAAGCACTCTCTGATTATTACATTCCTTCCAATGCCATCGATCAAGGGCTCCTCAACAAGCCGACCTTAGTAGCACAAAGTCCATGTTACAGGAAGGTACGCGGATAATGATGATTAGTTGTTAAATTACCAGGGTGTTAAAAGCATGAAGTCTAATATACATGTGCCCAGCTGATTTCGAGTTATCATGCCCGTCGTAAACACCAATTTCCAATCTCAAGTCATGCATCAGACATGTAGGTGGTTTAGATAATCACATGACAGAATATGGTCCTCTTACTTCCTCACACCCATGACGTCTAATCAGATAGAAACTCAAACCCCAAACGATGACTCTTTGAAACAGTATGCAGCTTACCCATTCGATACTGATCAAGTCTACCAGGTGGGTATCCTTTCACGCGCAAAGCCACAGAGGATAGGAATAAACTCGACGTTTCCGCGAAGCAAGGTCTCGCAAACATCCTAGCTAATGGTGCACTAGCCAACAACCCACCTCCAGAAGAGCAAGAGGAGGTACTACTGCGGACGAGAGTATTTTACTTCAACGGGTATGTCTAGCCTATCGTATCTCTCTACTCGCACGAAAGCTTGAATGTTCGTGTAACTGCTTAGGACAACTGGAAATTCGATAACAATAGACGAGGCAAGAGCATATGAACAGTTCCTGAAGCTGCGAGATACCCCATTGGGCTCTTCAGCCGACGTTGCAGGATCCATCGTGACCTCAGCACAGTCCCGGAACGACGAGGATCCTCAAGTTTTGACGTTTGCTGAACTCAAAACGCTTATTGAGACAGGACGTCTGGACCAGATTCCTAACAACAAGGTCATCCCAAATACACTCAATGTCCGTATTTTGTTGGGTCCCATCTATATTAGGTAGCTAACCCCGGACCACAGGAGGCACCACCAAGCCGGTCAATAGCGCAAGCACGCAGGAAACCATGGGAGGCTGGGACCGAGGATCGGGGCACCACGGCTTCGATGTCGAAAGTCACGGAGGGTGCATAGTTAGGGGAGCGAGAGAACATAGCAGTAGCATCTTAGCGAAGGACAAGCTAGAATGTGGACCAGGAAATCTGGCGTACCATACAAACCCACTATAACGCAGAAGAGTGTAATCGGACAGAAGAATTCACAGAAATTCAGAGTGGGAAAGGAATATGACGGAAAGAGAAGGCTATGTCTGTATCGAGGAAGGAGGAATCGGGAAAGAATTCACGGGATACCATCAAGTATAGAATGAAGACGAAAAAAAGATATTTCGGGGTTTTTCATCAACCAGCGCAATGGGCTGTGATCAAGTACCGCTATGATGAGTGTCTTGAGAGAATACGTGAAACGACCAACCTAATGTCCGAGTCCTGAAGGACGGAGAACGGCAAGGGTAGCACAAGTGAGAACGATGTGTTCACAAAATTCCACGAGTACACGAAGAAAATGGGATTTCGTACGAAAAGTCCCAATGGCGGGCTGAGGAACATCTTGCTCGAGCCAAGCCCGGGTGGATTCAAGGTGCCCTTGGTTGTGCCACAAGTTCCACTGCTCTCGCTGAGCAAACTCTACGTGACGGGAGCAACTTCGTTTGTTACCGGGAATGCTTCCATCATTTTGCAAATTACGTTTCACCATGCCTGCGGCATAGATGCAAATGGCTGGCCAGGCACCGGCGGTCGGGGTAAATGGAATTGTTGCGAGGAGTGGTGGGCTTGCCCGAAAGATGCCTGCCTTGCATGGATAGGCGGACTTGCAACAGGGCTGATTGGGATGCGGTGGGGCGACATAGACGCAGCCACGGGAGGATTGCCAAAGGCACTATTAACCAACGAGCTATTCATGGTCTGCAGTGGCAAAAACGCCGACGGTGGAAATTCGGTTGGTGCTGGTCTGGATGACGGTAACTGCTGCTGTGGCTGTGGAAGGGAGTACGGAAGTGCATCATGCAGTTCGGTGTGTTTAAATGCCGAATAAGTTTGAAAAGTGGGCGATGGAAGCGATGGCATGCGCTGGTGGTGATACTGGTTATTCAACCTAGAAGTTAGGGAAGTAAGCTGAGAAGGGGACTGAGCCAAGGATTGGGCCGTCTGTGGTGCGCTAGCATGTGGTTGGGGCAGATGGCAACCGCCACCGTTGAAGGATGTTGTCCACGTCTGGGGCACATCGTTATGGTATTGCCGAGGCAACTGATAAGTACTCTTGGGAGGACTACCTCCAGCAGCGAACCTAAGCGATTGTTCGTCCGAGGCGGCAGACCATATACTTTGCAAGAATCGACTTGGTTGGGGCTCATTCGTAGCGCCTGACATGACATCCTTCAAGAGGTCCTCAGCCGTTTTTTGGGGTATGTGGGGTGGAGGTGGAGGTGGGTGGGTTTTTCTCGGAAGGTTCGTTGGTGATTTAGGGACAAGCGTTATGGGGCTAGTGAGGGGTCTGGCTGGAGCAGGAGGTGGTGCACGCGAGGGAGAAGATTGAGCTGGTTGGAGCACTGGGGAAACTGATGGTCTGTTGCCTCGTTAGTTACATAGGTCCAAGTAGCAGGCAGGTTACGCACTGAAGGTAAACGATTTCTTCTTCGTCGTCGCCAAATTCTTGATCCAACAACCCGTAATCACGTGCTCGGAAGGCTTCTTCTACAACGTCCTCTTCAGTCGGCGATGTATTTCCAACCACTTCTTCGAACTCTTGCTTGTGAGCACCCGAGAACCCATCATGGACGCGTGGGCGTGCTTTCTCTATTATGTCTCGATTGAGAACGATACCGTGGTTTATTATCTTGACAGGAGAGTTCTAATTCTCATTGATTAATATCTTAGCATACAGGGAAAATCCTGACCCACCGGAATTTCCGACAGCAGTCTTGCATCCTCCAACAAATCATATATCCTCATCAGCTGCTCGGCGTTCGGGTGCGGTCTCTCCCTCGCCTGTGGCGATCCTTGACCATCCTCTTCAATAATTCCTCCCATGAGTTTCTTTAAAGGTAAGAAACCACGCATATCCACATCTTCGTCCAAAGGAGAGATCAAAGGAGGTAAACTGTTCTTCGGGAAGGCCTCCACGAGAGCCCGGATGAATTCAATGTAATTCTGCCAAAATTCGATCGTTTGGACAGAATATCCACTGATCTTATCGGGTGATTCCTTTGACAACTCGATCCCCTTCGCCTTTTCTTGTTCCTGGATTGCGACAAATTCTGGATCTTGCACAAGTATCCTATAATTTGCTGAGAGCCACTTGCTAGCAATCCTCAATCCCGGTAACGTCCTCCTGAAAACCGCAGTAATCTTCAGCGCAAGAGTGTTCTCACCACCATTAACGTCAGAAGGGGGTGGTACAGCAAGCTCTGCTTTACCGACATCGAACAAGGTGGAATGGAGATCGAATATATGTCGGATAATGCGCCAATCGAGGAGAACGGGTGTGTTTGTGGGTAATGGGTGATCTGTCTTGGGGCGGAACATGCGGTGTATACAGAACGCGCTTTCTGACAGGACGATGATCTGGGAAATGGTGTCAGGTAAGAGGTGCCTCTGGGAAACTAGAAGGTTGAAGTCATGGTGAACCAGCTGGTCAAGTTTGTGGCAGATCGAATCCATCCTATTAATCCATAAGAACCGATTCATCAGACCAAGGACGTACAAGTACCTTTCAATACCCATTTCTGCCCCCATACGCCACAGCGCATGTAGAACAATAACGCGCTCTCTGAAAGTCTCGACAAGCACATTCGATGGGGTCCCTGGTTCCTGTAATTTTTCTCGCTCTCGTCGACTTCGCCTTTTCCATCCGTCCAATGTCTTGGACAATAGTATGCCAAGATTGTTCATGGCTGGATCATAGGGTTGTTGTACGCAAAGCGCCCGATAATGACGCACAGTCGACGAAAAGGTATCCTTCTGATAAGAAGAAAGAATTGCGAGCTGATGCCATGAGTTTCCTTCACTCGGGACGAGTGATCGCGCCTGTTCGTAGCATTTTTGGGCCCTATCGTAGTTCCGGGCCCGCGGAGCAATCTCTTGACCCCTCCGGTTCCTCCTCCTTGTAGGCATCGACTCATTTCCCCCGTTAGAACGTCCGTTAGAGTCATTGTAGTACTCCCGGTAGCGTGCGATATCGCCTAAGCAAACAAGCGCTTTACTGAAGATAGCAAGTCGACTACTCCGGTTCGCAGGAGACGGGAAGAGAGCGGTAAGGTCTGGGTTCTCTGATGGGAACTGGTAATGGTTGCGTCCATTCTGGATCCGACCGCGGTTTGGATGAGTCGAATCACCTCCATCAGCATTGGAGGGGCTATTTGCCTCGGCAGCTCCCTCTGGCTCAGACCACAAGCCGAGTTCGACTAGCGCAGACTTGGCTTCTGTAAGACCGAATGTTCTATACATTCTCTGAACCAACAATGTCCAAAACTTTTCCTCTTCAGCCAGGAATTGCCTGAAACGTTGGAGGCGTTTCCGGTATTCGACATCGCCATGAGGGTTGCTGGGCTGAGGCGCATGAACTTGAGCCTGCTGTTGATCTTGCGCCTGTGGCTGTTGCTCGTCTGTCTGTCGTTGGTGCCGTCGTCGTTGTTGTTGTTGCTGCTGCTGCTGTTGTCGAGCATGGTCAAGAGCCGACTTGTAGGAAGCAATGACCGAATAGGACGTTTGCATCCATAAGTGATTCTCGATATCTTTGGATTCCCTTGCGTACGGATGGACCAGTAGTAAATTCAGGTAATGTCGCCGGAGACTTCATTGATGTTGTCAGCCTGATGAAACGGCGAAGATAATAGCGGCACTCGCGTCTTTCGCTGGGAGTCGACATCTTTATCAAATATTTCTTTCGACTTTAGGAGTTCTTTGAAATTGTTATGTATGTTCTTTGCCTCGCTGGGGGTTGGGGTAGGTAACCGGAGGGAGGGCAAGCGCAGATGACGACGTACCGGGCAATCGTGGCGGGTAGCTCTGTCATGGTTGTGGACAATGATTCACGAAAAAACCATGGTATTTAAGGAGAAGAGGAGAGAAACATTGAGAAGGGAGTTGAATCAGCGATGACAAGAAATGATCATAAGTCTCGACGTGGGAACTAAATTTGCCGCTGATCCGCGGCATGGTCTCACTCCATGTATTACACAAAATACTAGAATCTACCACTCGTCGTCACTCTCATCTCGCGAGTTCGAACGGAACAGTGCGAGCAAGTCGTCCATACCCAGCTTCATGTTCTTCAGCTTGTCACCACTGAGCGCAGCCAGCGCCAACGCTCGCTTTTTCTCTTGCAGCTACAAAAAGCCCGTCAGCTTAGCTTTATCTACCACAGAAAATACAATAACAATCGTACCGTGAGAATACGTTCCTCCACAGTATCGTCTATCTTGAGCTTGAAAATGTTCACGTCGCGCGTCTGCCCGAATCGGTGAGCCCGGTCGAAAGCTTGGTCCTGGAATGATCAACTGAATTAGACAGTCTGTTCGCATCATAGCAAGAACTAACCCACCTCGAGCGCAGGGTTCCACCAAAGGTCGACAAGAATTACATTGTTACAAGCAGTTAGATTGAGACCTACATAAAACCAATCAGCCGAAGAAGATCCTTTAGGCCATGCTGCCTACCAGTGCTACCGGCCTTGAACGAGATCAGAATAATCCTTATATCAATGCCATCCCTGATCTTCGCCAGCGCAACCTCACGATCAGCAGGAGTCATGGAACCATCATCTAAAGCGCCATCAACACCACGAACAACGAGACAAATTGAATAATGACTCACACCGCACAAATCGGATTCCTTTCTCTTTCAAGAAGGGCATAATCAAGTCAAGCATGGACGTGAATTGTGAGAATATAATCGTCTTCTCTTTACACTCAGAGCGTTCGTCAATATCCTGCAACAACCTGAGGATCGCCCGGATCTTGGCAGACGTCGGGCGATCACGTTCGGCGAGTCGAGCCTTCTCAGCGAGCGGAACGCAAGTCACACAGTGATCACTCCATTTTGCTTCTGTGACATTGCCAGGAGTGAGTCTGTTTAGTGAGGTTAGCATGCATACGAGACGCTTGGATCAAAATGGACCAACTCCATTGTACACATATGACACTTTCGTGTGACACCCATTTGACCGAAAGCTGCAACGAGGTCATCGGCATCGGCTTCTGAGCCTTTCTTCGACCCTTGTGACTCAATGGCTTCCAGATCCTTCTTGTAGTCTTTGGTAACCAGTAAAGGGTGATTGCAGGCTGAACACATCCTCATTAGGAGTAGATTCCAATCCCAAAAATAACGTAACATACCTTGGCGAAGACGAAGTAAGAGTAAAAGGACTGAAATATATTTATTCCCTTTTTCTTGATTCATGAGTTTCTCGAGAACATCGTCCATCTTTGTCTCCAAGGATGTGTAAAAGGCTCGCTCAGAAGCATCAAATGGACAGGAAACAATCTCTACAGTGCGTTTTGGAAGCTCGATGAGTTTCTTCCCGTTGAGTTCGTCATCCTTGCGGCGCCTCAGCATAATTTGTTTGAGAATAATCTAGAGCCAGATTGGCAAATTTCTTCGATGTTCAGGAGCAGAAATGACACACCTGCAGTTTCTTCATTGCGCTGCCCGCCCCCCTGCCAGTTTTGATTGGTTTGGCGAAACTTAAATTAAACTGGTCATATTGGTTCCAAGGGCGGATATGAAGAAACTTGAGAAGAGAGTAAAGCTCGGTAACATTGTTTTGACTAAACACTCCAGGCATGAGCTATTGAAGTGACCCAAGATGATGGAAAAATGACTTACAGCGGTGTTCCCGTCAGGCACCATTTGAACCGGCCTTTCAACTCACAGCATGCTATAGCACCTTTGGTGTTGTGGTTCTTAATATTGTGCGCCTCATCTTATAGGCAACACGGACAATGAGAACAGGCAGAGAAAAATGAACATAAATCTTACCAAGGACAATACGGAACCACTTGACATGGAACAGAGCATTCTTCGCTGCCGTCTTGCGCTTCGGGGCGGATTTACCAACGTTCCGACCGAAATACTCAGCCTCATCCGAGTCTGAGCCAGAAGTTTCCTTTGGCTTAGATTTTCTGCCCTTGGACTCATCCTTCGCTTCCGGAGTGAACGCAGCATATTCAGATTTGACAGTATCGTAGGTGGTGACGACGATGTTGTGTCGGCGCAGGACAAGAGGGTCTGTAGTGCGAGAAGTTCCTTGATGTTTAAGGACTGTGAGCTTGGTCATCTTCTTGATTTCATCAGCCCATTGGCCGACCAAAGCAAGTGGGCAAATGACCCTAACCAGTATAAGCTCCAGGATGGATTATTGCAAGAGAGGGAATATCCTCACAAAGTTGATGCAGCCCAGCCTTTGTCTTTGTCCTCTCTTGTTGCCGGATTGTCCACAATTCTTGTGAGGGTCTGAATTGTTTTTCCCAGGCTAAAAGGCTCACATCCGTGAATGGATCACTCAAAACTCACTTCAAGAAGCGTACCCCATATCATCTGCGAGAATGCCTCCATATTTCTTCGTCTGGGGGTCTTCCCTTGCCGCCATCCAGTCCCTTCCAATAACTTGGTGATCAAGCAACCTAATACCATCCTTGAACCCTTCAACAATCTTATCCTCCGCGTCAATCTCCCGCTCTTCCTCGTCATTGATATTACCTGAAATTAGCTCCCTCAAAACTTTCTCTGTCTCTGCTGCAGTCATGTCATCCCTATCATCAAGATAAGGTTTGGAGGAACCAGCTGTGGGTATATGGATTGCTTGGTTGGGTATTGTAGCTGCGCGCTGGAGCTGTTGAGATCGTGGTGGCAGATACTGCGGAGGCTGTACGACCCTCACGCGTTCTTGGTCAGATGTCGGGGGCCACATTAGTAAACCAGAATTCGGCAAATCCTTGTTCGAGGGTATATGGATGGGGGTACCAAGTTTCTGGGGCTCAGAAGGGGCTTTATAGGAGACCTGACCTACGGCCCGATCCACCCCATTGTATGGTTGCAAGGGCCTCAACGGCGTGGTCTCTTTAGGTAATAGTTTTGTGGTCGGTTTGGCAAAGTTACTAGAAACATACCTGGCGCGTCGGCAGAAGCAGAACGATGAAAGAAGTGCAACGTACGTTTGTTGAGAGCCCTGAGACTGCGGTTGATGTTTAAATAGATCTGGCGTATTGGATAAGATTTCAATATCACTATCTTGATGGTCATGTCGGTCCCGAGCATCTTGGTATTCATCTTCAGAATCCTCTTCGTCAGAAGAAAGTACAATTGGACGCGTGCTCCGTGCAGCCGGGGCAACGGGCGAGTCATTGGTCGATGCCTTTGATGTAGCGGAGGTCGTTGACCCGACAGACTACATAAGAATGGGTCAGTATCCTAGAGCGTAAAAAGTTCAAAGGGGCACTAACAATAACCTCAGGCCCGGAATTCTTTGATTCTGGCTTGACCATTTGCTGGTTTCGACCGAGCGCAAAGAACACTTGGGCATCAGGCATGAATTGTTCTCGACTAAGGTTCTGGTTAACATTATGACCTCTTAAAAAAGAATAGTACTCGTACAGCCTCTCGATTGGCATGGTTATTTGTGTGGGGAATGGGTTGAGGGTTGAGGATTGGTGAAAGGCGAGGTGGAACTTGAACCGTTCTGATAGATTAGGTCGCGTCGAGCGTTTCTGATCACGTGCCAACCAAATTAGAACAAAAAATAGGTTACAGTCAACTCTGTCATAACCCATAGCACTTTGTCCCCTGCTAGGCTATGGGTTACGACAGAGTATGTGTTATGAAAATATACCGTAATTCGATTAAAAATGCATAAAATATTACATTTTCTGTTGAATATACGGATCGGAGTTGTACTACATAAGATATAAAGGCTAGAGTGTGCTCCTCGGGGCGAAGTAGTCTTCAACGTGGTATCCTTCATTGTAGCTGCCTGCTCCGAGCGAACTGCTTGGTTGAATGACACCAATAAACATTCCATCTCTCGAGAAAATGACAAATTTGTCATAGAAAGCTATCTGTTAATTGTTGAAGATGCTTCAAGAAGATCCTTAGTGTGCAAATAGTGCATGGAACCATCATCATCATCATCATCATCATCACTATCAGCACCATGTTCATCAGTGGTGCTACTAACCTCTGGTGCAGCACATGCTTTCATAACTGCATTGTAAATCCCCCGGTCCGTTGTTCCATCCATTGTGCATTCCTCATCAGGGGGGTTGATTCATCTGCCTCAGAAATCTGTGCACCCTGTGACAACTGGGTTTGGAGATGACTTTTACGTGCTTGGGTTTGAAGTTCAAGAACATGGAGGCCCTTTTCTAAAACCTGGACCAGCGAAGTGGGCATAGTGGAGATGGGGGTGTATTATTTCCAACCATCCCCGCTGCCATGACATAGTTGATACATAATATTATGTAGAGACTGTACAGATATGACATTTTGAGAACAAATGATTACGAAATAATGACCGGCACTATGGGGCCTTCGCCAACCTATGGGTTACGGGGTATCACAGAGTTATGGGTTATGGGGTGAAAACACCTGCGGACAAACTTTGTCTCCCGGAATTCCTATGGGATATGACAGATTATGAGTTAATACAGCTATGGATTACGACAGAGTCGACTGTAGTACGATTTTGTGAAAATACGGGCTGCGGAAATCATCTCCTTGGTGCCAAGAAGGGGTTAGACTGTAGTCTATTTACCCTTGGCTGACCTTCCCCGTATCTGTTCATGCCTGGTCTCCCTCCTTCTTCAGTATAGTCATGGCTTTACTCCATTGCCATCCAGGGTTTGCATACCGTGCAGCTAATACCCAAACTCCAGATAAACATTGGACACAAGATCATCCCTCACCATGTCCAGAATTGATCAACGAAAAATCCACACTGAAAAAGCAATTTGCTCCTTTTAGCAAGCATCTGAGTTTGTTAACATCATCCAAAATCAATGGATTGATAACAGAAAAATGGGAGAGAATACACTAAAGGCAGTGTTATACAAAAAGTAATACATACTTCTGTATGCCTTATATTACCATTCCTCAGATCCAGAGCCAGGGAAAATTATTATGTGTGATTTACAATTGTAACAAAAGGTCAACTCCGAACACAATCCACATGCAAAGTACAAAATATTCCTAAGCAATCAATGAACACCACCCTAGCCGCCCTAGCACTATATTTCGCGACCTGAGCTACTGCATCTTGGGTGCACTATCCCGACCACACCGCTCCAAACTACCATCCTTCAACTCGTAAGCTGGTAAGTATCGCGACGGTGCTGCAAGCTTCACCGCCTTTGGCTCAGATGGGACACAAAGTGAACGCTGAACGTCTGCCACAGACGTGTGAAATACCGATCCATTTGGGACGGTGTGAGTATTTGACATACACGAAGAAAGTGTTGAGGTTGGAGATAAGGGCTCCTCGTCTCGTGATGGAGAAGGCAGAGTGTGTGTACTTGACATGATTTCCGTCAGGGCGGTGGTGGGAGATATTAGAGAGGAGGCTGTGAGTGGAGTTGTGGGAAGGGAAGGAAGTTCTTGAGTGGCCATTTCGGGAACGAGGAGAGCAGGGTTCGGAAACGTATTATATGTTGAGCCAAGGGAAGTATACCTGCAAAAAGTAATGTCAGCCGATGAAACGAGCTGGTTTTCATCATGTACCCACCCCTGGTCATACAAACTACAGTATGGAACTTCCAGATCACAAAGGAAGGTCCAGACATCGCCATAGGACCAGTTAATGATTGGGTTTACGCGCTCGAACTGAGGCCACCCAGGATCGGTCATATTACGGTGCGAGAGTTTCGCTGAGAGGGTAAGTTTAGACCAGAGTCCTCGACAATTGTACAATAGTGGATGACTCACCTCCATGCGGATCGGTGCGGCGAGTCCCAATAAGAGTAGCTCTTATCTGTGGGAATAACTCCTTGTATTTCTGCAATGCCTGTAGCATACCCTCCCCACCCTTGGCTCTGCAAACCGGTCGAAGTGGAGGTGCGCCCGCGCCGTTACTCGAGGGTATTAGTGGTGACAAGTCCGGTCTAGATACACTTTCAACCTGGATTGACGATGGCCGACATGAGTACAGGTCAAGGCCATAGTTCTTGACTGTGTCGTTAATGAACACTTCGAGATCGGGGAATGGTGAGGGGACAGGGATGTAAATGGCTGGAATTGGTTTCATAGCAGTCCCGGGAGCAAGCCTACGGGCGAGAGCACCCGCGTATAGGTGCAGCAGCACAGTGCCTAAAACGGATCAGCGGCCGACACTTCGCAGGGAACCTCGACCTACAGTCCTTCCCGCCATTGAAACTAATTGAGGTGCCTTCTGGTCTGGGGGAACCGGGGATAAGCCACATAAATATCAGGATACTACAATTTCCTTACCCACCCATGGGTATCTAGGCACTGGTCTATGACTTCCAGGGCTTCCTTTACCAAGGGTGCGAGTTGGTGATCTGACTCGGCAAGCCCATACACTTGCTCGGCGATTCTCTTGCAGTCCATGTGTACTTCAGAAATGCGGTTTGTGGTGCAGAGCACAGTAAGGGGGCCTGGGAGATTAGGGGATTATGGGTGGATGAGAACGAGCAACCAAGAATAATAATATCAGTCCAGATCCACTGTCGGTTGATCGGCCGTGTCCACGTGACCTGTCACGAAATAATTACTTTCCTTTTGAGCTACGGCAGTGGACCACAACTTCTGTCGCGAGCCGTGGTTCTATCTTCACCCCCATCATGTCTAAAACTGTCGTCCTGGTCACTGGAGGAAGCGGCCTAGTTGGACAGGCTATCAAACATGTTATCGAGGCAGAACCGGAAGGATCTCGCTTCGGAAAGCGACCTGGAGAGACTTGGGTCTTCGCGAGCTCATCGGAGGGCGACCTAAGGTGAATGGGTGGAGGTGCCGTACTGCCAATATGAATTTACCTGCAATCTGGATAGGGTTGCCGCTCAAACGCGTCAGTTGTTCGAAAAGTACAAGCCCACACATGTTATTCACCTCGCCGCTCTTGGTAATTTCCCCAATATCTGAGTACTCATCACCGGGAGTTGATATCGATATCGCAGTTGGTGGCCTCTTCAAGAATATGAAGTACAAGGCAAGTTGTAAGTTCTCCAGAGACTGTAGCGCAATTAAGCGCTACATTCAATCAGTTGACTTTCCTCCGCGACAATATCCTAATCAATGACAACGTTCTCCACACCTCGCATGAATACAAAGTTCAGAAACTGATTTCGTGCCTCTCTACCTGTGTCTTTCCAGACAAAGTAGAGTACCCCCTGGATGAACACAAAATCCATGGCGGTCCTCCACACGAGAGTAATTTCGGTTATGCTCATGCCAAACGCATGGTCGATGTTCAAAACCAGTACGTGAGGTGATTATCATTATCATCGTAGTCGCCTGACTGATCAAAATCAAGCGCTTACAAGGAGGAGTTTGGCTGTAACTTTACCTCTGCCATCCCGACAAATGTGTTTGGACCCCACGATAACTTGTGAGTGCTTGGTCTGTACCTGGAAGCTATTTCTTATTCGAATGCAGTGACTTAGAGGACTCCCATGTCATACCGGGTTTGATCCACAAATGCTATTTAGCTCAGAGTACGTCTGACGGTGGCGCCGCTCGCGTTTGAATTTCACCAAGATGTGGCAGAGAACAACACTCCATTCACTGTTGCCGGCACTGGAAAGCCTTTGCGGCAATTCATTTTCTCCTGGGATCTCGCAAAGCTATTTATCTGGATGCTGCGTGAATACAATGATGTTGAACCCGTTATTCTTTCCGGTACGTATAATGACCTAGCCCGGAAATACTCCTCCATCTGATGCCTTCCAGTTGGTGAAGATGAAGAAGTCAGTATCAAGGAAGTTGCTGATGCGATCGTCGAGGCTGTTGGCTTCCAGGGAGATCATAGCGCACGTCCTTTAGACAATTTTTTTGACTCAAACTCAATCGTCTGCCTAGTTTGACACTTCTCGTGCCGATGGTCAATTCCGCAAGCCCGCATCGAACAAGAAACTACTGACACTGATGGGCGACTTCCAGTTCACTCCGTTCGACAAAGGTACAAACGCGCCCTATCTGTTATCCTTGTCGATGGTCTCATCCCGTCCTTAGCCTTGGATATCACAGTTGATTGGTTCTTGGACAATTACGAAACAGCAAGAACGGGCAAGGCAAAACGAGCCTAATGACTCCCGCATTTGTACAAAATTATGTACCGGAATGTCGAGATATGCTATCGCTAAGATCTCCGCAACCGGGAAGCGCACCATAAACTCGGTGTTTCTGTTTGACGACACAGTAGGCCTCTTTAATTAACCGCAGCCTGCGATTGGTCACGAATTTGTTGGCATCGGTACCTCATGGTGTCTTCATGATTGGGGTTGCCACCTGGTGGATTGAGTACATAGCATACAACAAGGAGATGTAAGGACCTCATTCGGAAGACATGAGGGAGGCCCAGACAGCAACAGGGAGATTGAATGATGATTGACGGAATAATGGGGTGTCGTAAATTTGTCATGGGCACGATCACAGTAGTCGCTGGCTGAGCCACAGATACATAAGAATACCATAACTCCCCACTCATCCTCCATCATGTCTATCCCAGAAACAGTTCCTACTTTTACAAAACTCGACCTCCCCTCCCCAGAGGAGTATCGCAAGCGCAAGGTCGCGTTGATCTCTGGTACAGTCGCGCCCATTGCCAGACGAGCCACACGACCCTAACCTAGATCCCACAAAGGTATCACCGGCCAGGACGGGTCCTATCTGTATGTCGCCCTCGATAACGACACTTGATCTTCCCTCTAATCACTTGCAGCACCGAATTTCTTTTGGACAAAGGCTATCAAGTGCACGGTATCATTCGCCGATCATCGAGTTTCAACACTGGACGTCTCCACCACTTGTACGAAGACCAACACGAACGTAAGCCATCTCACATGTCGTTCCCATCCCCGATAACATCAATTCATCCTTTCAAATTTTCATTCAGGGCCCAACAAATTCAAGCTGCACTATGGCGATCTTAGTGATAGTACCAATCTTGTGTACATCATCGCCCAAGTCCAACCCACAGAGATCTATAACCTCGGCGCCCAATCTCATGTCAAGGTTTCATTCGAAATGGCCGAATACACTGGCGATGTCGACGGTCTTGGTACATTGCGCCTTTTGGACGCGATCCGAACTTGTGGCCTTGAGAAACACGTTCGATTCTACCAAGCCTCCACTTCCGAACTTTACGGCAAGGTCGTTGAGACTCCACAGAATGAGACGACACCTTTCTACCCACGTTCGCCGTACGGATGTGCGAAGTTGTATGGGTTCTGGATCACTGTGAATTATAGAGAGTCATATGGGATGTACACTTGTAACGGGATTTTATTCAATCACGAAAGTCCAAGGCGGGGAAGAACCTTCGTTACGAGGAAGATTACTCGTGCAGCTGCGGATATTTCCCTGGGGAAACAAGGGTGTTTGTATCTTGGTAACCTGGATGCTTTACGTGACTGGGGGCACGGTATGTCGGTTCTCGATTCATTTCAGTACACGCGTTGAATGTATCTTCTCAGCTCGCGATTACGTTGAGGGAATGTGGTTGATGTTGCAACAGCCTACACCTAACGACTTCGTCCTTGCGACGGGGGAGATACATTCCGTACGAGAGTTTACGGAGAAGGCCTTCAAGGAGGTAGGAATGGAGCTCGAGTGAGGATAACGTTATATGACTCCACTTCTTATCTGACTATTTATCATCAGGTGGTCTGGGAGCGGAGAACAGGAGCACGCCATCGACAAAAAGTCGGGCAAGACCGTCGCCAGGGTGGACGCCAAGTACTTCCGTCCAGCCGAGGTCGAGTATGTACGCTCGATGCTTCTGCAAACTGATTTACTCAAAAGCCTCCCAGCCTTTTGCTCGGTAACCCCGCTAAAGCAGAAAGAGTTCTTGGCTGGAAACGGAAAGTAACTTTTGACGACCTCGTGAAAGAAATGGTCGCTGCAGATCTCAGAGCGGCTGGCAGTCTTGTTGAGGACCAGAATTAAACCGTCAGCGGTACACCTGTACCTCGCTGTTTTTTTTTAAATCGAAAATTAGTACGTCACCTCTCTGTGTACATCATTACGACCGCTGATGAGAGAAATGCAGGGGTTGGTCCGCAGGCTTATGATCCGATTTTGGGACAACACTTTCATGTATAACAGAATGGTTTCCACTTGAATCTCATTTGTTTCGCATTCTCTGCTTTACACGGCCCTCTTGTGTTTCAACGAAATGCAACCATATGATTACGAGGGACTGGCTTTATACAATACACACAAGTTCTTTTAGGAAGTGGGTGTTGCTCCAGTGTACGCATGGATGGTCTCATCAGCGCAGCCAGCAGGAGTTTGGTACGCATAGGGACCCAAATTGACAAACAAAAGTTTGTTGCCATCAGCATCAGGGCATATCAACCAAGCCTGCACAAAACGAAGCAACATTAATTAGATCACGGTGTCTTGGTCAACGTCACTCACGTTATCCTGGGGACGGGGAACATTGGGATCACTCCATAGAACTGTGTCACCGCTCCATGCAAAGGCACCAGAAGTAGCCGGGCTCTCGGACCAGCTAACCCCGAGCTTGACCTGGTCTGTACCGGTGTAAGCCTCGACAATAGCGTAGAGGGGGGTACCGTTGGCATTCTGGACGAGTTGGCCATTGGTGATTTGGAATTGAGCAGCATCTACAGGTTCGCCAAGGACGGCATCCGAGGTGGAGAACTTGACCTCAGAGCGGAGATATTTGTGGAAGTTGGGGTCCTCCTGGTGGATTAGGTGGGTTTAAATAAGGTACGTCGTAAAAGTAATGAGTGAATAGGACGTACGACGGCGCGGATGAAGGAGTATCCGGGAACGAGCGTGGGTGTGCTTCCGGAGGCAGATGTAGTGGTGGTGGGGCTAATGGAAAAGGTTATAGCGGTACTCGCGTTTCGAAGGATTTATTATCTAACCTTCCGCCTCCCTGAGTGGTAGTCGTAGTAGTCGGGTTTGTAGTGGTAATCGGGGTCGTGGTGGGACCTCCCGGAAGACACTGGAAGTACCAGTCATTCAGCTCGGTGCAAGACCAACCGTTGGGGCAGAGGGTAGCACCAGTCCAACCGATGCCACCACACTGTAGGCAGAAAATATCTGTGTGAGCGGGAAAGTGACCAAGGCCCTATCCGGGTCAAAATTTACCTGACCGTACTGGGAAGCAGTTTGGGCAGACGCAGCACCAGCAAGGAGTAGAGCGCCAGCAGCGAGTGAAAGGGATCTGGTCATGGTGGCTGGAGAACATACAAGACGTCAAGTTGTTCATTTATACTCCTCGAACCCTCGTGGTTGTTCTGTAGTGCGCTTGGCCGAGCTTTGGCCATTTTCTCGGACTATGAATTAAGCTTGCTGGGCGGAATGACTATGGAACCTTGGGGCGGTGCAATCTCGGAGGGTCGTAAGTGCGATTGTCGCTGCTTTGAGGCCCACATGATGTTCAATGATGTTAACGAGAGTAAACGATGAATTGATTGATGCGTGGAGACTCGACTTGCGTACTGATCGTCTATTTCTGTGACTGGGGAAGAGTGTAGACTTCCAGGAAGTTCCAGCTGGTCCAGGCTCCTAAAGTCACATTGCAGGTTACCCAGGGCGAAGCCTACGCAAGCCTTAAGGCCTGAGGTGTTGACCGTGCCAGGTAAGACTGCCTTCACGGGTTCATGTCTCGATGCTGAGAAAATCCGAAATCAAATCGACGTTTGAAGAAACCGAAGTCCCGGAAAGAACCTAGATCATCGTTGATCCCAACATGTTGGTGGATTAGCCGAGCTAGCATGGATAAACCATCTCATCCGAACCATTAGAAGTTGTTTGTTTTTGGGGCGAGGAGTATATCGCGACACCCGTGCCATCCAGGTTAACCAGGCTTTACAGATTGGTGGGCTTCGCTCGGCCCCAGTCCATGTCATTGATATCGATCACCCAGGTGGCCGCGTAAGATGGCCAGAAGGGACCCAGTGAAGCTGAAGGTCGGGAGTTGCTTCTGGTCGCCATTCGCGGTATTGACAAGAGGGATCCGGAGTTCTCTGGTTGCTGGGCCTTGTGTGGCAGACGGTTTGTGCACGGAATGTCGTCCAGAAGCACTCAACCTCGATGTGACAACCTATGTCACACGCTCCCTCATGTCCTCTCTGCCCAATGAACTCCTCCTTGAAATCCTCACCCTGCTTCACTTAGACCACCACAATCCACTGGATATCCTGCTCGTATCCTCTAAATTCTACTGTCTGTTCTCTCCGTTACTCTATGGTCACTTGGGATTTCAGAAGATAGACCAGTTAACACAATTTCTGGCCACCTTTAGCTCTATCGCCATTCCTCAGCCGATAAGGAGCGTCACCGTAGACATTTATAATGACCTGAGACTCGGGCTGTATGCTCACCTTCAAACCCTCTTTTCTCTTTGCGCAACTGCACCGGGGACTGAAGTTGATGATGATGGGCGCGTTGTTTTCGAAGACCTCAAATTCAGGTTCCATACTCACTCTCGAGATGAGGATTTGCATATGATATACGATGCATTAGCTTGCGTCAAGTAAGACCCGCTTTACATTACCACACTCCAATCATATGTTCATGTTCTATCTCAGTCCTCGGACTTTCACCTGGGTTGGACCTGACCCACCTCACCACTTTTCAGCCGCGGTATGTAGTTCACATTTGCCAATACCTGATGGCAGCAACTAACATTACGCTGACCCTAGATTGTACCAGCCGCCCTCTCACATGTATTACGAGCATTGATCACACACACCAACCTCACGCATCTCACTCTTTCGCATGTCAAATTTCCTGACAACGGCGAAGTCCTCCCACTTCCACATTTCCCATCCCTCAAGACTCTAACCCTTTCACAAATTATTTTCTTACGGCCTGGTACTGTTGCAGAATTTCTCATGAAATCTGGTATAATTCTTGCTGTATCGCTACGCTTTCCTTCCGATTGACGTCGGTATCAAGGCTCGCACCTGGAGGATGTTACACTCATTGATGCATACCAACAAAGCATCTGGGGTCCCCGGCTACGCAGGTCGCACATCGAGACCGCTGCAAAGACACGTATCATACTGGAGCATACGATAGGTGACGGGATAGTTCGACCTGACCAAGTGGAGGCTGTATCAACCAAAGTGATACAGAAGATCCGACGTATTGTTGTATGTCAGGGGAAGTTTGAGCGTATCATTGGAGGGGATCGTGTCCTTCGGGATAGCATTCTTGTTTAATGCGAGCACGAGCATTGCTTCCGCCCCTATGGAAAGGATCCGCTAGGACTTGTTTTACCACATGTCTGCTCATAATGCAGCCAACACCACATACCGGCGTTCAACACGGATGCGAATCTCCGAACATGAAATTTGAGTGTGTGATAGTTCATCTTGAACGTTCACACGGAACGATGCGCATACCTTGTCCAAGAGCCCGACCAACCGACTAACTCCAGGTGAAATAACTCAGTGTCTGTCGACTCCTCGTGTCCACTGATGGCGGCCCCTGCATTGGGTACTAAGGTTTGAAACGGAGCTGGTATCTTCGCGGAAGCTGTCGACCTAGTCGTACCGCAGGTAATCAATTCATTATCTGGGACCCATGCGTACAAATGACGCCTGCATGCATCCGAATCTCCTCAAAAGACAAATAACCGAGATGTTCTATCTTCAGAAGTCCAAGTTCAATAACCCAAGAAGCACGATTCTAGCCCGACATATTACTCCCGTCTAACCTACACTGAAGAGCCGCGATTCTGTTACAATGCCAATGAATGCTGGCGTCCTCCCAGCGGACCTAATCTTCTTCTTCATCGTACACAACATGACCTACTCTCCGGGCACGGCGTGAACGACGGAGACCACCGCCAGCAGGGCCGTCGCTATCTTCCTCTTCTTCATCGTCGACGACGATTGGGCTCTCCAATCGTCTTCCACCCCTCCTCCCACCACCGAAAGGTAACAGCGGGTCGCCATCATCATCATCGACGCCACCACTTTCACCGCCTAACCGCATACTCCTCCCTAACTGTCGAGCCATTGTTCTATGGTTCGTCGAGTCGCCATCGTCAGTGTCAATCAGGTCGACAACATCATAACGTCGATTTCGTAGTTGTCCTGGTCTGTGGTCGGTGTTGTATCCGTTGACACCATCCTCTTCATCATCGTCTATGAAACTGTCTTCGTATCCGTCCTCTTCGTCGGAGTGTGGGGACCCATGTGAACGTACATGCTCAGAGTCGGAACCGGAACCAGATTCGGAGTGAGAAGACTCTGCATCGTCTTCTTCATCAAAGTTTGCAAGCTCTTGAACACCACGTGGTTCTCTAGCCTGAAATCCTGGACCGTAATGCCAAGCTGGGGCGTTGCGTAGTGCATTGATAATTTCACGCTGATGATCTTGTAGGTCGCCATCCCCACCGTCACTGCTCCAGTTGCCATCGCTGTCACTATATTCACCTGCGTCTAGATGACTGTCTTCGTCTGATATGCTCTCATCGGACAAATCCACTGGGCCCCAGTCTCTCCGGTGGGGATCATCAGGTCCCCAAATATCGCCGTCAATGCCCTGGCTGCCACCCCAATGACCCTCATCCTCGTCATCGTCATCATCATCATCGTCGTCGTCCATGTCCCAGCCTATGTTCGGATTATTCTGCGCGTACCCTTCCCATATTTCCCTCAAGCGCCTCCCCAAAAAGTTCTCTTCATCACTTGCATCTTCGTCGTCAACCTCAAGTTGGTCCAACCTCGCATTTCCGGGATACACTCGGTGACAGTTTGTACACTCTCCGCCCCAGACTTCGTGCATGCATTCTAGGCACCTATAAACACCATCTTCTCCGTCGTACATCCCTGTGTCTTCTACGTCCCGGACCTCCCCTCCTTCATTATGATCAGGTGGTGGTGGGTAAAACTGGGGTCGTTGATGGTTATGGAATCCACGCGCTCTGGGTTTGGAGAAGATATTACGCCAGGGATCATTCTTGTCGGTGACTCGAGCGTTAGCATAAGGAGTTTCTGTAGCAGAGGGTGGTGGCGCGGAAGGGAGGTCCACAAGCTTGCTTTTGACTAGATTAGAAACCATACTTTTGATGGACCAGATCTCCGCCGGCCGCTCGGTGATCGAGGCACGGCAGAGAGGACAGGTTTTGCGGTTGCGCAGAAACACACCACGGTTTGCAGGCTGGCTATTAAGGAGGCGTGGAACATCGTCTGGCTCGGTTGGTGGATCGATGTGAGTATTGTCGTTCCCGTTCTGGACACTGGTGAACCAACGGACGAGACACATGTAGCATGCGACATGACCGCAGGGGGAAAGTGCAAAGGGTTTGTAGAGGAGATCCAAGCATATTTCACACGTAAGAGACTGCTGGAGGTGGGATAGATTGTCTTCGTATCGGGATAATTGCTGGAGATCTGACGTGTTAAAGAAGGCAAAGAGGGGAGAAAAGTACGTACTTTCTTCTGGGATTCGAGCTGGGTAGTGAGCTCGGCGATTTGAGCTTGGGCTGCTTTCATTGTATCACACTCTTGTGATGATCCAGCATTTAGGATGGCGTTCGGATGGGAGATATAATTATCCGGATCCTCTAAGACAGCTCGGCCTTTTCCCTTGTCAATGGACTTGCCGCCAAAGCCGTCCATGTGAGTCCGAGTCATACACGATGATGTGAGGGAGACTCACGCTGAATGTCAGTTTTCCATCCTCTGCTTCATTGGCACTTGGGAGCCCAACATGCCGGCCCATTTCCTTTGTGCTTGACTGCGCAACTACAGCTACGGGTAATGGTACGGAAGCTTCCGAAAGGGTGGCCGACGATGCCAAAGAAAGTATGACTGGTTCCCCCGATCTGCTGTGTGATGGAGGAATGCTTTGTTGATTGAACTCGAGGATGGTGAGGGGGGATTTTCTTTTTCTCCTCCTGCGCTTCTTCTTGCAGTCCTTGACGGCGCTGGCGTTGGTAGTAACAGCCTTGGCGTCAATGCTCATTAAACCCAGGTCTTTCCGGTGTTTCTTGCGTTGTGGCTCCTCTTCGGGTGGATTTTCAGCAACTGCGCGTCTTTTTGCATTGTGTGAGCAGGGGATGTCTGCGTGTGCGCTGGATGTGCTTGGGCCTGGCGTAGGCTGGCGAGTGGGCATGAGAGGAAGAGGCAGAGAGGTGAGGAACGGACGATGCCCTTGCCACTGCTATATTGAATCACGCGTACATTCTCACCAAGTCACGTGCAATAGCCCCTGTCCTGATATTATTTCGATTTCACCTCTTTTGAACGCCCATGTAACTACTTCTTTCCTCACACCATGGCCAGCGGTGCACATCCTCCGGTGCGCAGCAGGAAACCACTCAAGCTGTCTTCCATCCATGCTGGCAGACGCACATACCCAAAGGCGCGCCCAGCCAGCCTTCAGCTCTCGTCGCTCTCGTCGGACGAGTCCAATGCAGCACGGTTTACCCCTTCCTCACCGGACATGCTCCCAGAACATACTTCTCCAACCTCGCCAAGGTTCCACAGACGCCGCAACTCTCTAGGCTCGTTTTCTTCCCAATTACTTGCTCCGAATGGTGTTCGGATGCTTAGCTCGCGCTCGTTCTGGGTCGTTCTCTGGTTCTTCCTCAACTTCTCCCTGACGCTCTGCAACAAGCTCGTGTTGAACAAATTTCCGTTTCCTTACAGCATAACTGCATTCCATGCTCTCGGCGGTTGTCTGGGAACATGGTTTACTATCCGACATGAGCACCGCCTACCCACGTTGTCCAAGGGCGAAACCGCCGTTCTGGTATCGTTCAGCATTCTGTACACGCTCAACATCGTGGTGAGCAATGTATCGCTACAATTGGTTACCGTGCCAGTGAGTTTTGATCGTCTATCAACTTCGTTCTGTCGTTCACTCACTCATGCTCAACCTCCGCGCCCGGTCTGGACAGTTCCACCAAGTTGTTCGATCCTCCTCTCCGTTTTTCACCCTCATCCTGTCGTTGTTTTTACTCAACTCACACGTCACCCGCCCGAAGTTGATATCCTTGATCCCCGTCGTAGCAGGCGTAGGTCTCGCGTGAGTCAACCCCTCCGCCTTCGCCGCCGCTCAATTCCCCATTGCCCAAGATCCCTGACGTTACTCCCCTCGCTTCTCGCTTCTTTGCCTTTCCCACTTCCATAATTCGACGCATTCTGACCGTGTTCTGATTGATGTACTGACTGATCACGCTTAGGACATACGGCGACTATTATTACACACTTCCGGGATTCCTCCTCACGCTCCTCGGCACGTTTCTTGCATCCCTCAAAACAGTGGTTACCAATATCTTGCAATCACCCCATGCATATTCCTACCCATTTTCGCAAGCATCCTCCCACACTCGTCAAGAGAACTCGTATATTCATCAATATCCACAAGTTCGGTCCTCCAAAGGTCACAAAAAATCCTCCTCCATCTCGGTCACCGTGACGTTCACCCCGGATGACGATAAGAAAAATACGTCAACACGCTCATCCCCGCCATCCTCACTCTCGATATTGTCTTCCATCCCAAAGCTCCACTTAACACCTCTCCAACTCTTACACCTTCTCTCCCCACTCGCTCTCTTCCAGTCCACCCTTCTCGCCCTCTACTTTGGCGAAGTCGATAAAATCATAACCCAGTTCCAACTTCACCGTCTAATCACACTATCGTCCCTTGATTCGGGTAACCACAGCCCCACCCTTCGTGTCAGCACGCTGAATGGAAGTGGAGTAGGTGTAGGCGCTGGAATCGCCGCTGATGTTGGCGCCCATAGTGGCCATGTGTTAGGGTCGATAGCCCCCGGTGTGCTCGGGCTGGCCCTAAACGCATTCATGGCATTTGCGCTCAACATTGTCAGTTTTCATACGAATCGTAAGGTCGGACCATTGGGCATGAGCGTGGCCGGTATGTCCTTCTAATCCCATTTCTTTCCTTTCTATCCACCTTATCACCCCGGATGATCAAGCCCCTTCTTGTTCTTCGATCTTGACATATCTTTACCCCATCATCTCTGATAAATATCATGACTCAAGTTCACTAAATTCGTTTCTCGTCCTATTATAGCAAACGTAAAACAAGTTTTAACAGTCCTCACATCTGTGGTCATGTTCAACTTGACGATTACAGGTATGAACGCCACGGGGATTCTATTGACACTTGTTGGGGGTGTTTGGTATGCTGGAGTCGATTTGGGCGAGCGGGGAAAGATTCGTACCCAATACACATAATACCGCGTTTTCTGGGCGCGGAGTTTATGGCAGCACCGCCATCAACGATTTAGATATCATGGGCTTGGAACCTTGACTTTCAGCATACATTTACATAGCCCATACTTGTTCCCTTAGCACTAAGTTACTGTTTCGCCCTGATCATACCCGCCATCAAATCAAAGCTATTCCCATCCGGCTGTAGATCAATATACTCTCCTTCTCCCCTTCCACCTGAAGACGAGAAATACGGGTTGACAAGGGTTTTGCGTTCTGGTACCGTTCGCAACAATCCATGGTCGAGTGTTATACCCGTTATGCGGACGGGAGTTGGTTGTGCGGTTGTTGTGAGTGTTACCAGTTGATCGCTGTAAAGATTTCCCCTTCAGTGAGCGGAAGAGAAACGAGGCCAAGAGAAAAAGTACCTGTGCATCCAACGTTCCAAGTACAAGTCCAAGAAGGGTTCGAAGCTGCCCTTCGCAGCGACGAATCGGTTCCACACCTCCTCGAATTTGGCAAGTATGACAGCGGCAGTACGTTCCAGTGATAGATTCGAGCGCCTCTTGTTTCCACTCGGAGTATTACGCAAGAGTTGGGAAAGGGAAGTCATAGGTTGTTCATTGAACACGTTCAAACCGCAACCTATATATCAATGATATGAATATACGTACGACAGAGGTGAAGTGAGAGACAAGACATACCAACGATAATATCAACGCCACCAGCACCGAAGCTCGTAGTCACAAGGATCCCCGCGATCTTCTTCTTCACTTCGGCCCCTCTTGGGCCCACAAGCGCGTATATATCATTCGGCCACTTGATCCTCACTCTCCATCCTTCACCTTCTCCACCTTCGTCACCACCCAACCCTAAAATACGATCATCCCTCACACCCTCGCATACCGCCAAAGCATATAGATATTGCACGAAAACCAACTTGCTCCAGGGAACGCCATCGCTAGTTGTTAAACGGAGGTGGATGGAATTAGATAAAGATCCCGCGGGAGATAGCCATGCGTTTGAACCGCGTCCCCGAGCAAGTAGTTGGTGTGAGGCGAGAGAAACCGTCGGGGTAAGTAAGGAGGAGAGGTAGATGGGATTCTTGTCGAGGAGGGTTTGCGTGGATGTTACGGCCGGGGAGAACAGAAGCACTGAGCCGATTGGCCATTTATCCGTTTCTTTTGCCTGTGTGGTTGAGGAGTGAAGAGACTGGAGGTGTTGGAAGAAGACGTCGAGGTCGAAATAGGGGTTGGTGTAGTCCCCTGACGGAAGGGAGCCGCCGCGGTGAATGATGATGTGTTTAGGCTGCCATTTTGATGGATCGCTTGGGACTGGCGATAAGGTTTTGCAGTCTAGGAGGAGGGAATCAGTGTGAACGGAGGTGGATTCGTGAAAGTGGAATGTGTCGTTGGAGTCTTTGAGGATCTTTCGCGCATCATGGACTGAAGGGCTCTTGCGTTGGAAAGACTCGGATAGACCATCGATTATCCGTGAGACGATGTCCGGTCTATCTGGAGATGCGACGAGGAATTGGGGGAAGGGCCGGGCGATGGGACGTGCTTCGCGTGATTCTGGTGCAGCAGGGAGTTGGAGGCCGAGATAGATAATGGTACGTTTGAGAAGGTCGGTCCTCTCGTTATCTAGTTCTGCAGAATGGTTCTCTGCTGAGAGGGCTGATGCGGGCTCCTCAGCCAGACTCTGTTCGAGGCTGGGTGACCAGAGTGCGATTCGTCCACCACCGATATCACACCCTAGTCCCGCAATCTGGCCTTCATCGCCGTCGATATGGGTGCCCAGGATCTTGACACCACGCTCACTTTCGACGCCAGTGAATCCCGCGTATGAGACATCGTACACAGCCCGCGCGATATCACCATCCAACGACTTTAAGTTGGCCAATCTTGGCTTGGCATCGTGGGGTGATCCAAAAGACGGCTGAATGTACGCGTTGTTGAATTTATCAAAGAACCTCAAGGAGGTTGTTGCTGGGCTGGCACTCGATGTACCTGTTCCCAAGCTAAGACCCTCCATCCCAGTCACGATACCCCTCGTCGAACAACTCGCACCGGCACCAAACGCGAGAAAAGCACCTCCACGTTCGACATAGTCCTGGATTTGTGCGTGGGCAGGTGCTCGGAAGGGTTGGGAGAGTCTGGGAAAGACGAGAAGTGCACAGGATGCTGCCCAAGGCTGTTTTGCGAGAGCGATGTGTTCTATGGGCTGCACGACGTAGTGGGGGAGGAGAAGAGAGCGGAGAGAGGCGAGGACGGCGGTGAGGGAGGAGTGGACGACCTCTGGGCCGCTGTAGACAAGCACATCCATCTTTTCATTTTTAAAACATTTCCAACATCTGATAAATGGGCCCGTGGGAATTCTGTTGCCGTCTCCCTGTCTTGTGCCATGTCTGACGGCAGAAAGCTCTCGAGGTACTTTGACAAGAGCGCCTCTCGCGTCCACGATGCCTGCACACAGTGAGTGCACTGGCCGTATCCAGCGGACAACGCTGAGTAATGTCTAGGTTTGAGCAGCAATATGCGCGACCCGCGTACGATAATATGAAAATCTACTTCAGGGAGCGTCCTATAACGTCGGTACGCGTATCATTATCTCGTATCCAAGCAAAGTACTCACAGGATCCGCAGACATTCGTAACCATCTTCACGCTTCTCAGCCTCGTTCCCGTCGCGTTCTTCACGTATGGATACTGTCTTGCATCTTTGTATGTGCTCACACCTCGTTTAGGGGTACTGCCGTCTTCGTCTTCGTCACCTTCACCCTCGCAGCCCTCTTTGTCGCCACCCTCGCCGCATTCACTGTGATTTTACTCTGCTGTACGTCCTGTACTCACGTTGAGACAAGTCGCTGATCAATTGTTCCATACAGTCGGCTTTTTATTTTTCGTCCTCCTCGGCACCTTCTTTATCTCAATCTTTCTCACAGGCGCAGCACTCTCCTCCTATTCTCTCCTCCGCCTCGCGCTTCACGTACAACGTGAGGGTCCTTCTACCGGCATCTCAGAGTGGCGCAGAGAGGCAAAACACTCCTTTTTGATCGCCCGTCAACCCGAAGACAAGGCTGAACAAACAAAGGGGGAACACGTTCCAACCGAAGAACGACGTGCAAATGGATTCTCCGGGGAAGAGGAAAAAAACAAGCCAAAAATTTCCGATAGCGAAAGTGACAAAGAGAGCGAAGTAACACTCAGAAAGGAGGAATCCGAGGGTGAGGAAAATGTCCGAGGCAAAGAGGACGAAAAAGTCGTGCGTGAATATGCGAGGTATGGCGATTATGACGTTGAACTCCATCAAGAACGTCGTTAAACCAATTGACCCTGCTTCACTGCGATCGTCCAGACCTCGTTTCGTGTGTTTTTCCCATAACTTATGAATGGTCAACAACTTTTCATATGGATGGACCCTTATTCTTACCTGTACACTACTTCGTGTGTGTATAATAACTTTGCAGGGGAGTCATTGCACCTGACTATTCGAATACACTAGGATCATAGCTCTACGAAACATTTCTGCCATATCCTTGTATGTGAGCCACAACGCACACAGTGTACCGTACCACAGCCAGTCCATTAGGAGCAACCCCCGAGAACCGTTAATGGTGCCAATTATCCAACTGGCCTCTAACATTCTCCCACTCCGCCTCGACTATGTTCGTGACTTTATCATTCCGAAGCACGAATTGGCATTCGAATGGCATGGGTTTGGAATTGAACTGGTTGGTAAATGCATTCGGATCTATCAGGCAAACAGCTAAATCAACAGCTTTCCAAAGGCCATTAGGCGAAAAAAGGGATTTTACCAGGTAGAAGATCAACACCGGATGGGCCTGTCACGGGCTTGATTTCAAATGCCCATAACATCCGCGAAACCGTGATAAACAACGAATTTAGACCTAGATGCATCCCCGGACATATCCGTCGACCGAAACCGAACGGAAGGTCGAATTCTTTGAGGTTTATACGTCCATGTGTGCTCGGATTTGCAGCCTGGGGAAGGAAGCGTTCAGGTTGGAAAAGGTTGGCCGAGGGAAAGAGTTGTTCGTCGCGCATTATTCCACTGTGCAAATTGTGTAAGTGCTTCCATCACTAGTGTAAGGAAAATAACTGCAAGGTGAAACGTACTACATGTTCGCATAGATTGAAGATCCTTTGGGTATAAACCTTTCCAAGCTATTAATATATCTTTTCGGAAAGGCATAAATAGCAGCATACTTTCCCTGATATTCGTCGTCTGCAATGCTAGCATGTGCTGTTCCACCAAGTACCGGAATTGGTCGCCAACTAAACAATTTAAGATATTCCTTCGGATGGTGACAATGGGTGAAGGCCTACCGGAGAGTCTCATTGATAACGGCAACAACATAAGGCAGCCGCTCTTTATCATGAAACTCAGGCATTCGATCACACCCCACGACACGATCAATCTCCTCCTGCGCTTTCTTCATCACTTCGGGAAAGGTCAACATCGCCACTACACATATAGGGTTCAATCTTAGAGGCTCTGTAGTGAAATGGGAAGCTGAGCGCACGAATGAACACACTCAGAGTCCCGGCAGTTGTGTCAATACCCGCACTGAATGGGCTCGAAACAGCATAAGCCAGCTGTACGTCCGTCATCTCCATCTTTCCGCTTTCTCTATCAGCCAAAGCTTGTGACGTAAGACAACCGGGGCAAGTGCCATTCTTGGAGCGGGTGCGGACGTCATTGAGAAGATGAAGCAGGAAATGTTCATCTTGTTTTTTGCGGCGTTCTGGATGAATACGGAACCATTGGAAAGAGCGCTATGAGAAGCGTGAGTCGTGGTGACCAGAGTAGTGGGAAGGGTGGGAAGGGTCATACTGGAAGCCTAAGGAGCCATGGCCAGGATTCCACGAGGAATTTCCCTGGAAGACTACGAAGACGTCAGTATTTGGGGTGCAAAACCTGGCGGTGATGTGGCTCACTTTACACTAGCAGCAGAGGAAATGCCGGTTAGTGTTTCGGTTCATATTAAAGTACATTAGGAAAATCACGTTGTCAGATCTGCCTTGGGGATTCAATATCAAATGTGAGAAGTAAATGTGATAAAAGCTCACAGTCTACAGATGCAATGTTCTCTTTTACGATCCACTCATCGACACTGTCTACCCTTCGGCCGTACGTTGCAGCGACCACAACACTTGCTGCAAATCTGCAACTGCGAGATTCATCAAAGTTTTAAAAATAGAGCTTATTTCGCCATACCGTTTTAGGTGTCCATCAAATTGCTTAGGGTCGTTCATGAGCTGCTTCAAGAGTACTTTTGATTCTAATGACTGGATTTCGTGGTATGTTGATGCCTTGCGAACGTGAAACCCATTATGCAACATCTACACGCCAAACTTTAGAAGAAATGAGAGCCCTTAATTCAAAGAACCATACCTTGCGCCATTGCTTCCATAGCTCACTCGAGTTCGGAAGCATTAAACCACGCCTATTTTCCGAAAGGATTTCTGACCTACCCCGCATGAACTATATAAGAGATCATCACTGTAAAGAATAACATTGAAACACACGCCATGATGAACCGGGGTCGGCTCGAATATATTTCCGATCTCTTCTCAAGAAGATCCCATGCAAATTGTGCTTTCCCAATAACTGCGCGTTTAGAAACGTCATATTGAAACTCTAATCCAGCGGGACACGAGGAGCAAGAAACGTACTGATTGTAGGTGTGCTTCCAAGCATGATAGACGATATCGGACCTCCAAAGCGCCCACACAAAAATCAATACGCCAGACAATGGTCGAAAGGCGATGTAACGCACCGTATTCTCGATTCCACTCTTCAAACTTCTTCCAGGGTTTGAACGACGGCAACTGGCTCTTATTCCCGATCCAGGGCAACCCGAGTGGCCCAGGAGGCATAATCTGCCTGAGACGGAACCATCTCAAAACCTCAAATACCACATAGCCCACAATCACTGCCAGAATGTGTGTTGCTGTGATCATTTCTTTAAAGGCTTGGGAAGTATAAGGGCGAAGAGGATGGAAGATATGGGCAGATAAGAGGAAAACGAATTAGGTTTTATATAGGCAGCGACTTGTAGCCTGGAACAGTTGCCATTTGGATCAGTCACCAATCTGAGCTACATGGTTTTACACCCACCAATCGTAGCACCGATGATGCAAGCTGGGAAAGCGAGTGGTGTTCACGAGGACCCTTGTGTGCCAGGAATAGCCTTTCTTTTTAATAAAGGATTCCAGTGCCCCACGTTCCTTCTGATGACGACAATGGGTGAGATCTGCTGGCCTAGGTGTGATTGTGTCGATAGACCCCTGGCCGAGGAAAGGTAGTCCCGGCGAGAGAAGCCTGGGGAGCCAGGTGTGGCGAGTGCTCAGTAGTTTGGTGTGATGTTTCAGAGGTAAACATGTGCTTACTTGGTGGCGTCGCAGAACGATAGCGGGGACCCAGAGCCCGATGTGATAAAGCGTTGAAGCGTTGAGCTTAGAGTGGGGTTGAGACGTAGCACAAAGCAAACCTTTTAACCATCCTTTGGGGTCCGCCTCACGGACGGTAGACAGGGCTAAGGTTAAGCTATGTTAGTAACGCGTGATTGGATTCAATGATAGGGACGGTCCCTGCAAGAAACCCTGTACGTCCCGAGCTGTGTTTGTGATTGTCTGTTCGCCAATGGTCGATTAGTAACGCTTGGCTGATGAAATGGAGGGAAGTGCCGTTTGTGTTTTGCCTCCTTCCGGGGCGGGGGAGGGAAACGAGATGAAATTCTTGGGGATCGAGGGAAGGTGTGCGGATCGGAGCCTATAACACGCAGAAAGGAGGGGCGAGTAATAAGTCGCCAAGACCATGTGTCTCAGAAGGTAGCCTCGCCACACGTCAAGACGTGCGACGTCGACTTTAAACGAATAAAAGACCGTGCTCCGAGTCGGACACGTAAAACTTTGTCCCCAGTGGATTTTGAAGTTGAGATGGAAGGTAGATCTGTGCATTGGATATACGTTCTACAGTGAGGTAGGCCGGTTTTAGAGCCGAATGCTTTGCTTCTCGAGCAAAGCTGGAGGGAAATGATATCATGACTTGAACATATCCCCGTAAGGGTTCAAACCCTCTCGTCCTGATAACACGAGTTCATAGAACTTGAAAATCTCCAGGATATGCTTTGCATCAGTCAAATTGACTCAAGGTTGATTGAGTTTATCCAGACACCCAGCTGTGGTGCTTTGTACTCACAGCCAGGACGAACCGTTATTTGCGGGATTTTTGCTAAACTATTCTGCTTCCAACCCTTGGCCTCTTCTTCTCGGAACCTAGTAGAGGTCAACCCAGATACAGCGCGCCAAACCACACCTGAGGCGACCCTGCAGAGGTCGGGAAAAACATACCAGTCCAGTCCAAAGCTTGTGAAATCTGGGTTGAGAAAGTGGTGCAGAGTACTCGGTCGAGTTCCAAATCCTCGAGGGTAGGGAGACAATGAGCCAGGAACCACCTGCCGACTCGCATGAGCGATCCGACAACACATGCTATTGACTAACTGCAATACCCCCGACAGATACCATATCAGGGTCGACTCAACACTTTCCCTCACTGGGTTGGCAAAATGAAGCCCTGAACCATTTACGGGTAAATATCCCATATATAGCAGGTAAAAGCATTTGTTTACCGCATGAGCCTTAGTGTCGTGTGGTTCCCTATCTCTGCTTCCGACCCAAACCTTTGCTATTGACCCACTCCTCCTCTGAAATCTGTATGGCCTTTGGAGCTGAAAAAGAGCTACACATCCGTGAGTCGGAGCCGGCCTCTCAAGAAATCCCGCACGTCAAACCACCACCGAAATCGGGACAGGGAAGGGTACCAGTTCCCTTTGAGTATATTCCGAGCGACGATGGGACAGATGAGAATTTGTTGATTTTGTTGCACGGGTTGGGTGCGTTTCACGCCAGGCGCTGAGGGCCTGTACTGAATTGTACTGAATGCAGGAGACACGCATATTCCGTTTGCGAAACTCGGAAAGCGGCTCAAGTTACCGCAGACTGCTATGCTTGCGCTCCGTGCGCCTGAGCAGTAGGTACTCCCTTGTCCGTCATCCTCTGACTTTTCTCCCGCTAATTTTTTTTACCAGGGTACCATTTCTATATGAAGAAGCATACCAATGGTATGAATCCTTCGACCCCTTCGGCGATCTACTACCCAATCCAAACCCAACACCCGCAACCAGAATGTTGGGAAGTGTCGTGGCACATTTGACGACGGAGTGCAAATGGCCTCTTAACAGGATCCACTGGTTTGGATTTGCACAAGGCGGAAGCGTTGCACTTGAGTTTGGATTATGGTGGTGGAAGGAAAAACAGTTGCTGGCCGCGAGGCAGGCCCTGCCCCCTGCTTCGTCAACTGCAGGAGCGACCATGAGTACGAGTGCAACAACAATACCACCAGTGACGTCGTTTGGCTCGATTATAACGATTGCTGGACCCTTACTTTCTTATCCTTCCATTCTCTCATCGCCCTCACCAACACCGTTATTTACGATATCTCGTCCGGCACCATCAGAGCTCGCATTCACCCAGATTGACCATACAGCCTTCAAAAAGGGGTACCATGTAGTCAAGGAACTGAAGTTTAAGACCGCGAATGGGGGAATGCCAGTTGGTAAGGAGGAATGGGAGCCTATCATGAGATTTTGGAGTGAGAGACTAGAAAGACGGCTAGGGGGTGGAGGGTTGTATGAGGTTTTGAGTGGGGTTTTGTGAGTGCTCTCCATATATCATACGAGTGGATGAGCGGCATGTTGCTTATCAGATGTGAAGATAAAAATATATATTTAGAGCAATATTTTCTCTTAGCGTCCGACACTTGGTACAGAACCGGACACGCTTCAGAAGCGATACCATGGACGACAGTTGGTACGGTGTCGGAAGCATCATTCAAGGCTTGGAGTATGCTTCGTTGAATGGTCTTCAATCGGCGATGCCAACGTCAGCGGCAACCGTCTGTCGGGCTATGGTTGGACAGGAGGGATGATTAATAGGCGTACCAGTCCTGGCTGTAGTTCCTATGTTAGAGGCTTGAAAGATATGGCCATAGCCTTCTGGTAGCGAAGATTCCTCCTCCCAGCGTGTGATTTCCCGTCATGACAGAAAATGGAGGATAAACGTTTTTACAATTTGCGGCAACCCGGTTTTATTGGTTTGGTTGTTGAATGTGACATGACCATGCTTCTTTGGTTACCTCGGGATGTTGGTACGCGTGAACCTTTTGTTGTCTGCCCTGGGATACAATGTAGACTTGATATAGGGCTCAAGTTGTGCGTGACAGGTATACCGTACGTATTTTTCATTCGGGAGCTGTCTTATGAGTGCCGCATTAGAAGTGACGTCGGCTGAGGGATGGCCAGGGGATGGCCTTTGTCCAACTAAGTAGTGGCTGTTGACAAGTTGTGTATTTCCATCAGATCGCTCCAATACATCCAGGAACAGAATATGGCCAGTGATCAGATAACATGTTCAATATCTAAAGTTCATTTCATTCAGTAGCAACTTACCGGGGTGCACAGATCGGTCCCCGGCTTCACGGATTCGTAGATTTGTCAGGGAGTATGAAATACTAAAACCCGATCTAAAGTAGCACAGTGACGAATCATAGTACGTCAGGTTATCGGCGGTAGCGTTGGCGAGGGAGTGCGGGGTATTCATGGAAGATTTGATATTTAACCGGGTGTGGCAGTAATCAATTGAGAATCATAGTGCGTAACATTTGGTTCAGGCAGGGTAAAATGTGTGGGTGTATGATTGGGCAGTACGTGCCGGACGTTGTCGTTATCAGCCCGTGCTAAGGCGGCAGGTGAGTGGATGGTTATTATTACGCATCGGATGCTTGATTCTGGACTGGGACGGACTTGAGGAATGTGGTCTAATAGATGAATCTGGATGAGATGGAAGATCTGGTCACAGTGCGATCATTTGTTCGAGCGCTTCGTGGGTCTCGGGTCTTTGAGCTTTTTATTCACGGGAGGGAAGGAATTCCATCCTGTTGTGACTTTTTCGCTTTTGGAAGTGAGATGGAGGATCCGGATTTGGAAGCTTGATGTGGACGTGTGTTTGTAACCTAAACAAGCGGTGGCTCGGGGTCAGCCGACGAACTTGGCAAAGGTTTGGAAATGAAAGTTTGAGATTCGTATCGCGATTTTAGTGGGCACGAGTGGACTCTGCAATGGACGGCGCAGATATAGAAGGGCTCTGGGGTGACGGAGTGGGAAGGGAGGACGAGGGAGGGATGACAAGCGTGAGTGGAGGATAGGATGGGGACATTATTGACGGCAGAGGGGGAAATGATTCTCGTGGTGATGGGAGAAGAGGGCACAGGGGCTGGGTGATGGCGTCACTGGGCCCACGGGATAATCGCTGATATGTTCTGTCTTTATACGCTTGGAAGGCATCTAAATAGACGGGAGGTGGATTAGAACTGAGGATGCTCCTCCGTCCCCTCCACCACAGCGCTGGATGGCTACAGGGATCTACATACGTCTAGAATACTCTACGGAGGAAGGAGGGGAAGGGAGGAGGGAAGAAAGCGGCGGGATTGACCGGAGGGAGGCAGAGATCTGGATCTAGATCTGGGCCGTAGCAGCGGTTGGCAGAGAACGGGGCAGATTGAGTTGTGCGTCAGAGTGAGGAGAGAGGCCGAGTTGTGTTCTCCTCCGGTCAGAAGATGCACTTGTCCTCTCCCAACATCCCGCACCCACTCCCGCCGTCCTCTGGGGCGGTGGGCTGAGCGTGCGATTGTGACGCGTGACAGTTGGGGGGGAGTGTGACTGGAGTTGAGTTGCGCACCTTACTAACAGCGTTACAGCGGTGGCCTGCGTAGTAGCTGAGAGCTTGCGACAATCGATCCACGCTGTGTCGATTTTTTGTTTCCCGATCCCCGCCCTCCTCTTCTCCCCTCCCCTCCGCCCCTCGTGCTTGCTCATCGCCCGGCCTCCCGCCGTTTTTTCATCTCCGGCCCCGGTCTTCCTCCCACTGTCCTCGTCCCTCCCCTCGCCCTCCTCCCCGCCCTTCCCGCTCCTCCGTCCGTAAGGTGTGTTCCCTTTCCGTTCCGCTTCTCCGTCCGCCCGGTCCTGTCCTCCGCTGCCCGTCCTCCTCCCGCCGCTCACTGGTGTCTCCCCAGTGTCCCGCTCGACGGCACCCACGCCCCAGCGCTGTCCCAGCAACACCTTTGACAGCGACGACATCCCCCACATACAACGCGCACGTACCCTCTCTAGGTCTGTCCTCCTCCCCTCTCTACTCCGGACACGTGTCTCCCCCCCCGCAGCGCGTGTCCCCCGTCCAGCCGTACTCATATTCTCCCACAGGGCCTACTCTCTTCGCTGATAGCAGCCTAGATCGCCCCGTTTAAGATACCACTTTATCTTCTCTGCTTTCTGTATGTATCTCTCTTCGCACTTGTCCTTTGCCTCACAGCTCAATTCCACTCAGGTTAACTTGCTTCCATGTTCGTCTCGTTTTCTCGTAGACCTGGGGGAACATCTGACGAGCCTGTAACAAGCAGCCCCAATCATTCTTCTTTCAAAACAATGAGCAATCAGAATCTATATGCCTCCCAGTCCTTTGCCTCTGGTTCAAATCCTAATCCCGCAGGTATCAACCCTGCCATGCTGGCAGCCGGCTTTCAAAACGGTCCCGTCGGCCCCCAACAACAGCAGCCCAAGTTTTCTCAAAATCCTTTTGGTGGCGCCGTGAATCCTGCCCAGCTAATGGGGGCAGGTGGTGGAGGCGGAGGAGGTCTTAACATGGCCATGAACCTCAACGCTATGAATCCCAACGCTATGAATCCCGGTGTGAATCCTACCCAGCTACTCCAACAGCAGCAACAGCAACAACACCACGGCATGATGAATGGCTCGATGGGTGGTATGGGTGGTGGGATGAACATGAACATGATGTCCATGAATCCCTCGATGAGTATGACTGGTATGTCTGGGATGGGTGCTGCTGGTGGGATCAACCCTGCTGCGTTATCCCAACCCGGAAATTCCGGGTTTAACCCTATGGCACAATCTCAGCAGCACTCTTCGCCACACCAGGGACAACAATCCCAGTTACAGCAGCAACAACAACACCAGCTTCAGCAACAATCGCCGTTGACACCTCAGCAACAATTCATGCTTTCCGCCCTCGGTATGACACGCGAACAGTTTGCTTCGCTAAGTCAACAAGAGCGACAACAGGCTTGGATGAATGTACTCGAATCGATGCAACCCTCTGGTACAAACTCGAATCCAAATTCAAATCCCACACTTGGCGGATCACACCAGCAACAACAACAGATGATGCCTCCTCCCGCCCCTCCACAGTCTCAAGGCGGGCCGATAAGCGTCCCAGGTCGACCACTAACTTCTCAAGGCCATGCTTCCGGTCAGCCTGGCCTCCAGCAGCGACCACCAACCGCTCAAGGTCAACATCGTCCCCCTACTGCTCAAGGCCAGCATCGACCACCGACTGCCCAAGGAATGCAAATACATAGACCGCCGACCGCTCAGGGTATGCAGAGGCCACCTACTGCTCAAGGCCATCGCGTCGTCTCTGGTCCCGGTCCCAATTCGACACCACACACGCCCAATCCCGCCGCTGCGAGTTTGGCGATGGGGATGGTGCAGATGCAGCCTCGCCCTCCGACTGCCCAGGACCAAAGGCAGGGGCCTGGTGGACAACAACCGAGACCTTCTACCGCGCAGGGAATGCCCAACCCACATGGTCCTCCTGGAACTCGGCCTCCCACCGCTCAATCTATTGCTGGGCAGCAGATCTCGAGACCAGGAACAGCGCTAAGTCATAGATCTCCTGTTAGTGCTGGTGGAAGTTCTAGTGCGCAAAGTCCAGGCGCGAGACCTCCAAGTCGTGCAGGGGAACAAGTAGGTTTTCTCGATTGATCTTGATGGATGTTCTTGTACTTAATTGAACTACAGCTGGCTTTCGGTATGAACGGATACCCTAAACCACATTCTCAACAGCAACAAATGCCTCAGCATTCGCAACCGAATCCCTACCCACCTACCCCTCAACAACCCCAGACTCCCTTCGCCCAAAAGCAACAGCAAATGCAGCAACAGGGGCTTCAAGGGCAGTTTGGTTTCGCCCAAATGAAGCCGCCTATCACGCCTCAGAATCAGGTTACTGCTGCGATGATGCAACAGCAGCAGAATCAAATGCACGGAAACATGACTGGCCAGCAGACCCCCCAGCAACAACAGCAAATGACGCAAGGTGGCTCACCATTCGGTGGAAACTTCCCTGGCGGCGGTCAACCAAACATGGGCATGCAAGGATCACCTCCACCCATGCAGATGCCTGGCTCCCCATACCGCGGTGCGAAAAGGAAAACAGACTCGCCACATATGGGTGGAGCTAATCTTGCCATGAATCCTATGGGCCCGCCTTCAATGATGCCTAATCGTATGTCCATGTCCGGTCCATCCGGGTCCGGAGATCTTAGTGCTGGTATTGGGATGAATGGGATTCCTGGCGTTCCGAATGCCGGACCTGCACATCAACAAGGCCAAGGCCCGAGTCAATCGCCTCATCCGCCGAATTCGAACGAGATGATGGGTCTAGGTGTCAATTTAACTGCGACGGTGGGTGGAGGAATCAGTTCTGGACAGGGTCATCCGCAGACGCCGGTGAGACAGGGAAGTATGATGGGTGGAGGTACCCCAGGTTTGGGCGCCGGACAAGGTGTAGGTATTGAAGGCGGCATTGGTATGGGCAATGCTTCGCCTATGGCACAGGTGCTTGCACAACAGCAGCAACAGCAACAGCGGGCGAGACAAGCGTCACTCCCACCTGGTGCTTCATCTATGCAAAAGGAACCCGGATCGATGGGCATGGGTATGGGTAGTATGAGAGCCAGTGTGCCACCTGCCATTCCTGGATCCAACGTCGCTGGGCCCATCGCTAGGACACCCAGTACCGTTGCTGGGACACCTGTCCCTGGGCCTTCTTCAGCGTCTAACGTGCCACAGTCCGCTGTCTCAGGTGGGAATGCTCTCCCAGCGCCTAATGCAACTGCTTCGTCCTCTACTGTGACTGGTCAACTTCTACCACTCCCGACAAACGCCCAGCTCAACCCAGCCACGACGCAAATTACACCTGTGCCTCTCATTGACAGCTTGAAGTTAATTCCGGACATTTCGGATGAGCAGATTTTGGATATCCAGGGCTGGATGAAAAGGGACAAGGAATACGAAGTTGTGATGAGGAAGATGAAGGAGAGGATGGCGAACGAGGCGAGGGGGATGTTTGGGGGTACTATGTGGTGGGAGAAGGGAGCGCCAGATGTGGATGTGAACAGATGGAAGAGGGGACGAGAGATGTTTGATGTGAGGTATCCGCTCAGACGAGGGAAAGAGAAGGAGGGGAGGGAGAGGAGGAAAAGGCAGAGAGAAGGACTGAGACTGTGCGTTCGTTTCCTTGTTTTATGTGTTGATATTGATTTGGCTGAGTGGTTTCGTTGACTTTTTGTTTTCGCGCGTAGGCCGAGAAAATTGGACGCGGAGGAGGCTGAGCGACCGGAACAATTGGTGCCTATACGGCTGGAGTTTGATGTTGAACATCATAAAATGAGAGAGACGTTTGTGTGGAACTTGAATGGTACGACCATTCTTAATGGTGCAACATGTATGTCAGAGATCGACTCACATACAACTCTGATCGTAGATCCCGTCGTGACTCCAGAAACGTTCGCACAGTCCATCATAGACGATTACAGCCTAGGACCAACCTATCATTCCGTCATCGTCAAGTCAATTCAAGAGCAATTGAGTGATTACAAAGCGCACTCGCTCAACTACGATCAGGACTCTGGCGAACTCGTGGTTGATCTGACCAGCGAGGTTCCAGTGCTCCAAGGTACGCTGGATGGTTCGCAGGAGAAATGGTGGGAGTCGTGGAGGAAGCGCATGAAGACTGAGTTTAGTGCAAGTGTTGGCGGTATGCGCACACGGAGGTCAAAAAAGAAGCGGAAGCTCAACGATGCAGCTACTCCCGTAGTTGCCGCTACTGGCCCTGTGGTGAAGGTAGAAGAAGAGGAGAAGAATGTCGTGACGTTGAATCTGTCGATGGATGAACAGGAGTTTGGGAGGCCCATGGCGATTGATGAGATTAAGCTAGATGAGGAGTTAATGCATGAGGAAATGAGGATTCTTATCAAGGTGCATTTTTATTTGAGTGCTAGGGTGAGTGTGATATTGACGTGTCTGGTGATTCTATAGTTGGATGTCATCGTGGGTGCTATGAAGCTAGAGGACCAGTTTGAGTGGGACCTCGAGAACGATGTGGTCACACCTGAAGAGTTTTCGGAAGTGTATACGCAGGATCTAGGTCTCGGCGGCGAGTTCAAGTAAGCTATAACTCGGTTCTTCAGATTTCGCCAATTAATGGAAAAACTATTAGAACGGCCATTGCCCACAGCATCCGAGAACAGATTCAGATGTACCAAAAGTCACTGTTCCTTGTTGGCCACCCCTCCGATGGTACACCGATTCAAGACGAGGAACTTCGGCAGGCCTTTCTACCAAGCCTCGCGGCTGGTGCACGTCCTATGGATCAAGTACAAGCTTATACGCCACTCCTCAATTCAGTCAGCGATAGTGACATCGAGCGCAGCGAAAAGGAACGCGAGAAGGAAATGACCAAGAGGAGGAAGCGGAACCAACGTGGTCGTCGCGGTATCGTTATCCCTGATCGTGAGCCCATCAGAACGTACAGAACACCAGCCGTTGGGTTCCCTGAACTCGATCCTGCGACATTGGCGCTCGCAGCTGCGGCCAATGCTTCTGGCTCGCGTAGGGCTGCTGCTGCTGCCGCTTCGTTGACTATTGCGAACATGGTTGCCTCTGAAAATGGTACCGCTTTCATACCTGCTCCCACACCCCTGCCCTCCGTACCAGCGCAACAGCCGGCAAAGGAGAAGAAACCGAAAGGGTTGTTCAAGGCACCTTCCGTCCCTAGTTCTGTGCTTCGTCCCAGAGCACAAGTTGCTGCGCCAACGCTGTCAACGGCGGCCGATGTGAGCAAGCTACCAGCACCCCTTGAAAATGACCCACCTCCTGCGGTCCCACCGCCGCCACCTCCGCCTGAGCCGAAGATGAAGTTTGTGCCGAAGAAGTCAGCGAAAGAGCTGGAGAGGGAGGCGAAGGAAAAAGAATTTGTGGATGGCCAACACTCGAACTATATTGAGGGTATTTGGCATTGTTCAAATTGCGGTTGCCCGGGGGACATCGCCGTGGGTAGGAGAAAAGGACCTTTGGGGGACAAATCGCAATGTGGTACATGCGGTGGGTCGCTGTCGTAAGTCGCTTGTTGTGGCTGATGCTGATTGATTGCTATGTAGGCAAATACTGGCACAGACATCGTCGACCTCGGCCAGTGGAGTATAACCCCGACCCAGAATACCATATGCGCAAGGACAATGATTCAAGGAACACGAGTAAGAAGAAAACTGCCGCATCGAGGGCCGCCGCGACTTCGACTCCTCTGGACGTATCCGAACCACCCACCCCAGCAAAGAACGGCGACGTTGACGCCCGGCGCTCGCCTTCCCCAATGAAAGATGAGGACGATAGAGCAATCTCCCCCGTCTCCACCGCTTCGAGCGCGTCCGAGCCTCCCCTAGCACAAAAGGTCAAGCTTAACGGAGCTTCACACACTAAATCCGGAACCCCGCGAGTTTCTGCCGGCGCGAAGGAGACTAAGAATTCAGGGAAGCCCATCACACCCAGGGAGAAGGCGGACACACCTCTGGTAAAGGAGGAGAAGAAACCTGTCACGCCAAAGGTCAAAACCGAAAACGGGCATGAAGCTTCGCCGGGTGCCAGTGTACATGCTCCCAGCTCGACTTCGGACACAATGCCAATGACTAACGTGGTACGTGGCCGGTTTTCGTAAGGTACCTATGAAGTGGCTGATGTGCCGCTTTGCTCAAGGTTCCCCAGCAAGTTCCATCATGGTTGACAGTTGCGTTGCAAAGCATGAGAAGCAGATATCCCGACGATAGATTTGAGGCGATTCTGAGGAGGACGACTGGGAACCCGCCTGACTGGCGTATTAGATGTCTTGATTGCCCTGGAAAAGTGAGCGTTCGTTTGCGCTTCGTCAGAAAGGAGTTCTGATCCTGAATCTGTAGCTGTATACACCTGGACCTGGGGAGTCGCTGTCCAATTACGAAGTGCACCTACGAAACAGGCAACATCGCCAACGGGTGAACGAACGTCTGAACGTGACTTCGCCACAGAGAACCTCATAACTGTCGATATTAAAAATTTTCTCTCTTCATGGACTAGGGTTTCCTTGTCTTGTTTCTCCTTACACTCGTTTTCCTTCGCAGTTAATTTTCATTACCCCTGTTTCTTTCTGAGTTTACTGAGTTGACTCCCCACCTACGATGCTGTTTGTCTTATATTGTTTTAAAGCTCTCTGTATTGTTATACGGTCTTGATCTGTAATTAAAGCTACCTGGAATATCTTCTCACTATCATCTACATCATGTCGAGTGAAATGAGTCATGTTCGGCTATGCGGATTTAAGGGAGTGGCATGAACATGTTCCAGGTGGAGCTAATATCGACTGTATTACCAACACGGAAGACAGATAATTAAAGCTTCTAGTCTTAAGTCTTCTAGTCTGTCACAACTGGTGCCCAGCTAGCTCTAACCTCAATATAAAAACTCGCTCCTCGCAATGTGTGGGGGATTTACTAGACAACCTCAATGATTCGCACGCGACCACCCATCTTCTTTCTCGTATTCATCTTGATTTTATGTGGACTGATAGCGAAAACGTGGGCGGAGTGTGGTCTGCTGTGCCCGGATGAGATGCCCGTCCCTCCAAGTGACGCGACCACAGAGGATAATGGAGGCGAACGGTATATTTTGGTGCCAAGTGATCCAGACCAGGACAATATTTTGCGATGCGTGTGAGTAGTCCTTTGTTCGTTCATGCGTTGCTGAAGTACCGAGCGACTCGTTGTCAGGTATAAAAAGCAGAACAAGAATACCCCCAATGACTCGAATGTTAGCTCTGGGACATTGGGGTGTCTCTACTCCATGGTCGACGTAAGTTGCTTTCTGATTGGTATTTGTGGGTGACGCTGCTCAAAGGCACATACAAGGGGACATTCAGGGGGAGGGAGATTAATGGTGTAGGCGTGTCGGAGACAGGTGATTGCAAGATGAAATTGGACTGTGAGGCAGTTGATCAAGACTGAGTGTTGAATACCGAGTGCTGAGCATGGAGACGGTGCAGAGAAGGTGATGATGTGTTCCTTGGCCCCAGCGACTTTCAAGTGGGAGGGGTGTTCTATGATGCGACCCACTGTATTGACACAGTTCTGGTGCCCCCAATGTTACGACCTGAGTTAGTAGACACGAGGCCGGCTTTCAAGGCCTTTGAGACCGGAAGAGGGTGCTATAGAGACGGTCATGCTGATCACGACACGGAATAAAAGAACAAACAGAAAACGGAAGTCGCCTTGATCAACTTCATATGGCGGTCGTGGCAGCTCCTGACCACACGGTTCTTTCACCTGGGGGATCAACCAAGCCTTCGACCCCCTTCTAGATGCCACCGACTCCAATCAAAGACGTCCTCCTCGTTGGGTTTGGCGCCGTAGGCGCTCTCTGTACGTCAGGTCAATTCACTAGGCAGTGAATCTATTAACCTGCCCCCTATACTTAGATACATACATTCTAAAGAGGAGTGGGTTGGTGCGTGTTACAGCCGTCGCTCGCAGCAACTACTATGCTGTGGATTGTCGGTAACTTCCTCCTTGCGTAGTTGGCAGCCCCTTACTGGACGTATGATTAGCCGAAGGCATGACCTTCCATAGCCAAAAGTATGGGGAGATCAGAGGTTGGAGACCAGACCGTCGTATGTGTCCCAGTGAAACGCGAAGGGAGGCATCCTAGAATTGATATCTCCCCCTCGAACTCCAGTCGCTAGGTCCCTGGCCGATGCTGCAGACCAGCCGTACTCGTACGTTTTCGTCACCACAAAGGCTATTCCAGAGGTGACAAAAACGGCCGATATGCTCAAACCCCTTCTGTCGGCTCCTTACGCGGATCGCTACCCTCAACCCACCTACGTCCTAGTGCAGAACGGGCTGAACATAGAAAAGGATCTCTATGAAGCACTTGTTGAGCTGGGCAAAGGCTCCCCCAGTATTGTTGGCACGGCTCTCTACATCGGGACAAACCTACTAGCTCCAAATATTGTAGAACATAACCATTTTGTGAGTTGATACCCTCAAAGAGATTGTGATCCTTGTTCTGTGAGCCTTACAACCGTGCAGGACCGACTTTCCCTCGGCGTTTATCGCCATAAAGATCATAATACGATGACGAATTCTGCGCAAGAAGCTGCATTGCTTGAAGATCTTGGCCATATTTTACGGACGGGTGGCACTACAGTCACAATCGTTGCAGAGATACAACGGATTAAGTTCCAGAAGAACTTCTGGAACATAGCACTGTCTTCCGTATCTACTCTGACTGGGTGAGTGAATTTTGGAAGATCATACGTTCTTTGCACTTGACTTTGGGACGTCTTCCTTGTAGCTACCGCCTACCGGCACTTTGGCGGCCACCCCCGTCTGATCCATCCATTTCATACGAGCCATATGTTTCACCTGTAACTGCGCAGCTGATTAAGGATTATACACTCCCTTCACTGGAGGCGACGTTAGATGAACTGGTTGTGCTAGGTCAGTGGCGTCACATCGGGTATCGAATTTTGTTCACTGTGTATCGGTGTGAAACAGGTCGTGCAATGGGTTTCCCTGATTCGAAGGATGGTTTACCATCATCCTATCCCAAGGACTTCCTTGCATCAACAGAAACCTTACACGCGGACCCTTCAAATACCCACTCGCCAAGCATGCTTCTGGATGCTCAGAGAGACCAACCAATTGAAGTGGAAGTTATATTTGGCGAGGTGGTGCGTCTAGCGCGGGAGTTCAACGTGGCTGTCCCAGTGAGTTAAGTGTCTGATCTGACCCTCGAGTAAGCCTCATCCCCCTCTCTAGCGCATTGAAACGCTCTATGGTCAGCTCTTAGTTATTCAGAATCAGATTTTCAGGAAAAATCAGGGCAGCCATTACAATCTCTAGGCATGGGTTTGGCTAGACCCGTTTGTATATAGAATCGGCCATATGGTGGCATTGCCCTGGGCACAAGATATTTGTTGTTGTTTGCATCCCTGGCATATATATGCCCACCCGACCATTGTATTGGCATCTCCCTCAGCGTTTTGACCAACCTACTGCAGAAGCTTGGGTTGCCCAACACACTTGTGGAGTCCATAGCACCAACTTAACAGTTCTCAAATTTCAACACCTCTTATACTCTCTCGCTTGACAGTTCCTGTTGTGGACAAACAATGTCATATCAGGGAGCTCGTGGCCGGGGGCGTGGGTTCCCTGGGCGAGGCCGGGGTGGTAACAGTCCCGCCTCGTCAGACTCTGGTACTAGGGGTCGGGGGCGAGGGGGATTTGGTGGTGGTAGTCGTGGTGCCCCACCTGGGTACTTGCCATGTCTTCGCTGGATTCATCACATTCTAACGATTATCTTGCCAGTATTTACGCCCCACCTGCCCGCACAATCCAGATTGACGGAAGGCTACGTGACAAATCTCAGGACGAGCTAATTGCTCGCTTCAAAAGCGTGAAGATCAACGAAACAGATTTTCCTTTGCGCTCCGACTATGGCAAAACAGGGAGGGATGTCGTTCTAAGGACCAATCATTTCGCCATGTCTATCCCCAAAGGCCCTTTCTATGAATATGAAGTCGTGATCTCGCCCGCTGTCTCCATTAAACGTGTCAGACGGCGGATCTTCGAGCTTGCGGAAGACACCTCGGTCTGGAAGGCAACTTTAGCAGGATCTGTCGCCCATGATCATTCAGCGAAGCTTGTTGCATGTCAACCACTCCCCGAGCCTCTGACAATTCGCGTCCCCTTCTACGATGAGGATGAAGATCCACCTACAGACGGTGCCCCAGCGAGTAAAGAATACACACTCATCATCCAGTTCGCTCGGACGCTCGAGACCGAGAGTTTGAAAAGGTAGGCGGGGCGTCAGATTGTTCGGCCTGTACTTACGGTCTCTTAGGGTTATTGTAGGAGATCCTCAATACCGTACCTATGACATCATACCTATCATTTCAGCCCTTAATCTCATTCTGGCTGCCCATCCCACTCGATCTGGGGGTGGGGGGGTTATGGTTGGGCGCAACAAGTTCTTCATGCCAAACAGTGGTCCCTCCATGCCCCTTGGAGGGGGGCTGGAGGCCGTCCGAGGGTTCTACTCTTCCGTTCGGACTGCCCACAATCAGCTCATGGTCAATGTCAATGGTAAGGCCTCTTGATATCGTACGAGGATAAATCACTTATTCCCATAGTCTGCACAACGGCGTTTTACAAGCCCGGAAATTTAGCTGATGCCATGCGCGAGTTCATGAGGATGAGCCCTCGCCCCACGCCCTTTGTCAAAGGGCTTCGGGTCAAAGCAACTCATCTCGGATACCGCAAAACGATCAAGAAGGCTACCGAGTACACTGCCAACACTTATATCTTCGATTCTGGGGAATTCGGCGAAGTTTCCGTTGCAGGTTATTTCCTCAAGAGTATGTCCTTCACACCTGACGAGTGGAATAGATTCTGATATTACCCATCAGAGTACCAGATCCGGCTGAGACATGCGGACCTTCCACTTGTCGACGTTGGAGGCCAGAAAACCAATTTCCTTCCCCCAGAACTTTGTGAAATATTGCCCAACCAGCCATACCGTGGGAAGCTTCTCGATGAGCACACAGCTGCTATGATTACTTACTCAGCGAAGCCTCCCAATGTCAATGCTCAAGCCATTGAATCTCAGGGTTTGCAGGAGCTCGGGTTCATTCAGAACACTTCTACTCTTAGTGCTTTTGGTGTTGGGATTGCAAGGGAGATGGCTACTGTCCCTGGCCGTGTCCTCCCCCCTCCAAGAGTCAAATATCGCCAAGACGCTGACGGTGGAGATTTCAAAGCTGATAGGGCAAGCTGGAATTTGAGGGCAGTCAAATTCGCGAAGGGCGCAGTATTAGAGAACTGGGCCGTCCTCCTTATTCGTGATGGTGGTTTTGAGGAGTTTAAGGGACCCAATGATCCCGAGTTGCGCGATGTTGTGAAAGGCTTCGCTGATGCGTGTGGTAGGAGTGGGATGACTGTCAAGGCCATGCCGGCCATTGCAGAAGTCCAGCTTCCTCCTCATGACAGGAGTGACCCCACTAGGGGAAGTTCCATCACCGCCATTCGTGGAGCGTTGGGTAAGGGCTTCAAGCAGAAGCCAAAAATCATCTTGGTCATACTGTCCAGTCATGACAAGTCCATCTATTCAGGACTGAAACGCCTTTGTGATGTTACTCTTGATGTCGGTGAGTTGTTTGCTAGGATCTCTTTCCTGATCTTTTCCTCATGTTTTCGCGTTACAGTAACTGTTTGTGCTCAGGCAGGTAGGATTCGAGGAGGTGAGGATTTTGAATTTATGAGTTAATCAACGCTGATTTTGTTACAGGAGGTCCGCAGTACTATGCAAATGTTGCGTTGAAATTCAATACAAAGCTGGGTGGTGTCAAGTGAGTTGGTCTCTACATCTATTCTTTAAGTTAATTATTGCCTTCCAGCCATACTCTCGACAAGAGTAGCTTGACTTGGCTTAAAGAGAAACCCACAATGCTTGTCGGTATTGATGTTACCCATCCTGGTGTGGCGGCGATAAAGGGCACCCCTTCCATTGCTGCTGTGGTCGGCAGCATCGATGCGGATTATGGCCAGTTCCCCGCTAGCTTACGAATGCAGGAGTCAAGGAAGGAGGTATGCAAAGTATTTTCAACGTGCTTGAGGTTTCTAAGACTTGGTAGATGGTGTCCGCCCTCGAGTCCATGATGATTGAGAGACTGAAGACCTTCCACAAGAGGAACAATAGGTACCCTGATCGTATCCTCGTATACCGTGATGGAGTTTCGGAAGTGAGTCTACTCGGTGCTCCTTAGTACCTTTCTTGATCCTCGATTTCAGGGGCAATTTGCGATCGTCATTGAGCAGGAATTACCGGCCATTACCGCTGCGTTCCGAAAGATCAATCCCAATTACCGTCCGAAACTGACCATCGTCATCTGCGTATGGTCATTCTTGCTATACCGCGTTACAAACAACGCTCACTCATCCTCAGGGTAAACGCCATCATACTCGCTTCTTCCCTACCGACCAGAGGGATGCTGATAGTAAGGCTAATCCCCTACCTGGAACTGTCGTCGATCGGGGGATTACATCAATCTGCCATTTCGACTTCTATCTGCAAGGTAGGTATACTTATGAACGTTGAATCGAACCGTTGGCTGACAACGGAATGTCACAGCTCACGGAAGCCTCCAAGGATCAAGCAGGCCTACTCATTATTTTGTCATCCACGACGAGATCGGGTTTACGCAAGACAAGCTGCAAACCCTCACCAATAGCATCAGCTACATGTTCGCTCGTGCTACCAAGGCAGTCGGCCTTGTTTCTCCGGCGTATTATGCTGACCTTGCATGTGAGCGTGGGCGGTGCTACCTACACGAAATGTTGCAGGGTTATCGCAGTGACAACACGACCAACACTAGTATCGAGGAAGAACAGGTTCGAAAAGAAGCTACTAATTACTGGAAAAATGGTCCAACGGGGGATAATATCAAGAACATTATGTTCTATCTATGATTGCCTCATGTTACCTGTACTTATATATATGCCTCCATCTTTGTTTCTGTAGTTCTGCGTGTACGATAGCTGATTAAACTGCGCATAGCATGTGATAAGAAGATGGACGAAGAAAAGCGACTCAGGGCTAAATTAAGTTCGTCTGCGACTGCGATGACAACTGTCGTTCTCCGGTTCTTCCAATCTCGAGTGCTTCAAGCTGGCTTCCAGGGACCATTGCTCTCCAGCTACAGAGGTGCGCTTTCCCCGACTCCGCTGCTCTCGCATAGCCCTGGGTTCTCGGGGAGGCTCGCGGCACCGAGTGACAGAATTTTGACATCCAGGCAATGTAAATGGCCTCTTCTCGTTACGGATGACTTTGGGTTCGGGGGTCGAGCGCGGTTCATGGACAACGGAGATAGGAAGTTGGTTGTTCACACTACAGATGCAGGTATGATCGGACCTGAGTGCACCATTATGTCACTCTCACCGATAACCCTCATACCTTCTTCCTTGGCAAGTGCATGGGGATTCGAGTATCATTATGCAGTACGATCTTGATACGCCTTTCGAGAGTGTCGAGCCTACAGCCTGGGTTCCCTGGGTTCGTTCAATCGGGACGATCTGGAGGTTGACCAGCGTGGGTATGAGGGCTTCAACAGGAGACGCTTCGTTACAGGAGGCAGTGTCTTCTTTTGATGGGTCCTCGTCATAGCCAAAGTCGTCGAGATCAATCGTGAGTCGATGGTTTGCGGCAATCTTGGTATTGAACGGGGCCTTCTTGGGTTTTTGATCTTTAAGAACCATGGCCGCGAAACGTGCCTCGAGTTCCTCTTCCTTGGATAAAGGGTCAATGTCTTGGCTATCTTGAATGACCTGAAGAGCTGCGGCGTGGAAAGCTAGGGTATCGCTAGCACCGTGAGGGAGACAGGGCTTGAAGCTTTGTGAGAATCAATACCAATGAAGGTATGGCTGTATCGAGCGCTTGACGAACCTTGGGCCCTCCGTAATGATATCGTGAGCACGAGTGACGAGGGGTGTGAACCACTTAATTCCCCACTTCATGGCGGCCCTGGCGTCTTGGAAGTGATACCAACCAATCATCGCGTAGACTGCTTGTGTGAGTTTACTCCGGAGTATTGCTTCGTGATGCTTTGTCTCCAATGTTGTGGACCTAGGGCATGTGATTCGCCAGTCGAAGAGTGATAATTCGGGGTCATCGACATCGAAGAACGATCCGAGCTTGAGGAGGGAACCAAGACAGCCGAGTGTCCAGGTGTTGATAACAAGAACCGTGATGCTCTGAGGATGGACAAGGTAATCAGTACTGTATATGGGTGAGGGATAAATTGTCGTACAGATATAAGGTGTGCCCCTTTGAGTAGGGCCTTGCGATTCTCGGGATTGAGAGACATGAAGATCTGGCATACCCAAAACTTGACAAGGTGAGTGGCGATCTCGACCATGTCAAGGTCATTCCCAATATCACCGTTTGTCCCAAAAGCAAATTTGGTACTCTGAGGGAGAGTAGATAGGGCAGGTTCGGCCATGGTTATGAGGGCATTTGTCCTGAAGTCAAGATAGTCGTAGAGCTTCTCTTGATGTTCCAGGTTATCCAGGAGATCGTGTGAGACATAAACTCCCCGCTCAGGTGCGGCCATGGGTCTTTCAAGGTAATCCTCCGTGGCCTTGGCGACCAATGGCTTGAGCATGGTTTCAAACCAGTCCTTTGTGACGTCCCAACCGTGGTCTTCATATACGGCACCAACGTAAGCCTCGAATCGGCGAGAACTTTCGGGGGCGAGGTACAATATCGAGGGCTCCAATCAGCGACGTGTCTAAGGTTAACATCATCTAGGAGAGCATGTCTGTGAAGTTGTAGCTGATATGCAAGCCGTCCGAGGGTATCATTATTAGGGACCGCTCTGTCGACTACCTGTGGGGGCCCAGATATACGTGACCTCTGCAAGGTACCGGCTAAAGCCACTCACCACTTGCTGGTCTGGACAAAAGTTGTCCTTCGCTGCCACAAGAGCACAAGTGAGGTTGACGATGTGGTCCCAAGAAATTCCATCAAGTCATTGTTGGCCTCCGTTCCAAGTTTAGCGTTGCGATCTTGTTCAAGACGCGTCTCGCAGGGTTGCGGCAAAGAACGACGTGCATGTGTCTAATTTTCGGGGTCATTCAGGTGTGAAGATAGTTCAGAGAAATTGCGCAAATGGTTCGACAGACGTGCCATGAAGATGGTCGGGACAGGAGAAAAAAACTCCTATTACTTCATGGCCCCCGACCCTGATATGATTTCGCATATATATTGCCAGTAGAGCGTCTCTCCGCCCGATCCCTTTACCCCTGCCACGGGCTGCTACAAGGTGAGAGAATCCACAAAATAGGGGCAGTAGGATGCTTTCACGAAATAGATCCAGCTGTTGTTCTGTGAGGCACCTGCTTCTCATACTGCACTATAGTGTCTAAACCATAAGCTGTTGAAGGGGCTCGAAAAGATAGATAATCACGGATTAAACGAGCAGGGTGCTGCAGCAATCTACAAGAGCTGGAAAGGTAATTTGAAACGTAGCTGTTGACCACGACACAGTTTCAACACACGCATCTCCTCCAATTGATTTCGTGGGCACTAAGTGATCTATACATCTAGGCGATATCATAGAAGTTCATATTTCGACGTGGTGGTTACAACAGATTCTGTACTTTGTTTAATCAGGCTGTGGCTTTCACACCTTCCTTCAACGCCTGCCAAGATGCGCGGCTCTGCAGCTCGCCGAGCCATCTCTCCACGTTAGGCCTTCCTTCAGTCAGCTTGAAACCTGCGAGGGGGAGCATGCTACCGTATGGAAGATGGAAAAGATCGGCAAGTGTGACTTCCTGTTAAGTATTTTGATCACCGTATCCATGCCCTGATCTACAGGAGGAAGCACTTACGTCACCACCAAGGTATTTCTGCTTCGATAATATCTCTTCGTAGATATCGACCTTTGCGGTGAGGCGGGTGGTTAATTCATCAACCTTCGCTTGTTCAGCTTTTCCACCGTAACGTCTGGGTGATATCAGTGATCCCAGCTTCATATCCATCTGTGTATGACTTACGACTTGATGAGGACTTCGAATACAAGAGGCGCAGCAAAGGCATCAAAGTTGGAAAGCTCGTTGGAAGCCGCTTGCTCGAACAAGGCACGTTTGTGAAGTTCGGCAGGAATAAGTTTTGTTCCTTGATTGGGGTACTTCTCCTCGAGGTAGCGAGCGATGGCACGGCTCTCATACAAAATGAAACCATCATCGTCCTATTCAGGACCAACCGTCAAGATCTTGAAATCATTGTGAAAGGCTTCAGGTGCTCACGATGTAGGGCACCTGTCCGAAAGGTTGCTTGGCCCTATATCCGGGAGTCTTGTGTTCGCCCTCCGCAAAATTGACGTTAACAAACTTGAAAGGGATATTCTTCTCGTGGAGGATGGTCGCGACGCGTTTGGTGCAGGTAGAAGTAACAAACCCGTAGAGTGTGAGGACCATGATGATCAAGAGAAAAGATCGGCAGTGGAATTGTAAATGACCCGTGTGGTTTGTAGGACGTCGCTGATGATCATCGATCATCTATGGCTTTTATAGAATTTCTGCTTTGGCTCCTGGGAGAATGGACTTGTAAGCAAGTAGGCGTATGATTAGTGCTGACAGGCTGGTATCACGTCACCTAGTATCAAGCCGTCGCCACATTCTATGATCAAGTCATATCTGGTGCGTCTTTTGGAGTCCCTTGGTAATACTATTATACCCGAATACCAAACTAGTGGCTGACACAGCTCCTTCAGTTTTCAGGTCCGGTCATTTTCGAGCCGTCAGACGTCGATGAGCTGAATAGTGTGGAGGTCAAAAGGATAAGCCTATCCCCAACATCTTCGACTACGCACCCCACAAAGTCACCGAAAATTATGTCGCAAAACAGCCCCCGCAGTTTGAACGTTGACAAGTTCCCATAGACTACTTCGAAGTCAACGCATGGGTTCTAATCTCTGGTGGGCCATCCATTACTGTTCTGGACACGTCGCGTTTATAAGGTCAAAGAGTCCGGGTTCTGTATGGTGAAGGCTCAACCAGACGAAGTGCTGCTAGGAAATGAGTGGTGCCTGGACAAATCTTCCACTCCACAATGCAGTCTGTGCCGATTCCCTAATGGATCTTCGTCGTTCTGCTCTCTAAATGCGGAACTGTCACATTGGAGAGTGCGCCCGTGAGAAGGTGGACCAAGGTGGAGAGATGTATCGAAACGGAAAAGATTGGGAACGTATACGAGTTTCCGAGAAATAAATTGGTTGTATCCCTTTGTTCAAAGAGACGAAATGAAAGGGACGGGGCGAAGTCCTATTGAAGAGCGAGCGATCCTTAGGGATATGTTGTCGATGGAAATAAACTGAGCAGGAATTTCCTCGAGCTCTGCATTGCATCCGGAATATGTAATGAAGGAGTGAACTCAACAAGGTGTCTAAGGGGTAATCTAGTGTTCTGCACCTCCAGATGCTATATGTCCAGCCTTGCTCTTTTGCCAGTGGTCGAAACTCTTGGCCCAGGAATAGACACCATAACCTAGAATGGACAGTCAGTCAGTCAGTCAGTCAGTCAGTCAGTCAGTCAGTCGATTACCGGTGCTAATGGAGGACGCACCGATACCGAAGGGAATAACCCAGAAGACGAGTTCACCAGCGAGGCGACGGTACCCGTTGAAGAGGTAATTGCGGAACATTTGGGGAGCAGACTTGGTCTGCCAGGGCGAGATGGCTGGTTGCGAGCGGGGTATTAGCACGCGGAAAGGCCAAGTGAGGACCCGAACGCACTATATGTAACGATACCCTTCTGCCTCACACCGGACTTGTCACCCCACCACAGGTTCTAATTATCTGAGTAAATTATCAATTCTGTTGTCGCGAAATGCAGAGCCTTACATAGACCTTCGCTGTGGGGGACAGTTTGTGTCAGACTCGGCCTTTGGGTTTGGGGGAGGATAACTCACGTCCGGGCATGTCGCTTGCGCGTGCAAGTGTGGGCCTCATGATAATATGTAGGAGAGGTGGTTTTCGGTGCTGAGCACAACCACTCCGTTCCCGTCCGCGTGAGGGACAAACAGCGCCAAACAACACGGGTCATTCATCGAAGTGCTGGACACGACACGTTAGCTGCACACATAATTCACTCTCGTCGTCGTTAGTCCATCGTTTCGGCTTCACCGAACACATACTGATGAATCACGTCCCCACAGTGTATTATACACCATGATGTCGCACCAGACCCTGTATTCCCTTGCAAACACACTCGGCATCCTTGCTATGTTCGCAGTGGTCGGTTATCACATCGTGGCTGTCAACGCACGGCATTTGGAGAACAGTAACCACAAGACTCAGTAATTGTAAGTACGATGAACGTCTTCATAACCTCTTTTTTCTGATACTTCTGGAAGTCATTAGAATTTCTTCCTACACACTCCTGCCCGAATCCCCGCTTGTCAGCTTAATTTATTTCATCTTCATGGTTCTGGGCTGGCGTGAGGGTCAAATACACAGCACCCCTACTGAACTCAAGGTGAAGAGATCTGCAGTTGAGTCTTTTGTCGTCGGAATCGCAGTCGTGCATTCAGGGTTTGTCCCGCTTCGCAAGTTCGGTTGTAGGTTCCGTTAGTGTTTGAACTTGGACACTCAGTACTCAATATTCAATATTGATGCGCAATGCCAACACCTGGTGACTCCCCGAGTTCTGAAAAACCTGGGAGCAGATTGAATCTCTACCGTCATCTGATTATTCTTCTCTACTTCCAAAGCCTTCGGCCTTGACCTGTGACATATGCTAAGGTGGACCGATTGATTCATGAATGTCGCCCCACGTTAGGCCGAGCCGGCATAAGCAGGACAACTAAAACGTGCATCATAAACAGAAGGACAGCTGGGCACGTTGCTTACTCTCTGCGAATTTCTGTCGTAGAACGGCCGTTTGTCCAGTTTCCAGGAATATTCGTTTCTAGTCTTTCGCTGACCATTGTACTTGATCCATTTCATAGATTGCCCAGTCACTGTGCTAAGCTTCGATAACCGCTGCTGACCCTGGTGGCTATCAAATGCACTAACCATAATAATACCCCGAACAATAGCTGCCTCATGGCAGTCGCCTGTTCATCCCGTTCGCGACCCGTGCAAGATCATCACAGCACAATGCATGTCAGAATGCACCTCAATCATTAACATTACATGTACGTGACACATGGCTCATTCATATCTGCCTAACCTAGCGCTTAACCCTTTATTATTCTCTTCTCTATACAACCTCTCCAGTTGACTGCTGGCCAGTTATTAACTTCGCCTCACCGACGACAGGACTCGTACCTCTGCCACTGCCACTGCTGCTGCTGCTGAAGCATCGATTACATCCCTCATGAATACAAGGGCAAATGCGGAGAGCTCGTCCTCTGGTAGACTTCGAACCCTGCGTCCGGTCTACCACCAACAAAACCCGCGTCGGATCCCGTCAATGCAGTGGATGTTCAGAAGTAACATCCCCCGCCACCGCCGTTCACTCCTAGGCCCAGATCTTCAAAGGCGCAATTTCTTCGGCATGGGCGAAGTTCTGAGCGTCCTTGCCAACGTGAGGCATTTATCCTTACTCCTCGGCTCCAATTCGCTGACACATTATGATTATTGCACGGTTACCTAGCCTGCGGAGACAGTTCGCTCCTTAACCGAGTCGAAACGACTTCTCGCTGAAGCCCGTCAAGAGATCGAGGTACAGCGAGGGCGCGTACAACTACGCCCCAGACACACGTTTTCTCGTCTCCCCGGCTTTTTCCCCAGGAAGGCCGAGATGCAAAATATCGAGCGTGCTCTGGTTGGCGAACCTTCCTTCACGGTTCTTTTCGGTGGGAGCTCCGTAGGAAAGGTATGTCTTATCACTGTCAAGTATGCCCACTTACGAGAACAAAACTGATCGTGAGCGGCTACCAAACTCCGGTTTGGGGTCCTGATAATCTTGCAGACTGCGCTCTTGCGAGAAGTTCTCTCTCAGCCGCAGTACCATGTTCTTCACTTCGATCTGAGGATTGCTGGATTTGCGGACTTGTCGAGTTTGTACACGAGCCTGAGTACGCAGATGGAGCAGTACTTTGAGGAGATCGCTCACAAGATGGAAGGCTACGAGGAGTTTGAAAAGGCGGCCTGGACATTCAAGGTGAGTTGCCAGCAATTTAACTACGACAATCCTGGAGGTGACACGAACACTATATGTGACAGCATGATCGTATCGACGTGCAAAACCGGCAAGCCGATTCCAATGATCCCCGGGGTCGAATCCGAACGAGTGATGTTGCTCGACTTATGGAGCTTTTCCAGGTGAAGCTTCTATGAAAATTTCTCGAAATCTCACGGACAAACCCTTTTCCAGAGTTCGCTTCTGAAGTATTGGGAATTCGACCCACCTGAGGAACAAGACCATCCTGGTAGCCGTCGCCAGAATTCCGACGTTACCTCCGAAGCCACACACGTGGACCCTCAACATGCTCAAAACGGATCGAAACCAAGAAAGCCCTGGTTTGGAAAATGGAAGGGAAAAGGAAGGGGAAAAGATAGGAGCAAACCCGTAGAAGAACCGAAGCCCAGAGAGGGGCATGTGAAGAAAATGCCAGTGTGTATTAGTTTCGTTACCATCCCCACACCATATGGCTGACATTCGCTCAGGTCATTTTCTTCGACGAGGCGCATAAACTGTAAGATCAACATGTCTCGACTCCATTATCTTAATCTAACTGGTTTTCGTAGGCCAGCCCTCATCCAGTCAACCGATACTATGAAATGCTTGCTGGATTCCATGCTTGTTCTCGCAAAACAAGATAAACTATGTCATGTTATCCATGCGACGAGTGATCCATTTTACCAAACATGGTTGAGGCAGCTCAATGTCATGCAACATTGTAAAGTGAGTTTGGCATGCATGACGTTCCAAGAAGTTTGACTGACAGATCCTGCCCATAGATCCTTACTATTGGCGATTGCACCAAAGCCGAAACGCGAACGTTTTTCCGTGACCATCTCATTCCCCGTGTCCCAGAACGTCTACGTGGCCGGCTTGAGTTCGAAGGCCTCTATGAAGCTTTCGGTGGTAAACTCGCCCACTGGCAGGACTTCATCACAGATTTCAGTAAGTTTAACCCCATCTCCGTCTCATGATCATGATTTACAATTGAACGAACAGTCAACTCCAGCGGCCAAATGGACGTTCGCTCCAGCTCACACTTTCTCCAAGCCCATGCACTCCTGAACCTCCACATCATCCACTCCTCACAAGCAGCAACTGGAGCTCCACCAGATGACGCAAAGTCTGATAGTGGTCAGGGCCATAGCCGAGGCCCAAGCGCCGATAGAGGCGAGCGAGGTACAGCACCAAGCATCTCAGCCCATACCGGTGCCAGCGTTCGCGAATCTCTCCACCCCAACCTAGGCCCGGCAGGTTTCAGAACCTACTCCCCAATTACTAACCTGCAGGGACCAGACCCGTACATGGACGTCCTGGCCAATAATGAACGCTCGGTCGCAATGGTTGCTGGATATTATTCTGCCGACTTTACCGCAATGCAGTTGTTGAAAGTTATGAGTCGGCTGACGAAGCCTGATACACCGTATCTCCCTTATTTCATGCTTTGTCGTGAAATTGGTGTGCGAGCTGTAGATGGGATGGTCAAAGGAAGGGTGTTGGATTTACGCTGGACAGAACCTGTGAGCAAGGAGAGTGGAGAGGAAGAGCGGATGAGGGGATCTATGGCTGGGTATTCCGGAGTTGGGGTGCCACCACCGCCACCGCCACCACCGATGAACTACAACCCTGCTATGGCTGCTAGTGCAAGCGGAACTGCCGTTGACCAATTCGGCCCCCCGCCGGCAATTGACGATGAAGAGGTGATGATACCAGTACCTGACATGGGGTCGCGAAGAGATATACACAGCGGAATTCCCGTGGAACCGTATGAAGAGGAATATGTGGAACTCGTTGGCCCTAAACTTGTACCCATCACCTCGATTATGCGGTATGCTATGGGAGAAGTCATCGAGGAATACGAAGACGACCAATCCGTTTCTGAGTACGCATCCTTGGCTGACCCTGACGAGTACTGAAATACCTCTTTCTGTGACTCTTACTTTCGTTGTCTGTTGTATTGTGTTACTTCGGACCACTATCTCATGCTCGACTTTACACTGTATATCTCCTCATCCCGTACTCTCTTTCACCCTCCAATCAAACTCTGATCTGTAGTATTTAATCCATTCCGCCAAACTTCACATCGGCATTGTTGTCCAACCATATTAGCCACTTTTTTAAATATGCACCTCCATGTGTGACCGTTGACGAGTCGCCAACAATGCACTGGGAATAAGATTGGTGCCTCGTTGAAGAAGTAGATGAACACGACGTACGAGATGCCTTCTCGCCCGTGTCATGGCCACTGGGATAAATAAAATATCACCTTTTATCATTGTCGTGCTCCAGGGCTACAAAACCTACCATTCAATCTCCGCTTCTCTTTCAGGAATCCGACCTCCCTCTAAGTGACAAAGGGTAAGTACCTATCAAAAGGTGTTTCGTGTAACTTGCCGTATCATTACTTCGAACAAGGCTGATCACTATAGCCTCCTTCTCCCGTCCTTGCATTCCGTCAACGGTACCGATCTCGAGCTCTGGACCATACTTAGGTCTCATTAAAGACGTTAACAGCGTCACTTGTGCTTGATAACTGAGAGTGAATCATCTCAACGACGGTTATTGTTGACTGTACATGTGGTAAATACGTACGGTGTGATAATGGCTATCTGCGAAGGGTGAATCCCTTCAACGATCTAAAAGACGACGATTGGCAGCTAGGCTGAAAGGAGTGAAAAAAGCGCGTACCAGCCTGTCGACCCAATCACTAACGACGGTGGCCTCATTCTCATTACATCGACTGCCCTCATCCCCATCCACGCTGTCAACCCTCTCGAAATATTCGCATCCAGATGTATCAAAGAACACCACTGGAGTCTGCAACAGGTCTTTTGCGTCGTCCTCTGACCCCGCATTAGCATTAGGCAAATCATCTAACAGATGCGATGCGACTGATGCATGTGATCGAAGTCTAGATGAGTAGAGAGTTTCGGATGGAAATTCGCAGATCTGGGCGTGCATTCTAAACACACACCACTCAGTTATCTTTTCACTGGCCACGTAGCGCATACACACCGGTATTGTATCTCGAGCATCCTTTTAATACGAGAACCATACATTTGTTCAAGACGGTCGAATAGCGTAGTTTCGAGTGTGCGAGGAGGTACAAGGACCGGCTGAATTTTCTTCGCCGCCGGCGGTTTAGCTTTCACCATTTCGTCTCCGGAAATTTCTGAATCGCCTCCAGATTCGGCTGATGGTGGTGGCTCTGTGCTTTCCAAAGTTTTCGAAGTCTTGCCAGTTGATTGCTTCAATTTCTTCCTCGCTTTATCTTTCTTCCCTGTGTCGATAGAGATGATTGTGGGCGGCAATTGCATGGGGTCGCCAGCAAGAATGAGTTTCTTGGCTTTGAATATAGGTATCCAACAGACCTATAACGAAGAACACGACATCATGAGTTGTCATCGTCACCGTTGGATCATACATACCGCCTCTAGTGCTTGAGTAGCTTCATCAATAATGACGACGTCAAATTCGCGGTTATGTAGCTGTCGACCTCCAGAGGTATGGCAGGTGGCGAGAACAACCTACTCGTCATCTCAACAAGGAGTTCACAAGATGCCAAATACACAACTTGCCTGGGCCTCGTTGAGCACTGACTTGACAACCCCGCCTTCTCGTTGACGATATCTATATACTAGTGTCAGTCAATATCCCGCTGCCTAGGTAGAACATACTCCTTTCTTAGAGCCTTGACCTCTTCCCATAGTTTCTTCCTTTCAGCACCCCTTGGTGCCTTACCCTTGCTCCCCTTTCCTTTACCAGAAAGTAGGTTCAAGGTCGTCTCAAGCTCACTCTTGACATCCTTCGCTAGGGCTGCCTATGTTATTATCAGCAAACCTAGGGGTTGCATGAAAAATGTAACATGCCTGGTCAGATCGCGTAGCTTGGACCTCGAGTGTATTGTCCAAAATTCCCTGGTGAGCCATGACTCGCGCCGGATGGCCGATGCGTGTCACCTTAAGTTTCTCGCCTTTTTCTTGGGCTGGGAGGGCGAGCAGTCTTTCAAGGATGTTATCAACAGAGAGGTTAGACGCTCCGCAAACCAGGACCCGTTTGGGTTCGGGATTCCATAGTGTAACAGTAGTCAAATGGCGTATGATTTCAATCAATGTATGCGTCTTTCCGGTTCCTGTGTGATGGCTTAGATATCAGCGAGTGGACGGTCAATCCATTGAACAACCAAACAAACCAGGAGGACCATGTATGCAGGCGACCTCCGGAGATTCTAAACAAAATTTGATAGCTTCTTTCTGGCCAGGGTTCAGATTGGTGTCGAAGAAAGTGATGTTTGAGACGGGAACTCGTTCAGAAGGTGGATGTATACCAAGTAGAACCTGTATGAGAGGTGTCATTTGGGCTGATTTATCGTCCTACACGTCTTCATGAGCCATGGTAAATCCAAACAATCAGAACGTACCGAACGGCCTTCGACTATCTTCTCGAGACGGTCGATGGCCTTGTCCATCCTATCTGATAATTCAGCTCAGATACTCATTTGCAAGGTTGTAGTGTACCTGTCGTAGGTTACACTATTAGCGAGCTTGACAACGCGACATCGTTCTGGTATATTGAGGTCATCAGTGCTTCCCTCTGCAGGGTCCACAGCAACGACAATGCGTGTATCAGAGACCTATGTAGAGTCAAGGCAAAGTCACAAAGCAGGACGCGCCACAACTTGCCTTGGAGACCACACCTTCAGCTTCCTGCTGAACCCTCTCATCGGATGCCGCGTTCTTCTTCAGTTTTTTGGCTGGGGCATTCCCCGAAATGTGGGGTTCTATCCGCGCAAGATCGCCTGGTCTACGCGGATTCTGAGTTTCTCGGGATCCGGCTTCTGTGTTTGAAGACCCACTTGAACGTATGAGGTGGGAAAATGGGAGACGTATGGTAGGCAGTTGGGCGTTCAAGCTCGACAAGGCTGCCTTTCAATAGTTTTCAACAGAAGGATACACGCAAGAGGGAGAATCTGTACGTTTTGCCACCCAAGCCAATGTTGATACTGGCAACGCCAAGGCCCCCGAGCGACAACCCCTTTTGTTCCAAGAGCTTCGGCCCACAGTTGGACAGCAGCAGGGAACTACGTTCAATTTCTGCTTCGCGTTCTTTAGCCAGCAACACACGTTGTCGATGGACGAAAGCAGCGAGGGCGGAGTCAATCATGGTGGTGGTCTGTGCATACGATGTTTCCAGTGCTATTTCGGGATGACGACATCTTTGAGGAATGTTATCTGATCCTTTCATCCTCCTTATGGAGCCTCGCTTCCTCCGTCATGGGAAGAAGGTCTGTTTCCTCCTGCCCACCTCTAGTCAGCCCCGGCCGGCACTCCTCTGACCACCCTCGCAGCGATGTCTCGTAATCTCGAGCCCCAGAAGACATGGACCAATGGTGTTTGGCGTCCAGAGGACAGGTGGACACCCGCTCCTCAAGATCCCCACCCTAAGCAGATCTACAAACCTGAGGTACTGAAGACCATCGAAGAGACAATCAATGGATCAAGTGACGAGCTCAGGGCTTTGAGCTTGGATATCCATGGTACGTAATGTGGGATCAACTGTCTTTCTTGACCAAACATGTCGATGCTACAGCTCACCCCGAACTTGGATACGAGGAACAGTATGTTTTGAAATACGGTCGTCCTTATACATGTCTGACGTATTTTGCAGTTATGCACATGATGCTTACACTAAATTCATGAAGAAGCATGGATGGGACGTCGAGGAGCATTACCATCTTGAGACTGCCTGGGTAGCAACCTTTGAGCACGGCCAAGGGGGAAGGGTGATTGGAGTCAACTCTGAGGTACCTTGTTCATTCTCGTGTCTTTTGTTATATCGAAATAACATCGGCGCCCCAGATGGACGCCCTCAAAGGAATTGGCCATGCATGCGGTCACAACCTTATTGGAATAGCAGGTACGTTCGTCCGTAAGGGACATAACATGTTCTCAAATTCAGATAAGGTGTTGCTGTGTCCCTGGGACTGCGCGCCGCCTTGAAGAAGCACAACATATCCGGGAAGATTGTCCTACTAGGCACGCCTGGTTGGTATTACTCTATCAATCCACACATTACCACCCATTCAATGACGATATTAGCTGAGGAAGGTGGTAACGGGAAGGTCAAGCTACTCGAGAAGGGTGCCTACGAAGCCATGGACATCTGCTTAATGTAAGTCCAATGCTTATTTCCTGGAGGCTCAGAGACTAATAACACCCAAGGTGTCACCCCGCTCCTGGACCAATAGGCTCTGTTAGCCTCAGCAGCTGCCTTGCCATTCAAAGAGTCGTCGCTGAATACGAGGGTCATACGTCCGTTTTCCAGTCACGACGTGTGATAAACCAAAATCGACTTAACTTGGCTGTAGCGCTCATGCCGCCCTTTCCCCATGGGAGGGCAGGAACGCATTAGATGCCGCGGTACTTGGGTACAGCAATATCTCTGCTCTGCGTCAACAGCTTAAACCAACGCATCGTATCCACGGCATCTTTGAAGGGGAGGACTGGGCACCTAACAGTTAGCTCTTTGTTTTTTGAGACCATTTACGGCCCCTAACTTATTCCTCTTGTAGTCATTCCCGACAAGGCGAAATTCATGTATGTCATAACTTGACTATCACCCCGGTTCCTTCATATACGTTTGAATAGTTGTTTTGTCCGTGCACCTACACGCTCGGAGATGGAGGAGACAGTAAAGAGGGTCGTTCCTTGTTTCGAGTAAGTGACTTGCTTTATTATCATATCGATTGATTGTCCCGCTTACCATATTTTACAGAGCTGGCGGATTGGCGACTGGCTGTAAAGCCAATGTTCATCTGATGAGCCAAGCTTGGGATTTGCGACAGAACAAAGCTTTAGGTACGACGTAACAACTAGGTCTGCTGCACTGCCACTAAAATACATTCTTCCCCTTAACTATAGGCGACGAGGTTGCAAACATTATCCTGAATAAGTATGGATCCATTGATTATGAGTGGGGCATCAAGAGTGCCTCGACGGATTTCGTGAGCCCATAATCAACCTATCAGATCCCGTCACTGACTGTCCTTAACTAAGGGAACTATCACTTATGGTAAAACTCATGGATACATTCCCTCATAATGCTATTGTTCTAATCGTCATATAGCTCTACCCTCGCTCCACCCAGGTTTTTCAATTCCAACGGTTCCTGATGGCGGCAACCACACTCGCGACTTTGCGAAAGCAGCAGCGACTCCTGAAGCTCATAAGCAATGCTTGATTATCTCGATTGCGCTCGCAGGCACGGGAATTCGTGTTCTTACTGATGATGCTTACTTCGCTGAGGTGCGCTAATCCTTACTCACGGCAAATGAGTGATGAATGTTAACATTGAGTTCTTTAGGTTAGGAAAGTATACGAAGAAGACGAAGAGATCCGAAAAGTGAGGTTGAAACAGTAAACTTAACACTAAGTAAACGACCAGACTATGCTGGTATCATAAGTCAATACCTTGCAGGTGTTTGGAATACAGAGTTTCTTAACTGATTGTGACATCTACATTCACTCATGAAATTGGAACGCCAAGTTTATTTCATGCCGGAATTTTCCGATTACTTCACGGACTCTAGGACTTTACAAATCTCCGACAGCGAAACATGGTGAGACGCGAACATATGGTTCATGTCAAGGTCAGCTGGATGATGACACATCTCGTTTCCTCGACCATGAGAAGAGAAGGTCTTATCCTCTGAACTACTCTCCTCACGATGTGCACTGGCGACGGTGAACCCCAACAAACGTGGAACAACACGGTATGGCATCCTGATGATAAGGCAGCACCTGCTCCCCAGGATCCTCACCCTGAGCGGCTCTATAAACCTGAAATATTGAAAACAATTGAAGAAACCATCGATGGACTCAGCGAAGAGCTCAGGGCACTGAGTCTGGATATCCACAGTACGTGTCTGGAACTTGTACCTCCTTGTTGATCTTACCGATGTGAAACCTTGAAAACAACAGGTCATCCCGAGCTTCAATTCAAAGAACGGTACGCTTCGACGTTTGAAACGTAGCCCACAGAAACAGACTGGAGTTGAAAGATACGCACACGATACCTATACTGCATTTATGAAGAAGCACGGGTGGAATGTCAAGGAACACTATCACCTTGATACAGCTTGGGAAGCGACTTTTGAGCATGGTAGAGGGGGTAGAGTCATTGGGGTAAATTCTGAGGTATGGATCCCCGATGGATCTGTAACTTTACAGTGACACGTTCTCAGATGGATGCTCTGCCGGAAATCGGGCACGCTTGTGGCCACAACCTGATCGGAATAGCAGGCATGCCCATTTAAAAGGTTGTAACTTGCATATCTCACCCATTTCAAGGTGTTGCGGTATCCATAGGACTGCGCGCCGCCCTAGAGAAACATGATATACCGGGAAAAATCGTACTTTTGGGAACACCTGGTTCGTACTCACTAGCAGATTTACATTATATTTATCACTCAAACGATGTGATAAGCCGAAGAAGGTGGCGATGGAAAGGTTATTCTGCTCGAAAAAGGCGCCTACAAAGACATGGATGCCTGTTTGATGTGAATATATTTATTCTCCAGCCATGGAAGAAGCAGATACTGATATTACCTAAGGTGCCATCCCGCGCCCGGGCCTATAGGATCCATTAGTCTCACCAGCTGCTTTGCCCGAGAAAAAATCACAGTCGAATATGAGGGGCATACGTTTGTTTCCCTAACCGTCGCCGCATAAAAGCGGCATCTGACCTCACCTCATATTAGTGCTCATGCTGCCCTTTCCCCCTGGGAGGGAAAGAACGCATTGGACGCCGCTGTTCTAGGTTATAACAACGTCTCTGCTCTCCGCCAGCAACTCAAACCAACGACCCGCATTCATGGTATCTTCGAAGGGTCTGATTGGGCACCCAACAGTATGCTATTGATTTTACGCCACACAGCCTCTAATGCACTTTGTTTTGATGGTCAGTTATTCCGGACAAGGCCAAGTTCATGTACGTGGGGCTTCCCATTTTCGTGTTTGATGCTTGACGCATGTGTCAACAGGTGCTATGTCCGTGCATCGACCCTTTCAGAGTTATTGCCGACCGTCGAGCGAATCCTGCCCTGCTTCCAGTAAGCAGAGCCCAATATCTGAATCTAAATGGTGAATCATTGATGGCATTTCAGTGCTGCTGGGTTGGCAACAGGATGTAAAGTCACAATCACCCACCATGGGCAATCCTTTGATTTACGGCAGAACAAGACTTTGGGTACGTCGCGTTGCTGAAAATCCAAGAGGCTAACGGCTCACAAGGCCTTTATGCTAGGTGATGAAGTTGCAAATATCATCCTGAATAAGTACGGGTCTATCGACTACGAGTGGGGTATTAGATATGCTTCGACAGATTTCGTGAGAACATACACCCTTTTCTCCTTTTCCCTCGCCACTCACACGCGGATGTGTAGGGAAATGTCACTTATGGCGAGTCGCAAGTTTCTGATTCTTTTCTGGTACCCGCTCTGACGTCCACCTAGCTCTGCCTGCCCTTCATCCGGGCTTTTCGATCCCAACATTCCCTAATGGCGGCAACCACACTCGTGATTTCGCGACATCTGCAGCAATGATCGAGGCTCATAAACAGTGCTTAATTATGTCAATTACACTTGCGGGCACTGGTCTCCGTGTCCTCACCGATGATGGTTTCTTTGCAGAGGTGGACTAGTTTAGTCTAACTCTCACGGAAGCTGAAAGGCTGATTACTTTTTTTTTGTTCAGGTCAAGAGAATGTATGCGGAAGATGAGGAGATTCATAGGCTTCGGAACTAGGGCAATTAAATCCAATAAATGTCATGACATGTATAGTACCTTATTTGGGCTCTCATCACTCTCTTTTGAACTTTATAGAGGAAGTGAACCAGTGCCGGAGTGCCTGGGGTCTGTACTACTAGATTTTTCAGCTTGCATGACTCTGTTTCAGCTAGGTCTTATCTTAGAGTCAGGTTCAGCAATGGCTTATGACGGGGTCTCACGGGGGTCGGGTATTACTTCAACATCTTACACAAGTGGCAGGCATAAGAGAGATGAATAAGAAATGTCTATGGTACAACTTCAACAGAGGGAGGGCTGCCTTTCAAACATAGATGATGTCACATGTATTTATGAAATATAATTATGCAATCAAGGCTGGTTAAATCTTCAGTTTCTGCAGCCAGCCAGACCAGTGTCTCAGCCACTTCCATCTAACCCATACAACATGGGTATTCAACTTGTTTGTTATTCTGCCTACAATAAAGTTGTGAATCCCAAGTTCTACAACAGAACTGCCTCAAAGTTGTGATCTGTGCATGGTTCCTGGGATATTTACTAGTTGAAGCACTAACAGATAAGGGGTGTAAAGTATTTGCTTTAGAGGCTGTTCAATGTTTGGAAGACAAGGACCTGCAGAATCTTGCAGAGGTTTACAAAATCCATTTTATACTTCTTTGTAAGTCTATTATTAGTAGTTGTGGTAGCTTCTTATGTCAATTCTGTTTCTATCCTCAGTTTACAATAGGAGAGAAAGCCACTCCACTTCTTACAATCAAGAAAAGATAGAAGTAAAGGTATGTAAAGGGGTTTTGTTCTAACCTATTGGCTTAGCTTGGTGTTTAGATATTAGAGTGAGATAGCTATAGCTGTGTCTTGTCTGGAAAAGTCAACTTTAATTCTATTGACTTGGACTTGGTGGAGCCTGGGCCTGAAGATGTACCTGTCATAGTGACTGAGTCAGTGCATATTTTTGCCCCTTCTCTCAGCTATAATACAAACTTGAAAGATATTTAATCTTTTTCTATATAATTGGGTCAATGAATTTATCTATTTTTTAGTACATACTATATCTACTCTTGCAGTGCTGTTGTTACAACCTTAGTCTAGGACTCAGATTGTAAGTCTTTGGATAAAAACAAGGAAGTAGAGAGAAGAGTAAGGGATAATATAATTGGTAAAGTATAAGGAATACATTAAGTATTACTACACTTTATATACTAGTGGTGAGTACTAAAAATAGGGAAACAGAGTAAAGAAGTCATAGTGACAAGTAGAATGAGTCAGTAAGAGTACAGCCATAAGGAATGAAACAGAAGATGAAATAGATATACTAGAATGATGAGTATAATAGGTACATGATAGGAATATAATATCTATCTATAGTTCATAACAATAACCTCCCTTTTTATGTTCATGACCCCATAAAGTGTAGTACTCTACTTGTTGTTTTGATCTTTGTATAAGGTATTAATAAGTTGCCTCTTGGTAGAGCCAATCATTAGGGTTCCTGACTTACATCAACATTCAATCCAGAAAGGCACATGGTCTTGTCCACCTCTAAAAAGGGCAATGGTGCATCCTCAGAAAGTACAGTATTGTTAGTCTTAGCAGTAACAAGGTTGTAGACTATTTCCTCCCAATAGTTTTCTTCAAATTGTCCTCTGTCCTTGAGTGTGAGGTAAGATGGTGGTGGGTTAAATATCATTGGTTTGGCTGGTGGGTCTATGTCAGGTAGTTGTATAAGGAGGTGGTCTACTTTATCTTGCATATCTAGTTCTATTAGATGGTCTGAAACTAATTTATTGATTCCCTTTATTCCTTTATCCAACCATTCTTGTTCATCTTCTTTGTTATATGGTGGTTTTTCCAGTAGTAAGGTGGGGGTATATGAGTCAAGCTCTATTAGGCATTGAGCTAGTTGGTATGCAGGATTGTCACTAGAGTCAGTAAGATGATTGAGATGTTTGCCTATTATGACTAAAGCACTCTGGATACAACATTTGGTATCCATGTGTACCATCACATTGAGATTAGTGGCTGCTTTGTCTAGTTTTTTTTTTTTTTTTTTAAATCTGCTTTGTCTAGTAACTCTTTCATGAGTGCATGCTTCTCTGGTAGCATGGCTACTAGGAGTGCTCTAATGATTATAACAAGTAGGATATGGCTTAAGGCTTTGGATTGACTTTGAATATTGTTGATAGCATGTATGATGTATGTGAGGCCTTTGATGGTCAAGATGTAGTATTCAATTTGCTTGTTGGTTGTCTGTGTATCAAGGATATTATTGAGTTCTTGTTTGAATTTGGTGTCGTTGGCTAGGTATGGGGTAGGTTTGCATTCAGTAAACATGGTGTATTATAGAGATAATTGGCAAGGTCTGGTGTGCAATGGATACAACAAGAGGTTCTTCGAGTGTAGTAATTTCTTGGGATGTGAGGTTCCTTGTTCATAATTGTCATTTTTTACCCCCCTTTTTTATAGGTTTCATCCTCAAAATCTTGTCCAAAAATTCCTGAACTGCCTCCTTAGTATTTCCTAGTTCTGACTTATCTTCCCATGCAGTGTACTAGGTATTGATTTTGCCATCCTCTTGTGTAGTGTCCTTGGATCTCTTCTACTTTGTACTGTTCTTCATCATTGATGATCTTGGGTATCAGTAGTGGTAGGGTATGCTGGCTGTCGAACTTGGGTTTCTGATAGGGGGAGAGGAGTCTGCTATTGAACACATCATATATTGCCCATATTTTAGATAATTCCAGTTGGTAACTTGTTTTGCTTATTTTTGCTTTTATTCAGAATGGTCCATAACATTTGTGATCCAGCTTCTTGGTTGGCCTTGTTGTCCTGATATTGCTTGCTTCAAGCCATACTTATTCTCCTGGACTATACTCATGTTCTGGTTTGGTATTGTTGTGTTTCTCCATTTGTGTCTAGCTGTGTTACAGTATTTTGATTGTTTCTTGTTGCATGTATTGTAACTCCTGTGTTTGTTCCATGATCACAGATACCTTGGTAAGGTTCATTATATCTCCCTTCCAAGGGTGTTGTCTGTAAACTTGTTGAAGTTTCAGACATATTCTAGAAATAGATTATGAAGTCATTATTCTAATAATAGACTGATCCGTTACTTTCCAGTAACTTCATTCCGTAGTAACTTCCTATGAGTTGCTCTGCATACGATGAGAGTCATAAGTACTTGATAGATTATTCTACATAGTACCAATGACTAGATACTATGTTCCGCAGTACTCCGCAGGCACTACGCCGCAGTTAAAGGGAGTCATAAGGAACAATCCATGCAATGCTAGTATTTTATGTAGTATGACTCATCTATGTTACAATATGTATATAAACCCCATATAGTAGACCTAAGTTCTGCATCTTGTTCAATCGAACAACTTCTTCATCATTGCCTATCTGTTTGAGTACAACACCTCAATTGATCTTATCGACTTTGACCTCTACTTAACTGACGTTAACCACTTCATCAATAATATCTGTCTATCCGAACTACCTTACTACAGGTATCAGATAGAAGCTTATTATCTCGGTGAGTAGACCCTATGTTCTCTCCCACTGCGTTTACTGCTGCCCCCAGCAAACAACTCGTTACGGTCGTTTCCTAAACAGGTTATGGGCCCCGGTAGCCTTACCGATGGTTAAACCATTATCATCCCCTCTAATTGAGATAGGATGATAGGGCTTCGCCTGACAGAGTTATCCTTGTATTTGATCATTGCTGATTTGAGAATTTTCTTCTAGAAAGAAATACACTCGACGAAGATATTATGTCTACAAATAATATCGTCGCTGGTTTACCTAAGCTCAATGGGCTAAAGAACTATGCGTTCTGGTCTAGAAGGCTTCAGGATGCCCTAACCCTCATTTTTGTCACTGGTTCTGACCAGTCCGGATGGACTGTGACAGATCAGGATCTCTCTCCTGCGAATCCTACCACCTTAACGGAGGAGGATAGAAGGAGAGAACAATTGAGAGGTCAGGCATTGGCTGTTATTAATGGCACCTTACCTGATTCCCTGTTACTCCATGGGCATGATGCCCCTGGATTTCTCTGGACTGATTTGAAAACCCACTTTGGGACACCTTCTCCTGCCACGGTGTATTCAATTCTCCAAAGAATGTTGCGAAAGCGCATTTCAGGGAATCAAGATCCAGCAATGGATCTAGCTGAATTGAGAACAATGGCTTCTCAATTAGAAACAGCTAAGGTAAAATTGCCAGAAGTTCTTGGCGCGATGATCGCTTTGAACGCATTACCACCGGATTGGAATGTAGTGGCACAAACAACATTGGCGAATAATCACGATGTTGTAGATATGACCTGGGAGGTAGTTCAGCAGGCTATAAATACGGAGTGGTCAAGACGTGAAGGGTCAAGACCTAACATGTCTAACCCCCAAGCATCTTTTGCCGCAACTGCTAACTACCAATCTCGCCCTCAGGGCAATATCCCCAGGACTCGCCCTGGACTACCCTGGAACCGCTTCCACCCTGGAGGCAATACCAGGGCCCAGCCTGCGCGAGGTCCACGCCACCCTGCTAATCTGAGTGGGCAGCCTCCTCAGCCTTCTCCCCCTTCTCCTACCTAGATTAATGTCCAGAAGAAGAAGAAGAAGCCCAAAAAGCGCCAGGGTAAACCCCAGGCCCACATGGCGGAAGCCATGGCGGGCTTTGCCGCTGCCATGGAACTGGCGGTCCATCGCTTCACTGGTCTGGGGATGACCCCCTTCGACCTGATGAGGTGCATGGATGCGCCTCGACCCGTTCCCGCTCCCGCTCCTCCGACCACTCGTATACTAGTGAGTGAGAGACCAAAACCTCTTACTTGGGTTAATCCCAAGAAGGTCCAGCAGGCACGAGAGAACGCTCGTGCTGAGCTCGAGAAAAAGGTGCGGGCTGAAGCACGAAACTTATGTTTCACCGCTCTCCTCGAAAACTCACTGTGGATCCAACAGGTGACCACCTGGCGCGACTGCGTCACTGGTCCTTCGCCCATGCAAATGGCAAAGAAACGTGCTCTCGATCGATACGATTGACGGATGCACGAGGTCTCTCACCCCTGCGCTCCGAAAGGACGATCGGTGACACTGCCCGGTGCATCTTCGGTTCCTTCTGGTCACCCCCCAGGTTGTACCTGTGAGGGACACACGAGGGTAAGTAAATGGTTCACTAAAAATAGTAACCCCAATATTAACGCGACTCGCGTCCGTTTTGCTTTTCTCTTACCTCATGGTTCGCCATACGCCTTATTGATTTCTCCCAAATTTGGGAATAAACTCAATTTGGTTATGCATCATGTGGTAAAGATCCCAAGCATGGACTCCGTTGCCCGGGGCGACTCGCTTGAACCTGGAGAGGTTCGGCTGTACTACCTTCCTCCTCCGGAGGAAATAGTAGCTCCAGCCATTAGGACCTACGAAGAGGAGTTCCCTCCTCTCCCTCGGGCCTCCCCTCCAACGGAGCGATTCCAGAGTAAGAGATACTCTCTTACTCAGAAGAACAAGACCGCTGATAGGCGTCCTGCCACACTTTCAGTGTTGGTAGACGAAGCCTTCAAACGGCTTGAGAGTGAGAAGGAGGTCGACGACCTCATGGCACCGGCTCAGGATGTCACATACGACATCCGTGACCCCAGGAACCCTGCAAACGTCGCAGGACCCTCTTCTGGGCCTCTCCCAAAGTCTCCGAAGTCCGAACCCTTTGCTTCGGCACCTCAATCTAAGGTGTCACTCGGACTCTCGTCAACTGACTACGGGAGCGACTTCAAGAAGAAGGGAGGAGCTGGGTACGTGATCAATTCGATCTCAGATACTCTTACTAACCCTGATACACAGTCCTGTCACCAATATGCCGACCGGCCATCTTCGCAAGAAGAAGGGCAAGGGCAAGGGGAAGGGACGTCGGGGGCCGGGCATATAGATACACTATCGGGATCTTTAGGATCCCATAATAATGTATTTTCATGCGAATTGATGAATGAGAAGTGTTTTAACACTTCTCAATTTTCTTGTTCTCCACGCGCATGCCCGATCAGTATTTAAGAGTACTGGATCAATTTAGATCTCGATCGCGAAGCAATGATCAAAGCATAACGCCACTAGAAGAATATAGTGACATATGGCTATTAGACTCAGGGGCATCATGTCATTACACCCCTTATGTGGAAGACTTTATCAACTTCGAAGAACTCGAAGTTTCAATCCCAATTAAGACTGTAGGAGCACAAAGCCCCTACCTTAATGCGGTTGGTCTTGGCGCAGTTATGCTTAAGCATAGAGTCTATAACGGGAAGACTGACAGCATTCAACCAATGCAGATATTAATATATCCAGTCTTCCTTCTAAAAGGAACCTCTGAATGACTAATGTCAGTGGGACAGTTATGCCAGGATGGCAAAACTGTTAGAACAGATGCCAACGAATCAGTAGTAGTTGATAGCGAAGGAAATGCTATTCTTTAAGCATATCCTTCAGCAAGTCGCAACACTACTTTACATTTTGTTAATACAAAAATTGTACATTTGGAACAAGCAGCGATGACTGCGGATCCGATCGTTGGCTACAAAGTTGTATATGCGAGATTAGGACATCCCTCTAATCATATCCTCAATCATTTTGAGAAAAATACGATTGGGTTTACTCCGGTGTGGATTCCCGAGCAAAAGCCAGTCTGTGACGGTTGTGCCAAGGGAAAGATGCACCAGAAACCCTTTAGAGAGAACCCTACACGCGCAAAGTGTCCATTCGAAAGAATACACTCGGATTTAGTTGAACTTCCGATTCTTTCTTACCATAAATATAAATGGGTCATGACCATAATGGACGACTTTTCCTCTCATGGATGGATTCGATTCCTCCATAAGAAATCAGAAGCAGCAGAAGAAATGAAAAATTTCATTGCCTTAATTCAGACTCAATATGAGACTAAATTAAAATATCTCTGCACTGATAGAGGAGGAGAGTATGCAACTGACGAGTTGCAATCTCATTTGCGCTCATTAGGGATTATACATGAGACTAGTGCACTACACATACACCAACAAAATGGTCGAGCGGAACGCTTGAACCGAACCCTAATGGATAAAGCAGAAGCCATGCGGCATCATGCTTGTATTCCTGATGGTTGGTGGGAGTTTTCTATAGATCATGCGATACATATCTATAATAAAACACCGGTATCACGGCTCATGTGGAAAATACCTTATGAAGTGTTGAATCAGAAGATTCCAGACATCTCCAAAGAGAGAGTCTTTGGCTGCGGTGCTTATGTCTTTCTCCCAAAAGAGATAAGAGACAATAAACTGACAGCAAAGTCAGAACTCATGATTTTCCTTGGTTGGACATCAGACAGGAAAAATTATCGTTTCATGAGGTACCTAAATGGAAATGTAATCTATATATCTCCAACAGCCGTATTCAGTGAAGAACACTTCCCTAAATGTGTTGGGAAGAAGTGAGAAGAACGGATGAACCAACCATTATCTTCTACTTCTCAAAGTACACCTTCGGAAGTTATTGTCTTCCATGCTCCAGATCCATCTACTGGTTTACCTATTGATAAACCACCAAGCCCTATTCCCCGAACTTCTACCGGAAGTTCTCCAGAAGATAGGACTTATAGATCTGTTCATGGACGAATTCCAACTCCTTTCCCTGAACCTAAAAAGAATAAAGGAAAGGGAAAAGCACCGAATATCGATACCGATGTTCAGGAGGAGTGGGATGGTATTGTGCAAAATATTCTCTTTCCACCAAGAGAAGCACAAACACCAGAAGATGATGACAGTGATGGATTATCTTATGCTGATCCACCTAATCACCCTGAAGGTCCGAACCATCCGCCTTCTCTAAGAGATGATCCGGATGTACAACCATTCATACCCTACACCCCTGTCAAAGATGATCGGGATGCTGGTCCTTCTGTACCACAAGGTCACTCGGATCAAATACCAGTTCCTGAAATACCTCAGAGACCGCAAAGAACCAGAAAAGTACCTGAACATCCAGGAAACTTCTATGGTTCTACCAAGCATCCGACCAAAATACTCCAGGACTATGAGATGTTCCAACCTCCTAAGTCGAAGTTGACAAGTTCTACAAGTAGACTTGTTAGACAAATTCGATCAGAGACTTCCAAACCTGGAATAATTGATAGACATTCTCAGCATGAAGCTTCTACATTAGAAGACTTATGCAGAGAAGGAGGAGTAGGGATGATCAATTATCTGTGCGCTCAAAAAGTCGAATCACCATTAGTTCCTATTTCTTTCAAGGATCTAAATCGACTACCATCAGAAGAGAAATCTAAATGGTGGAAAGCGTGCTTAGAAGAGTTAAATTCACTCAAAGAAAGACATGTTTATGACTTAGCTAAACTTCCGCCTGGAAGAAAAGCTGTCAAAAATAGATGGGTCTTTACACCTAAATCAGACGGTCGATACTGTGCTCGACTAGTAGCAAAAGGATTCTCTCAGATAGAGGGAATCGATTACGATGAATTATTTTCACCAGTAGTCCGTTATGAGACAGCACGACTTATATTTGCAGTCGCTGCCCTCAACAATTGGGAGATGCTCAGTTTAGATGTTAAAACTGCTTATCTCTATGGAAAACTGGATGAAGAACTCTATATAGAACTTCCAGAAGGTTTCAATACAGGTCATGGTAATCTGGTTTGGAAATTAAACCAAGCCATTTATGGATTAAAGCAATCTGGACGACAATGGTGGAAGGAATTGACTAAGTCAATGACCGACCTAGGATTTGTCAGATCCAAACTAGATGCTGGAGTCTATTATTACTATGACTCTGAAACCAAAGAGCTTATTATAGCTCTGGTCTATGTAGATGACTCAATGTTCGTCAGAATTAGAGGCTCTAGACTTCTATATGAGAAGCGAGCACTCTTTATGAAGAAATGGGAATGCCGAGACCTTGGTCCAACCAAAGAGTTCCTTGGTATGAAGATTTCGCAAAATCCTATAAACCGATCAATCACCCTAGACCAAATGGATTATTTAGGAAAAGTTCTTGATCGATTTAATATAATTGGAAAAGAAGAAATACTATTACCAAATGGATTTATCTTCGAATCCAATACAGGAAAAGCGATACCTGACTTCATAAAGAGGTATCAACAATTAGTAGGATCGGTTATGTATCTGATGATAGGCAGTCGGCCCGACATAGCTTTCGCCACTGTCAAATTATCACAACATATGACCAATCCAACCAAAGCGCATTACAATGCAGGCTTACATTTGCTAAAGTATCTTAATGCTACTCACAAATATAGAATTACCTATAATGGAAGTTCTATGTAAGGCCTGAATGCCTTTTCCGACTCTGATTGGGCTGGTGATCCAATTAGTCGTAAATCTGTAACTGGATATTTCTGTCTGTTAGCCAGTGGAGCTATCGCTTGGTTAAGTAGGAAACAGAAAACTGTTGCATTATCTTCCACTGAAGCCGAATATATAGCTTTGTCAGATTGCAGTCGACAACTTGTTTGGACTGTCAATTTATTGGAAGAAATTGGTATCCAATCATTGGCCCCTTATCTCTTCGGTGATAATAAGGGTTCAATATTTTGGGCCAAGAATCCAGTAACAGAAAAACGATCAAAACACGTCGACATCAAATACCATTACATCCGTGATTTGGTAGAAGACAGAAAGATTGAAATATTCTCTGTGAAAGGCACTGAAAATCCTGCCGATATTCTCACAAAGAATTTAGACAAAATTAAATTCAATCTATTCCAACCTCGCCTTGGCTTGACGTTTGAGTGATTAAAACTCTACATCAATACAGAGCAAGGAGGAGTGTTGAAGTTTTGGACATATTCTAGAAATAGATTATGAAGTCATTATTCTAATAATAGACTGATCCGTTACTTTCCAGTAACTTCATTCCGTAGTAACTTCCTATGAGTTGCTCTGCATATGATGAGAGTCATAAGTACTTGATAGATTATTCTACATAGTACCAATGACTAGATACTACGTTCCGCAGTACTCCGCAGGCACTACGCCGCAGTTAAAGGGAGTTATAAGGAACAATCCATACAATGCTAGTATTTTATGTAGTATGACTCGTCTATGTTACAATATGTATATAAACCCCATGTAGCAGACCTAAGTTCTGCATCTTGTTCAATCGAACAACTTCTTCATCATTGCCTATCTGTTTGAGTACAACACCTCAATTGATCTTATCGACTTTGACCTCTACTTAACTGACGTTAACCACTTCATCAATAATATCTGTCTATCCAAACTACCTTACTACAGGTATCAGATAGAAGCTTATTATCTCGGTGAGTAGACCCTATGTTCTCTCCCACTGCGTTTACTGCTGCCCCCAGCAAACAACTCGTTACGGTCGTTTCCTAAACAAAACTATCTCAAACAGTGAGTATCCAGTGGCAGTGTGGATTTTGTTATTGTACTGGAATTCTGCTATGGCTAACCATTTTTTCCAGTTGTTCTGCATATAGTTTATTATATTCCTGAGGTATATCTTGACCTCCTGGTTAATGCACTCTGTCTGACTATCAGTTTGTGAGTGGTATGCTATGGATAAGTTTTGTTGAGTACCAGTTGCTTGGCATAGTTCTGCCATAAACTTTGATACAAATTGTGGACCTCTGTCACTGATGATTCTACAGAGTTCTCCATATATCTTGGTAGATATCTCCTAGCTTCTTGGATGTTAAGATAGTGTTAACTGTGCATAGTCTGATTATTTTGCTAAAATGATCAACTATGACAAGTATTGCATCATATTCTTCTGATTTTGGTAATAGTCCTATCATGTTGATCAATACTTCTTCCTAAGGTTCCGCTGGTACTAGTAGTGGGTGAATATATATTGTTGGTCTTGTTCAGAGTATTTTGTTTCATTGACATACTTTGCATCCCTTGATATATTGTTTGATGTCATTGTATATTTGAGACCACCAATAACTCCTTTTAAGAAGTTCCATCATCCAATATTGTCCTGGGTGTCCCATATCTGTTTCATTGTGATGTTGCTGGAGTATCTCTTGTTATATTTGGTTGTTCAGTGAAACATATATTCTTCCTTCAAACATTGGTAATCCATCTATTTCCTATATCTCTTTTGGTCATTTCTCCTTTTCTTTTAGCCACTGTATTTCCCTTTTTGTTTCCTTTTACAATCAGTGTTTCAGATTTTCCTCTCCTGAGATTTCCCAGATTTGTCAGATTGTAGTGATTATGTCATCCTTGAATAGATGGTCAGGTAGTAGGATGATATTGGTATTGTTTTAGGTAGTATTGGTTTTTGTTAGTCTTAATAATACATCAGCTTTTGTGTTGGTTTTTCCAGAAATGTGTTTCAATGTGTAATGGTATTCTTGTAGCTCTATCTGCCACCTAGCTTGTCATCCTATGAGTTGTTGTGGTTTTTGGAAGTATTCTAAGTTCTTGTGATTGGTCCAAATTTCAAAAGGGTTCATTGGCATTGAGTAAGTATTGTCTTTAGGTTTTGACTGCTTCTTAGATGGCTAGTAGTTCTTTGTTGTAGATTTGGTAGTTTTACTTTGTAGGTATCATTATTCTTGAGTAGAAGACAATCAGATACCAGTGTTCTTCTTGCTTTTGTGATAATACCACTCCTACTCTATAGCCTAATGCATCTACCTCTACTCAGTATTATCTCTTGTTCTATGGCATTGCTAATACTGGTTTGCTTGTAACTTTTTCTTTGATTCTTTCGAAGGCTTCCTGTTGTTGTTCTGTCTATGCCCATTGAGTGTTCTTCTTCTTTAGCTCATGTAAAGGGGCTGCAATGTTGCTGAAGTTATGTATGAATCATTGGTAAAAGTTTGCAAATCCTAGGAGTTTCTCAATGTCTTTTAGGGATTTGGGTATTGGCTATTCTTTCACCACTTTCACCTTCTCCTCCTCCATTTTAACACTGCCTTGTCCAACCCTGGTATTTCCTTTATATCAAATAAGCACTTCAATCTCTTGAAGTATAGGTGGTATTTTGCCACAATGTCAAGGAATCACTTTGTTCTTTCCTCAAGTTCCTCTTGTATTGTTCCTGGGATGATGAAGTCATCCATGTAATTAATGACAGCTCCTTTATGCAACAATTCTCTGAATACCATGTTCATCATCCTCTGAAATGTCACTGGTGAATTGCTCATTCCAAAAAACATGACCATTGGTTCGAATAATCCATTGTTTGTTACAAATGCTGCTTTTTATTTGTTGCCTTTCCTTATCCTGATATTGTTGTATCCCCAAATAATATTGAGCTTGTTAAAGACTTTCGCATTCTTAAGCCAGTCAATAACCTTGCTTATAAGCAAAAGTAGTATTTTGTCTTTGATCATATGTTCATTCAGCTTCTTATAGTCTTGTACCAGTTACTTGATTCCATCTTTCTTGGGTATAAAGAAACATGGAGTGGTGTAGAGGGATTGTGATAGTCAAATTTGTCCAGAGGCAATATTCTTGTCAAGGAATTTCTGCAGTTCTTGTTTTTCTATTATCATCATTGGGTAGACTTTGGATTGTAATACCGGTGGTGCATCTTCTGACAGGTTTATTTCATGGTCCCATATCATGTGTTCTGGTAGTTTGTTGAAGTTTTTCTTGTTGAATAGGTACATGTATTGCTGTAGATATGTTGGTAGGTCCTTTGGGTTTGTTTAGTTGGTTTTCTTTTCCTCTATGTGTTCTTTTACCATGCTTATTCTCTCATTGAACTGTATGTCATTGTGGTGTGTAGTGCAATCCTTTGGGTATCTTGTGAAGTATATTATATTGTTTATCCAATCAATTTCCAGGTTATGTTTGACTAGCCAGTCATATCCAAGATATAAGTCTGTACTTTCCAACTGTATTACCATTGCTTCAATTTCTTCCATATGTTTTCCATTGTCTAGTACTAGGTGTGCCATGTCTGTTATCTCTCTTTTTTTGTTTTCAGTTCTGTCAGTGTTGATTACTCATATCAGGGTTTTGAAAAGTTTGGTTGGAAGTCATTCCTCTTCTACCACTCTTTGTACTATGCACATGTGGGTGCATCCAGAGTCTACTAGTATGGTGATTTGTTTAGGTCCCTTCTTTGTTTTGATTGTCAAGTTAAGGAGAAGTTTGCATATCAAGTTCCTTTTTTGTGGGATCACATATTGTCTATTGTAAAATAAAACAGGAACTTTAGAGTTATTGGCTCACAGGTTTATACCTACTTGGAGCCTTTGGCAAAATCCTCCTTTGTTTAATCTCCTCAGTGATCTCTCTAATGTGCACTTTCTTGGATACTTTGTAGTTCTTTGAGATGTGGCCCTACTTTCTACAATTATAGCACATTATTTTGGTATACATGACTTTTGTCTTCTTGCAGCAATATTTGGCAATATGTCTGTATAGGTTGCAGTTGAAACATCTTGGTTTCCCATTCTGATTAGTGTCTGTCCTCTGTCTACCAATCCCCATTGGTTGCCCTCCACCTCTGTAGGTGACTTCTGTGCTGGTTCTGATATCTCCTCAAGTAATGTCTATGGTTTTGTATCCTTGTCCTACTGCCAGGATCATGTTCCTCCATTTGTTGTATGTGTCCAGGATTGAGGCTGGTGGATAGCCTACAATGGTCCTGATAATGTCTGCTCTAGTATATCTCTTGAGAAGAAATATGGTATGTGTGTTGTCTGTTCCTGCTTGGGTTTTCAATGCTTTGAACTCTATTAAGAAGTCTGCAGTGTTCCTCTTTCCCTGTTTGAACAACTTTATTTCTCCTTCTGCTATAGCTTTCCTATTCTTCAAGGAGAATATGGCTACCATCTCTATTATCTTCTGCTTGTTATTGTCAATTTTGTTGAAAAGTGTCCATAAGGATATTGTTCTCCACCAATTGTCGAACTTAGTTCTATCTCTATTGAAATATTCTGGTTCTAGAGCTAAGTTTTTTGGGAAATTGATTTCATTAGCCATTTCTGATTGGTTTCAGGTTGTTTGTGCTTGTATGTCTCAGTAACTTCTATGTCAGATGTTTCGGATTTGCTGTATTTGTTGGTCTTGGCAATTTCTATATCAAATGGAGTTTTGGTGACTTCTGTGTCATATGTGGTCTTGGTAACTTCTGTATTAAATAATATCTCAAAGAGAGCTATATCTTTATCTATGCTATGGTCTGATTTCTACTGCTTAAGGCCTTCAGGGATTTCTGGTTCTGTTCATTGTTTGGATCTGGTGGTTACTGATGATCCCTGGATGTCTGTTGGTCTCGGAGCTCTAGGTCTTCTTAGTGTTCTTTTTTATTTTTATTTTTTAATCATCAATTTATATAGTGGTACTCAATCACAGTCTGCATGTACATACATACAAAGGCAGAATGTACAGAATATTTGGAGTGAAGAGAGTAAACTATAAGTAAACTAACTCCACGAGACTTGATGTCTTCTAGTGTATATACTAGAGAGATGTTTGGTACCTAAGTCATTTAGTAAGAGAGAGAGAGAGAAAGCGAATTGGAAAAGATAGAGTGAAGGAGAGAAATTGATAGAGGAGAAACTATTAACTCACAAACACAAGAGGAAACAATGAACAGTACTAATGTATAGAGGGGTACTGCCCAGATACCATGGGAGAGATGAGTGTTGAAAGAAAACTATCATAAAATAGTAGATAAGCAGGAATGATAGAGAAATGAACATTGAAATCCATAACTGGGAGAGCAAAAGAAAAAATTAAAAGAAAGAAAAAAGAACTTATGTAGGTACGGACCCGAATCTCTGACAGACTTGACAATGTAGCAGAATTATCCTGCATGGATACAAAGGGGAACAGGTTCTGGGGGGAAGCTGAATGCTGACAAGTTGTGATACAAGAAGTTGACAAGCTTCTTGACAGTGGTAATGCCGAAGTGGTGATTGAAGTATTGACACTAATAGAGGATATGTAACCTAGTCTGGACCAGTTGGTTGCCATAATGATGATAGATTCTTATTGGGAAAAAACCTAAGTTAGTATTCTCCGATCAGAGCATAGCATAATATAGCCTGACAAGCTTGTGCAAAGAGCTGGGGGTGATAGCTGTATTCTTGAATCCATGGACTGGAATCAATGTGCATGGGTAGGATGGAGGCTCTATTTGCTTGTACCAGAAGGTAGAGGAAGGAGCTATCACTATAGCTTTTGAATCTGAACATGGCCTGCCATGTGTGAATGGCTCATTCAGTAGATCTTTTGCATAGGAAGTTGAGGGAGTTGGGGACTTCTTGACTAAGAGGCCCCTTGCAGACTAATGCCCTTACCTTTCGAAGGTAGCATCATGGTATTAACCTAAGCAGATATACTTGGCTTCTCTCCAAGACCCACCAACAGAGGATTTATGTTATAAACTATAGATAGACAGTATATTCTTATTATGTACCCATTGTGCTCATCATTCCTATGTATCTGTTTCATCCCCTTGTTTTATCCCTTATGGCTATACTCTTACTGACTCATTCTACTTGTCCTCTATGACTCTATTACTCTGATCCACTATTCTTAGTTCTCACCACTAGTATATAAAGTGTAGTAATACTTGATGTATTCCTTACACTTTACCAATTGTATCATCCCTTTCTCTTCTCTCTACTTTTGTGTCTTTATCCAGAGACTTGTAACCTGAGTCCTAGACTAAGGTTGTAACATTTGGTAAAGTGTCATTTGACTTACCTTGTAAAAGAGGTACCACTATTTGTAGCTAGGCTTGAAATAATAGCCTCCAACCAGGACGATAATTGTTACGACCTTAGTCTCTGACTCAGGTTGCAAGCCTTTGGATAAAGGAAAGGAAGTAGAGAAAGGAAAAAGGGATGATATGATTGGTAAAGTGTAAGAAATACATCAAGTATTACTACACTTTATATACTGGTGGTAACGGATAATAATAAGGAAGACGAGTAAACGAGTCAGATGGGAAGCATAGCCTTTAGGGGTGAAACAGAGAATGAAACGAGAAGTGAGACAAGTATGAGGAGGCCCGAGGTAACGGGCGCAAGATAGGAATGAACGGTCTATCTATAGTTCGTAACAATACCTCCCTTTCAAGCTTCATGTCCTCATGATGCATATTACTGTAAAGGTCCGTTGTAAAGTAAAGCATATGGAATTTGGGAGAAGGTAGGAAAACGCGATGAGCATTTACTCGTTCATAGGCATGGCTGCTCCCAGAGCTCTGGCCAAGTCCTTCTTGTTTCCTCCGATGAGAGGTGCTTTGTTGACGCGTCTTAAGCCAATCCAGAGGGGTGCGTGTGGCGGTCCTTCTTTGAACAGGAAGTGGGTGTGATTATTGTACGTGGTGTTATTGTTGGTGTGGTTGCTTAAGAGTTTATGCACTATGCCCCTCCAATATTCGTTGTCCTTTTCATCTTCCGATTTCAATGTGTTATACCCTTGCAGTGGATGGAAGGTCATGGGTGTGATGGGGGGTACTACCGTGGTGAGGATGGTTTGGAGGTGGGCTACTTCTTCTTCGATGTCGGGGTGAAGTAGTTGGTCGGCGGCTGTTACTTCTTGTATCTTTTGTTCGCATTTATAACAGATGTGATGTTGGATGGGGAACGGGTCGTTACTAACAAGTAGTCGGTTAACGATATGGTGGGAGAGATTGTCTGTACTCCTTGACTCGTATGTATTGAGTCATTCGGCTAGGGCTATGAGGATGCTGTGCATCCGAGCTCGCATATTGGAGATGACGATGAGTTGTAGGTCGTTGTTGATCTCGTATAAGTGTCTCTCCAATTGGTCTCTCCTTCCTTCATCGATGATGAACTGGTTGAGTCTCAGAGTGGCGTCGGATAAGGTGTCCATTATTTTAAATGTGCCTTCTTGGGTTGCTTTCATTGCTACACCTAATAGTATTATGGTGTTGACTAGGGTTTCTCCTTCCACAAGTTCCTTGTGGCTGGTTCTTTCTGGGACGAGTTCATCGAATTCTTTGAGGTAGGGGTATGGAGTAAGTTGGTGTTCGGTGGGCATAGTGTGTTATGAAGATAGTTGGCGAAGTCAAGGGTGAAATGGATGCAGCGAGTGATGCATTGAGTGTAGTGGTTGCTTGGAATGCGAGGTCTGTTGTTCATAATTGCTGCTTTTTACCTCCCCTTTTTATAGGTTTTGTCCTCGAAATCTTGCTCATAAACTCTTGTACCGCTTCTTTGGCATTTTCCAGATTTGCTTCATCTTCCCATGTATCTTCTTTGGACGTGTATCCTTTCCAGTGTACTAGGTACTGTTTTTGTTTTCCCTTTGTGCGGTGTCCTCGGACTTTGTCTACCTCATAGTGTTCCTCATCATTGATTATCTCGGGGATTGGTGGTGGTGGAGTACACTGGCTGTCATACTCGGGTTTGTGATAGGGGGAAAGGAGTCTGCTGTTGAACACGTCGTGTATCACCCATGTTTCAGATAGCTCCAGTCAGTAGCTTGTTTCACCTATTTTTTCTTTTACTCAGAAGGGTCCGTATCTTCTGTGATCAAGTTTTTTTGTCGGCCTTGTTGTCCTAATATTGTCTGCCTCAAGCCAAACTTGGTTTCCTGCCCGGTACTCGTGTTCTGGTTTTGTGCTGTTCCGTTTCTCCATTTGCGTCTGGTTTTGTTGTAACATTTTGATCGTCTCTTGGCGCATGTCCTGTAACTCCTGTATTCGCTCCGTGATCGCAGGTACCTTGCCTGTGTTTGAGATATCCCCTTTCCATGGATGTCATCCATATACTATCTGGAATGGTGAATGTCTTGTGGCACTATGTGTTTTGTCGTTATACTGGAATTCTGCTGTGCTGAGCCACTTCTTCCAGTTGTTCTGCACATGGTTGATTATGTTTCTGAGGTATGCCTCGACCTCCTGGTTGATGCGCTCTATCTGACCATCTGTTTGTGGATGGTATGCCGTGGATAGGTTACGTTGGGTACCGGTTGCTCTGCAAAGTTCTGCCATGAATTTTGATGCGAATTGTGGGCCTCTGTCACTGATGATTCTGCGGGGTATCCCATGTTGTCTCCATATGTCATCCCAATAAATATCTCCTAACTCCTCAGATGATAGGGTGGTGTTAACTGTGCGTAGTCTGATCATTTTGCTGAAATGATCAACGATGACAAGTATCGCGTCATATCCTTCTGATTCTGGTAGTGGTCCTATCATGTCGATTGATATCTTTTCCCATGGTCCAGTGGGTATCAGTAGTAGATGGAGATGTGTGGTGGGTCATGTCCAGAGTATTTTGTTTCATTGACATGTGTCACATCCCTTGATGTATTGTTTAACATCATTGCGCATTTGTGGCCACCAATATGTCCTTTTGAGGAGTTCGATCATTCTGTGCTGTCCCGGGTGTCCTACGTCCGTTTTGTCGTGGTGTTGTTGGAGTATTTCTTGGCGTAGCTTAGCATTTGGTGGTACGTATATTCTTCCTTCGAACATAGGTAATCCATTAGTCTCCCATATCTCCTCTGGTCGTTTCTCCTTTTCTCTTAGCCACTGTGTTTCTCTTCTTTGCTCCTTTCGCAATCAGTGTTTCAGGTCCTCTTCTCCCGATATTTCCCAAATTTGTCTGATTTTGGTGATAGTGTTATCGAATAAGTGGTCGGGTAATAGCGTGATATTTGTGTTGTCTCTGGTTGTGTCCGTTTTTGCTAGTCTTGATAGCACGTCTGCTTTCGTGTTTGTCTTTCCGGGTATGTGTTTTAGCATGTAGCAATATTCCTGTAATTCCAGTTGCCATCTTGCCTGTCATCCTGTGAGTTGTTGCAGTTTCCTGAAGTATTCTAAGTTCTTGTGGTCCGTCCATATTTCGAATGGTTTGTCGGCATCAAGTAGGTATTGTCTCCACATTTTGATCACTTCTCGGATTGCTAATAGTTCCTTGTCATAGATTTGGTAGTTTCATTCTGCTGGTGTCATTGTTCTCGAGTGAAAGGCAATTGGGTGCCACTGGTCATTCTGGTTTTGTGATAATACCGCTCCTACTCCGTATCCTGACGCATCCACCTCTACTCTGTATTGTCCTTTGTCCTGGGGCATTGCTAGTACTGGTTCGCTCGTGATCTTCTCCTTGATCTTCTCAAACACTTGTTGTTGTCGTTCTGACCATGACCATTGCGCATCTTTTTTCTTCAGCTCATGCAGGGGTGTTGCTATGTTACTGAAGTCTTGTATAAATCGTCAGTAGAAGTTTGCGAAACCCAGGAATTTTTCGACGTCCTTCACAGATTTGGGTGTTGGCCATTCTTTTACTGCTTTCACCTTTTCCTCCTCCATTTTTACACTGCCTTGTCCAACTATAAAGCCCAATATGGGTATTTCTTTTGCATTGAACACACATTTTGACCGTTTGAAGTAGAGTTGGTGCTTGGCTGCAATGTCTAAGAACCGCATTATTCTTTTCTCGAGTTCTTCCTATGTGGTTCCCAGAATGACAAAGTTGTCCATGTAGTTGACAAGCGTTCCTTCATGTAACATTTCCTGAAATACTGTGTTCATCATTCTCTGAAAGGTCGCCGGTGAGTTGCTCATCCCAAAGAACATGACCGTGGGTTCGAATAGTCTACTATTTGTTACAAACGCTGCCTTCCATTCATCCCCTTCTCTGATCCTAACGTTGTTATATCCCCAAATGATATTGAGCTTATTGAACACCTTCGCATCCTTTAACTGGTCTAGGACTTTACCTATGAGTGGCAGTGGTGTCTTGTCTTTGATGGTGTGTTCATTCAGCTTTTTGTAGTCCTGTACCAGGCATTTTGTTCCGTCTTTTTTTAGTATAAAGAAACATGGGGTGGCGTAGAGGGATTGTAATGGTCTGATTCGTCCTGAGGCAAGGTTTTCGTTGAGGAATTTCTGTAGTTCCTGCTTCTCCATTATTGTCATTGGGTAGACCTTGGACTGTAGTACTGGGGGTGCATCTTTGGACAGATTTATCTTGTGGTCCCATACCGTGTGTTCGGGTAGTTTGTCGAAGTTTTTCTTGTTGAATAGGTGGGTATATCGTCGGAGGTATAGTGGTAGATCTTCATCGTTCGTCCGGTCTGCCTTTTTCTCTTCAATGTGTTCTTTGATTGTCCGTATTCTTTCGTTGAACCATATGTTGCTATGTGATATTTTGCAGTCGTCTGGGCATCTGGTGAATCGTATGACATGATTGTTCCAATCGATTTCCGGATTATGTTTAACCAGCCAGTCATGTCCGAGATATAAGTCTGCACTTTCCAATTGTGTTACTAGAGCGTCAATTTGTTCCGTGTGGTTGCCATTGTTTAATACCAGTTGTGCCTTGTCCGTTATCTCTCCTTTTCTATTTTCTGTTCCGTTGGCATTGATTACTCTGATCGGGGTCTCCAGGGGTTTAGTCGGGATCTGTTCTTCGTCTATCGTTTGTTGTGCTATGCACGTGTGGGTGCATCCGGAGTCTACAAGGGTTGTGATTTGTTTGCGTCCTTTTCTTGTCTGGATTGTTGAGTCGAGAAGAAGTTCGCGCGTAGAGTTTCGTTTTTGGGGAATCACATATCATCTATTGTGGGATAAAATAGAAACTCTAGGTTTATTGGCTCTCGGGTTTGCGCCTACTCAGAGCCTTTGACAAAATCCTCTTTCTCCTCTATTTTTTGTTCATCGTTTTTGTTGATCTCTCTGATATGCACTGTTACGAACTATAGATAGACCGTTCATTCCTATCTCGCGCCCATTACCTCGTGTACCCTCACATCTGTTTCACCCCTCATTCCATCTCCTGTTTCATCTCTAAAGGCTATGCCTCTTATCTGACTCGTCTACTCGTCCCCCTTATTATTAGCCTCCGCTACTAGTATATAAAGTGTAGTAATACTTGATGTATTCCTTACACTTTACCAATCGTATCATCCCTTCTTCCTTTCTCTACTTCCTTTCCTTTATCCAAAGGCTTGCAACCTGAGTCAGAGACTAAGGTCGTAACATTTGGTAAAGTGTCATTCGACTCACCTTGCAAGAGAGGTGCCACTATTCATAGCTAGGCTTGGAATAATAGCCTCCGACCAGGACGACAGTATATGAGCAACAGTAGCTCATCGAGAACGCCGAGAAGACACAGAGCTCTGAGACCAACCGATATCCAGGGTTCACCTATAGCAACAGGATCTAAACGATCAACAGAATCAGAAATCCCTGAAGGCCTTAAACGGCAGAAATCCGAACACAGCGTAGACGAAAGTACAGCTCTATTTGAAACCGAATTCGACATAGAAGTCACCGAGAACACATCCGATATAGATATCACCGAGACCTACAAGAAAGAATCTGAGCACAGCACAGACAAAGAACCAGCTCCATTTGAAGAAGAAATCGACACAGAAGTCGCCGACGCCACAGCCGATATAGAAATCGCCAAAACCCACGAACGCAGCGAACCAGAAACAGACCCAGAAATGACAGAAGAAGTCAACGTCCCAAAGAACCTAGCTCCAGAGCCAGGATATTTTAATGGAGACAGAACCCAATTTGACGATTGGTGGAGAGCAATATCCTTATGGTTAATGTTCAACAAAATAGACGAAGAAGAACAGAAGATAGTTGCAATTTTAGCGAGAATGAAAGGAGGACTAGCAGGTCCATACGCCAACACACAGCTACAAGCCATCCAAAACAAGAAGACACCAGACTGGGATGACTTTACAAAGGAAATAGAAGCCACATTTTCCTTGGGAAATAGGAAAGCTATAGCAGAAGGAGAAATCGAGACGTTCAAACAAGGAAAGAGGAACATGGCAGATTTCTTGATCGAGTTTGAGGCACTGAAAGCCCAAGCGGGGACAGATGACACCCACGCAATATTCCTTCTCAAACGCCACACCAGAGCAGACATCATTCGAACAATAGTAGGCTACCCGACAACCTCCGTCCCAATGACATACACCAAATGGAAAACTACAATCCTCGCAGTAGGACAGGGGTACAAAGCAACAGACATCACCCAAGGGGATATCAGAACCACGACCGGAGTTACTTATGGAGGCAGAGGACAACCCATGGAGATAGAAAGACAAAGGGCGGACACCGATCAAAATGGAAAACCGAGGTGCTACAACTGCAACCTCTATGGGCACATTGCCAAATACTGCAGGAAGAAGACGAAAGTCACATACACCAAGATAACGTGCTACAACTGTGGCAAACAGGGCCACATCTCGAAGAACTGCAGGGCACCCAAGAAAGCACATATCAGAGAGATCAACGAGGGCGATGAGCAAGAAATGGAGGAGAAAGAGGATTTTGTCGAAGGCTCCGAGTAGGCGCAAACCCGCGAGCCAATAAACCTAGAGTTTCTATTTTATCCCACAATAGATGATATGTGATTCCCCAAAAACGAAACTCTACGCGCGAACTTCTTCTCGACTCAACAATCCAGACAAGAAAAGGACGCAGACAAATCACAACCCTCGTAGACTCCGGATGCACCCACACGTGCATAGCACAACGAACGATAGACGAAGAACAGATCCCGACTAAACCTCTGGAAACCCCGATCAGAGTGATCAATGCCGACGGCACAGAAAATAAAAAGGGAGAAATAATGGACAAGGCACAACTGGTATTAAACAACGGCAACCATACGGAACAAATCGACGCTCTAGTAACACAATTGGAAAGCACAGACTTATATCTCAGACACAACTGGCTGGTCAAGCATAACCCAGAGATTGATTGGAACAATCACGTCATACGATTCACCAGATGCCCAGACAATTGCAAAATATCACATAGCAACATACGATTCAATGAGAAAATATGAACAGTCAAGGAACACATTGAAGAGAAAAAGGCAGACCAGATGAATGATGAAGATCTACCACCATACCTCTGACAATACACCCACCTATTCAACAAAAAGAACTTCGATAAACTACCCGAGCACACGGTATGGGACCATGAGATAAACCTGTCTGAAGATGCACCTCCAGTACTACAGTCCAAGGTCTACCCAATGACAATAACAGAGAAACAGGAACTACAGAAGTTCCTTGACGAGAACCTTGCCTCAGGACAAATCAGACCATCACAATCCCCCTACGCCACCCCATGCTTCTTCATACCAAAAAAGGATGGAACAAAACACCTGGTACAGGATTACAAAAAGCTGAATAAACACACCATCAAAGACAAGACACCACTGCCACTCATAGGTGAAGTCCTAGACCGGTTAAAGGATGCGAAGGTGTTCAACAAGCTCGATATCATTTGGGGATATAACAACGTCAGGATCAGAGAAGGGGATGAATGGAAGGCAGCGTTCGTAACAAACAGCAGATTATTCGAACCTATGGTCATGTTCTTCGGGATGAGCAATTCACCGGCGACCTTTCAGAGGATGATGAATACGGTATTTCGGGAAATGTTACATGAAGGAACGCTTGTCAACTACATGGACGATTTTGTCATTCCAGGAACCACACAGGAAGAACTCGAGAAAAGAATAATGCGGTTCTTAGACATTGTAGCCAAGCACCAACTCTACTTCAAACGATCAAAATGTGTGTTCAATGTGAAGGAAATACCCATATTGGGCTTTATAGTTGGACAAGGCAGTGTCAAAATGGAGGAAGAGAAGGTGAAAGCAGTAAGAGAATGGCCAACACCCAAATCTGTAAAAGACGTCGAAAAATTCCTGGGTTTCGCAAACTTCTACCGACGATTCATACAAGACTTCAGTAACATAGCAACACCCCTACACGAGCTGAAGAAGAAAGACGCGCAATGGTCATGGTCAGAACGACAACAACAGGCATTTGAGAAGATCAAGGAGAAGATCACAAGTGAACCAGTACTAGCAATGCCTCAAGACAAAGGACAATACAGAGTAGAAGTGGATGCATCGGGATATGGAGTAGGAGCGGTGCTGTCACAAAACCAGAATGATCAGTGGTACCCAATCGCCTTTCACTCAAGAACAATGACACCAGCAGAACGAAACTACCAAATATACAACAAAGAACTACTAGCAATCCGGGAAGCAGTCAAAACGTGGAGACAGTATCTACTCGATGCCAATGAACCATTCGAGATATGGACGGACCACAAGAACTTAGAATACTTCAGGAAACCACAACAACTCACAGGACGACAAGCAAGATGGCAATTGGAACTACAAGAATACCGCTACACGCTAAAACACATACCCGGAAAGACAAACACAAAAGCAGACGTACTATCAAGACTAGCAAAAATGGACACCACCAGAGATAACACAGATATCACACTATTATCCGACCACTTATTCGATAACACCACCGCCGAAATCAGACAAATTTGGGAAATATCGGGAGAAGAAGACCTGAAACACCAATTATGAAAGGAGCAAAGAAGAGAAACACAGTGGCTAAGAGAAAAGGAGAAACGACCAGAGGAGATATGGGAAACCGATGGATTACCCATGTTTGAAGGAAGAATATACATACCACCAAACGCCGAGTTACGCCAAGAAATACTCCAACAACACCATGACAAAACGGACGTAGGACACCCGGGACAGCATAGAATGATCGAACTCCTCAAAAGGACATATTGGTGGCCACAAATGCGCAATGATGTTAAACGATACATCAAAGGGTGCAACACATGTCAGCGAAATAAGACACTCCGGACACAACCTACCACACATCTCCATCCACTACCGATACCCAGCGGACCATGGGAAGAAATATCAATCGACATGATAGGACCACTACCAGAATCAGAAGGATATGATGCGATACTTGTCATTGTCGATCGTTTCAGCAAAATGATCAGATTACGCGCAGTTAACACCACCCTATCATCTGAAGAGTTAGGAGATATTTATCGTGATGATATATGGAGACAACACGGAATACCCCGCAGGATCATCAGTGACAGAGGACCACAGTTCGCGTCAAAATTCATGGCAGAACTTTGTAGAGCAACCGGCACCCAACGTAACCTATCCACGGCATACCATCCACAAACAGACGGTCAGACAGAGCGCATCAACCAGGAGGTCGAAGCATACCTCAGAAACGTAATCAACCATGCGCAGGACAACTGGAAAAAATGGCTCAGCACAGCAGAATTCCAGTATAATGACAAAACACATAGCGCCACAGGACATTCACCGTTCCAGATAGTATATGGACGACATCCATGGAAAGGGGATATCTCAAACATATCCAAGGCACCTGCGATCACGGAACGAATACAAGAGTTACAAGACATACGCCAAAAAACGATTGAGATGCTACAACAGAGCCAGACGCAAATGGAGAAACGGAATGGCACAAAACCAGAACACGAATATGAGACAGGAAGCCAAGTTTGGCTCGAAGCGGACAACATTAGGACAACCAGGCCAACAAGAAAACTTGATCATAGGAGATACGGACCATTCCGGGTAAAGGAAAAAATAGGTGAAACAAGCTACCGACTGGAACTACCTAAAACATGGGCGATACACGATGTGTTTAACAGCAGACTCCTCTCTCCCTATCACAAACCCGAGTATGACAGCCAGCGCACTCCACCACCACCGATTCCCGAGATAATCAATGATGAGGAACACTACAAGGTAGATGAAGTCCGGGGACACCGCACAAGGGGAAAACGAAAACAGTACCTAATACACTGGAAAGGATATACGTCCGAAGAAGACACATGGGAAGATGAAGCAAATTTGGAAAACGCCAAGGAGGCAGTACAAGAGTTCATGAGCAAGATTTCGAGGACGAAACCTATAAAAAGGGGAGGTAAAAAGCAGCAATTATGAACAACAGACCTTGCATTCCAAGCAACCACTACACTCAATGCATCACTCGTGGTATCCACTTCACCCTCGACTTTGCCAACTATCTTCACAACACACCATGCCCGCCGAACGCCAACTTACTCCATACCCCTACCTCAAAGAATTCGATGAACTCGTCCCAGAAAGAACCAGCCATGAGGAGCTCGTGGAAGGAGAAACCCTAGTCGACACCATGATACTATTGGGAGCAGCAATGAAGGCAACCCAAGAAGGGGCATCTAAAATAATGGATACCCTATCCGACGCCACTCCAAGACTCAATCAGTTTATCATCGACGAAGGAAGGAGAGACCAGTTAGAGAGACACCTATATGAAATCAACGATGACCTGCAACTTATTGTCATTTCCAATATGCGAGCTCGGATGCATAGCATCCTCGTAGCCCTAGCTGAACGACTCAATACATACGAGTCAAGGAGTACGGAAAACCTCTCCCACCACATCGTCAACCGACTACTTGTTAGCAACGACCCATTCCCCATCCAACATCACATCTGTCATAAATGTGAGCAAAAGACACAAGAAGCAACAGCCGCCGATCAACTGCTTCACCCCGACATCGAAGAGGAAGTAGCCCACCTCCAAACCATCCTCACCACGGTAGTACCCCCCATCACACCTATGACCTTCCACCTGCCGCAGGGATACAACACGTTGAAATCGGAAGGCGAAAAGAACAACGAATATTGGAGGGGCATAGTGCATAAACTCCTAAGCAATCACACCAACGACAACACCACGTACAATAATCACACCCACTTCCTGTTCAAAGAAGGTCCACCCCACGCACCACTCTGGATTGGGTTACGACGTGTTGACAAGACACCTCTCATCGGAGGAAACAAGAAGGACTTGGCCAGAGCTCTGGGAGCTGCCATACCTATGAACGAGTAAATTCTCATCGCACCTTCCTACCTCTTCCAAACTCCGTATGTTTTACTTCACAAAGGACCTTTACAGTAATACGCATCATGAGGACATGAAGCTTGAAAGGGAGGTATTGTTACGAACTATAGATAGACCGTTCATTCCTATCTCGCGCCCATTACCTCGTGTACCCTCACACCTGTTTCACCCCTCATTCCATCTCCTGTTTCATCTCTAAAGGCTATGCCTCTTATCTGACTCATCTACTCGTCCCCCTTATTATTAGCCTCCGCTATTAGTATATAAAGTGTAAGTAATACTTGATGTATTCCTTACACTTTACCAATCGTATCATCCCTTCTTCCTTTCTCTACTTCCTTTCCTTTATCCAAAGGCTTGCAACCTGAGTCAGAGACTAAGGTCGTAACATGCACTTTCTTGGGCACCCGGCAGTTCTTTGAGATGTGGCCCTATTTGCTGCAATTGTAACATGTTATCTTGGTGTATGTGACTTTTGTCTTCTTTCTGCAGTATTTGGCGATATGCCCATAGAGGTTGCAGTTGTAACACCTTGGTTTTCCATTTTGATCGGTATCTGCCCTTTGTCTTCCTATCTCCATGGGTTGTCCTCTACCTCCCTAAGTAACTCCGGTGGTGGTTCTGACATCTCCTCGGGTGATGTCCGTTGCCTCATACCCTTGTCCTACTGCAAGGATTGTAGTTTTCCATTTGGTGTATGTTGTTGGGATGGAGGTTGTCGGATAGCCTACTATAATTTGAATGATGTCTGCTCTGGTGTGGCATTTGAGGAGGAATATTGCATGGGTGTCGTCTGTCCCCGCTTGGGCTTTCAATGCCTCGAATTCGATTAAGAAATCTGCCGTGTTCTTCTTTCCTTGTTTGAATGTCTCGATTTCTCCTTCTGCTATGGCTTTCCTATTTCCCAAGGAAAATGTAGCCTCTATTTCCTTCGTAAAGTCATCTCAATCTGGTGTTTTCTTGTTCTGGATGGCTTGTAGCTGCGTGTTGGCGTAAGGGCCTGCTAGCCCTCCTTTCATTCTTGCCAAAATTGCCACTATCTTCTGTTCTTCTTTGTCTATCTTGTTGAACATTAACCATAAGGATATTGCTCTCCACCAATCGTCAAATCTGGTTCTATCTCCAATGAAATATCCTGGCTCAGGGGCTAGGTTCTTTGGGACGTTGACTTCTTCTGACATCTCTGGTTTTGTTTCTGGTTCGCTGTGTTCGTTTCCGTGGGTCCTGGTGATTTCTATATCAGCTGTGGCGTCGGCGACTTCTGTGTCGATTTCTTCTTCAAATGGAGCTGGTTCTTTATCTGTGCTGTGTTCGGATTCTTCTTCGTAGGTCTCGGCAATATCTATATCGGATGTGTTCTCGGCAACTTCTATGTCGAATTCAGTTTCAAATAGAGCTGTGTTCTCGTCTATGCTGTGTTCGGATTTCTGCTGTTTAAGGCCTTCAGGGATTTCTGGTTCTGTTGATCATTTGGATCCTGTTGCTATGGGTGAACCCTGGATGTCTGTTGGTCTCGGAGCTCTGTATCTTTTCGGTGTTCTCGATGAGTTACTGCTGCTCATATACTGTTGTTCTGGTCAGAGGCTATTATTCCAAGCCTAGCTACAAATAGTGGCACCTCTCTTGCAAGGTAAGTCAAATGACACTTTACCAAATGTTACGACCTTAGTCTCTGACTCAGGTTGCAAGCCTTTGGATAAAGGAAAGGAAGTAGAGAAAGGAAGAAGGGATGATACAATTGGTAAAGTGTAAGGAATACATCAAGTATTACTACACTTTATATACTGGTGGTAATGGATAATAATAAAGGAGACGAGTAAACGAGTCAGATGGGAAGCATAGCCTTTAGGGGTGAAACAGAGAATGAAACGAGAAGTGAGACAAGTATGAGGAGGCCCGAGGTAACGGGCGCAAGATAGGAATGAATGGTCTATCTATAGTTTGTAACAATAATATATGAGTAGTAGTAGCTTATCGAGAACACCAAGAAGACTAAGAGCTCTGAGACCAACAGACATCCAGGGATCACCAGTAATTACTGGATCCAAATAATGAATAGAACCAGAAATCCCTGAAGGCCTTAAGTGGCAGAAATCTGATCATAGCATAGATGAAGACATAGCTCTTTTTGAAATCCTATTTAACACAGATGTTGCCAAGACCCCATTCAACATAAAAATTACCAAAGCTATATCCAATATAGAAATTACAGAGACCTACGAGAATAGAGAATCCAAAACATCTGATATAGCAGTTGTTGCAACCTACAAGAATGAACACAGTGAACCAGAAACAGAATCAGAAATGGCCAATGAAATCAACTTCCCAAAGAACCTAGCCCTGGAACCAGGATACTTCAATAGAGATAGAACCAAGTTTGATGATTGGTAGAGAGCAATGTCCTTATAGACACTCTTTAACAAGATTAATAATAATGAACAAAAGATAATTGAAGTATTAGCACAAATGAAAGAAAGACTAGCAAGTCCTTATGCCAATGCCAAGTTACAGACAATTCAAGACAAGAAAATGCCAGTATTTGATAACTTTGCAAAGGAGATAGTAGCCACCTTCTCCTTGGAGAATAGGAAAGCTATAACAGAAGGAGAAATCAAGTTGTTCAAATAGGGAAAGAGGAATACTGCAAACTTCTTAATAGAGTTTAAAGCATTAAAGACTTAAGCAGGAACAGACAACACTCATGCCATATTCCTCCTCAAACAATACACCAAAGCAGACATTATCCAAACTATAGTAGGCTATCCATCAGCCTCAATCCCAGACATATACAACAAATAGAGGAACATATTCCTCATAGTAGGGCAAGGATATGAAATGGCAGACATTACCTAAGGAGATATTAGAACAAGCACAGGAGTCACATATGGAGGAGGAGGACAACCAATGGAAATTGGTAGACAAAGGGCAGACACCAATCGGAATGGCAAACCGAGATGTTTCAACTGCAACCTATATGGGTATATAGCCAAATATTGCTATAAGAAGATAAAGGTCATATACACCAAAATAATATGCTATAATTGTGGCAAACAGGGCCACATCTTGAAGAATTGTAAAGTACCAAAGAAAGCACACATCAGAAAGATTACCAAGGAAACTGAGCAAGAAGAAGAGACAAAGGAGGATTTTGCCAAAGGCTCCAAGTAAGTGCAAACCCGCAAGCCAATAAACCTAAAGTTTCTGTTTTACTTCATAATAGATGATATGTGATTCCACAGAAATGGAACTTGATGCACAAACTTCTTCTCGATTCAACAATCAGAACCAAAAAGGGACCTAAACAAATTACCACACTGGTAGATTCCAGATACACCTATACATGTATAGCACAGAGAATAGTAGAAGAAGAACAAATCACAACTAGACCTCTTGAAACCCTGATATAAGTAATCAATGCTGATGGAACCAAAAACAAGAAAAGAGAAATAACAGACATGGCACAACTAGTACTAAGCAATAGTAAACATACAGAAGAAATTGAAGCAATGGTAACACAACTGGAGAGTATAGACCTATATCTCGGACATAACTGGCTAGTCAGACACAACTCGGAAATTGACTGGACAAACAACATAATGTGCTTCAATAGATGCCCGAAGGATTGTACTACATACCACAATGACATATGATTCAACGAGAGAATACACATGGTAAAGAACACATAGAGAAAAAAAAAACAGACCAGACCAACCCAGAACACCTACCAGCATACCTACAACAATATACGCACCTGTTCAACAAGAAAAACTTCAACAAACTACCAGAACACACAATCTACGACCATGAAATAAACCTGTCAGAAAATGCACTGCCAGTACTACAGTCCAAAGTCTATCTAATAACATTAATAGAGAAATAAGAACTGCAGAAATTCCTTGATGAAAATATTGCTTCAGGACAAATTAGACTTTCACAATCCCCCTATGCCACCCCATGCTTCTTTATACCCAAAAAAGATGGAACCAAACGATTGGTACAAGACTATAAGAAACTAAACAAACACATGATCAAAGACAAGATGCCACTTCCACTCATAAGCAAAGTTATCGACTGACTCAAAAATACAAAAGTCTTCAACAAACTTGACATCATTTGGGAATACAACAACATCAGGATAAGGGAAGGTGATGAATGGAAAGTAGTATTTGTAACAAACAATGGACTATTCAAACTAACAGTCATATTTTTTGGAATGAGTAACTTGCCAGTGACATTCCAAAAGATGATGAACATGGTCTTCCAAGAGATGCTACATAAAGGAGCAGTTGTCAACTATATGGACAATTTTGTCATCCCTGGAGCAACATAACAGGAACTTAAAGAAAGGATAAAAAGATTTCTCGACATTGCGGCAAAACACCAGCTACATTTCAAGAGGTCAAAGTGCTTATTTGATACGAAATATTGGGATTTGTGGTTGGACAAGGCAGTATTAAAATGGAGGAGAAGAAGGTGAAAGTAGTAAAGGAATAGCCAATACCCAAATCCCTGAAAGATATCAAAAAATTCCTAGGCTTTGCAAACTTCTACCAACAATTTATACATAATTTCAGCAACATAGTAGCCCCTTTACACAAGTTGAAGAAGACACACAATGGGTATGGATAGAATGACAATAACAAGCCTTTGAAAAGATCAAGGAAAAAGTCACAAGCGAGCTGGTACTAGCAATGCCACAAGACAAGGGACAATAGAGTGAAAGTAGACACATCAGGCTATGGAGTAGGAGTGGTACTATCACAGAAACAGGAAGAACATTGGCACCCAATTGTATTCCACTCAAGAACAATGACACCCACAGAACAAAACTATTAGATCTATGACAAAGAAGTACTAGCCATCTGAGAAGCAATCAAAACCTGGAGACAATACCTACTCAATACTAATGAACCATTCGAAATTTGGACTGATCACAAGAACCTGGAATATTTCTGAAAGCCACAACAACTCACAGGACAATAAGCAAGGTAGTAGATAAAGCTACAAGAATACCATTACATGCCAAAACACACCCCCGGAAAAACCAACACAAAGGCCAACATCTTATTGAGATTAACAAAAACCAATACTACCTAAGACAATACTGATATTATCTTACTACCCAACCATTTATTTGACAACAACATAATTACTGCAATCTGACAAATCTGGGAGATCTCAGGAGAGGAAGATATGAAACACTGACTGTGAAAGGAAACAAAAAGGGAAATACAGTGGCTAAAGGAAAAGGAAAGATGATTAGAGAAGATATGGGAAACAGATAGAATACTAGTGTTTGAAGGAAGAATATATGTTCCATCCAACAGCCAAATACAACAAGAAATACTCCGACAACACCATAACAAGACAAATGTAGGACACCCAGAACAACACCAAATGATTAAACTTCTTAAACAGAGTTATTGGTGGCCTCAAATGTGTAACAATGTAAAACAGTACATCAAAGGATATAAAGCATGTCAACAAAACAAAATACTCCGAACAAGACCAACAACACATCTCCACCCACTACTGACACCAGTGGAACCTTGGGAAGAAATATCAATCGACATAATAGGACTATTACCAGAGTCAGAAGGATATGATGCAATACTTGTCATAGTTGATCATTTTAGCAAAATGATCAGACTGTATGCAGTTAACACTACCTTAACATCTGAGGAACTAGGAGATATCACTAAGATGATATATGGAGAATACATGGAATGCCCTGCAAAATCATCAGTGACAGAGGTCCACAATTTGCATCAAAATTTATAGTAGAACTATGTTAAGTAACTGGCATCCAAAGAAACTTATCCATGGCATACTACCCACAAACCAACAGTCAAACAGAGTGTATTAACCAGGAGGTTGAGACATATCTCAGAAACATAATAAACCATACATAGAATAATTGGAAAAAATAGTTAGCCACAGTAGAATTCCAATACAATAACAAGATCTACACTGCCACTGGATATTCACCATTAAAAATAGTTTATGGACAATACCCCTGGAAAGGAGATATAACAAATGTTACCAAAGTACCTGTAATCACAGAACAAATACAGGAATTACAAAACATGTAACAAGAGGTGATCAAGATGCTACAATACAGCCAGATGCAAATGGAGAAATGCAACAGCACAAAACCAGAATATGAGTATAATCCAGGAGAACAAGTATAGCTTGAAGTAAGCAACATCAGGACAATGAGACTAACCAAGAAGTTAGACCACAAATGGTATGGACTATTCCAAATAAAAGCAAAAATAGGCAAAACAAGTTACTAACTAGAATTACCTGAAACATAGGCAATACATGATATGTTTAATAGCAGACTTCTCTCCCCCTATCAGGAACCTGAGTTCAACAGCCAGTGCACACTACCACCACCAATGCCCAAAATCATCAATGATGAAAAACAATATAAAGTAGAAGAGATCCAAGGATACTGTACAAGAGGATGACAAAATCAATTCCTAGTATACTGGAAGGGATATACCTCCAAGGAAGACATATGGGAGGATGAGTCAAAACTAGAAAATGCTAAAAAGGCAGTTCAGGAATTTTTAGACAAGATTTTGAGGATAAAACCTATAAAAAGGGGAGGTAAAAAGTAACAATTATGAACAACAAACCTTGTATTACAAGAGATCACTACACCTAATATACCTCATGCTGTATCCACTACACTCTAGACTTTGCCAATTATCTTCACAATATACTATGTACACTAACACAAACCTACCCCCTTTCTAGCCAATGACACAGAGTTTGAACAAGAACTCAACAACCTCCTTGACACCTAGTCCACCAAAGACCAAATCAAACACTATACTGCCACAACCAAAGAACTCACATACATTGCCCATGCCATCAACAATCTCCAAATCCAAAGCCAAAGTTCTGAGTTATATCCTACTTGTTACTACCACCAGAGCCCTCCCAGCTGCCATGTCAACTGGAAAACATGAACTCATGAAGGAATTATTGGATAAAGCAGCCACCAATCTTAATGTATTAGCACACTCCAACACAAAGCAATGTATCCAAAGTACCTTAATTATAATAGGCAAAAGACTCAATTACCTCACCAACTCTAGTGACAACCCTACTTACAGACTTACCTGAAGACTAATGGATCTTGACTCATACACCTCCACTACCTTACCTGACAAACCGCCCTATCACAAAGATGATGAACAGGAATGGTTAAATAAAGGAATAAAGGGAGTTGACAAATCAGTCCCAGACTATTTAATGGAACCAGATATGTGAGATAAAGTAGACCACCTCCTTATACAACTGCCCGACATGGACCTACTATCCAAACCAATGATATTTAATCCACCACCATCTTATCTCACACTCAAAGACTGTTACGACCTTAGTCTCTGACTCAGGTTGCAAGCCTTTGGATAAAGGAAGGAAGTAGAGAAAGGAAGAAGGGATGATACGATTGGTAAAGTGTAAGGAATACATCAAGTATTACTACACTTTATATACTAGTAGCGGAGGCTAATAATAAGGGGGATGAGTAGATGAGTCAGATAAGAGGCATAGCCTTTAGAGATGAAACAGGAGATGGAATGAGGGGTGAAACAGGTGTGAGGGTACACGAGGTAATGGGCGCGAGATAGGAATGAACGGTCTATCTATAGTTCGTAACAATACCTCCCTTTCAAGCTTCATGTCCTCATGATGCGTATTACTGTAAAGGTCCTTTGTGAAGTAAAACATACGGAGTTTGGAAGAGGTAGGAAGGTGTGATGAGAATTTACTCGTTCATAGGTATGGCAGCTCCCAGAGCTCTGGCCAAGTCCTTCTTGTTTCCTCCGATGAGAGGTGTCTTGTCAACACGTCGTAACCCAATCCAGAGTGGTGCGTGGGGTGGACCTTCTTTGAACAGGAAGTGGGTGTGATTATTGTACGTGGTGTTGTCGTTGGTGTGATTGCTTAGGAGTTTATGCACTATGCCCCTCCAATATTCGTTGTTCTTTTCGCCTTCCGATTTCAACGTGTTGTATCCCTGCGGCAGGTGGAAGGTCATAGGTGTGATGGGGGGTACTACCGTGGTGAGGATGGTTTGGAGGTGGGCTACTTCCTCTTCGATGTCGGGGTGAAGCAGTTGATCGGCGGCTGTTGCTTCTTGTGTCTTTTGCTCACATTTATGACAGATGTGATGTTGGATGGGGAATGGGTCGTTGCTAACAAGTAGTCGGTTGACGATGTGGTGGGAGAGGTTTTCCGTACTCCTTGACTCGTATGTATTGAGTCGTTCAGCTAGGGCTACGAGGATGCTATGCATCCGAGCTCGCATATTGGAAATGACAATAAGTTGCAGGTCATCGTTGATTTCATATAGGTGTCTCTCTAACTGGTCTCTCCTTCCTTCGTCGATGATAAACTGATTGAGTCTTGGAGTGGCGTCGGATAGGGTATCCATTATTTTAGATGCCCCTTCTTGGGTTGCCTTCATTGCTGCTCCCAATAGTATCATGGTGTCGACTAGGGTTTCTCCTTCCACGAGCTCCTCATGGCTGGTTCTTTCTGGGACGAGTTCATCGAATTCTTTGAGGTAGGGGTATGGAGTAAGTTGGCGTTCGGCGGGCATGGTGTGTTGTGAAGATAGTTGGCAAAGTCGAGGGTGAAGTGGATACCACGAGTGATGCATTGAGTGTAGTGGTTGCTTGGAATGCAAGGTCTGTTGTTCATAATTGCTGCTTTTTACCTCCCCTTTTTATAGGTTTCGTCCTCGAAATCTTGCTCATGAACTCTTGTACTGCCTCCTTGGCGTTTTCCAAATTTGCTTCATCTTCCCATGTGTCTTCTTCGGACGTATATCCTTTCCAGTGTATTAGGTACTGTTTTCGTTTTCCCCTTGTGCGGTGTCCCCGGACTTCATCTACCTTGTAGTGTTCCTCATCATTGATTATCTCGGGAATCGGTGGTGGTGGAGTGCGCTGGCTGTCATACTCGGGTTTGTGATAGGGAGAGAGGAGTCTGCTGTTAAACACATCGTGTATCGCCCATGTTTTAGGTAGTTCCAGTCGGTAGCTTGTTTCACCTATTTTTTCCTTTACCCGGAATGGTCCGTATCTCCTATGATCAAGTTTTCTTGTTGGCCTGGTTGTCCTAATGTTGTCCGCTTCGAGCCAAACTTGGCTTCCTGTCTCATATTCGTGTTCTGGTTTTGTGCCATTCCGTTTCTCCATTTGCGTCTGGCTCTGTTGTAGCATCTCAATCGTTTTTTGGCGTATGTCTTGTAACTCTTGTATTCGTTCCGTGATCGCAGGTGCCTTGGATATGTTTGAGATATCCCCTTTCCATGGATGTCGTCCATATACTATCTGGAACGGTGAATGTCCTGTGGCGCTATGTGTTTTGTCATTATACTGGAATTCTGCTGTGCTGAGCCATTTTTTCCAGTTGTCCTGCGCATGGTTGATTACGTTTCTGAGGTATGCTTCGACCTCCTGGTTGATGCGCTCTGTCTGACCGTCTGTTTGTGGATGGTATGCCGTGGATAGGTTACGTTGGGTGCCGGTTGCTCTACAAAGTTCTGCCATGAATTTTGACGCGAACTGTGGTCCTCTGTCACTGATGATCCTGCGGGGTATTCCGTGTTGTCTCCATATATCATCACGATAAATATCTCCTAACTCTTCAGATGATAGGGTGGTGTTAACTGCGCGTAATCTGATCATTTTGCTGAAACGATCGACAATGACAAGTATCGCATCATATCCTTCTGATTCTGGTAGTGGTCCTATCATGTCGATTGATATTTCTTCCCATGGTCCGCTGGGTATCGGTAGTGGATGGAGATGTGTGGTAGGTTGTGTCCGGAGTGTCTTATTTCGCTGACATGTGTTGCACCCTTTGATGTATCGTTTAACATCATTGCGCATTTGTGGCCACCAATATGTCCTTTTGAGGAGTTCGATCATTCTATGCTGTCCCGGGTGTCCTACGTCCGTTTTGTCATGGTGTTGTTGGAGTATTTCTTGGCGTAACTCGGCGTTTGGTGGTATGTATATTCTTCCTTCAAACATGGGTAATCCATCGGTTTCCCATATCTCCTCTGGTCGTTTCTCCTTTTCTCTTAGCCACTGTGTTTCTCTTCTTTGCTCCTTTCGTAATCGGTGTTTCAGGTCTTCTTCTCCCGATATTTCCCAAATTTGTCTGATTTCGGCGGTGGTGTTATCGAATAAGTGGTCAGGTAATAGTGTGATATCTGTGTTATCTCTGGTGGTGTCCATTTTTGCTAGTCTTGATAGTACGTCTGCTTTTGTGTTTGTCTTTCCGGGTATGTGTTTTAGCGTGTAGCGGTATTCTTGTAGTTCCAATTGCCATCTTGCTTGTCGTCCTGTGAGTTGTTGTGGTTTCCTGAAGTATTCTAAGTTCTTGTGGTCCGTCCATATCTCGAATGGTTCATTGGCATCGAGTAGATACTGTCTCCACGTTTTGACTGCTTCCCGGATTGCTAGTAGTTCTTTGTCGTAGATTTGGTAGTTTCGTTCTGCCGGTGTCATTGTTCTTGAGTGAAAGGCGATTGGGTACCACTGATCACTCTGGTTTTGTGACAACACCGCTCCTACTCCATATCCCGATGCGTCTACTTCTACCCTGTATTGTCCTCTGTCTTGAGGCATTGCTAGTACTGGTTCGCTCGTGATTTTCTCCTTGATTTTTTCAAACGCTTGCTGTTGTCATTCTGACCATGACCATTGCGCGTCCTTCTTCTTTAGTTCGTGTAGTGGTGTTGCTATGTTACTGAAGTCTTGTATGAATCGTCGGTAGAAGTTTGCAAAGCCCAGGAATTTTTCGACGTCTTTTACGGATTTGGGTGTCGGCCATTCTCTTACTGCTTTCACCTTTTCCTCCTCCATTTTAACGCTGCCTTGTCCAACTATAAAGCCCAGTATGGGTATTTCTTTTGCGTTGAACACGCATTTTGACCGCTTGAAGTAAAGTTGGTGCTTGGCTGCAATGTCTAAGAACCACATTGTTCTTTCCTCGAGTTCTTCCTGCGTGGTTCCTGGAATGACAAAATCATCCATGTAGTTGACAAGCGTTCCTTCGTGTAACATTTCCCGAAATACCATGTTCATCATCCTTTGAAAGGTTGCTGGCGAATTGCTCATTCCGAAGAACATGACTGTTGGCTCGAATAATCCGTTATTTGTTACAAACGCTGCCTTCCATTCATCCCCTTCTCTAATCCTGACATTGTTGTATCCCCAAATGATATCGAGCTTGTTGAACACCTTTGCATCCTTTAGGCGGTCTAGGACTTCGCTTATGAGTGGTAGTGGTGTTTTATCCTTGATAGTGTGTTCGTTCAGCTTTTTGTAATCCTGTACCAGGCATTTGGTTCCGTCCTTTTTTGGTATAAAGAAACATGGGGTGGCGTAGGGGGATTGTGATGGTCTGATTCGTCCTGAGGCAAGGTTCTCGTCGAGGAACTTCTGTAGTTCTTGTTTCTCTGTTATTGTCATTGGGTAGACCTTGGACTGTAGTACTGGGGGGGCGTCTTCGGACAGGTTTATTTCATGGTCCCATACCGTGTGCTCGGGTAGTTTATCGAAGTTGCTTTTGTTGAATAGGTGGGTGTATCGTCGGAGGTATGGTGGTAGGTCTTCATCATTCGTCCGGTCCGCCTTTTTCTCTTCAATGTGTTCCTTGACTGCCCGTATTCTTTCATTGAACCGTATGTCGCTATGTGATATTTTGCAATCATCCGGGCATCTGGTGAATCGTATGACGTGATTGTTCCAGTCGATTTCTGGGTTATGCTTGACCAGCCAGTCGTGTCCAAGATATAAGTCCGCACTTTCCAGTTGGGTTACTAGCGCGTCGATTTGTTCCGTATGGTTGCCGTTGTTTAATACCAGTTGTGCCTTGTCCGTTATTTCTCCCTTTTTATTTTCTGTGCCGTCGGCATTGATCACTCTGATCGGGGTCTCCAAAGGTTTGGTCGGGATCTGTTCTTCGTCTATCGTTCGTTGTGCTATGCACGTGTGGGTGCATCCGGAGTCTACGAGGGTTGTGATTTGTCTGCGTCCTTTTCTTGTCTGGATTGTTGAGTCGAGAAGAAGTTCGTGCGTAGAGTTTCGTTTTTGGGGAATCACATATCGTCTATTGTGGGATAAAATAGAAACTCTAGGTTTATTGGCTTGCGGGTTTGCGCCTACTCGGAGCCTTCAACAAAATCCTCTTTCTCCTCCATTTCTTGTTCATCGTCCTCGTTGATCTCTCTGATATGCACTTTCTTGGGTGCCCGGCAGTTTTTCGAGATGTGGCCCTGTTTGCCACAGTTGTAGCACGTTATCTTGGTGTATGTGACTTTTGTCTTCTTCCTGCAGTATTTGGCGATATGCCCGTAGAGGTTGCAGTTGTAGTACCTCGGTTTTCCATTTTGATCGGTGTCCGCCCTTTGTCTTCCTATCTCCATGGGTTGTCCTCTGCCTCCATAAGTAACTCCGGTTGTGGTTCTGATATCCCCTCGGGTGATGTCTGTTGCTTTGTACCCCTGTCCTACTGCGAGGATTGTAGTTTTCCATTTGGTGTATGTCGTTGGGACGGAGGTTGTCGGGTAGCCTACTATTGTTCGAATGATGTCTGCTCTGGTGTGGCGTTTGAGAAGGAATATTGCGTGGGTGTCATCTGTCCCCGCTTGGGCTTTCAGTGCCTCGAACTCGATCAAGAAATCTGCCATGTTCCTCTTTCCTTGTTTGAACGTCTCGATTTCTCCTTCTGCTATAGCTTTCCTATTTCCCAAGGAAAATGTGGCTTCTATTTCCTTCGTAAAGTCATCCCAGTCTGGTGTCTTCTTGTTTTGGATGGCTTGTAGCTGTGTGTTGGCGTATGGACCTGCTAGTCCTCCTTTCATTCTCGCTAAAATTGCAACTATCTTCTGTTCTTCTTCGTCTATTTTGTTGAACATTAACCATAAGGATATTGCTCTCCACCAATCGTCAAATTGGGTTCTGTCTCCATTAAAATATCCTGGCTCTGGAGCTAGGTTCTTTGGGACGTTGACTTCTTCTGTCATTTCTGGGTCTGTTTCTGGTTCGCTGCGTTCGTGGGTTTCGGCGATTTCTATATCGGCTGTGGCGTCGGCGACTTCTGTGTCGATTTCTTCTTCAAATGGAGCTGGTTCTTTGTCTGTGCTGTGCTCGGACTCTTTCTCGTAGGTCTCGGCAATATCTATATCGGATGTGTTCTCGGCGACTTCTATGTCGAATTCGGTTTCAAATAGAGCTGTACTTTCGTCTACGCTGTGTTCGGATTTCTGCCGTTTAAGGCCTTCAGGGATTTCTGATTCTGTTGATCGTTTAGATCCTGTTGCTATAGGTGAACCCTGGATGTCGGTTGGTCTCGGAGCTCTGTGTCTTCTCGGTGTTCTCAATGAGCTACTGCTGCTCATATACTGTTGTCCTGGTCGGAGGCTATTATTCCAAGCCTAGCTACGAATAGTGGCACCTCTCTTGCAAGGTGAGTCGAATGATACTTTACCAAATGTTACGACCTTAGTCTCTGACTCAGGTTGCAAGCCTTTGGATAAAGGAAGGAAGTAGAGAAAGGAAGAAGGGATGATACGATTGGTAAAGTGTAAGGAATACATCAAGTATTACTACACTTTATATACTAGTAGCGGAGGCTAATAATAAGGGGGACGAGTAGACGAGTCAGATAAGAGGCATAGCCTTTAGAGATGAAACAGGGGATGGAATGAGGGGTGAAACAGGTGTGAGGGTACACGAGGTAATGGGCGCGAGATAGGAATGAACGGTCTATCTATAGTTCGTAACAAAGACAGAGGACAATTCAAAGAACACTACTGGGAAAAGATAGTTCACAACCTTGTTGCCTCTGAGACTAATGATACCACTACATTCCAAGAACACACTGTAGCCCTCTTTAGAGAAGGACAAAACTATGCCCTCTTTTGGATCAGATGTTGATGCAAGTTAGGAACCCTAATGATTGGTCCTACTAAATACCAACTTGTCAATGCCTTACACAAAGAACAAGACAACAAGTAAACCATGATACTTCATGGGGTCATGAATATAAGAAAGGGAGGTATTGTTATGAACTATAGATAAACAGTATATTCTTATCATGCATCCATCATTCCCTTGTTTTATCCCTTATAGCTGTACTCTTACTGACTCATTCTACTCGTTCTCTATGACTCCACTACTCTAATCCACTATTCTTAGCTCTCACCACTAGTATATAAAGTATAGTAATACTTGATGTATTCCTTATAATTTACCAATTGTATTATCCCTTTCTCTTCTCTCTACTTCCTTGTCTTTATCCAGAGACTTGTAACCTAAGTCCTAGACTAAGATTATAACAGTTATGTTTGACTAGCCAGTCATGTCCAAGGTATAAGTCTGTACTTTCCAACTGTGTTACCATTACTTTGATTTCTTCTATATGTTTTCCATTGTCTAGTACCAGGTGTGCTATGTCTGTTATCTCCCCTTTTTTGTTTTCAGTTCTGTCAGTGTTGATTACTTATATCAGGGTTTTAAGAGGTTTGGTTGGAAGTCATTCCTCTTCTACCACTCTTTGTACTATGCACATGTGGGTGCATCCAGAGTCTACTAGTATGGTGATTTGTTTAGGTCCCTTCTTTGCTTTGATTGTCAAGTTGAGGAGAAGTTCACATGTCAAGTTTCTTTTTTGTGGGATCACATATTGTCTGTTGTGAAATAAAACAGGAACTCTAGAGTTATTGGCTCACAGGTTTGTACCTACTTGGAGCCTTTGGCAAAATTCTCCTTTGTCTTTTCTTCTTGTTCAATCTCCTTGGTGATCTCCCTGATATGTACTTTCTTGGGTGCTTTGCAGTTTTTTGAGATGTGGCCCTGCTTTCCACAATTATAGCATGTTATTTTGGTGTACATGACTTTTGTCTTCTTACAGTAATATTTGGCAATATGTCTTTATAAGTTATAGTTGAAACATCTCAGTTTCCCATTCTGGTTGCTGTCTGCTCTTTGTCTACCAATCTCCATTAGTTGTCCTCCACCTCTGTATGTAACTCCTGTGTTGATGTCTCCTTAGGTAATGTCTGCAGTTTTGTATCCCTATCCTATTGCAAGGATTGTGTTTCTCTATTTGTTGTATGTGTCCAGGATTGAGGCTGGCAGATAGCCTACAATGGTCTTGATAATGTCTACTCTGGTGTGTCTCTTAAGGAAGAATATGGCATGTGTATTATCTGTTCCTGCTTAGGTCTTCAATGCTTTAAACTCTATTAAGAAGTCTATAGTATTTCTCTTTCCCTGTTTGAACAACTCTATTTCCCCTTTTGCTATCACTTTCCTATTCCCCAAGGAGAATGTGGCCACCATTTCCATTGTGAAATCATCAAATACTGGTGTTTTCTTATCTTGGATTGCCTGTAATTTGGTATTGGTATAAAGACCTGCTAGTCCTCCTTTCATCTATGCTAACACTCCAATTATCTTCTGCTTGTTATTGTCAATTTTGTTGAAGAGTGTCCATAAGGACATTGCTCTCTACCAATTGTCAAACTTGGTTCTATCTCCATTGAAATATCCTGGTTCCAGAGCTAAGTTCTTTGGGAAATTGATTTTATCAGCCATTTCTGATTCTATTCCAGGTTATTCATGTTCATATGTCTTGGTGACTTCTATGTTGGATGTTTCAGATTTGCTATGTCTGTCAGTCTTGGCAATTTCTATATCGGATGTGGTTTCAGCTTCACTGTGTTTGTTCTCATATGTCTCAGCAATTTCTATATTGAATGTGGTTTCAGTGACTTCTGTATCGTATATAGTCTTGGCAACTTCTGTGTTGAATAATGTCTCAAAGAGAGCTATATCTTTGTCTATGCTGTGGTCTGATTTCTGCTGTTTAAGGCCTTAAGGGATTTTTGGTTCTATTTGTTGGATCCTGTGGTTACTGATGATCTCTGAATGTCTGTATTGTCATTTGCACTTTCTAAGCTGCATTCCATATGACTAGCTCTTCAGTATGTTAATTATCTAATATTTGTCATTGAGGCTGTGCCCTCTAACTCACATTATGTACTTCCTACTTATATATTTCATGAGCTGACTGATTGCTATTACTCCAATTATGCTACTGAATACTGCTGATGATATTGCAGTGTTTCAAGAGACTCTATAGTCATTACTGACTCATTACATGTAGTTATTACTTATAGGTCTTAGGATTTGCTACCCAAACACTTAGTATATAAAGCAGCATGTATTCTCTTATGTTTCTTTAGACAATCTACTCAATTATTCTACCTCACTCTACTTGACTCATAGCAACTCTACTAGTAACTTCACCATCTACTAACCAAACTATCAGTAAGTCAAATTATCCATCTGTCACTGTGTGTTATTGTGCTGGAAAACAGGTTATGGCCTCCAGGAGGAGTTAAGGTTAAGGATGGTATTGAGGAGGCTGCACTTATACCTAATCCATGTACTGATAACTAGGCTCCCATACCTATTCCAGAAGGGATCTTTATTCCTTATCCAAACATTAAAGTACCAAGAAAACTCCATAATCAAACTACTCTTCAGGTTTCATAGAGAGAAGGAAATGTCTATGGCAACTGCTAATACCTGAAGGATATTCTTAGGGACTATAAAAGGTACAAGCCTTTCAGTCAGCTAAGATGAGGACAATGGAATCCTAGCCAACATAATGCCCCTCCAGGGCTTGGTAATTGCATTCCAGGAGAAAATGAGTATATGCCTAATAGGTTGCAACCTCCCCTGCTAGCATATGAGCAGAACATTGATATTAATTTGCCCATGCTTGAGCTGAGTGAGGAAGAGCTTCACTGATTAATTCATGAAGATGGTATGGAGTTAATCCATTACTGCCTTTCTAAGGCCAGTACAACTTCTCTGTTACTACAGCTGGTCCAATTTTGGGACCTTGCCAAGTTGCCACCTACTGAGCATGATGAATGGCTTAAGGCATGCCTTGAAGAGCTCAATGTGCTCAGGAAATGCAATGTGTACAAGTTAGTAGACTGCCCTACCAAGGGTATTAACATTGTTAAAAATAGATGGGTCTTTAATACTAAGTTGGATGGTCATTGCCATACTCGACTAGTGGCAAAAGGTTTCTCACAGAAGGAAGGTCTTGACTACAATGAGCTTTTCTCTCCAGTTGTCTACTACAAAACTTCTTGTCTCCTGTTCTCCTTAGCAGCAGTCAAAGATTGGGAGATTGAAACCATTGACATAAAAACTACCTATTTATATAGCAATCTGGATGAAGAAATCTTCATGGGACAACTGGAAGGATTCACACTTGGACATAATAAAGTGTGGAGATTACGAAAAGCATTGTATAGCCTTAAGCAAGCCGGCTTAGCTTGGTAGTACATAATGACAAAGTCACTGCTTGCCATGGATTTCAAGCAATATCTATTTAATACTAGAATATATTACAATTGCTATCCAAAGACTAGCTTGATCATGATTGCCCTCATTTATGTCGATGATATTGTCTTCATGGGCAAGAAGTGCCCCAAATGAAGAAAAACTTCATAAAATAATAGAAATGTCATGACCTTGGAAAAACAACTGAGTTTCTTGGCATGACTATCTCATGGGACCAGAAGAACAAGTAGATCTATGTCAATCAGATTCTATATCTCAATAAGGTCCTTGCTAAATTTGGTATTGCCACAAGACCAACTCAAATGCCTCTTTCAGTAGGATGTGCTTTCCTGCCCTATAAGGATACCATTGACCCTGGGTTCTACTAGAAGTACCAACAACTAGTTAGATCTCTGATGTATCTTATAATTGGCTTATAACCTAATATTGCTTATGCCATTATGAAACTCAGTCAGTAGATGGCTAGTCCATTAGAGGAGTATTACAAGCATAGTTTATACTTGTGCTGCTACCTTCTGAGTACACAATGCTATTGTCTCATTTTAATGGGCAATCAAAGAAGTCTATTCAAGGCTTTCCTAATTCTAACTTTGCAGGATATCTTACTATGTGCAAGTCTACTTCCAGCAACTTAGTCTTGTTTGCCAATAGACCAGTTTCCTGGTTGAGTTGCCAACAAGCCACCACAGTACTGTCTACCACAAAAGCCAAGTATGTCACTATATACAAGATATCTCATCAACTGATTTGGATCCATCAGTTACTTGGTAGGATTGGGTTCAAACAGCCTGCTCCATATCTCATGTGTGACAATCTAGGATCAACCTTCTGGGCTTTAAACCTGGTTGTTGAACATCAATCTAAACATATCACAATTTACTGGCACTTTATCCGTAAACTTGTTGAGACAGACAAAATAGAACTATTTTATGTGGAGTCTGAGAAGAACCCTGCTAACATCTGTACAAAAAGTCTGGATACTATTAAATTCCAACAATGTCACAATTATTTACCTATTCAGTTCAGTGCTTAATTTATATTGCACTTTGAACTAGGAGGAGTGTTATCATTTGCACTTTCTAAGCTGCATTCTATGTGACTAGCTCTTCAGTATATTAATTATCTAATATTTGTCATCAAGGCTGCACCCTCTGACTCACATTATGTACCTTCTACTCATATATTTCATGAGCTGACTGATTGCTGTCACTCCAATTATGCTACTGGACACTGCTAATGATATTGTAGTGTTTTAAGGGACTTTGTAGTCATTACTAACTCATTATGTGTAGTTATTACTCATAGGTCTTAGGGTTTGCTACCCAGACACTTAGTATATAAAGTAGCATATATTCTTTTATGTTTCTTTAGACAATCTACTCGATTATTCTACCTTGCTCTACTTGACTCACAGCAACTCTACTAGTAACTTCACTATCTACTAACCAAACTATCAGTAAGTCAGATTATCCATCTATCACTGCATGTTACTGTGCTGGAAAACAGTCTGTTGGTCTTGGAGCTCTGGGTCTTCTTGGTATTCTTGGTGAGCTACTGCTGCTCATATACTGTTGTCCTGGTTAGAGGCTATTATTCCAAGCCTAGTTATGAATAGTGGCACTTTTCTTACAAGATGAGTCAAATGACACTTTACCAAATGTTATGATCTTAGTCTAGGACTCAGGTTGCAAGTCTTTGGATAAAGACAAGAAAGTAGAGAAAAGAGTAAGAGATAATGCAATTGGTAAAGTGTAAGGAATACATTAAGTATTACTACACTTTATATACTAGTGGTGAATACTAAAAATAAGGGAACAGGGTAAAGGAGTTATAGTGACAAGTAGAATGAGTTAGAAAGAGTATAGCCATAAGAGATAAGACAGGAGATGAAACAGATATTCTAGAATGATGAGTATAATAGGTACATGATAGGAATGTAATGTCTATCTATAGTTCATAACACCAACCTAGTTGTTGAATATTAGTCTAAATATATCACAATTTACTGGCATTTCATCTATGAACTTTTTGAGATATGCAAAATAGAACTATTTTATATAAAGTCTGAAAAGAATCCTGCTGATATCTGCATGAAAAGTCTGGGAACTATTAAATTCCAACAATATTGCAATTATTTACCTATTCAGTTTGGTGCTTGGTTCATATTGCACTTTGAGCTAGGAGGAGTGTTATTATTTGTACTTACTATAGCCACATTCTATGTGACTAGCTCTTTGGTATTATTCATATAATATTCATTATCAAGGCTGTGCCCTCTAACTCACATTATGTACCATTTTCTCATGTATTTCATGAGCTGACTGATCCCTGTCACTCTCATTATGCTACTGGACACTACTAATCATATTGTAGTATTTCAAGGGACTATGAAGTCATTACTGACTCATTATGTATAGTTATTACTCATAGGTCTTAGGGTTTGCTACCCAGACATTTAGAGTATAAAGCAGTATGTATTCTCTTATGTTTTCTTAAGATAATCTACTCAATTTCTACCTTGCTCTACTTGACTTAACAGCAACTCTCTTAGTTCTTTACCATTCTAACTAACCACTATCAGTAAGTCAGATTATCCATCTGTCACTGTATGTTACTGTGCTGGAAAACACAATGGCTACTTCATGGCCTACCTGCAGAAGTTATCCTGATTAGTCCCAATTTAGTTACCCATCCTCTTCCCAATTCCTATTATCTGGTTCTCCATGCTGCACATTTATCAGGTATTGGAAGATATCTTAGTCAAGTCTTACAAGGGACGGGGCATGCATAAGACTGGAATTCAATTATGTCAACAAATATATATATATATATATATTTCTTGATTCTTTTCATTTTCTGGCTCTATACTGGATGGAATAGAATTATTATGGGTATTACAATGAACTATGAACTTGGCTGATCAGATGGTGGTGACAGGTACCTGTAAGATTACCATGTTAAACAGAATTTTGTACATCAACATTCAATTTAGACCATATGAGACAATGTAAGTATGTACAAAGCCTGCGCACTTGTACGAAGTGGAACCATCCACAAGGTACGGGCTCTTGCACCGAAGAACGAGTATCGGAGGGCCGCATATGTCCCACTATATATATATAAAATTATGGCGGGAGGAATGAGTTCTGTGGTATTATGCGTAGAAGTAGATGTCAGGGGTCGGTCTAAAAGAGGAAGGACTGCCGCCGTCCCTCGATCGACTAAACAAGCAACGATGGAAGGCCTAACGCTCTTTCCCCTAGGGCTACGATCTGGATGCGTCCCATTCTGAGTCATCATTGCTCTGACCGCTGTTTTGAGTCCGACGTTTCTTTTTTCCCGGGTGCGTATCCTCGGTATTTTCTTCGACTTGGTCGTTAACCGTACGAGGTACTTTTTCCTCTTTTTGTTTCTTTTTCTTCCTTGTCAGTTGGTTCACGGTGAGGTATCTGTCGTTTGTTGAAGGGAGAGATTGCTCAAAAAGTGAGGCCGTATGCTCGGAAAGCAGGTTATTGAGACGAGAGCGGCTGGCGTGGACAAGAGACTGACGGTGAAGCGCTAGCCATATTTGGGGATTGGCAGACATGTGGTAGGGTTGCAGTCGAGACGCACCTGTAGTAGGTGAAGGAGGAGGGAGAGCAGTTGAAGTTGACGTAGGAGTTGGCTCATAGAGGGTTTCCATTGTTGTGATCAAGTTCCGTAATATCCTGGTTTACAAGTCAACTGGTTCGTGTGAACCAAAGGAATGGAAGGACGTACGTTTCGTCTACTAGGTGAGCCGCCATTGGGGAACACAATATATTGACCAAATCATGCCAGTCAAAAGGTTCTATCCGGTTCTGCATGCCGTCGGAACGAGCCACTGTATGGGCGCATATAAGGGCGAAGAGTGACTCGAGGCGGGTCTCAACGACGGGTGTGATTACTTCGGCAAGATGCTGCATATATGCGTCTTCATCATCGCTGCTACTATCATGGTCAGTTTCCACATCCTCTTCATGCTTGACAACATCTTCGGAGTCAGAGTCTGGTTCGATAGATGCGAGGAGAGCTTGCTTGACAACAGCCTGGATCTCGTCTTGCAAACCCCAATCTGGTGGAGGCACATCCTTCAAGGGAAGGGGCCACCGGGTCCATTGGTCTCTATTCCTCCAATTCGGTGATCCTGGTTCAGATTGAGAGCGCTTTCGTTTGCGGGTGCCAGCACCGATGCTTGTTGATGCAGTTGCGGTGGACTCTTCCGGTTCTGGCGCTCCAGATTTGTGATCAATGGGTTCCGGAGAACGAGTAAGGTGAGCGGTGACATCGAGTGTCTGGGTGGTCCTGAGAGCGCGAAGAAGGCTGGAGTATTCAGTGAGCTCGTCGCGGAGGGCAGTCGGAACGCGTTGGCGGCGAGCCATGAGAGGCGATTATTTTTGGGCGGGCTGTGACGTCATGAAGCCGTGAGAAGGGATGAGTAAGAACTGTACAGGACGCGCTTAGTCGTCTCACGGGTATGGGAGTGTGCTCCTCAGGTCCACCCACCACATCGTCACGTATGTCCCGCTGCTGCTGCCTCGATAAGCTGCTGATACACTTTCAGAATGAGAGAGAAGTGGAAAAAGAAGAGATCCCGCAGGCTCAGGCGCAAACGCAGAAAGATGAGAGCCCGCTCCAGTATGTCGACCATCTTGCACATAGCCAGCCACTCACTCCCATCTCCGCAGAATAAACGACCCTAGTGTGTGCGGGCAGATGTAAAAGCCTTTGCGCGTCTCGTTCATTTCGATCGCTTTCCATTGGCCTGTATACATGACAATGCAATCGTGAGTCCCATAGCCATGGGGGATTCACTTTTGTATGTTAGTTCTGTTGGGGTTTGGACTGTCTTCGGTCAAGTTGCAGTTCGTCTTCGACGGAATTGATTGGGTTGTTTGAACGAGCTTAACACTGAATTAAATAAATCATCTCAATCGCCCGAAAATCTGATTTCCAATATTTATGTCAGCGGCCCTCATGTGACGCGGACGCGTTGTGAGTGACGCCGCGTCTTAATTATCTACCATGAAGTCCTCTGGCAAGATTGTCATCAGACCTCGAACAACAAAGCGCTCAGGCGCACCAGCACAGCGCGCAACCTCAGAGGCAGACAGTGAGGCCCAACTAGGCTCAGTCAAAGAGGAAAACGAAACCGAAAACGACCAAATGGACGCCGACGACGAGAGTGACCACGACAACATAGACGATGATAATGACACCACAAATCAACCAGCCGACGATGAAGACGGTGCTGAAGATGAGAATGGCGAAGGGGAAGCAACGCGTGCACCCATCAAACGTGCTCGGGGAAGACCCAGGGGCGCTGGTCCCAAATCTTCTGGAACTTCAACACCGCGAGGGCGACCGAGAGGTCGTGGACGGGCCAGGGTCAGGACAAAGGCTACCGGAGGAGCAGGACTGACAATACGGCTCAAAGCGCCTAAAGGCGAAGATGAGGATGGCAGTGACGGTGAACACAGTCCCGAGGCCGAAGTCCCCACACCCGCTACTGTCCCCACAGCTGCTGCTGAACCTCAAGAAGAAGCGCCAGCAAAAGAAGCACCTATGGGAGGTGGAAAGCCCTTCAGGAAGATCGCGGACAAAGTCTATGTTATTGACGGTGACGAATTCATCACGGAGGAAAATCCCAAGGGCGACGAGAAAATTGACAAGTGGGGGAATCTTCTTGGCGGTACGCCTCACTTTCGCGCACGTACGTAGAAACTGATAAAGCCGGTATCTTCTAGGGCGCAAATTCAAGGCTTCTACATTTGCGTTACCAAACCGCCATCCTCAACGTCAATATATGCTCGCCATTGACGCTGCCCGAACATCCGGTTTCCGCGACTCGCTATATTACTTCCGCCGGAACCCCCTCGCCTTCAAGCTCAATGCTACCCAGCCAGAGAAAGACTTTCTCATTTCAGAAGGCAAACTCGGCTCCCACCTGCGAACAAGGAGTGTTACACTTATCACCGCAAGGAGCGCCTTCAAACTACACGGGAGTAAAATGGTCCTTGGTATGCCAATACATAGACAGCTAAATAACATCGGCATACTCATAACTGAGTTCCAGATGGTAGATGGGTAACAGACGACTACTATGAAGAAAAAGTACTTGCCGAAATAACAACCAAAGGTCTACAAGCTGGTGACCTAGTCGGTGAACTCCCAGACCCTAATGCACCCGCTCATCCTCCACCGGACGCCAATTCTCTCGCCAACTCTGCCTTCGCATCTTCATCCAATGTCAACGTCGCCGGAGGTGGCGGGGTATACCGAGCTGGAGGACCTACAACGATATTCGGCGGAAGTGGCTGGGGCCCATTTAGTGATGGACCGCTGAACGCCGTGAGGAAAAGTCTGCTGAGTAGGGATGGTGTGACGGAGGAGAACTGGATGTGGATGATGGCTGGGCGAGTCGGCGAGGCAGACGAAGAGTGGACAAGGCTACGGAAGGAGGGGAGAGGAAAAGCTGGATTGGCGGTTGATGGTGTTGTAATGGGAGGGAGAGGGAGCGCTTGGGAGAGACCTAATTCTATTCCAGAGGATGTGAAGGGGAAGAAGGTTGTGCGAGGCGAAGACGGCAACACCGCAGGCGCGGGCAAAAAGCGGAAAGCCACTGAACGGAACGGTCCTCTTGGTGTTCACGAGCCACATACAAACATGATTCTATGTGAGTCTTCGGCTCTTGGGTTGAAACTAGCCTGACAGGCAATTTCTCTAGACCACTCAGCCACACAGCCAACACGAGCGATATGGCAACTGATACCCAGCTCGGAAAAACGCGTTCTAGGAGGCACGAGGGCCGGGAATGGTGCTTGGAGTATCGCAAGGGTCGACACCCTCATGCAGCTACCTGAGGAAGACGAAGAAGCACAGGCGAACACAGAAAAGAAACAACACGAGCGAGACGTATACATCAAGGGGGCAGAAGAGATGTTCGCGTGTGCGTGAGTGATCGAGGTGCGAGTACGATGCCGAGGGATATGAGCGTGCTGAGTACGAGATGAACTTGTAGAGTATCGTCATATTCTTCATTATCCGATTGTGTTGATTCCTTGGAGGTTCGGACAGGTAATATGGATCCAAATGTATGATACCCGATCATTTTGACGTCCAGGTGTGCCATTTTCAATCTTGCTCTGAACAAAGCAGACCGGTAGAGGATTTAAGAGTGACAACTGTCTTTGAGCACAGCCAATCTAATGACTGGCCCGAACATGGCCCCGCAGCAAAAGCTGCAGGAAAAAAAAAAACATGAACATGAGTTACTGTATAAGCGAAAGGTTGCAGCGATACGCACTGGCCAACAAGACCCGAGATCCCGAGAAGCCCGACCCCATGAACGAAACACAGGAACCTGACGCACAATAGAGACACGGAATATACGAGATGATTTGACAGACTACCGTTCAGCCACATCATAACCTGCAACCCCGCATGGACGGAGAGGCTACGGAACTTTTACAAGAACAACATCATTCCTATGCCTTCTCCGAAAATGACATTGATAATCTGCAAAGGCTGTTGTTATTTCCACCGCTGTATGAACCCGAGCAAGTCAGTCCAACTCCCGGGTACCTCTCTCATCCCTTAAGGCCACAAAGAAATAAAATTGTCGTTTTTGGCTCCAGAGGGGATACTCAGAAAAATAAAGTTTTGAATGTTTAAAGTTCTTCGGGACTAAAGTAGTACTTGTGAGAGTGGAACGTTCTCAGGAAATATCACCGTATGAATAGGATTGTGACTCACCATGAGGAATGTAGCCACCTGTAGGTCATGAGCAGGGAGTATTGGTAACTAAAGAGCAACTTCCCGGTTACCGCCGGAGATGTGTTTTTGGGGACGAAGGAGCAATATATCGGAAACCAGGGTGGTGCTGGCGATTCCGGGGCTGCTATGGTAGATGTTTAAGTGGAGGATTCAGGATAAATCCAAGACGGAAGCGCTGACGCTTTGAATAGGCGTCTGCACTAGATGACGTGGGGCTCAGTTATGCAAAGGTCAGCTTCGGTCAAGGTCCACACTTAAGGGCAGTGTTGAGCGTTGAGCGCTCAGGGAGTCCGCTCCATTGATGGTAGTTATAAGCAAGGACAGTATCTATTAGCACTCCATTTGTCAGTCTCGAGTGTGTTATACATTTAGTAGATCGTGCGATAAGACAGATAAAATTCATAATGATTCGTAGGATATTCATCAAGGCAATTGCAGGATTCAAGACCAGGAGATAGAGAACGGACAACTACAGATATCAAACTGCCTCCTGCCATGACTTGTTTGAAGGAGTGCGCGGGCCGAAAAGACCTGGGCTCTGGGCGCGTGGAACGGTTAGACTAGGTTCAATGGACGGTGGAGTGGGGGCTTGGCTGGGATCAGCTAGGGGAGAGTCAGGACAATTGCACGAGGTTCTCGAGAAGAAAATCACTCACGAAGCCATGTAGCCCATGACTGCGTGACTTGACGTCGTGGGTCTATCTGATGTGTAGGAGCTCGTGGGGCCTGAGGAGGCGGTGGGGGCGGTTGGGCTGCGTTATCCTTCTTCTTACCCTTGCGTTTGACGACATGACGCCAACCAGGTTTTACAGCTGGGGGAGGGAGATCCGGAGGCATAGCAGGGGCTTCTGGGGGTGGGGCGGGTGGTTCTGATGGGGGTGCTGCACCTGAAGGATGCCAATCTGGTTGGAATTCTCCACCAGGTCCGTACTTAGACTTCATGCAGAGTAGGAATCCCATTTCACTGGTGGCGCTGTGAGTGGGATGCGGTAAAGGGCGAGCTCATGAACATACTGTTGGAGATTTCGTCGTTCCTCGCGCAACTTGCCAACTTCACCCAGCAACATACGTACTTCGGCGGCCAAAGCCTTACTGAATTCATCGAGGTACTTATAGGCGAAGTTAGTCTTCAAGGCCCATTTCGAAACACTGAATTACTTACGCCCTGGACATTGAAGGGAACTTGCTCTTGTGCTGTTGATCTCACAGCTTCAAGTGTTTCTAGATGATGCTTCTGACAGTCGTTTCGCCACTCTTCAGAGAGCTCTTGTAAAAGCTCTCGCTGCTGGGCACTCTGGCGTTGCAGTTCCTCAATAATGCTGTCTAGACCTGCTTCTACATAAACCAATGCTATTGGGAGGCTGAAAAGAGACGTACTTGGCTTGGAGAGGGCTTGTATCCTCTCCTCGTTTGCTCGCTGCATCTCAGCTTCGAGGTCGTCATGAATTTTTTGGACCATTTCGCGTAACTCAATAACCTGTATGTCCTTGTTTTGTCGTCGATCTGCCTTCTCCGCGTACCGATTGTCCGAATCAATTTTCTTTTGGTGGGTCAAATCTCGGTTGTCTTGAAGAAGATTCGTGATATCGGCGAGCTGCGCTCTCAAGAGTTCGTCGCGTTCCGCGAATTCGGCTCTTTCACGTTCCCGGATGTCCGCCTCTTCCGTCAACCTCGCCTGGCGCTCGTTCTGTAGTTCAGCTTTCACGGCAGCTAACTCGTCCTCCAAAGCACTGATACGAGACTCTTGCTCCTCTCGGAGCTGTCGTTGAGCCTCTCCCGCTTCTGCCATTAATCTTTCACGTTCGACGGTCGCTGCCTCCCGCTCTCGAGAGAATTCCTCTCTTTCCAAACGCACAGTCTCAAGAATGTCTTCTGCGTGTTGTGAGGCGACTCTTTCCACCACGCTCTTCATGGATGCAATTGAAGCACGGTCAGCCGACAGGCCTTCAGCCTCCGTTGGAAGGCGTGAGGTTTCTGGAAGGACTTCAGGAATCGGCGTTCCAGGGGCTCTGGGTGTTTGAGGCCTCGCTGACGGGGGCCTATCTGATAGTGGAGGAGGGGGGAGGGCTTGTAGGCGACTTTGAATTGTGTCCCAGAGGTGTTCAGTGCGCTCATGGTTCTCTTCCTCACGTCGCTCTTGGTTCTCCAAGAATATTCTCTCCCGATGTTCTTCGTTGCGCCGGAACTCTGCTTCGCGCTCGTCTTCGGCCTGTGCTGCATGTAGTGCAACGTCATGGAGATGCCTCTCAATAGCCCCTAATCTTTCATGTCGTTCCCGCTCTGCTTCTGCATCTTGTAGGTCAATTGGCGTTGTACTTCGGTGCCTCAGAGGAGGATGAACTACGGATACAGGACTTAGGGATCTCCTTGAGGAAGGACCGCGACGGGGGGGAACGGGAAGGGGGGTTTCGTATAGGGAATGGCCGATCTCACTTTCACCTCCAGTCACACGATGTCCATCACTCGGCGCCTCATGAGCTACGTGTTCTGACGAAGGTAGCTCTGGGCCTAAATGAGATACAGAGGGTCGGCGTGTCAAAGGTACGGGCGTCATCCTTCCTTCGTGTGGATGTCTGCTAGTCGATGCCCGACTTGGAATAACCGGTATCATTGGTTGATCAGGGTGCGGCGGGACCTGTGCGTGCCGACCGTCGTCAGCTTCATATTCCGAGTGGGCTGGAGAGTAGTGACCTATGGATCGTCAGAATAATGGTAGCTCGGGAAGTCGAAATCAACATACCAGACTCAGAGGGGCGACCGCTAGTGGTTCTACGACTGGGTGGCGTTCGGTACGGTTCCCGGGGATGTGTATGGATGTCTTCTGGGTGATCAATTCCAACGACTGTGGGGGGTCGGTGGGAAATGCGGGAACCTGTTCGAGAGGGTGGAATTACATAAATCGGCGACTGAGGCCGGGAGGATCCAGCACGAGGGATCGGACGTGCTCCTGGGGGTAGAACGTGACGAATCGGTGATCCAGAGCGGTGTGAGTATGTTAGGGAAGGAGCGCGCGAGGGCGAACCGTGTCTGGGGGAACGACGACGTGAGGGTGAATCAGCATACTGTGGGGACGGCCGATCGTGTCGTGGGTACCGGTCTGGAGTTATTGAACGTCGTCGGCCATGCCTTCGGGAGGGTGAACGAGAGTATCGAGGATGCTCTTCCGGAGATCTTGAACGCGGACGGTCACGTCTGCGTTGTCTTTCCGGGGTCCTCGAGCGTGGTCGACGGCGGTGCCTTTCTGGGGTCCTTGAACGTGATCGACGAGACGAATACTCCGAGGGATAATGATGATAACTTGGAGTCCGACTGGGAGAGTGTCTTCGTCGTGGAGAATAATCCCGTGGAGAATAATCTCGCCTGGATGACGGGTAGCGGGGGACTCTGGGATCTGTGACGAGTATCGTGGGTGAATGCGATCTGCTCCTCCTGGAATGGTGTGAGGGGTATCGGCTTGGAATAATCTGAGTTGTGTGAGGAGGTGAGTGATAATGGGGAGAGTATGAACGGGAACGGCGTCTATGGTATGTCGGAGAGCGACTTCTACCTCTTGACGGAGCTCCCATAGTAGGTATTGTTATTGGTGTAACCGGTGAGCGTGAGCGTGAACGAGAAGATTGGATGATAATGGGTGGTTGTTGAGGAAATTGTGGTTGGACCTGAGGTCCGCCAGCCGAAGGTACGACGAACGGTGGTTGTACTGTGGGTACCTGAGGAATTACAGTGGGAAGTGTGCCACCGATGGGAACCGGGCCTGTAGGTTGGATAAGAACAGGTCCCGGCTGGGGACCGTAACGATCATGACTGCGACTGCGACTGCGACTCCTGTCCCGCCGACTGTGGCTTCGACTGGAGCGTGATCTGGAGGGCCTTTGAATAATTACTGGAGGCTGGACCGGGTGGGAAGGCACGAGGACGGGGGCAGCGTGACTGACTGGCGTCTCATGAGCATAGTGGGAGTGTTCAGGCGAGTATGACCGTGAGCGTGAGCGTGATCTTCCAGTTTCTATAAGTATAGGCGGCTGGGATGGCACTGTTGGTATAGGCGTAGGCGGTATGTATTGGTGACGGGAGGGGCTGCGAGAATGGGAGCGACTCCGAGAACGAGACCGAGAACGCCTCCGTGATCGTCGCCCAGATGACCGTGTGGTTCTCGAGGGACTCCCCGACCGGCTCCTCGACCAACTCCTTGACCTCCGCGACCTTCGACGTCGACTCGAACCCGACCTAGAACTTCTCGACGAAATGATTATAGGTACGGTACCGGGACCATAAACACTTTGAGGCATGGGGAGGACAGCGGGATGTGGCTGGGAGGGCATGGTAGGCATTACTGGGAGCTGTCCTTGGCCCTGAGTTGACGGCTGGATGATGATGGTTGGAGGTGGTTGTTGTTGAGGTAGTTGTAGATCTGGGTGTCTGGGTGAACCTGCAACCATTGGGGTTTGGCCATAGCTAGAAGGAGGAACCGGAACTACATGTATTGGAGGGGCCGGGCGAGGAACTTCCTGCTCAATGACCTCTGCTGGATCATGTCTTCGAGATTCCGGCCTATAGCTCCCATCAGTGCGATGAGTTCTGGGCGTGTCAGTGCGGGATCTACTGCGCCTGTGCCTGCTGCCCCTTGGCGTTCTGTCGGGACTTCGACTTCGACTGCTTCGACTGGAACCGCTGCTGACGCTCCGATCGCGGTGACGGTGAGTTCGAGTGCTTCTTGAGCTCCTGGAACGGCCAGATAGACGTCTTTGATGCCCACGAGGTGAATAGCTCTCGCGGGTGGAATGAGTACTGCTACTAGAAGGACTTTGTGATCCCCCGGGAATGACAATGCTGGTCCGGGGTGGGATCAATACCGGAGGTTCACTTTCGGGAGACCCTATACCAATGGGAATGAATGGTTCAGTGGGTGGGGAGCGCGGGGGACGCAATGGTGTAGCATGACGAGAAGGTTGGGGACGATAGCCATCCGCAGGTATCACAGGCGCCGGTGGTATGATCACAGTCTGAGGCCCCATTGGTGTAGGCTGAACAGGGGGGATCACAGGTTGGTAACCAGATAAAGGCGTGACCTCAGGAGGGATAACTGGTGGATGAACACCAGTGCTAGGATGTCCGAGTTGCGGCCCGGGAGCATAAGGTGTAGGTCCCGGATGGTACACTATGGGCTGTGGCATCGGGATTGGCGCCATCGTTGAGGGCATAGTCATCACCGTTGGTGACGCACTCCCACTCGATGAAGTGATAGTCGGTGAAAGTCCAGCTATCGCAACCTTTTCAGCTAGGGTAAGAATACAGGGAATGGATGTATCGCACCAAGTCCCCGTGAGGCAGCTAATGTACCAAGATCTCGTCTCAAATTCTCAACTCGTGCGTTGACTCCCCGAATCTCTGCTTGTCGATCGCGGACATCTCGTGCTAGCCAGTTGTTCAAATCTGCCATATACCGCATGAGTTCCCGTTGTTGTTCCACCGTAGCGGCTTGTGCGAGTCGATTTTCCTATTGAATGTCAATCAATTGTTAAACTGAAAAATGGTTGACATACGCGAAGAATCTCGAGGAGCGATTCGAAGACGGGCGGCATCTGAACCTGAGTCTGATTGGGATCAGCGCAATTATCATAAATTAAAGGGTAAATGCATACAGGACCAGGAGGCATCGGTATATAGACACGCTCATGTGCAGGCTGAGAGGGTGGAGCTGGTGCGGTGGACGGAGCATCACCTGCTCGAGGCTGTTGAGACAGACGAGTTACTTGCGGCTGTTCCAAAAATTGGTGAAAGTATTTAGGGAGTTTGTGATCTACTCACTTGTCGTCTCCTTGGGGGTGCAGGCCTGTACCAACCTCGATCTCCAATATCAGGCGGTGCTGTGGGTGCCCTGCCATGATCGGGCTGCTGTTGATCGATGTGAGCGATAGGCTATTATAGCTTCGGATATACGCACGAAGATGGTACGAGGAGGGGGGATATTCGTTGTTGGTCGTCCTGTAAATTGTCTTCCCGGCTCATCACCACGGGGCATTACAAAACGCCCACGAGGTCCACTAACATATAGGTCGGTGGCACTTAGTGAAGGTGACTCAATATCCTCCGGCCTCATCATATGTCGAGGACGGGTCGCGGCAGCGCCAACGCCTCGAGGATCGGAGAAGCTGATGTCGGGGATGGCGGGTACGGTGTATGGACGGGGAGCGAGTGTCTCCAAGGATATCGGACTCGAGCTCCTGGGTCGACTTTGCCTGGGCTCGAAAACAAATGGCTGTAAGGGGGGAGGGCGATTTGCTGTAGCGGATGGCAAGCCCGACAATATAGATTCCTGAAGCTGCTGTAAGATGGACGGCATTGCCTGCGACGGGATTGGCATGCGTAGGGGTGGTCTCCCCGGTGCAAAACCCTCGAGTTGCTCGCGAAGATCCCCTAAGGAATCACTCGTAGTTATGATTGACTCAGCAGGTTCAGATTCAACAACGGGAAGGGGTGGGAGAGGTTCAGGAATCTGTCCGCGTGAACGGTTTTGGTCAATGAGATCCCCCATCAAATCCTCTATTCGATGAAGGCGGTCATTAAGCTCTGCATTGTCAGAAGGAGGTGGAGTAGGACGGGAACGCAACATATCAAGCATCCGATTCGTCGAGCCCTGTCCATTCCAGAGGTCGTTTAACTGATTGCGAATGTCATTAAGTTGACCTCGCAGCGAATCCATAAGGTTATCGAGCGAAGGCTCAGCTAAACGAGGCTGGGGACGGATGGTAGGCGTGGACAATGATGAAGTTGTTGCAACGGACACTGGTGCGGGACTGACAGGACTAACAGGGCTGGGAGTTGCTGTGCTCTCGGGTGTAGGGGTAGGTGTCGAGGTCTCCTCGCTCGATGTCTCCAAGGACGACGTGAAGGATGAAGTCGAAATTTCGGATTCGCCATACGATTCAACATCTCCGACATCCACAAAGCGGCGCTGGTCCTCCATAGATGGAGCCCAATCCTCAACTGTAGGATCATAGATCTCCGACTCTTCCAGTAGCGAGTCATCCGAATGGTGCGACGACAGGAATGATACGCTACTCACGTTGCTGCTCGAGCGCGCTACTGTCACAGTGGAATCACGTATATGTCCTTCCATCGTGATAATTTCCTCTGTCATCACGTTGTCACTTCCAATGGCCTGTGACATAAGTGAAGGCGCGGCAGGAATCCGCTCGTAAATAATAGGGTGCTCAACAACACGAGGACCACGAGTGTGTCGCTCAATGATCTGGGGTACACCTTGGGGTCCTTCACGGATGATGATAGGTTGTCGAGGTGAGGGAGTACGATGAAGGAACTCTGAGAGATCTCGTAGCTCATGTCGCAGCGCTTGCAAGTTGTCCACCAAACCCCTGTTCTCGTCGCCTCTGACATCATTATACTTTCGCAATTCATCGGCTAAAAAGTCCAAATCTCTCCCAATATCCCGAGGAACCGCGACACTCTCGGAGCTTTCTGTTCTAAGAGTACCTGGCGGAGAGCGCCCAGAACCTTCGGGTGTGGTGATGCTCACCGCACCAGAACCTTCAGATCTTGGTGGGCTTGGTGAGCTGGGTACATCTGGAAATTCGTGTGGGAGAACAGGAATAGGAGTTGCAGACCCCTACAACCAGGAAATCAGAACTAACTAATAGTCAAAAGCATGGATAGACTTACAGATCGATCACGAACTGAAGCAGGAGGCGTACTCAGCAACGATGGCTCTGTCGACGGCTCCGACCCAAATTCATCATCACCTTCAGCAGCGGACAGTTCTACTTCTCTCTCGGCTGCGTCCAATTCCTCCTCGGAGGTATCAGCCAATGACGTTGAATATTCGAAAGCAGAAGACTCGAGCTCAGACTCTGAAAGGAAGGAAGAAGACACCGCTGAGGGTGTTCTAGGGGCTACTGCGACACGTAGCCTCACTGGCGACGGCACCACTGACACAGTCCCAGTCGACAAGGATATGCTTGAAGGTGTTGTGACGTCAAGCTGAGAGGCGTCCGAAGGGGGAAGCGTAGGAACAGGTGTGATAGACGGAAGCGGCGAAGCAGCCTCAAGTGAAGTTGAGGGCGGAGGCGAAGGAGGAATCGTACTGAGCCTGTCGAAAGAGGACACTGAAGACGCACTGGAAGCACTAGGGCGCAGGAAAGACGTATCGTACGAAGCCTCCGGTACATCCTGGACGACGATGGAGCGAAGAGAAGGGGAAGGTTGTAACACAGACGAATCATAAGAAAGGCTCGTCTCTCTTGCCCAAGGTGTACTTTGAGGGGTTGGACTAGGCAATGAGCTAGGAGCTGAGATTGGCAATGAACTTGGAGTGGGAGCTTCGGATGACGAGGAGAGTGATGAGGGTGCACTTGGGGTGGAGATAGCAAGTTCAGACTCCACACGTGGAATAGGTGGGAGAGCACGACTTCGAGGTGTGCCTTCTTCGGAGGACCGTTCGAAACTCGAGGGTGTAAGTACGGACTCCGACTCCGATGTCTCTGTCGCTGGAAGAGAGGATAACAACTCTATGTCAGAACTGGAGAGAGGCCGACCCTCGGTAGGTAACGTCGGAATAGGCATGGATGACGGCGTTGGAACATGAAGAGATTCCGAAGATGAGGGGAAAGACGGCATTGGCGAAGAAGACAACGTCGGCGGCAATGGAACGTCTTCAGGTAGCAAATCGGAAATCGATTGCGGTGATCGGATAGAGGGTATCTCAGAAGGGGTTGGGATGTTGATTGGGCCCCCACCGTCGAACAGAGAAGACAAGGGTGTCAAAGGAACAATTTCCGGAGGGAGTTCGGGTTCTGGCTCCTCCTTGATCTCTTGTGGAACCCCATGGTCGGAAGGCGTGTGCATTTGGGAAGCAGTGTGGTATTCAGTCTCTGTCGGTGGTTCACTAGCGGTCTTGTACGTGGTTGAAGCACCATCGGCCGTGACGTACTCCGTCTCTGGGGGGATAGTAGAGAGTGACTTGAACGAAACTGGTGAGGAGGCCGTCGAAGGTGCTTCCTCTGCAGTGAGGTACCCAGAACTGCCTTGAGAAACTGCCCGTTGCTTGCTGGGAATATCCAAAATACCCTCAGAAACAACAGACCTTGCTGGAGGCGTAAGCGTATCGCTGTAACTCGAACCTGTTGTGCGGGTGAGGGTCGTAAGGTCCGAAGAGGGACAAACGTCATATCCAGTCTCTGTGCTACGAGTGAAGCTATTGCTTGCACTGCTGGAACTAGCGTCACGCGTAAATGTTCCACTGTAAGCCATACTTCCAGGTGTGTAGCTCCCACTCCCATAGGTAAGACTCCCTGGAGTGTAGCTTCCACTACCGCTTCCACTTCCACCTCCACCTCCACTCCCACTTCCAGGAGTGTAACTGCCGGTGTAGCTGCCCGATCCACTTGGAGTATAACTTCCACTCCCACTGGCAGTATAGGTTCCTGTCCCACTCCCAGGTGTGTAGCTCCCGCTACCACTGGCAGTATAACTCTCAGCTCGGCTGCTGGGGGGATAACTTCCACTCTGACCGCTAGGGGTATAGGTACCAGTATAGGAACCTGAGTGGGTCTCGCTCCCTGGGGTATAGCTCCCGTTGTCGATGGTATGAGACCTACTGCCAGGGGTGAGGGTCGAAGTCCCAGGAGTATAAATCTGTGACATCGTGCCCGAAGGAGTATAGGTAGAAGAAGAAGGGACCCCATTCTCCTTGTCGGAACTTTCAGCTGTGTAGGTAGATGTTTCTGAGCGAGAACCGCCACGGACACGACGGGTAACAGCTCGAGCTCTGGAGAGTGTCGATGGAGAAGTACCTGAAAAAGCGACCGAATCATCACGGGAATCGTCGAGGTAGGAGGCAGAATCGGTGCTATGGTACGACAAAGTTGAAGGGGTAAGATGAGTTGCCGACGACCGAGTGAATGTATCTGAACGAAGGCCGGAGTTGGTGTCATATCCCGTTCCCGTCATTGTCCCTGTCCATTCCGTCTGCGAGTAATAAGTCGACGCTACATTGGACCTCGTGCCACTTGATGAGGCCGAGAAGAACGCCTCATCCGAGATTTGAGATCTCCTGTCGCTTCCTCTGCCAGTGCTTGGAGGCGGAGTAACGTAGATATCTTTGCCCAGAGAAGAACCACTTGAAACTGACACAGGCGAATATTCAAATAGCTGCCGCACATTGCTGGCACTTGGCCGGGCACCACGAGCGCGAGCGAGAGCCGAATTGAATTCGGAGTCCATATCAGTCATTGATCCAGTTCGCCTCAAAGAGTTCCCTCGACTTGGTGCAATGACACGAGGATCGCCAGGATAGATATAGCGATCGTTATGAATGACGGTATCATCGACAGTACCCGTATGATGCGAAGAGACAAAAGAGAGGTGACGAGTGAGAGGAGAGCTTTCTGAAGTATAGTCTGCAATGTCGGGAATGGAACTCAGAGGTGGAACGAAGACAGTGGAGCGTGAGCCAACTGAAGTCGAACTGCTTCGACTGTCAATGGACAAGATTGTGCGAACTGAGCCAGTAGGGGAACGGGTGAGTTGTGAGTCTGATACAGGACGATTGACGGTCTCCCTACAGCATAGTCAGAACCGGCGAGCAAACACAAATAATGAGGCGACGTACAAGATCCGATTCACCCACTTCTGCCTCTCCAAGAGGCTTTCAGCAGCCAGTCTCTCAACCCCATCCGCATACATCATGTGGAATGGTACCAACATATTCATCAATGGTTGTCCACCAGTCTCTGTGCTTTGAATCCGAGCAGCAACAGTTCCGATATCGTCACGAGCATTGGGATGCGTTGGAGAATAAGCCTGTTGCACATCTGTACAATTCAAGAGGTCCAAAGCAACAATACCGCGCCCACCACCAGGTGCGAGCCAGGACAACAGCAGCATGTGAGGATAAAGCAGTGCTTGACACCTTTGCCAGCGGTAGGGAGGTGCAGCGTGAACATTGAGATACCACAGGAGTCCAATATGGAGGGGCTAAAGATTAGATACTCAGCTTCCAGAATAGGAAAGAGACATAAATAACCCCACCGCTTCATCGCTCTGCGTATAAGGACTGAACTGTCCAAGGTCAAATCCTGGAGGCAGGACTCCGCTACGACCACTCCTAATACTTGTACCATCCCCATTTCCATTGTTACCGTTACTGTCCCTTCTTGGAGTGAGTGGGTCACTAGCTGGTTTTAACCCGCCCGATTCGCGAAGTCGTGCTCCAGCGCGTCGAAACCGACGTCCTATGCCGATTAACCCTTTAGTATCAATGGGTGGAGATGTCGCGGCCGAACCGGAAGGCCTGTCATCGGCTGGGCGTGGCTGGGAATCCCGTTCCCTCCACGCTGTGACCAAATTTTTAACAGATGCAAGAGGAGAACGAGGTGAGTGTTGAGGCCGTCGCAGAGTTGTCGAAGTAGTGGGGGTGAACGTTGATCCAGTGTCTGTATAAGACGCAGTGTTCAATGTACCCGTGTTCGCGCCAGTGATAGTATCAGTTCCGGTTTGCGTATCTGTGTAAGTACGAGTGAAAGTATCGGTGTAGGTACTTGGAGTTTGTGTATAGGCACTCGGAGTAAGATAAGAGTCAGTCCTCGTGTAGTCGGAGGTGGGGATGCGGGTAGGCGGAGAAAGCATGCTTGAATAAGTGGGGCGCGTCTCGGTCCCTGTGTACGAGCCCGAGGAACCAGACGATTTACTAGGTGAGGAAGGTCGAGATCCAGAACCATAACCGTAGCTAGTGCTCCCATATCCATAACCGGTCGTAGTGTGGGTTGCAGAAGGTGGGAAAGGGCTAGCCGAGCGCCCGGGTGCGGATGCAAATCTCGAGTGACTTCCACCCTGGCTCTCGAAGACAGCGATCAACTCCGTAGCACGGCCAGGCGGAGGCAAAGTCCGATCCCCACCGGGATCAGTGGAGGAACGAGAATGGCCGCTCGAGGGTGTGCCCCCTGGAAGGAGGGTAGATCTGCGTAAGGCATCTGGAGTAGGGTTCGCTGGTCGAGAAACTGCAGCTGAGAAGCTGCCAGAAATCGGTCGAGACTCTTCGGTACGTTCGGTAATACGACTTAATCGAATGCGAGGATCAGGGGGCTGAGGTGTACGATCGCGGACGGTTGGGAGAGTAACATAGGATGTAGATCCAGTGTACGTGCCAGAGTATGTTCCCGTTCCCGTGTACGAGCTTGACGGAGTGTAGGGTCGTTCCTGGGACCACTGGGTAAGAGTATGTTCGGTGTGTGTGATCTCATCGTCGATGGTGTTGAGAGTAGCCTCAACTTCGTCAAGTGAATCGTCGTCAGTGTACGAATCGCGATCGTCGTATTCCCCAGGTCGATCTGCCAAGAAACATCATCAATACCACAGTGAATCATACAATGCTTTGCCAGACCTGAACGGGATGTAAATGTATATCTTGAAGGCGAAAGTGGCGTTTGGTTGTCGGTGGGAGTGAATGTTGAGTAGGTTGCTGACCCGTAGGTCGGTTGCCATGAGTCGGGAGGATTTTCAGACATTTTCCTAGGTGCAGAGCATTGAGCCTGGCTAGGGGGTCTGCACAATGCTGGCTATTCTAAGCACGAATTCAACACAGAACCCACATTAGGGCAGGCTGCTTCGCGGCGCGTTTTTCCACGTGACATCATATACTTGATGCGCGGTAATTATGTAATCGTGATATGCAACAAGGCGTGAACTCCTCTCTCCTGCTGATACCACCCACAAACTCTCCCTTAGACACCTACGCGTATAAAATGTCTGATATGGAAGTCGACCTACCTATTCAAAAGGGCAAGGAGAAGAAGGAGTCTGGAAAACCCAGGTTTGAGGTCAAGAAGGTATGGTTTCACAGCGGCTAGTAGGGCTTTCTGTCGATTTGAGGGACTACTAACACGGAAAACGATTGCAGTGGAACGCTGTAGCCCTCTGGGCATGGGGTGAATAACCGAAAATTGCGGTTTAGGTGCTTGCTGTGGCATTTACATGGATCTTCGTAGATATCGTTGTCGACAATTGCGCAATTTGCAGGAATCATATTATGGACCTGTGTACGTTCCCTCATTAGAATTTCTCCCACTGACTGGGATCCTGATATCGATCATCGTACAGGCATCGACTGCCAGGCAAATCAAGTGTCAGCTACTAGCGAGGAGTGCAATGCGGCTTGGGGTATTTGCAACGTGCGTCTTTCACAGCTACTTATACCTCGCCCCCAACTGATTGTGACACTTAGCACGCCTTCCACTTCCACTGTATCTCTCGATGGCTCAAGACCCGTAACGTCTGTCCGTTGGATAACCGTGAATGGGAATTGCAGAAGTACGTCGGCCGCCCCAGGACCATTTCTCATCCATCTTATCTTACTCCCCAGATACGGCCGGTGATTCACGCATCTGCTTCTTTTATACCTCTGTCGAAGTTGTACCATAGACACCAGACCAGCGAATGTTCAATATCGTTTGATGTTCCACCTTCAGTCTTGAAAGCATTCACCACCCACGATCGTGGTTTTCTGCGCTACAATCATGATGCATGAATGCATGACTCGTGACGTAATTTAAGTGAAAGACGACACATCAGGAATGAGTTTGCCATCCACCAGGCGCTCCATCATCAACCGGTTGACCAGCAACAAGATCCCTCTCGTACGACTAAGTGGGTCCACACCCCAGGGTTAGACTACGGGGAACCAGATTATCTTATTGAGATATGGAAAAAGATGGTGCTGTCTGGGCATTTTCTCAAAACTTTACCTCGGAATTCCGTTCCGCTCGTTCAGGTCTGCTCCAAGAAACTGTTCCAAGCTTCGGTCCTGAGCCATAGAAACTCTAGATCTTGAAGCACGATTGGATGCCGCAAAGGTATCTCCAGCGACTGCACCCATTCAATCTCTTTCCGTGGGTATTGCCAGGCTAGCCAAAAGCCTGGCCGATGCAGCCGGCTCCCTGCCAGCATACGACCAAAGGTTATACGAAACAGTATATCATCTACCCGCCATAATGATCAAGGAGCCCAGCTCACATCCCTTTCTAGCAGGTCAGTGACCTAGAGAAGAAGCTCGACGAGCTTCGAACTGCTGCTGCCCCAAAGCCGAAATTCGCTTTCAAACGGAAAACCGGGCCTACACCAACCCCTGTCCCCCGGGCGGTATCAATAACACCCTCAATTGTGTCGGCTTCGTCGCCACCTTCGTCACCAAACTCTTTAATTTCGGCTCATTCCTACAGCTACCTGACGATCGAGTCACTGACTGGTCCGCCTCCTGCATCTGATCTCACGATTTCGGATCTCGACCACTGCATTCTCAACCTCTTGCCAGCTTCAGACCATCCGGAGCTGAATATTTCAGCCATCCATCTACGAAAGATCACCAACTCCGTTCTCCTTTTGCCGGTCATCGATGGTAGCGTCCTCGTGCACGATCTCTCTTGCTGCGTCATTGCGATAGGTTGTCACCAAGTGAGCTCTTCCGTTCACCAAAGTATGCCAGCTAAACACGAACCGATAGTTCCGCATGCATAGCTCTACCAAAGTTGATGTCTTCCTTTCCATTATGTCAAACCCGATCATTGAGGACTGTCACGACATTCGCTTTGCACCATACCCACAAAGCCTTCCTCAATCGGAAGAGTCAGAGGATGTGAGTACTTGCTGTTCACCAAGACCTAGACTAATGTTACTTCCATTCTCAAGATCCGGAGAGGCCCTGTGACTGTGAAAGACTTCTCTCATATTCGGAATACCCCTTCTCCACATTGGGTCCATATGGACCACCAAGACATGACTAGGCAATGGCCAGGGGGACTTGAGCTGAATAGAGCTGGAGTTGAGGGCAGTCTGCGGGAAATTCTCCCCCAGTGACGCATACGAGGATACCGAAAAAATTTATCTGCGAAAGACTACAATACACCACCATCCGTAGGTAATGGCGAGATCAGTGTGACCGAACATTACCTTGATCTATATTTGGCCCTGAGTGATCCGAAAGACCCTTGGTGCGTTTCTTCCATGAAGGGTTAGACTCCTATGTAGCCGCACAGTACATCATAACACCTTACATCACAATGTGGAGAACTTCGCTTCCCTCCTGTCCTCGCTCCCAACGTTCCCTCACCAAATCTTTTTCTTGCTGCGGCGGCAATGAGTGATCCTTTAACGGAATGTATTTCCGGGTTCTGTGGTGTTTGCTGTGCGTGGTTCTGACTTGGTCGAGGGACAACTTTCTAACGACAACTTGGACACCGGACACCCTATCATATAGGCGTCGCGATAAGCTCAGCGATTACTCAATGGAGCAGTACCAGTGCGTCTCGCCCCATCTCATTCCATCCCACCCTTGCCCAAGGGCAGGGGGCTTCCGCGAACCTCGCGCATTGCCCGACTCATTGGTCGTGTTATAGGCCGAGCTGGAATGGACGGGTTATGCTGTTGCAGAAGTAGACAGGCGGGGTGCTGTGGATGTTGCTGCGACGATAAATTTAATGAGGACACCTTTGAGGAACAGATCTGGAATGACATGGCCAAGACGCGAGATCCGAATGCACCAGCGGCTGAACAACCGAAAGCCAGTCCTGAAATGAACGCACCCTCATGCAGCGGCGGGCCGCTGGCACAGGTAGAGCCTCGAGAGGAGAATGAAGTGGTACAGAAGGAAGAGGCAAAAACACCACCAGCATAGGCACTGTGGTGCAATAACGGATGGAGGTTGGAGACACAATTGCGATGTTCTGTGTATGTTTCCGAGATCGAATATGGCACCTCGTTCACCCGTTTTGTATGTTGGTATTTTGAATCTGCATAACGTGCTATCTGGACTTTCAGTCTGTCGCAAGCTATTCATTTAGTTATAACTCGAATTTAAAGACAGCATGTCTTTACAGTAGTCCAATGAACGCGTACAATTGAGTATAACCTAGCAAACCAGCAGGCCGCGCACTTACCAAGCCGGCCCCAGCTTTCGAGACAGCATGTCTCAGTCGACCGCGGCCTTCGCCATCATAGCGCTAAGCATCTAACGCAGTAGCTTCGCATTACCCTCCCACCCTACCCTTGTGTTGATTACAGCCTTTCGTGATCGCTCAATACACCATACCGCCCCGGGCAGGTGCACGCGTCGCCCAAAAGGGGAGCTACGGCTAAAAACTAACTCGCACGAAATAACCAGTAACTTTTGATGGGTCAGTTTTTTTATTTTCTTGCTTGTCTCGTCGCATAATGACCCTTCTTCCCTTTTCCCTACCCTCTCGTCGACAGTGTTCATCCCCCCGCAACTTAACCTCGACCCGAGGTTCATTGACGCCTGCTTAGCTATCCAAAAGCATGACGAAATCCCGCCTCCTCTCCCCACAACCGAGACCCTCGTCTCTCCCACTCCCTTCTCTTTCGGCAAACCACCGCTTTCGGGAGATATCGAGAATATAACTGGGGAGGACGTCGTCTCCAAGGCGACCCGCCTCACCGAGAAGTACCCAAACGCCTATAGCGACTTCTATGGTTCCGGTACTCCCTGTGTCTACAAGTCTGGCCCTGACTGGCCCGTACACAAGGGACCTCTGGCCCAGGCCATCGTCCGTGAGCCTCGCCCGGTTCACGGTCACGCTATCCAGCCTACTTGGGTTTCTATCGGCACGCGCATCTGCGACGAGCTCGAATCCGTTGGCATAATGTGGACGTCCATCAATCCCATCGCCTACGCCAATGCCGGGGAGCCCAAGCCGTTCTGCCCTCTTATCATATGCATCGGTGTCAATCCCGGTTCCCTCCTCTACGAGGCCGCTGTTGCTGCTGCAGCCGTCGTCAAGAACATTCTCACCGACGCCGGCTTCCCCGACATCGAGGTGGCATTTATCGAGTCGGTAGCCACTCGTTTTACCGGCCCAAAGCTCCTCTCGTTCAATCCCCTCGTCAACAGAGTCCCCGACCTGCGTAAGCCGTTCACCCCCGCTCTCGGTCTCTCTATCGCGCCTCGCAAGTACCCGTACTACGAAGGGACCGCCGCTCTCTACTTCCGCCTTTCTAAAGACGACGACCGTGTCGTGGTCCTAACCTGCGCTCACGTCGCCCGCCCTCCTCCTGTCTACCACAACACAGGCATGACCCATAAGAAGGGTAGTCAGCGTCGTGAGGAAATCGTCGCGCTCGGTACCATGGGCTACGACAACGCCGTCAAGGCCATGATGGCCACTATCGGCGACCGCCTCCAGTCTATCGACGCTTGGAACAATGTCCTTCGCAGGCTTGGGGACTCCGTCGAGGGAGAAAGTGAGAACGTGACTGAGACTCGCGATGAGCACTTGGATATGGTGGCGAGGGCGACGAGGGAGATCCAGAGGGTGAAAGCGATCCACAGTGAGGTCATCGAGAACTACACCACGCTTGACCAGCGCACGATTGGCTTCGTCCTTCACTCGGAGAAGATCGAGGTCTCCGTCGAGCCCTACAAATTCACCAAAGACTGGGCTCTTATCGAACTTTATAATGATAAGATTGATTGGACGACGTTCAAAGGCAATAAGCTTTGGGTCGGTACGTCTTTTTCCATATCTTTGTCTCCATCTCCCGTCCTTTTCATCTCTCGTCGCGTTTTCCATCTACTGTCTTCTTGCCTTCAGCTTTAGCTGACTATTACTTCTATTTTCTCCGCAGGTGGTAAACTCTCGATTTCTGAGTATGGAAACACGATGTTCCCTCAGCCCCAGGATCGAAAGAACTACAGTTACCCCGAGGATGGTCTCCTCCAGGCCTACGATTTCGTCCGGGAATCCGAGATGCGCAACCCTCAACAACTCGACGTCCATGGCGAGAGGTGCCTGCTTGTCGTGAAAAATGGGTTGACCACAGGGACCACCGTTGGTCGCGTCAACGGCCTCGAGTCCTTTAGGCGCGTTTACGAGGACTACGGTATCAGTCACAAGTCCCTTGAAATTGCTGTCTTACCCTACGACAAGACGCACGGCAAGTTTTCCGATGCTGGCGATTCGGGTTCGGTCGTCCTCGACAGGGGGGGTCGCATCGTCGGAATCCTCACTGGCGGCTCAGGCCCCACTGACGAAACCGACATCACGTATCTCACCCCTTACTGGTGGGTCGAGGAGCAGGTCAAGGCCAAGTTCCCCGGCTGCTTCCTCTACGAACTGGTCCAGTAGGTATGTCGCGAGCTCGACACGCACACCTCTTCCCACTTCCCCGTCATTATGCCTCCTCCCCTATTTTCTCCTCTCGTCTTGTCCCGTCTCTTCTCATCACACTCGCTCCTTGCCCCCCTTCTCCGTCGCGGTCGCCTTATCTATTAGCTCATCGATACTGATGTCGCGGATCGCTGTTTAGGTTCTTTTTCTTTGTCTTTTATCCCTTTTCACCTTTAGCTAACGCCGTCTATCCTCGATATATAGGCGGGGATCTCTCAAGACTCGTCAACTTTGTCCTGTAGGTTCTAGACTACCTGCTCGACCTTTGTCAGCCCTCGTACAGCATCGCGTATTTCTGCATCTCGGACATCCGCAGCGTACCTTGTGTGCGTATAATGAAGCTCGATACCAAAAGATAAAGTTCGGAGTCTCCTTTACACTCCTTGTCGGTTTTACATCTCTTAAGCCACCGCTGCGTGGTTGTGAGACGTGTCTCGTCCAATAGGTTGGCACATTCTGACTACGGCTATATTGCGAGGCCTCGATTAATTAAACGAGGGTATAATGGGGATATTGTTTCGCTTGAGGCCTATTAACGTGTTGAACGCTGAGTTTTGTGGGTATGGCTTTTCGCTAGAAAGGTTCAAAGGAATTGACTGCGGAGTCGAAAGCTTGGGTGTGTGCATTGTTTCATGGAATAATGCTGGAGGCTTCCGGCTTACTCCATTATGCTTAAAGTTAACCTTATACGTTTGTACACTACCGTTATCGCACCAAAATACGATATCCTGTACAGCAGAAGATTATGGTCGCAGGTAGCAGCTCCATTTGTCTTAGAATTTTAAGCAATGTAGACTTGCAGCTACTTTACAAGGCAAGGTTCAGGTAAGCTGGCGAATGCTGTAATCCGCGAAGAAGGCCCAGTTTGTATTTCAAGCGCAGACCACAGGGTTTCAAAATAGAGTGCACCTTCAAACATGATGAGCACGGGGTTCTTCGTTCTGCGATTAGGAGCATACCATGCCGTCTGCCGTCTTTTTCGTCCATCAAGGACTACAACTTGGTATAAACTACGTGATTCGAAAAGCTACTTAGCAGTTGTTCTTCCTTAGCTGGTGATGCCGGGATTTGGAAGTAGTGAAACTTCTAGGAAGGAAGGGACCATACCAAGGCTCTGCGCCTGGTATATTAACTGGATTGCACCTAAACATACCAGAATCTAAACTACGCCCCGCCATCCGGCTAGCATTGCATCAGCTTCGAGGTGAATCATTGACTGGACATTGAACATGCAATGATAGGTACTAGATCCATGGGATACAGAGTTCAGCACGCTGGTCGCCTAGGTACCAAGATTGATTGGAACAGGAGTACGCGTGGTTCATACTGGGCGACTGGCGCTAACACGATGATCCGTGAGGACGTCGATAATGCAAGTCATCCAATGGTTGTGGACAGCGTCACCAACAGGGAGTGCAGCTCTGGCCATGACATATATATGATACATGAGTCACCCCAATGTAACGCGCGGGAGAAGATGACAATAATAATAACATCAATTTAGCCGACTACGCTACGGCAGAGCTCAGGTGACACGTGGATTACATACACCTCGTCGACTACGAATTACAGTAGCAATTGGAAAGTACACAAGGGAAATCGAGGATGAATCATAGGACGAGGTTACCGGATGACCCACGTGGCTCAGTTCTAACCTTGGCCCCAACGCGACTTTGTCTTCTCCACCTGTCATAAGAGGATTTTTGTAAATTTTTATAATCCATCGAGTGGGAAGTCATTGTAATATAGTAATGATACCACACTACCTGAGATCTGGGTTGTAGCAGGGATCACACGTCCTAGCGACCCTGAACACAGGTCAGGTAAAAATATCTACTCAATGACAAATGATTATAAACGTTAAAGTTAATCACCAGCGCCAGTCAGGTGGTCATGACCAGTAGGAGCAGAATGACATTGCCCGCGAGAAGCCTTTGCGTGAGCGGTCTGCACCAATCTTTGGCTAATCATGCTCCAGCGGATTAGCATATGAATATCATCTGAGCCATGGACACCAGATCAGTTCTTATATACAGAGGATACCAACGTTCCTCGCGGGCGTTTCCGTAGACTTGCAGCCGCTCTCAACCAAGACAGTTTGTCAGGAGGATAGATAGTTGTCATTCCAACGGTCCCTTGCCACCGTTAACGAGTCACCGTTGCGCTCAGCAATAGTTCAGTGAGAGCCGTTACCACGAGCTAGCACCGTCCCATGACCTGATGGTTAATGCTCTACAGAGTTGAAAGGGTTCTACTTTGGTATCGTATGCTACCAGTATCTGAGTCACCTGATTTGAGCCACCAAATCCGAAGGGGGAGAATTACTGTGCTCCATCAGGATTCTCTAACAGCGTTTTGACCAGTTCCTTTCCGAGTATTCAGAATCTCAACTGCTTTTGTAGGGCTGCGTCTCAGAGCGCCATTCCTGCGGACCTCCTCTGTTACGCACCCGGCGAAACTGCCAGGATACCTCGTTCCGCAATGCTCAACAGGCAGCTTGTCATCGAATTCGAATCGGTAGATGTCTATACCCGGTCCACTCATGAAGTTAAAGGATCCTACTGGCCGAGTTTCAGTAACCCTGACCATGGTAGGCTGTGTTATTTGGCAGGTGTTTGTGAAGGTGAGTGTCACGTTGATCTTTCACCCTGATGCTAATGACTGAAGATAGGAGAACTTACACGAGCCAGACGACGTGTTCTTCAACGACAGTCAAGAAAAAGTTTTTTACTGGCGCCGGGGGGCCGGCTTCGTGGCGATAGTCCTAGACCCCGGTAAATTCAGATAGTGGCGATGGTATTTTTTTCTACCGCGAAGTCCACCCAAACAAGGGTCCAAGACTTCGACTCAACTAATAGGTGTGCGGTTTATGAGCTTTCAGGACCTGCTTCTTTATTGTTCATGCTGACCGGCAGATCGAACACCGACGATGACATTTCAAGGGGCATTGGATCCTCCAATGCTTAATACGTAGCGAAAGGCTTGCCCCTTCTTTGATAATAGTTCCCAGTGCCGTATCACTGCATGATTAGAACAAAGCCACAGCAACGTCCCCTTATACAGGGCCTAGTTGTAATGGGGAATATAGAAGTCTCCCTCCTCGGGTTGGTATGAGTCACAATGGCACGCCCACAATTACGGCGGAGCCGATTCCCTACTTCTCATGACTTAGCAACACCAAGCTTAACCACCCTCACCCCCTGATCAATCACCACAGAACCCGGAATCAATCCCGCCCAAGGACGTCCTCCAAATACTAATACGTTCTTCCCACGTTGAGCTGCTATTAAAATTTATTACCTTGACATTTTCTGGGAGAGCAATGGCCTTTCTCCATTCATCTCACCCATACATTTTCTGTTGGAAAGATCGTCATAATTGTTTACTTTTTCAGCCGGAAGGTAGAAGCATGGGATGGTCAGGTGAGAAGAATGCCAATATTGTAGCCCATGCCGCCAAGTCCTGAGCTCACAGACTCAAGGGTGAGAGCCTGAAGTAATGACTCGAACTGTCTTTTAAGGAAATTGGTCTGGTAGACTCGTCCGAGTCTCCATCCATAATTGATTATTAATGCACGTATCGGTCGGGCTTGAAACAGGATGCTCATCTCGTCTTGCGTCATTAGATTGACTCTCAGGAGTCAACAAGAAATTCGCTGTTAAGGACTGATGGATTTTTGATTCGAGATGTAGACACCGCTCACTAGTTGGTGTCTTGATTATCGCAACAGAGACGCCAATTTGGCATTGGCTGACCCGGCGCGCGAACTCAACTGGTATCGACTAAGTAGTACAATCGGGAGCACAAAGCTCACAACATTGCGCATGAAATCGGGCAGGGTATTTCTTCGTAATGGACTATTTGTATACACAACGATCTGGGTCCCACGAAGATGGGTGACTCGAGAATTAGCTGGGGATTATTCCGGGATGCTTCGGCAAGGAAAATATGAATCAGTTGTTCTGATGACCTGCCAGTGGTGCTTGCGGATGTGCTAGACAATATTATCCTTTAGCTCTGTGATCACAAGAAGCCAACGGGTTCGCGTATCTGAACGGTTCAATACTGCGGAGTACCGCTTCTACACCTGATGCTGTTCAATTGGCAGTACTCAGTGGGAAGGTATCTGTCGACCCGGGTGGTGATAGACCTTCTAGACCTGGAATCGAACGATGGACCAGAACTAGATATGTAAATGAATTATACCTAAGGAGATAGTATAACTAGGAGATCGAGTAGGGATAAAGAATGTCCGTTGGAATAAGGTAACATGTATACAAACAATACACCGCATTTATAGAAACCAACTCGGGGGAACAAAAGAAAACGATATCTATATTGTGTTGAAGTGAGCTTCTATGAGGAGATCCAAATCTGGCCACCTCGCACCTCATATCAAGCTCACTTGAGCTGTGGAAGTTGAGTTGCCATACGGCATGGTAGTCAGTCCCAGGAATGGCAAAACTACTGCACCATGGCGATTGCATTGTCCAAACTAGTGGTTCGGGCGGACGGAATTGCATTGTTCGCAACGGAGTTAATGGACGTGTTTCCTCCAGGTGTCATCTGAAGGGCGGACTGCCGGGAGCTGGCAGGGATGCGTGGCCAGGTTACAGTCAACATACCGTCTTGTAAACCTGCAGTGACTTCTGATTGCTAGAGGGGAAACATAATGACTCAGAGTTACTCAGACGAAGAAAGAACAACTCATACCTTGATACCCTCTGGGACAGAAATGCTGCGAAAGAACGATCCGTACCGTAATTCCCGGATGGATTTGTTTGTCGAGGAATTCGGTGACGAGTCGAAGGAGGTGGTAGGAACATTCGAGGCGGCGGTAGCATCCTCTGTGGCGTCTGTGGCAGACGCCGATTGGCTTTGCGAGCCCGACACAGTAGATGCTGCTGCAAGTGCCTCCGTATACGGATCCACTCTGTTCCCAACCACGACCAGTCGTTTGTCTTTAATCTGGAGAGTTATGTGCTCATTTTTGACTCCAGGCAGTTCGAATATAGCGATGATATTTGGGCAAGAGAGGTCATCAACTAAATCCATCCTGTAAGCACAATTAATGCAGGAAATTTAAACAACCTCATTTCGAAGCATACCTCGGTTTCCAATTTCCACGACATTGTTTATTCGGGCGGGGAGCCCGTAGGAGAGACCCTGCTTCAATAAGTTGATGAACTTTCAGTCGAACGGCCTGGGACACCGCAGCGCGAAAACGAGGGTCTTGGTGGAGAGAAGGGAATCTGCCAGTCTTTGGGGGCACTGGGGATGACGTTGTCGAAGGCATCGCAAGTTGGCAAAATCTAGGTCCAAGAGTTATGGTGTTCCCTATATATATACCACCCAGTATCCTGAATCTCAGATCTCTCGGACCCCGGGGACTCATTCGCAGTGACTTGGTCCGATCTCGCAAAATTTGGACGAGTGATAATTGAACTTGGTATGTTCTATGCACAGCTGGCTATGTCGGGATCTCGCGGAAACTGGTGCGCCCGACGTCTGTTGAGCAGACACGTTTATCCCATTCTTCGTAAGTGCATGACTAATGTGGTCCCCCAAGTCATGCAATCTAGTGTGTAACCACTTCGGTCTTGACTCGGCTTTACTCATTTAATTGGTGATGGTCTTCATCGCCCAGCAGCATTGGATAAGGACCAGGACAATATGTGGCATACAACTTCTTGTCGGTTCAGAACGAAATTGGGAGTAATTTTAAACACCGACAAGCTTACATAATAATATAACCAGACTTGTTGTTTTGAGTTCTGAGGAGGGCTCGCGCTGGCCAAAGCTCCAGTAATGAGCAAGGTAGTTTTTGGTGAGTTGATTGCCTTTTATTGTCCCTCTCATTGAACACGGTCGCTCAACTTACCCTAGTGGGGAATGTACCGTACAACATGGGCGAGGATCAACTCATTGACGTCTTTAAGAGCGTTGGACAAGTCATAGGTTTCAGGTAATGGTTTGCAAGAGTTGTAGGTGAGAGGTATCTGCTGAGTGTGAATGAACTAGATTGGTCTTCGACAGAGAAACAGGCAAGCCTCGCGGGTACGGGTTTTGCGAATTCGCCGGTATGTCTAATCTCAAGCTGTGTCTTATCGTCAACGCTAAGCACCAAGCCAATCCTGCCTCTCTGCCTTGGTTCGCTATGAATTTGGTTTGACGCGGAACCGTGACGAATCGACTCGCCTATGATCGTGGTAACAACCATGGCTGCTATTATTCTGACTCGTTTCGAACCCATTGCTGGACTTATTCTATCAATGGATACCTCTGCTGTTGAACCCCTCAATACCTCGAACGCGATTCCATCATTTGCAACTTGACGCATAATGAATGAACTCGTGTGATTGCTTGATTCTATACTCGCTGGAATGCAAATCATTGACTCGATAACTGCGACCATGCGGCTCCATTGGGAAATGGCGCGACACATTACTTTGCATGAATCCCGTTACCAGATAACGAAACTGCATTGAGCGCTGTTCGAAACCTCAACAATGTCGATGTAGGTGGGCGACCACTACGGATCGACTTGGCGGACTCCGATCCGTTCCTTGAGGGCAAGACAACTGTCCGGGGTGAACTGGTAGACGGTGGAGTTCCTGGTCCCGCAGAACCTCGGCAACGCGGCGGTCGTGGGCATGATGGTGACTTTCTTTCTCAAATCCCCTCTGGCGTCCACGTTCCAAAAGGAACAAATGTGCTGGATCATATCAGTGCGACCCTCGCCAAGATGGCACCCAGCCAGCTAATGGAAGTTTTAGCTCAGATGAAGGTGCGTCCGTTCCGCTCAGTGTTTTCGATCTGGTTGTTAACTATGCACAGGCATTCATTATCACTCATCCTGACCAGGCGCGCCAACTCCTTGTCAAACATCCTCAGCTGTCATATGCTCTCTTTCAAGGTCTCCTATTGAATGACATCGTCGATCCGGCAATCCTGCGACGGATGCTTGAGCAAACTGCCTCTCAGCAGTTAGCCCCGGGTACCCCTGCGACACCTCCTCGACCTCCTCGACCCCCAATCCCACCGCCTCATTTGTCTCAACCGCCTCCATTCGTTCCTCCTCCGTCGCATTTGGCGTACCAGACACCCGCGCCTATCCCCGGAATGCCTCCGCCCCCATCGCTACCGCCCTCGTCGGCGATGTTTCCCCCGGCCAGTGTTCCATATTATCGGCCACCTCCTGTGGCCGCTCAAGCGCCCGTACCACCGGCGCCAGCACCCCCAGCCGTACCCCAACAACCTGTTGGAACGCCTGCCATTAGCGAAGGCCAGAGGGTTGGTGTACCTGCCTGTGATGTTGATGGACTTGAAACTGACGCTTTTATGCAGGCAATGCTAATGCAAGTGCTTGCTCTAACGCCGGAACAGATTAACGGGCTTCCGGAGACTGAAAGAACAGCTATTATGCAGTTGGTAAGCCTTCATTTTGTTTTATGTCACCTCCGCGAAATGTAACTGAAGCGCTCTCATCGAATTTGCGGATTAACAGCGTACTCAATTTGGCAAATTGACCACATAGGCTGGGCACCCGACGACTGGTAGATTGGATTCCTGTTTCTTCAAGGCTCCACAAAACGTGGTCGTGTTTTCGGATTGTTGCCGTATGGTTTCCGAGACATACTGTATCTACTATGCAAGAGACACTCGACAACCACATTTCGCTGTTCCGTAGATTGAGTTGTGTGGGAATAACATACTTGTTATATAATTGATGACTTTCTTCGTGACTCGTTCTTTCTGGAACGTGACGAGATCGATTGGATGTTGGCGAAAAAGTCGTTCTGTCTTCTTCCAAGATTAAGCCGGTCGTCCGTCCATCTCTGCCACGTACATCCACGTCCCCGACAGAACATCCGTTACCCACCGTTCTCAACATCCTGTGCGATGGCCCACCCAGTAGCCTCTGCATCACATCCAGTCCAGATACCCGCTCTCCAGAGCCAGCATGCTGATGGCCCACCCAGCACTCAAAAACAAAAAAAGCCCAAGGCGACCACTGGCTCTGTATACCCTTTGGAGGTGTGTCGCGTATCCCTCACAAACCCGGTCGTATTTTAATCCCACTCGACAGCTTCAACCTCCGCCTGCCTTCTTTGATCATCGTATCAAGATGTTCGACCAACTGAAGATTGAATATGATGCCTTTGTTGCTGGTTAGTTTGTGGCAGGTCTCAAGATGTGACACGTTCAGTCAAACGATATGTAGCGCAACCACGCGAAGAAATTACTATTACTTTACCCGATGGCTCGGAACGGAAGGGGAAGAGTTGGGAAACCTCTCCAATGGATATTGCAAAGGAGTTGTCAAAGAGTCTTGCTGACCGTATCGTCATTGCGAAGGCACGTCTCAGTGCTGTCTCCTATACTCGATTCTAACTACCGTGTGTCTACAGGTTGACGGAGAGCTCTGGGATCTTGAGCGTCCTCTGGAAAAGTCTATCAAACTTGAACTGCTCGACTTTGAACACGCTGAAGGTGTGTACAAGCTCTTGGTCAAGTCGCAACGACGAAGTGACTCGTCCCGCCAGGCAAGAAGGTTTTCTGGCATTCTTCGGCCCATGTTCTCGGGGAGGCCGCCGAGCGTCACTATGGCTGTCACCTATGCATTGGTCCTCCCACCGACGATGGTTTCTTCTACGAAATGGAAACCGATAGGCCAGTTTCTAACACCGACTATCCTTCCCTGGAGAAGGTTGCGGACCTAGCAATCAAGGGTAGGCAGAAATTCGAACGTCTAGTCGTGTCAAAGGAAAAGTTACTTGAGATGTTCAATGTGCGTCGTCCCGGGTATCTGCATGTGTGCTCGTACGTTAATTTCCAAACCAGTACAACAAATATAAGCAATACATCATCCAAAGCAAAATCCCCGATGGCACTTCAACCACCGTCTATCGTTGTGGTCCAATGGTAGATCTTTGCGTTGGTCCACATATCCCCCATACCGGCAAGATCAAGGCGTTCATGGTTACCAAAGTGTGTCTTGAGCTTCCCCGTCTTCACCCGACTGACATTTCCTCAGAATTCTGCGTCGTATTTCCTTGGAGACTCCAACAATGATTCACTACAACGTATCTACGGTATCTCTTTCCCTGACAAAAAGCAACTCGTTGAGTACAAGACTTTCCTTGCCGAGGCCGCCAAGCGCGACCACCGTAAGATCGGCAAGGAGCAAGAACTCTTCTTCTTCCATGATCTTAGTCCGGGAAGTTGCTTCTTCCTGCCACATGGTACTCGTATCTACAACGCACTTGTTGAGCTCATGCGCGAGGAATACTTCAAACGCGGATACCAAGAGGTCATCTCTCCTAACATGTACAACGGCAAGCTTTGGGAGACTTCCGGACACTGGCAAAATTACAAGGATGACATGTTTGTGTTAGATGTCGAGAAGGAGAAGTGGGCTTTGAAGCCCATGAACTGCCCTGGTCACGCTTTGATATTCGACTCGAGAGATAGGAGTTATAAGGAGTTACCAATCCGAATGGCTGAGTTCGGTATCATCCATAGGAATGAAGCGTCTGGTGCTCTCACTGGATTGACTCGGGTGCGGAGATTCGTGCAAGATGATACCCATGTCTTCTGTACGCCATCTCAGATCGAGGGGGAAATCGGGGCCCTCTTCGACTTCATGAGGCACATATATGGCCTCTTCGGCTTCGAATTCAAGCTCGAACTCTCCACCCGCCCAGACAACCATCTTGGAACGATCGAGACCTGGGACCAGGCCGAAGCGGTCAGCACATGTACAACCTTACCCACATCTAGCTAACGGCCCCTCTTCTAGCAACTCAAGCAAGCTCTTGAAGCCGACTACCCAGGCCAGTGGGAGATCAATCCGGGAGATGGCGCTTTCTATGGACCTAAGATTGACATTACCATCCGAGACGCTCTTCGTCGATCATTCCAGTGTGCGACTATCCAGCTTGACTTTCAGCTGCCTGAACGGTTCAATCTGAAGTACCGTTCGGCGGATGAGGCCGCGGCTAGGCCTGTCATGATCCATCGTGCGATCCTTGGCAGCTTGGAACGGTTCGTTGCCATCATCACTGAACACTTCGCTGGCAAATGGTAGGCACATCGAGCGGATGTTTTTGCGAAGCACGAGCTAAAGGAACACCTTTTCATCTCAGGCCGTTTTGGATCTCTCCTCGGCAAGTACTCGTCATCCCCGTCGCAGCTCCTTACGTGAGTTTCATGATACTACTGTTTGCGCTGGGCTGTGCTTGACCAACATTCACATGTTTTCTTCTCCTTTCATGCCTCTCGCCTTTTCTCGAACCTGCTAACTTCCTGGGGAATGTGATACAGAAAGAATATGCTGCGGAAGTAGCAGATCGTCTATCAAAACCTGGGCTATGGGCTGATGTGGACAACGGGGAGAACACACTGCCCAAGAAGATTAGGAATGGCGAGATTGCGCAGTATAACTTCATCCTCGGTCGGTACCTCCCTACCCCTCTTGGCGTCGTATTTCTGACTGACTCGAACCCACCCTAAACCCTATTTTCTTCCATGTCGTGCTGTTCAAATGACACGACTTGAATGACGCAACGGCTCCCTTTAACCACGGGCCGCAACTCCCTGTGATGTCTTTCACGTTGACTACACGCTGTTCTCACTTCATGCTACGCCGTTTTTTGCTGCTTTCCGCATCCTCGATCAATGTCTCTGGTCATCGGGTCCTCGGACACCCCGAAATTCCCGAATGCGGCTGTACGCGGTGATTGCGTGGGTCCGTATTTGTGTCGTAATATTTGTGTATCACTCTTCCCGCCACCCCCTGGCATTGCTGACCGCTCTGGTGACGCAAAATTATCCTGATCAAACACAGTCGTTGGTCAAGAGGAATTCGATGCACGTTCGGTCAACGTGCGTAATCGTGATGATGTAGGTACTAAGGCGCGTTCGGAAACCATCCCGTTGGATGAGATTGTTCAGAAACTCGTGGCACTCAAGAAATCTCGGAGTTTGCAGAACAGCCTTGTATAAAGAGACGTGACAATTTCCGAGTGGAGATGAATATTCGAGTGGGTTCTCCCCAGCTGTGTTCCTATCTAGCTATTTTTAACAACTCTGGAAGTGGGTTGCTCTTTGTATTTCTGTCCTCTATAAAAGCGGAAGACACTGCAAATTTCTAAGGCTACGAAACCTCCGGGTCCAGGCAGTGTCGTCGACCACAGGTACTACCCCTGGATGATTTTTCCCCAAATGCGAAGGCAATGATAACGTACAACGGCCATGAATAACTAATCAACATAGCCTCTCGTGAAATCCCTTTCTTGTGACCAACCGGGGAATTCTGAACGTCATGAACTGTTCCTCGTCATCCATCTACCACTGGTCTTAGTTCCTTGGAACTACAATTATTCCGAACCATTCCACACCCTAGTCCAGGATCCTAGAATAGTCGTGGATTTTGGAAATCAGTACAAGAGCTCAATCTACTAAGTATGCTGTGTGACCGTCTATTGTGGCCTGGACTTATGTTGAATTCCAATGATAGAAGCTTCCTTGGTCGGTCCTCCTCTTTTGTTCAATCATTTTGGTTGCCCCCGTCTCTATAAATACTCCTGACATTGATGGCCTCATAAGGTGTTATATCCTTGACAGATCTAGATTGAATTCTGTATGTCATGAGAGATAGCCATGAAGCTTTGAAGCATGGGGAAATAAGGAACACTCTCAAGACAACCCTTTCTTTATCGAGCGAAGTTGTACCCCGTGGCAAAGTCCAAATGGGAAATAAGGTAAAATGTGCCGTCAAGATACATGTACCACTCTGGTGGGTAATTCGGTGACAAAGGTTCTAATAGAATTATGAGCAGTACATCTGGGGCACTCTATGTGTACATCTACATCCACGCGGGTCGTAACAGAGTGCGTCAATATTCTACTGCCTCTGGCGCGACAAATCCACTCCCAGATACGACGGTGAACGAATTTGTCTCTAAAGCCCTTTATCCACAGGAATAAGCACAAGGAAGATAAACCGCCCTGTCGTATGATCTCGTGTGGACGGGATGCCAGGGTGTATCTATATCAGATGAAGACACGAATATCGCTGCATTATGTTGAAAATACAGGTGGACGTCGGGGCTTCAAGCCTCAAGCTGGTCGACCCGCCACACCTTAATTACGCCCGCACGATCACCACTAATGATGCCCCCTCTAAATGGTGAATCGATACACGTCAGGGCGGTGATGACGTCCTGATGATTCTTCAACAAGTTCTGTTGGTTGTGGGCAATCAGGGATATTCGCTGCGCCGGGCGATTGCTGTGGATACCGCTTGGCGTCGGTGGACAGGTCTCAACATAAACCGATGTAGCACCGCTGGACAGACTGCTGTGGAACTATGAGCCCAATTGCACGCTTGTAGGACGATTCATTTACCTAAATGATGGCCGTTCCTGCTCCGATTCCAAACCACTCAGAACGGAAGTCCTCTCTATCTTTCCCATGTCCCAAAATCTGATCTTTCTATCTTCCGATCCGGTAATCATAAATCCTTTCCCAGCACTCTTTGACGGATTAGAATCCACCACCAGGTCATTGAACTCTGATCTCTGCGCCATGGAATGGCCACCGAAATCCAATCCAACGACCATAGTCCGCACGTCTGGGGCAGGCCAAGGTAGCATCTCTGCTTTACCTACTCCGGAGAATCCGCCAGGTAAGCGTCCCCCAGATCCATCATTCATCCCGGCTTGGGTTTGAGTTTGCCTTGCACGAACCAGAGCCGCAATAGCGGCCGCAGGTGACATATCAGCGCTCGCTGCCACTGTGTCTGAGGGTTCTGGCAGCGGATCTGACATCATTCCCGTTCTTGTTACGAAAGTTTCCACTAGCATGGACTTCTCAATATCCCAAACTTCCACTAGGTTGGTCGTTTTGCGATCCGATGAGGTCTTTTTCGAAGCTTCTATCGCGACCATGATCCATTTCCCCCGTCCCTTGGCTGGGTGAACAACGCACTGGTGGACACGAAGTGAGCGACCACTCGTGGACGCCGACACGCCGACATGCCAGCTCTTGAGCATAAGCCCAAACCGTCTGTCCCACAGAGTTAACACGCCCGCTGACGTCCCAACAATGGTCCACGTGCGCTTGCGGTCAATGCAGATACATGTGATGGGTCCATATTGTCTCGGGTTCTCCATTTTCTGCAACATGCGCATCGTCCGTAAGTCGAGGATGATGATGTTAGAGTGGGTAGTGGCCAGGATCAGATTCGATGCCGAATCTGCTCAATTTGTGTTAACGTTGGTGCATAGAGCGGGTGGCTACATACCAGAGTTATAGTGGACCATACAAGTTGCATATTCCCCAGGATTATCAACCCGATACTCCCTTACAACCTGTAATTTGCCATACTTTGGCAGGGCACCGTTCTGTGTGGTGTGCACCCTCACAACATGTACACTCCCATCATCCGCCGCGCTCGCAAAACAATGTGTTGCCTCTAATATGCATATGCATTTAACACGTGCGTGATGTTGTCCATACGTATGTCGTGGTTTGCTAGTCACATTCCTTTCCAGCCTCGCCGTATCCCAGATCTTCACGGTCTTGTCATCCGATGCAGAGATGAAGAACATGTGATCGGGCGAGACAGCGAGAGCAGTGATGGGCTCTGAGTGAGACGTAAGGTTGGCAATGAGGGTAACTTCAGTCCGGCGACTTGACCCATCACGGGGTGTGAAGGTATGCCGTACAGCACCTCTCCTTCGGATAGGTCCTTCGTGGACCTTGGGTCCGAAATCGTTCTGCATTTCGCGGTTGTTATCCAGATACAGGTTCTCCAATAGGTGGCTGATACCGGGGTCCTGACCATCTATACAACTTGAGGTCAGACAAACGAGAATACTCCTGCAATGATATTGGCGTACCATAGGTAGATATAGGTTGCACGGAAGGTTGCCTTGATCTGGACGGCCGAGTAGTCATTGCGATAGAGACGGGGGAAGACCTCCTAGACATATCCGGGGATTCCTGATCTCTAAGGAGTTTCGAGTGCGCCTCCAACAAGCCGGTGGCATTCATCTTACTCGATCCAACGGCGGGAGCGGCCTTCGCGCCATCCATAATCACACTTCCGCTCAGCTGTAATCGACTCAGAGGCCTAAACACTGTGGAATTCGTCGTCGAAACCACGCTATCTGTGGGGCTTCCAGGACGATCGATAGTTGACGTAACAAAAGGGGTAGTAGGTATAGTTGAGGTAGGATATGGTATTGCAGCAGAAGCAACAGATGCGGGGGGTGACGGTATTGTAGAGGGCGCTGAGACGAGGGGTGAACTCGGAGTAGGGATAGGCGACACTATACCTCTGGGATCTCTTGGGGAGTGGTTGTGGCCGTGCCCCTGAGCGGTGGCTAAAGATGAAGTAGACCCGTTGATGGTAGCCAATCGCCTTTTCAAATCCTCGAAAGGTGTTCCAGGGCTGCTGGTAGTACTACCAGCCTCTACACTAGAGAGCCGACCAGCTTTAGGAGGGCTTATTATGGGTGTTCGGCTTGAAGAGTATGCTGACTTGCGAGAACCAGAAGTGGCAGTAATTACGGTTGATAGTCTTGAGGAACGGGGTACAAATTCGGAAATGGTGCTGCGAGCCCTGAGGAAGACAGTCTGCGGCATAACTCCCAGCTTCTGGAGTTCGACATCGCCCGTAACTTTGAGATTCTTCCCTGCGTCTGGCTCAGAAATAAGTCGCGAGGAGAAACTAGGTGCACGTCAGTAGTATGACAGCATCATTGGGATATTGAGCGCACCTCGAGGTCGCGTTGGCGAGCTTCAGGATATATTCTCGCATCGCCATGAGCTTGAGCTCATCACTGGAAGTCATCCCGAGCTGTTGTAGCTTCCCAAGTTGAGCTTCATCTCTAATTGAAATTCATTAGCGCGAACTCGCACGCGCCGAAAGCCGGAAGCTTACTCTTCAGTTTTCAACTTCGCAATGGATCCCGTCCCTTTTCGCAGAGACACAACACTTTCCCTTGGCGACTCGGTCTTGTTCGTCTTCCTCGGTCCTCGCCAGAAACCCGTTTTATCTCCTTTCATGGCCCACTGAACGGAGGCATCAAGGATCTGTCTTGGGAGCTGGAGGGAATGTTAGTTGGTAGTACAAGGACGGCTGATCATGGTTCGTCACCTACCGGATTTTTCACGACTGTGAGTAGACTTTTCTCGTTAATCGTGGCCACATCCGACTTCAAGAAATGCTTCAGGGAAGGATATAGGATGCACCAGACATCGGTTGGTGGTAGGTGTTGGGCGGCAGAGGTGATGAATGATGTAGCACCTGGAGGTGCACTTAGAAATAACGACGGTGAAATAAGTAAGCATAAACCGACCTTGTCGTATCCAGATGTTAGGATGATACAAGAAACCAAGCGTAGCACTCATCAACTCCCATATCCGCATCTTTTGGAACAATCCAAGCTCGCAAAGACTTGTAAGGGCAGCTAATACCCTCGCCACGACCGTCTCTTCCACATCTATCGCTACACATCAACTAAATCCTCGCTGTGCACAAAGCTATGAACGCACCAGACAGAGCCTGAACCATTAGGGGTAAGATGTAATCCTCCAAGCTCCTACCTCCAGCACAAGCGGCGACGTCTACGATACTGTCAAAGAACGCATACCGCAGTAACCAGTCTCTGTCATTAAGATAGGTGATCATATGGCTCAAAAGCACGTCGTTGGTTCTTTGTCGACCAAGGAAGATACAGAGGGAGGAGATATCCCGAAGGACGGCGCGTTTGACAACACTGGAGGAATCAACAAGGAGGGTGGAGAGATGCTCTTGAATGTGCGCCTGTAGTTCTTGCATGCTTGCGTCATAGGATACCTGATAATCAATGAGATGAAGGATTCGGAAATACAAACACATGAACTCACCTCCAAATGCGTATTCTCCGAGTCATAAGCATCCGATGACAGCACAAAGGTTCCATGAGCTTTCAAAGCTTGCCCCATTTCAAGGTATCGTACAGCTGTGTCCGCCAACTGGACGATACACTGCGCATATATGCAACGAACAAGAACTTCAGGGTCTTGTATAAGGTGTCGGATGTTAGGAATGATATATTCGGGAAAGATGGCAGCATTTGAGGGCGTAATAACTGTCACTAGCATAAGCTAACCCGATGTTAGAAGGCCGCCACTACTCAAGGAGGAAAAATTCTTACCACTTGCATTAACGTTCTCAAAGCGGCTGCCCGGACAAGTGCAGATTCGTCATGGAGAAGATCTACAATGTAGGGAATCATGCGATCTAACTTGGCTTCGTCTGTAAGATGACATGACAATGCAAGAAAGACGTCCAACGCGCGAACTTTCGAGCTCGGAAGGGAACAGTTCCGCACGTTGGCGGCTATGAGGGCAAGAAGAATAAGAGCGGGGCCATCTGAAGCGTGATCAGTATTTCAAGGCTAGAGTTAACTACAAGCTCACCTTCGAGTGCAGCGCGTCTTCCGCCGAGTAATGTGTGCAGTTTAGAATCGCGATTGGGTATGTGCAATTCGACGGGTAGAGTATCCTGATTATGGGATTCAGTCACCACCCCAAAAATTGATAGGAGGTACATACCTGGAACGGTTTCGACAAGGGCGCAAGCGTATTATATTCAATTTTGACGTCCATTTCTGGCGCCTCTTCGGAGGATTCTTGAGTAATATATGGCTCTATACTTTCGTAATCTGCCCATATGCGCTCGAGTCTGTGATCGGAGTCGCTGGGAAGGACATCGTTGTTCACGTCGTTGGAAGCTGTGTTCGCGTTCGAATTGGATGTGCTAGCTTTGATGGTCGCGTTTGACGAGGAGGAATTGGCTGAAGGAGGGGCATAGGGAGGAGTTGAGGGCATCTCATTGATTGACGTGACATAGTTGTGAAGGAAAGAATAAAACGATTCGGGGAAGACGCTCCCCCGTGAGGTGTGTAACAAGGTGTCAAAGGTGGGACGTTGGTTTGAGTCGAGGGATATCATCTCCTTGATGAGATTCTACTAGCGACAATCAGCTGACTTTGACCAGACACAAAGCGAGACTCACTCGTATACCCCCATCCTCAATCTGAGCTAAATGCGTATCCACGTTGTACTCGCCTTCCCTGTACTTGAACAGCTGGCTTAAAGTGAATAGAGGTGCACCCTCGAGAAAAAGCTCTGCAATCACACAACCAGCACTAAAGCAGTCCATCGCCTCCGTGACTCTGCCATCCCGCTTGCCTTCCAATTCGCCCATTGCGATTTTAGATTTCTTGGAACTGATCTCTGGATTTTCTGCAGCAGTGTAGAACCGTTCGGGGGCTATATAGCATGTTCGGCGACCAGAAGTGTCGAAAAAGAATGAGAAATCGGCAGGGTCATCCAATGGCAGATAGGTGGGTTTGTAGGAGGCAAAATCTGTGAGATAAACCCAATTCCACGACGTCACGAGTATATTCTCGGACTTGATGTCGCCGTGCGATACTTTGCGGTTGCGGGCATCACGAAGGGCGTTGAGCAGCTGGAAGGCAATCCACCGTTTCTCAACCAGCGTCAGGAATGGGCGTGTACTTCGCGGGTTGGTACGTTGCACTATAATAGAGTAAACAAGTGCGTACCTTATGCGATCATAGAGGTTGCTCGCGAGCCACTGTCGAATAATGTAACCAGCTTTGTCCGTCTCAGCGAAAGCCTGATAGCTGTACACATTGGCTATATCAGTCAATGCCTCCTTTTCGACTAAAAATCGTAGACTCATTAGTGTCTGGTAGAAACACATCCAGGATGAATGGTCACACCTTTGAGGCGGCGATGATAGGTCCGTAAAGAGAGGCCCGGGTCCGGTTTAATGAATACTTTCACAACCAAAAAGCCGTTCCGGTGGCGACACTTCACCGTCTTCAGGAAGCGCGCAGATCCAAGACTGCAGCATAATCGTTAATACATCCCTGTACATTGGGCTGAGCGTTACACACCTCTTGTCATATACAAGATCTCCACCAAGTTCGGCCACAAAGGAGTCCAAGGCACCTGAGGTGCGAGTGAGATTGAAGCCAGAATGTACGTTCCCCATGTGAAATCTATTAGTGCGTGATTATGTTGGTATATTCTTGCAATTTAGGGTGTTATCATGGTAGGGAGAAGTCGAGCAGTAACCAGAGCTGTAAGTGGATGAATGATCCCTGTATGTCATTCTCAGTCGGGCCTGTTTGCTTTCGGGGGCACAGCCAAACACTACGGATTAGGTTGCCTCCAGGTTCGGTCTTCCTCTCTTTGTCGAGGCGCCTACATTCAAACATATCAACAGGAGTTACAGTACTAGCATAGTTCCTCAGCTCACGGATCTTACTCGTGGATCATTACACCGTATATAGTACAATCTTGAGGTGTGAAGATTGGAGCATGGGCATCGAGTACCCTCGAGTGCGCTTTAGGTGCAGACAGAATCCACAACTTTACGAATATTAATTCGGCGTCTGATCCTCCGTTCGAATCAAGGCCAGCTGCTTTATAACCTGGCTGCAAAAGAGACTCGGCCTCATGGGGCCGTTGGCGTGCTGTACGGCCACATGACATCCAAACACCAATGGTCCTCCGAAAGCCAGTGTATGACTTATGGAGACCACATCCGAGTCATTGATGACTAAGTTTTCTGACCCTCGACACCTTCCGTAGTCACCATGACCGTTAATTTCCATCCCGAACTCCGTCGACTTCGTGAAAAGCTTCATGAAATTTATGTGGCATCTGCCCACTTCCATCCTCTATCCTTGAAACCGCCCATCCTCGACTCTTCCGTTGAGGTACTCAACGCGTCATCCGAGGAATCACCTTGGATTCAACAAGAGGATATCCCCGGCTTACGACAACTCCGGGAATCTATTCGTTTGGACCTTGATGTTCTCGACAAGGTGGGTGGGGCCATTCTATTGGATTAAACGCCCATAATAAAGATTACGTTCCTGGTTCCTTCAGTAGTTTCTTGACAATTCGTCATCTGCTTCTCTGCCACCCCTATCTACCAACGCACCGTACTTAATAGCTGTTTGGAATGAACTCATATGCGCCAAGAACCCAGTCGTCAGCGTCTTCAGGATGTTTGACGTCGGACCCACGCACCAGAAAACAAGTCGAAGCGGGAAAAAGGCTGCCGGTGTCAAGGTCGATGTCGTAGCGGAAAATGGGCGTCGTTGGATAAGAGTCAATACGTACGTGCAGAGTGTTTAACCATGTCTACCCAGACTCGTGTGAACAAGCTTGCTTCTACAGCATCAAAAACTCAAGAATTCTCGCCGAGTTCCGGGAAATAGATTCCTACTTGACCGACGACGAATCCGATAAAGGATATGAAGACATGCCACCTACGCTTGCACAGACGAATTTCGACAATTCCCTTCTGCGCATGGCTCGGTCTCTACTTCAAGCGGCTAAAGCAAATCCTATTGAAGGAAGCTCTGAGCTCCCTCGCATTACCTTGAGACTGACACGTCTGCAGCCGTTTCCCTCATCCGAGAGTGGAGCAGGCGACGACCCAAGAATTTCTCACACCATCAGCCTCCTTCGCGAAATGAACATCGACGTCGAACTTAACGAACGCACTGAAGCTGAGCTAGTTAAGGACATCCCTTCTTCCCAGATACCCTCTCCTCCTCCTCGTCCCACACGTCGCATCACACTTGACCTTTCAGCTCTGATCGCTTTGGTCTCCGACCTCACTCACTTTCCACTTCCTCCAACGGTCGAAGATGCCTATACGCGATTCATTCCTCCCCGGGAATATCGTGAATGGAAGGAAACCCGCCTTGAGGGTAAAAAGCCTCAGGATAAGATATCTATAGTGTTTCCAGAGCGAACAATCGAGGATCTTCCAAAGGTTTATGTCAAGCAAGCCCGGGCTCTCACTCTGCAACTCCTCCAGGAAATGGTTAGAGGCATGATCCAGGAGATCCACGACCAGCTTTCGGCGGTTACAGGGGGTGATCTCAAAACCGTAGAGTTCTGGACCACCCCGGAAGCTCGTTCCCGTTGCCTGCTTATAGTCAACAAGATTGGGGGTGCAAACGAGAAACGACGAGTACGCGCTTTGTTCGACCACGATGATGATTTGGAGCGGGGAATCCAATCCTACTGGAAAGGATCGCGTTATCCAGTCCAATTTATTCCCATCCTACCGATCAAATTCTACCCAACATCCTCAAATCCTGAACCTACGCTAGTTCTCGGCCGGGATACATATTCCAAATTTCACCCAGCCCCATTCACCAAGGTTCTGAAGAAGACGTGTGAGTATGTTCTCGCTCACGAAATCACACCAGATCCTCGCACCCTCAACGGTACAAGCTCCGTTGAAAACCAACATGATGACGACGCAGGAGAAATTCAACGTGCTGCTGTGACCAAAGTCAATCCACGGCTCACAGCACACACTGTTCAGTCCATGCTTTGGGGTGCCGAACTCGGCTGGACAACATTGACTGGAAATAGATCTAGTGTCAAGGCCATTCTGCGTGAGATCAGGGCCGCCAGGATTTCTGGACGCCTTGATGAGGCAGACATGGATCTATGTCTGACTGCTGGATGTAGAGAAGGCGAGAACGAAGTCGCTGCACTTTGGGTGGTCGACCCGAGGAGTTTAGCCGAAGGAATGTCAAGTCTCCCAGCTGTTGATTAGATCCAGCTTCAGCGATTGTGCCAACGTGTGTTCCTGTCTTTCCTGTGTGTTGCTATGACAGTCATAATGATGATTATCGGATGTCCTGAAATACAACATACGTGCAAAAATACAACAAAGGTGGTGGATGTAAGTAAAAGAATGCATATGGATGGAGCACCAGGCAAAGAATGTCAAGTGTGAATGTAGATGCAAGTGTAAATGTATCGTGAACGATTCAAAGTTGGAGGTCATAGATGTCGTAAGGCACGTCGAACATTGTCATAATCTTGCTCCTCCCACTTCTCACCATTCCTCTCCAGTACCCACGTGCGGCTAGTCCGTTTGACACGGGATGCCACCTTGTACGTGATGACGTCCTGCAGCGCCCAACCAATATGAGCTTCCTCCATGTCATCTATCTCCTCAAGCAGACTGTCGCTAGGCGACGTCCCAGCAGAATTTGTCTTCCGGTCACTCGCCGACGACAAAGGGGCTTGATCCTCCAACTCGTCCCCGACTGCAATTTCCACCTTAATCCCCGGATGGCGATTATCACCGTCGCTGTGCACGAACTCACTCAGGGACTCATTTTCCGCACTATCACCACTATCGTGACTGAGGTCTTCGGAGGTGTCATCGTGCACGTAAATCGCCTGAGGGCGTACGGCACGAGTGCGCGGTTGTGTTGACACAAGTTGCGGGTCTCGGGGCGTGAGAGCGTAAGGGATGTTTGTGACTTGATGAGGGTCGCAATTCAGGCGTTTATTGATAGATTGCGCGCCGTTGACAGGAAGTTGACTTCTTGGCGGGGGGCGAGGAATGCCGCCCCGGGCTCCACAAAGTAGCTCCGGTGTAATTTCCTCACCGAGCACTTTGCTGAGCTTGGACGCCTGAGCGCGTTTAGCTGTCATTGGCGATGGTGGGAGAGGTATGTCTGGTGTTAGAGGGCTGGGCAATCCGCTGGAGAAAGTAGATATTGTGAGGAGAGGAGCGAGAAAGGGACGTTTGGAGATATTTGGCTGGTGCGAAAGCTTGTCGGCATTAGCTGTGATAGAACCGATGGAGGATGATGAAGAGACTAAAGTGAGTGAGGTAGAATCATTCGACGAAGGTGAGGACGAGGCTGAAGAAGCAGAAGGCGTGGAATAGGATGATATCGAAGGCATGTCCGAGATCGTAGAAAAAATTGGGCCTGTGGGTGAGGTGTATGGAGGTGGTTGAGGGGGTCGCGGCAGAGGCCTAGTTGGGCGCCGGGAAAGGGGAGGAGGAGGGAGTGGGCGACCACCCTTGATCAGAGGGACAGTCTGAGGTGTAGGGAGACCGAGACTCATCGGTTCCTCTTCCCGGTGTGGAGGGGACTTGATGACTAGGTTGGTGGCTTTTTGGCGTTTGGGCGGAAGATCTGGTACGACAATGGTTGAACCTGAGTCTGGGCGATGGTCGAAACCGTCATCGGGAGAGTCTACGGCATATCCCAGCGCCACAGTCTCGTCTGAACAGACGATGCTCACGTTGTCTACCCAGAAGGATTCTGGCGCATCCTCGTCCGTGTCCGATCGACAGTACGCGTCCAAGAACGATGATATCATCGATCTTCCGTCCGTGTCAACAGAATCGCGTCGATCCACCAGGGACTTCGACCCTTGTCCATTGTCTTGTGTCGACTGCATATATCGAAAGGCAGAAGTGGCTGGGCTGGGTCCAGTATGCTGCATGGTAGTTGTTGTGTGAGAAGTGCTATTTCGAGACGCTAGTGATGTTTTTCCCTGAACACCACGCCTAAGAGACGCTGACACGCCCTTATGCGCGCCCAGCCACTGTGTGGGATCAGCCTCGGCAATTCTAGGAGGGGCCGAAGTGGCGTTTTTGGTATGCGCTTCAGGTGATGTAGAAGCACACTTGTCAACAGGGCCCAGGGATGCCAAATTTATTGTCCTTGTATTATGCTTGGTTACCGAGCGATTTGGTTTATGTTGATATTCTCTTGTTGTGTTCGCTCGAAGTGGCGGGCCTTCCGAGCTCGTGGTTGATCGACAGGATTCGTCGGCGCTCCTGGTTCTAGTTTTGGGTGTACGTGGGCGCGGCGTAGTGGACTGAACGGGTGCAGATTTTCGCGTGCTCGCCTTGATGAAACCGCTCGAGGTGGAAGGGCGATGGCCGAAATTCATTCGTGATCTGGGAGGGGAGAGCGGTGTATGGAGTTGTGGCGGGTCTTGGGGAGCTGGAGGATCATCATAGGAAAAGAAGTCGCAAGCGCGACGGTGCATGATGGACCCTTCGTGGCAATAAAGCGAGAGTACTGGAGGAAAGTGGAAGGCGTTCTGAGTAACAGAACGAACCGTAATATATCTGCGAAAGGGAAAGGCCGTAAGCCTCGTTTGACCAAATGAACTCGACCCTGTGATTCCATAACTACGATGCGACGGCGGAGTAATACCCATTTGGAGACTCCAGGTTCGCGCTGTCCATTGAAACGACGTCTGCCAGTTCTTCCCACTGGCTACCAGGGATGCAGGCTCGTAACCGCTATGTCTTCGACTCGGAGTAGAGGCTCAGCATTCCTCGGAAATTGTACAATATATTATTAGTCGCATCCCGTAGAGGACCAGAAGCGAGTGCCACGTTCCCGCAACGGTGCCCACATCAGCAACGCCTTGAGGCTTGCCAATGCGCTGTTGTCAAAAAATGGAGACGGGCGCCATGAACTAAAAGGAGAGTCCAATCACCATATCATTATTTCGCGTGATTAGTGGGGCTGGTTGCTGGCACCACCAAAGATATGTGCTCACGGGAACACACGAATAAAACCGGTGTTGGAGAGGAAAATGGGCCAAATGACACAGCCACTGCATGTGCATGCCGAATTGGGATTTGTGACAAACATTTCCGTTTGCATCCTCGTCCGACCCGAAAGTTTCCCGGCTCGCGAAGACGACGCCAGCGGAAAGCATGTTCCATGTCCCCCTCATGCTTACCTCGAACTGTCGCCCATGAAACCAACCTGGTACTGGCAGGTTGGTGTCGTGGCCTTGCCGACCATGTCCGCAGCCACGAACCTCTGTCGCATGCGATTCCCAAAAATCGTATCAAGAGCCCTGGAAGAGGGGGACGAAATCTGCGGGATAGATACTTGGCCCTTGAAAAGTCGCTTCGGGGAAAAGAGGTATTGACTAGGAGTCGCGACGACCAACAACAAACCACGGCTACCAACGCATCTGCCACTCCAGACCCTAGCCCCGTGGCTTCAAAGGCTAATACATTCAGAGGATTTGTGATACCAATTGAACCCTCTCCGCCGCAGTCAGACGGTACGATCTATCCTTCTTTTGATCAGATGAAGTTTATTCCCTCTTCCTCAGAATGTTGTATGTCTGGGTGCGCTGTCTGTGTCTACGACCTCTATGAGGAATCTCTAGAAGCTTTCAAAGAATCCGTGGAGATCCTTCGTAAGAACCTGACGGCCACGAATATACCCGAGCACGAATGGCCGAGCCACATCCAAACCAAGAATACCCTACCGGAGAAGCCAGCCAATGTCGTCATGAGTGCCTTTGAGGAAATGGAGCGACGACTGAAGGAGAAGCACGCCGCACAGGAGATTGAACCCTCTACATCTGGTAGCTAAGCCGTTAAACATCTCGACATGAAACTGAGTTTGATTGAAGCTTTAGCGTAGCTTCGAACCCCCGGTCCCCGTATACCTATCGACGACCTCCGGAATCTCGGCCACGGTTTGATTGGATGGAATTTTGGGAAGGATTGAGATGGTTAATGTTCACCAATCGTTGACCATTCATTTATTCGTTCGGTACGACTTCAGTATCTTACACTAATTCCAGACTCTAGATGCTGTATCAACTTCAACCGAATATTTGCTTAGACCTAGAACCTTCATCAGATCTTTACCATCCAATACCTTCTTCCTTTACTTACGCAAACGTCCAGAGAGCCTGAGGGTTATTATATGTCTCGGCGGTGTAGTTGAAACGCACTGGAAGGTAGTTAGAGGCCCAATGCCGAGTTCGGTTAGGTGCATACTCACGGCGTGGCAGCTCCGACTCGTAGGCTTAAAATCGGATGAGTTGGTTTCTATAATGGGGCAGTTGACTTCATACCTATGGGTAAGTTTTCGTCGAAGAAACTCCAAGCTGGTCGCGATTGTTTCAAAATTCGGCTCCGCATTCCACCACCGGGGTTGGGACTTACCTGTCCTCCAATTATGGCTTATCCGATTGATTTAGCCCCATGAGATAAATACGCGAAAGTAAAGCATACCGGAAATTCCCTGATACCAAGCTACCAGAACGTTTCAGCGCAATATCTCTTTCGGTACTCTTTGAACTTACAGATCAGGAGGCGCAAGCGGATCCTACCAACCTGTTAGCCACGCCTATTAACCATGTTACCCTTATCACTTACGCTCTTCACACCAGCTGTCTTGATTTCCGTATCAAGGTCCGCCCATTCTAAAACTTGATTCCCCGCCATCCCTATTAATCCCAACCCCAAATCAAAACAGGGTCACGAGAAATTAAGGGATCCATCCCCAGATATCATGAAGAAATTTAGGAAGCACACAAATACCACATGCTAACATCAGAAAAATGATAAACATATTCAAGATGTCAACTCACCCTTAAATTCCATCTGTTCTCCAGGTTTACCACCAAAAACTGCAATCGTTATGTTATGGCGCTCATTCATCAGTGTGCTAAACATAGCACATGTTGACGCGCAGTTCCCATTGCTCACTAGTTCGCGCGGTGAAGGTTTGATTTTGAAATAACCATGATGGGTAGCACGGTGTCGAGAATATAAGATTGAGTGTTGCGGGGACGCCGACAAATTTATGTTTTGGTGGGTTGGAGTTGGAGATAATAACAGGCGGAGAAAGCAGATGATGAAAATCTGACCCGAAACCGGAGTGCAGGGACGGTAGACTTACCTATCGCGACTTTGCTATAGTGATGATGCCGGGGGTCGGCCATGTCAATTTCATGAACAGCCGTGTTTCAACTGAATACGAACCTGAGGTCGAATGGCGGGGTTCTCGGTATTGGTTGTGAGAATCCGAGCTCACAAGTGTCCTATCAATTATTTGAATTACAGCACGTTAAGTACGTGTAGCCTATCAGGAAGCATGCAAAGATGAAAGGAAAAATTACATACATGGAAGCGTTGCGACGTAGGGTCTTGGCGGCCATTCACGACAAAAGGCAAAGAAGGATCGATGTAATTGAACGATGGCGGCATCCGCGTCCCATTCAAGAAAGCCCCTGTACGAGCGCGTCAGTGTGTGAACTACATCAGTAAGCTCTGATACTGCTTATTCTTTCTCCCTTGTTTGCACAAGACCGAGGAGAGCGGAATAAGATCATGGAGCACATACAGTTATCGGCGGTATAGAAGGTGAGGGTATCGTCGAGACCCAAGGCGATGTCTGCTGAAACGATCTTTTGAGCAAGGGGATTGGGTCGATTGGTCGAAACGAAGCCACTAAGATGGTATCAATCATCCATCCATTCGTCAGGCCGTGAACTCGCGGCCAACTGTCGAAAAGGAAAAAGACTTACGGGTAGCCGATCTGAGAACCTGAGAGGTATTGATGCAAAAATTGCCCAAGGCACACGAAGCCGCCTATCAACGTACTCCCGGTCAACAACATGTATCACAATTCGGCGTCAAACGCTTACATACCACCATTGTTTGTGAGATCGAGTAGAACTTGCGTGACTTTGGCCTGCTGGAATGCTTTGACAGCCGCGACGACATCACTTTGGAACCCATCAAAATCTCCGTCAAAAGAGCCCAAGAACATCTAAACCAGGGCGAACGTGGGGAGAATGTAAGGAAATCGACATTTTCCCAAGTTCAAAAATAACCAGTAAGATGACAGTCATGAGTTCTCGGACTTAAGAGGTTTTTGCCAGGTGCCTTACCACTCCGGTCTTCTGGTCGGGTAAAATAAATGATTTGATCACACCTTCACTCCCTGGCACAGCTGTCGTGTTAGGGAGGAAAGGAGGGGGGAGGTTGACGGCATTGCTGTTGGACTTGTCGATAATCTCAGCTCTAGCGAGTTTGCGTGGGCGGTTCTGAGTACGGAGGTTATTGAGATCTACTCCATTTGTGGCACCTGTGGCAGCGCAGTTGTTTGCCCAGCTACAGGGAGAAGACTTCAACGAATTGTGTGGTAGAAGTGATGCCGTCTAAACCTACTAACTAGGCCCATCGGTGAAAGAAATGCCAAGGTAGTTGGCAACAAACGGAATATCGATAGTTTCGACTTTGGTCGAGTTGGCTAGAATTAACTTCATTTCCAAAGAGGTTTGCTTAACGCCGGTAGGTCCAGCGAGGTCACCAATGCGTTGGGAGAAATCCGTTCCAGAAATTCGATAGCTGCTGAATACAGAGTTAACTCGGACACCATGATCCAAGTAGTTCCCGGAGACAGTCTTCGCGATAAAATCGACGTAGTCATAGGGTGCTTGTCCCGCAATCTCAACGACCTTGGCACCTGCGAGTCGCTGCCAGTCGAAACCAAGGGCGTCGAGGATAGCTGTGAACTCGTCTCCGACCAGCGTAATGAATTCTACAAGGTCAGGAGCGATGAAGACACCTTGAACGCCGTCGACTTCGATGTTGACGACAGGTGCCGGAAGGATGTTCTGAAAGCTCGTATAACAGTCCGGGAACCAACCTAAATCGATGCTACGGTCATTTAGGCAGATGTAAAAATCGTCAAGTCTCATACGGGTATGTCCGTCATTCAATTGAGTCGTAAAGTCGTAAAGATCAATATTCAAGTCGTAGTCGGTCTTGTGAAAGAGTCTACAATGAGTTATAGATATGGTAAAAGGGTTTTGAGATATACGTGGTAATGAGTCTTGTTGATCTTGTCCAGTGTAGCCCGAATATTAATAGTAGATTCTTGGAAAGGAGGCGGAGAATGGAGGTAGTATTCCTCGAAGGTGTAAAAATCGAAAACGCGAGCCATGTTTGTCAAGACATTTTGACGGAGAGTCTCGTTGAAGGGGAACGATTTCTCGCAGGCGAGAGCATCCGCAGGGGCGACAAAGGATTTTCCAGCGATCTTGACACAGGGATCACTTGGAGACGGTGCAGCGCGAACAAGGAGGGGTAAAAATGCCCCACAGAGAGCAAGGAAGGTGTGCATGGATCCTTTTTCTCTTCATTGAGTTCTCGTCCGTGCCTTTATACGATAATATTCCTAGGATTGTCCTACGGCTGCGTTCTTGCTCAGTCGGATGAGCCGAGAATAGCTGATAACCACGCGTTCCTGTTATCGGTTGCGATATTATTGTCCTTTTTCGAAGTTATGTATTGCATCCTGAACCCACGACCGATGTCTTGAGGGCGGATAAATTCCTCGATTGGTACAAGGCACCACATGGTTGGCGAGGAAAAGTGCCTTCGGTTTTCGCACAGACTGAGTCTTTCCACGTATCTTAGAGTAGAAGTTGTGTAATGCGGTGATATGCGCTACTCGCATGGTTGTTGTATTTTCTGTGAGCCGTTCAGGCCACAATATACGATGGGTGGACATATGGCGTGGGTGTGAAGAGTGCTATTTTTAGAGCCAGGTTTATTGAGGGACGAAGAATAGAGTATGATCAGGCTCATCCCGTTAATGAGCAAGATGGTTGTACCCTGCAGGTTGCAAACGAGGGGCGCGCAATGGCTAGGGCGGTATTCACCTTGTGCGAAGCAATCTAAGTCGAATCAACTTTGATATGTCAGATATGAGAGTGGTAGAGAGTGGTGGTTCGTTGCGCTGCGGTAGCAGGATTCCATTGGAGGAAGGAGATGATGTCTGTCTGGGAGAAAGCAAGGACGTGGACTGGAAAATAAAGACTCGTGAAGAAGAGGGAGTGATGGTGCGGAGTGCGTTTGTGACAACCGCGTTGTCATCAGGTGCTGCCACACTCTTGCTCACCATATATATGTGGACTGACATACTCCCCAGTGTGCTCGTTGTCCCCCTCATATGTCTACACCAGATCTGGAGGCAACACATTTTTCACACGTGAATGTGATCAAGGTCCGGCGGCATCAGCAGGCGCTTGTTCCGAGCCTGATCCACCTCAGAGCGCATTCTGGCAGGCAGTTTCGTTGTTGCATAGCTGGTCCTTTAACCCCCATGGCGTCGCTCACATATCCCCCGGTCAAATCCGCCAAATGGCGCACAATAATTCCACGCGAAACCATCCCTGTCTACCCCCCTCCAGAACCACTAGATTATCCTCAACTCCCTTCAAAGCCTCGCCAGCTTCCTCCTGACTCCCCATTCACGCTTTCTACACATATCATACCCGCAGCACATCTACGAACGCTTCCGTATGACCCGGTACCACCACCTCTCCCTCCAACATTACCAAAGTCCGAGCGGATGGCACATTACAAGCGGGTTACCATGCAATTACGTGGCTTGGGATCCCCACCTCCATCCTCTGGGCATCCGATAGTACTGTGGATTTGCATAAACCGTTATGTCAGGAAGGGAGCATCCGGTTCAGGACTAACATTATTCCTTGCCCATGCTAATGGGCTTCACAAGGAGGTACGCCATATTCCGCTTGCGAGGCCCTGAAGCCAATCCCATGGTCTTCTTCGCCTAGACTTGGGAACCCACGATCAACCTTATCTTGAATTCGCCCTCAGGTGAGCTCGTGGACGAGATCTGGTCTTGGGAGGCCGTTCAACACGGCGACTCTGTGCTTCTAAACAGAGATAATCTGGGATGGATGTGTACGTTCGTTTCATAGTACTCCTCGACTAATGTTAGGCCACTCACCTTATTGCTAGTCGACTGGGCTGATAACGGACGCGACATTCTCAACTTTTTACACTACTTCATTCCGTCGTCCGCCACCGATTCACCGTTACCCACACACATTCGACGTGTCCCCTTGGAGGAAACACAGTACAGAAAAGCACATGGCTTCAAGAACAGGACATTTGTTGCAATAGGACATTCGTACGGTGGATGCACCTCGTAAGTCCACTGGCTACCGTCTGGTGAAGGGACTTTTGCTAACATCAAATTAGAGCTTTTGCTGCAATAGAAAATCCCAATCTCTTTTCATCTCTCATCCTCGTCGATCCGGTGATTATCAGACCTTACGATGTAAAGGAACAAGGACTCAGAGACCAGCGCACCAACGATCTCGTCGTTGGCGCGCTTGGCCGGCGCGACACTTGGTCATCTAAGTGTGTCCCAGACATGACTACGATGCATATATCCATCCTGACCATATTACAGGGAGGAAGCTCTGGAAGCCTTCAAGAAGAATCCATTTTTCACCCGCTGGGATCCCGAAGTCCTCAAGGTCTATGCCGAATGTGGACTCTACGATACTAAAGACTCAGAAGGCCGGCCGATAACCAAACTCAAAATGCCTGGAATGCAGGAGGCTATCGTCTTCGCGGCTACGCTGACGCAGTATGAGACCTTCCAAAGGATGCAGAACTTAGATGAGCGGATTGAGCTTCACTGGGTTGTTCCTGGTAGACCTGGGGGAGAGTGAGTTGCGCTATCAGTCTTTCCGTACTTTAAGGTACTGACACTGAGTTTGTCAAGACTTGGTCCTCCTGGGGAGACGCAGATGAGGGTTTGGGCGAGGCCGAAAAACTCGTCAAATATGAGGATACCTACTGCTGGACATCTTGTAAGTCTTGTTAAAATTGATTGTGGGACTGAATTAGCCTAACCTTGAGCTCAGATAACACAAGAAGCTCCTCGAGAATTGGGTAAGCTCTTTCATAGACCGGTATTTAAGCTCAAGACTGACGAAATTCCAACGCATACTCAGCGCAGGAGATTGGCAGTTTTCTTCAGCGAAAATATCAAGGCGTCCGCAACCTCAAGTGTAACCTGTGATTTTTATTAGATATTCTTCATTATATCCTTCGTTGGGTCCCTCAATTTCACAGTTGTACTTTTGGATGCTAATCGGGTAAAAAGTAAAAGCAATGCATAGCCATCGTGTGACCACAGGAGTGCTCCGCAACAGCGTCCACCCCGCCGCTCGAAGCAGGCGTAGTATATTTACGAAAACCCCACGTGATGGCACGCGCACGGAGTTCTCACCTCTTCGATAGCAGGTGTCATCGAACATAGTACAAGCCGCAATCAGAGACCACAAAATGAATCCAGGTCTACTTGTGCCATATACAACCCACTATATATCCGAACTGTGTGGGTCTCCTGATGAACATGATGGCGCCTGATGTTATTTTTTCACTAGCCGCGACGTCACCAAACTAGGCTCTGTTTTTACTAGCGGTCCGAAGTTGATATTTTGCAGAGATGATCAGAAATATCCACCGGTCAACATGCTTCAGGCAGGGCATCCACATCCTCCTTCGTTGATGCATCTCGGTGATGCAGGCGACCTCCCTGATCGCAGCATACTCCAACCTTGTGAGCAGTGGTGCCCCGGCTGTCTTGTCAAAGAAAAATCCCAGTCTGATAATCCCTCTCGTTGGGAAATGAGTCAGGTAGACGAACAAGTTATCAGAATACCGCCACGAAGCCAACGCCCACAACCTTGTGCGGGTAAAACTTAATACGCCTGTCTTTCGAACTATACGTGTAGGGCACAAATTAGTTCCACCTCGTCATGGACTGTACCGGTTATCCCTAAATCCTTCGACGTTGCTGGGATCCTCTTCCTCCGCCATTAGGACCACAGCACACATAATTCTTGGGGCGGATGGAACACCGCGGTTGGTTGACCGAAGTGTCTCCTCTGGTTACTACCCAACATGGTTTGAAAATCCGACTGTGGCTAGTTCTGCGTGGCGTGTGCGGTTTGTACTACAGGAGCATAATTATTGGGATATTTTTGTTTGTGGGGGTTGTTCATTCGTTGGTGGCCCCTGACAACTAATGAGTATAAGCAGCGTATAGGGAGCAGACTTTGGAGTTGAGCCCACTTTGGAATGGGCTTCAAGGTCTTTTTTTTCAGGACCATGCTCTCTGTGTGCGTTCCAGATTCGGAGCCGAAGAACTTATACCTGTGAATTGGTGCTCAATGTATGAACAGCAAATCCGTCAGCTCTTGGGGCTAAAGCTATGACGTAGATGTATGCCCTCTATCTTTGTTTGAAGCGAGAGCAGAGCCATGCGATAATACTAGACGTCGGGGGCCTCTCTTGCTCAGATGTTCCCCAGTGGTAGAGGGTTAGAAAAGTCGAGGTGGACTCCAGCTTTTCATGTCCCGCAGCACATCTGGCAAAAAGGAAGCTACCAAGTGTCGCAGAATGTTCACCAATGGGGAAACAATTCAACTTCTAGCGTCACCCAACTCCGGCGCTCGTAACACCGACGGCAAGTCCATAGTGTTTAACACGCGACCAACGGCTCCAGCTCGTAGCATATCCCCATCAGACGGACCAAACGCGCCTGGACTAGTATTGATGTCATATGCCTTCAGCATCGTTTGTACTGCGACCATAATCTTTCCCGGGGCTGGCTATGATTACTTACTATTTATGCACAGGTTCCCAAGAGACGATAGGGAATAGTGGAAGATGGTACCCGACGGTAAACGCTCGCAATCTTCGACATTAAATCCGAGAGAGAGGCTGTGTTAGTATGGAGAGAACCAGGTCGTCGGGACAACAATTAGCAGTCGCCGAAGAAACAAACAGGTGCACAGGACACGCTTCCGATATTTTCCGATGGGCTAGCAATTGTCCGTGGACGATCTGAGGGGGGTTAACTCAGCAGGTCAGCGGAACATACCCAACTGATAGGATTGGCAATTTCGCATTGACGACCGTGAATTTCAACAGGATCAGCTTCTAGTCAGCTCCTGTCAGGTCCTGAATTTGGGGGATTTGCGCAGTAACATAAGACGGGATTCGGATTGTTTCCACCGAGGAAGGGTGACGATTTTGGTTAGATAGAAGACTTGTGATAGTGGGAATAGGGAGGAAGTTGCTGCTCAGTGGTACCTGGGCTAACCTCCATAGTCCATCCACTGGAAGCTTCCCACGGCACACCTCAGAGAATCATTGTGCGGAGTGAATAAAATCAATTGACTTGCAGGCTTCGAAACGTCGCCGCACGTCAATCTTCGATGTGGACAGTTGTGGCTGTATCTCTATATTATATCAAGCCGCATTGTCGCCGCTCTCAGGACTGGACAACACGCATCGGTCGAGAGCCCTTGGTGCAGGCTTGGGACAGAAGTAGTGGTTTGATATACACAGATGGCAGGAGTTGAGGGAACATGGCAACGATAGCCTTCGGACCTACTCGTCCCTGGAGCCTGAGTTATTTTAGGAAATTTCGAACATGAACAAAATGAGCCGAGCTAGCCGTCCTGGGACTGTACCATCTGTCAATCCAGCTTACCCACCTTGTCCTCCGTCCTCACACTCTCCCCTTTTCTCTTTCACGGTTGACCTTCACTCCTAACATCAGACTATCCGCACCCACACCACTACCCCCAGACCAGACCACGACTACAACTCTTTCTGATTTTAATGACAATTTTACGACATGACGATAATAACGTTCAACGCAGGACACTGGAGATATTGAAGAGTCAGGACTGTATATTGGAGGGGGAGGCAATGACCCGTAGGGGTCGGGACAATGAAGCCTTCAAGAGTGGTGAAGGCGGTACTGACCAGCGGGTTTCGAGCCCTTTGGCAACATGGGTGCGTAATTGTCTCTATTTTTCTCCAAGTGTTTCTTAAAGAACGGTGTATAGTCTATTTTTCACCTGGTTGCGAAACCCAGGCCTTCCCAGCTCTACAAGGGTCCCGTCTTAAAGGGAAAGAGGCAGTTTTTGTCTGGTTGGCTACCCAAACTTACGGCTGTTTCTGCCGTGATGTGTGCAAACTCGATGGCTGCACATGCCTCCCCGATACATGGAAGCAAGGATACATCGACCAGTACAAAGCAACATCGGTTTTATCCAAGAGCAGTTTCTCAAAGCACATGGGTATGCTTATGCTTGCCTACTGCAACGCTCTATCTAACCCTCATCGGTAGATTCCCATAGTTGCTGTCTGTGGCTTTGCCTTTGTCCTTACCGCTCTCACTTGCTGGAGACGACGCAAATTTCTCGCTGGTTTTCTAAGGAACCGTATAATAGTTGCTAATTCTAGCGCGGGGACCAGGGAACTGACGGCTGAGCAACTCGCTGGATCCATCAATACCGCAGGGACTGGTGATCAGAGTAGCAACAATGCGACAAGGCCAAGGAGATCGAGGCGGCCACGACGTACTCCCTCACAAATATCTACTCACTCGCTGCCTGCATATGCCAAGGAGCCGGGTGAACAGGAACTAGTTGTACTTCAGTGAGTACCACTTTTGCCCGCCTGTTGGAGCAGGCGCTCATGAACGACAGAGGTCCACCCGACATGGAAGATGCCCCAATTTCACAGCCGCTTGCTACTGTGATCGACCTAGGTGAAGACGCCGACACCAGCGCAGAGAGTCGCCCACAATCTCGATATACCTCTGTTCCAGAAGTTTCCCCTCACTCTCCCCTCCTTGAAGAAGACCCAGTCAATGATAGTTCTTCCTCAGAGCAACATGCAAATTCCCTTCGAAATTCTGGGAGCATCAATACAGGGAACGACTCGGCTGATACATCATCCCTCGCCCGGGTTGATAGTAACAACCCTGCCTCCGTTATCGATCCTCGAGGCGAGGCCCCACCTTACTTCGAGGTAGTGGAACAGTTTGAAGTCACGGGCGGTGTTCGCCGTGGTTTTATCGACGCTGGGCCTCACAATACTCCTGCAAGCCCTATACTCGCTGCGGCACCTTCGCCACCTTCATCTCCGCAACCTACATCTCCAAGACGTTCAGGCTTCCGTTCTCTACTCAACCGAATGTCAGTCTCCGGAACATCCCACACTCGGAACGAGTCTTCGGCTTCTGCCATCTCTTCCTCTCCCTCACATTCACATTCTCATTCCCACACCCGGGGTTTTTCAGCCACATCTATTTTATCTCCTTTCCGACCCCTCTCTCGCCAAAAGTCCATCGCATCACACAACAGTTCTCGCCCCAACCTCACATCACCTTCTTTGATCTCATTAAACTCGATCTCCGCACCGTTGACTCATACGGCTGTCCGCACGGAAATCGCTTATCCGAGAACTGGGCCAACAGCAGATCAGATGCGGTTAATCGCAAGTAGAGAAAGTTTTGCGAGGTTTGGAGTTCCATACGGAGCTGACGCGCTCGCGTTCGCGTCGTTGAGTAGAGATAACTTGGCAAGTGGAGAGAGACCACCGGAGTTTGATGATGCGGTTGGTGGTGGGAGTGGAGCTGGAGGAGACGATGCAAGTGCGAGTTCGGCTACAGGGCCGTCAGACAGAAGAAGTAGTGAGGGCTCCCGGCCGCAGGAGGCGCCCGTGAACGAGACCAGTCAGAATATGGCTGGTGGTAGCCCGGCGACGTCGACTTCCTTGGACGGTTTACCTGTCGAACAGAGGGCAGACGCGGCTGGCATCGAGGGCGTTCCGGTGTCCCATAGTGTGCTTGATCCCAGTGATGTGGTGGGGGCAGACGAAAAGGATGAAAAGGAGAAGGATGACGAGAAACAGAGTAAAGATAAAGGAAAGTCGAAGGAAGTAGTCGAGCAAGACGAGCAAAGTCGGACGATTTATGGGCTAGGGCAAGAGGCTCAAAGTGCCCTGGCCGCCGGAAATTCAGCGACCCCGGAAGAGGGGTCTGCTTCACCCAAGGTGACTTCCGTCGACTCCCCAGAGCCCAAGTCAGTCCAAGTGGTACCTGCAACACCAATTTCTCGTCCAGTTACGCCGTCAACATCAAACCATCAAGAACCAGCTACAACAGATACATCACCTTCTGGTGCTTCGCCACCTGCCACAAGAACATTGGCGGCTCCTCCATCATCATACCACCCACCATCCCACCTTCACCCTCAAGACGAACGTCCAGAATCGCGTGCGAGCCAACTTTCGTACGCATCTTATAACTCATACGCTTCTGACGTTACCTTCCGGACCGCCGCTGAGAGCTTGAGCTCGCGAAAGGGTGTTAGGTGGCCAAATACGTCCGAGGATGAGGATGATGGGGATGAAGCTGGTAATTATCACGATAGCCATGATGACAGTGATGATGCGGACACTGCTGAAGGGGAGGTTGAGAGACCTTTAACCCCCACGTTAGGTGGGAGATTGATTACGAGGCATGACAGGGAGAGTACAGATGCCACTGTCACCGGCCCATCGTTTTCTACAACGCCGAGAGCAACTAGACTGAAACAGGAGAAACATATGTCAAACGCGACCATCACACATGCCTGATAACGTGGAGAGTTCTCTCTGGCTATCCAATGATTTAAAATGATTTAACGCAGCTCATTTATCAAGTTTCTATCTAGCATCTTTTTTTCATTCTACTTATTCAAATGAAGGTGGACGGTTTTTGGGCTCTAGAAAAATTCAAGAACTCTTTCTTACCTTTTGATTATCCTCTGCTCAGCTATATGTTTTTTTTTGTTTGTTTTTTTTACGCGCCGTCTTCAGACTATATCAATCGCATTTGTTCAGCCGTTCTGGGTTTTGGTGCTTTCATGGATTCTGTTTGCGTTTTTTTTTTGTTCTGGTATTTTCACGTGTTGTGTTCTTTGTCATAAACGAGGTTATTGTTGTTCTAGACCCACTGAGGTGCTGCATCAATGGATTTGAGATCTAAACAGTTTATCCGGATTCTACAACAAAATACAACTACTTTTCTGAATAAAGGGGTCTCGAAAGTATAGATCACTATGAACATAATTCCTCTATAAATCTTAGTTGATAGGTATTATATAGTAATAACCAGTTAGTATCTAAATCCAGAGGCAATACGTAGTTAGATGACTTCAATGAGAAAAAGGCTCACTACTGCCCTTCCCTATCAATTTCCTGTGAATCCAGACACTCCGAAGAATTTTATATTTACAGCAAATATGATATCCGGAGTGGAGATAAGAATAAAAGAGGGGCTGAACAAAACCTTCAACTGAAGCACTAGCATAGCCATCATACCAAGGGAGATAAATTAGGGTGAGAGATAGATAGGTAGATTTACAAAGACAGCCAACAAGGAGGGATGGATGTATATGTAGCAGATCATCAGCAAAGCACGAGTGTTACACGGGCGGAGCAAGTGCTGTTCCAACAGAGACAAACACAAAGAATGTGTAGCAAACCGATCGAGAAAACCGTTAGAAGATCATCAAGAGAGGTAGGGGAAGGGTATATATAAAATATATCGTAGTGTGTTGGACAAAGGAGAGATGGATAATAAACAAACATGATGTCCATTTATTAATGAACTTTGAACAACGGCATTCCGGGATCCCAGTTACGGAAAGTGAATAGAGAGAGAAAAATCGTGAGGGACGCAACGTAAGGTCGGTGACTCCAAGCTTAGGCTCTCGCGGAGACTTTCTTGGGTGATTTTGACCTCATCTTTCGTGGGCTTGCAGCTGCGCGGGTACGACGACGTGCCCCGGGTGAAGAGGGAGCCTCTGGTGGAGTTTCGGTAGGAGCCTCTGCAGGTTCGCTGGCAGTTGCGTTGGTTGCGGATGTGATATCTTCTTGAGGCGTTGGTGGAGATGAACGTAGTTCATCCAATTCGCCGTCTTTTTCTTCTGGGAGAGGGATACTCTCTGGCTGGACCACGGCATTTTCTTCAGCCGTCGGTTCAGCGTCCGATTCGGATTCCGTAGCAGCATCAGGTGCTTTGGTATCTGGCTGGGGCTCCGGGGTAGTAGCTTCCGTATTACCAGGTTCGCCGGCATCCAAATCGACGTCCTTAACACGCTTGGTGACGACTTTTACTTCAAGACTTCCCTCCCTGTGTACCGTGACCTCTCCTTCGTCTCCATCAACGTTAGAGGTGACAACACCGCTCGCGTCGACATCAGGGGTAGCCACAGCATTATCATCACTCCCCGGGTTCACACTCTCCGAGTCCCCGCGTATCTTTTTCTTCCTCCCTTGTTCCTCATCGTCATCCATCGCATCACGGTCTATCGAGCTGATACGACGTTTGCGACGAGTGTTTGGAGCATTTGAGGTTGCTAGAATAATAACGAGACGCGTGAAAAGAGTTGTAATAAGTTTGTTGATTATTAACCATGGCCTGAGGTAAACGTACGATCATCTTCCCAAGGACGATCAGGGCGTGGAATGACAGAGTAGGAGATACGTCTGATAAGGCCGAACATTGTTTCGCTAGTAGATGGATGTGAGGTGGTGATGGGCGGAAGGAAGAGTGGGAATGTGAAGAAGATGGCCGTGTGTTTTGTGAGCGCGGGGAATTATTGATGTTGATTGGACACCTCGTGATCTGATCCGACTTTTCGACGTGGCACGTTTTCACACGGTGCTTTCTCGGTTTGCGTTTGGCAGTGAAGCTACGGATTGCCAGCGACTTGTGCTTTGGGTTACAAGGAGGCCGCAGTTTGTGGCCTTGAACGTGACGCGCTGAAATTAATTGTTTTATGAACGCCTGCCAAATACAATGATCAACGTATCAACAAACTTGACTCCGAGTCATCTTATCTCGCTTAGTTAATCGATCGAATGCATACTTGGAGATCAACAATCTAAATCAAACAAGTCAATAGGTTTTTTACACTCACCTCCATACCCAACCAGCGTCATGACGCTAGATATCCTACAATTCATCGATAACAAGGGTGGAAATGCGGAAGAGATTCGCGAGTCCCAGAGGAAGCGAGGTGGACCTGTCGAGCTCGTAGATGAAGTTATCCAGATGTATACAGACTGGGTCAAAAGTGCGTATGTTTGATCCGTTCGAACAAGTATCTTATTGGGTGTTTTATGCGACTTGGCAGTGGATTATGACATGAATATTATGAGAAAGAAGGTCAACGAGATTCAGAAAGCGATCTCCGCCAAGAAAAAGGTGCGTAATTTATCTCATACCGCGCTAGTCAGGATTTCAACGTGAATAGGCGAAACAACCAGCAGATGATCTCGTTGCAGAAAAGAAAAAGATTGACGCAGAGGTCGAAGCGAAGAAGAAAGAGGCCAAGGACTTTGAGGCTGCGATGCGCTCGAAAGCCGGTAACGTTGGTAACATTGTTGGGAAAAGCGTCCCCGTCAGTCAGACAGAGGTGAGGATGTATGCGCTTTCGTCAGTGGGAAACCCTAATTTTGTGGTCCCGTAGGACGATAATGTCACTCTGAAGACCTGGGATCCTAAGGGTGTTCAGGATGAACCTGCAGTTCGCGAGGGTATCATGCCTCATCATGAAGTGCTACTCCGACTCGATGCTATGGATCTCGACCGAGGCGCGTTTACAATCATGGATTGACATATTTTATTTGACCGCCGTCGCAGGGGCCAAGGTGGCTGGTCACCGAGGATACTACTTGACCAATGACGGCATTGACCTTAATCAAGCCCTTATATCGTACGGCCTCGATTTTCTGCGAGGACGGGGGTACAAGAAGATCCAACCTCCTTTCTTCATGAACAAGGATCAAATGGCGAAGACGGCCCAACTGGAGCAATTCGACGAGGAACTGTACAAGGTCAGCACCCGGCGTATTCGGGATCGTTACCAAAAATGACGCTCGCGGCTGGCATGTAGGTCATAGCCTCCGAGGACGAGAAATACTTGATCGCGACTTCGGAACAGCCGATCTCAGCCTATCACTCGGATGAATGGTTCGAGAGTCCGGATACCCAATTACCGATCAAATACGCTGGATATTCGACGTGCTTCCGCAAAGAGGCAGGGTCGGCGGGACGCGACATGTGGGGTATCTTCCGCGTACACCAATTCGAGAAAGTTGAACAGTTTGTGATTACTGACCCGGGAAAGAGCTGGGAGATGTTTGATACGATGCTTGCGAACAGTGAAGCGTTCTATCAAAGCCTTGGGCTACGGTATCGTGTGGTTGCCATTGCTTCGGGAGCGTTGAATCTGGCTGCAGCTCAGAAGTATGATCTGGAGGCGTGGTTCCCATTCCAGCGGGGGTACAAGGAGCTGGTGTCGTGCTCGAATTGCACAGACTATCGTAAGTGGTATTGATCTATGTGGAGCTGCCGTTTACTCGTTGGGGGGACGCAGAAAGCCGAAGGCTTGAAGTGAGATGCGGGCTGAAGGCCAAGGATCAGACGAGAAAGGTGTATGTGCACATGTTGAACGGCACGCTGTGTGCGACGGAACGAGCACTGTGTTGTTTGGCGGAGAATTACCAGACGCCTGACGTACGTCGCTCAAAAAAAAGGCAAAGGAGGTGGCTGACGAGTTGCGCTCGTGCAGGGCCTGGTGGTTCCCGAACCGCTGCGACGGTACATGGGGGGGCGGGAGTTCCTGCCGTGGGTGAGGGAGGTGCCCAAGGGGCTGCAGAAGAAGCAGGTGTAGTGATATGTATAGACGTAGCTAGTGTGCCACGTTCGGCACAGCCACCGCCAGAAGATCTCTTTTGCAACGGTCACCCGCTCTCGTCCACTTCTGAGGCTGCCCGTACGCAGACACCATGAATGGCATCACCGATCTGCCCAGCCACTCGTCCGCCGTCGAGGAGAAGCGGCACCAAAAGTCCCACGCTTCACCCCGCAATTCCTCCTGGACAAGAGCCCTCTACTTCCCCATCCCTGGCGTACACGACCGTCACCTCCGCATCCTCGTCCCCAACTTCTCCTTCCTCTTCCCCCCATCATCCCGCGGCGCCATCCTCATCACAAGCACCTCCACACCCTCTCTGCTCGGCGCTTCACGAATCATGCTCGTCAAACGCAGACGCGCCCCCCTCCTCGTCGCCCTCGCTACCCTAGCCATCTTTTTCACCTTTGTCACCCTCCTTCGGAACAGGGGCTCCCAGAACTGGGTGGAAGAGGGCGGCGGAGAACCTCCAACACTCGTATTCCGCAGAAAGGACCTGCAGAAAATCTGGGAGTGGGAAATCGAAAGTGGGCACTACCCGAGCCATGCCAGCAGTGAGTCGTGTCTGCCTCCACCTTGGAGTAAATTTTCTGACCAGTGGTACTAGTACCTGTGCAAATCGGCCTGAAGAGGGCTCCTGTCAACCCGGCGATACCGAAGAAGGCGCCGACTGTCAAACCAACGCGCTACCGTCCTCCAAACATCCGCGACGTTATTACTGATACGACTGGGGCTGGTCCTAAACGTGTATACCTCGACATCCAAAGTCATCCACCCGACGTGGCTTATCCTCCCCGGCCGGTCCCAGGGAGCGTAGCGGACATGGATGAACTTGTCAGGCATTGTGATTTTGCTCAAAACAAGGTGCGCTACCCTCTCTATCTCTCGTGCTATCCGACGAGCTTATTGGGATCTGATCGTGTTTTAGTACGTCCGTGACTGTCTAGAAGTTCTCCGGATCGGCGGGGGTCTGGATAACGGCGAGCGCCTACGCCGCTCAAATTTGGACGACTGGAAATACATCTATGTAGAAGAACTCGATAACTCGACCTCTACTAATTACGCTTATGATCGTCACGACTCACTCCAAACCGCAGCTATTAGCCCAGCTGTGCGCGTCTCAGCCGATCCTGACGCTGGACTGGCACAGAAACAGGATGTAGAACTCGAGCGCCAAGTAACTCTTGGCCCAAAACTCGACTACCGCCCAGCGTCTACCCTTCCTACACCATGCGACCCTGAAAATCCACGATTGTTCCACATGTTCTGGACAGGTCCCTTCACTGATAAACCCTATCTCGCCATCCTTTCCTTCCTCTTTACTCAAAACACTGGTCTACATCTACCACATTGGCCTAGCGACGCCAAAGTCTGTCGACCCAAATTCCAGTTGTGGATTAATCCCGGACCTGCAGCTGCTGTTCCGAACCCGAATGCCCAAGACGATATGATGAAGCAGCTCAGGTCTAATCCTTGGGCAGCACCATTCCTGCATGAGAGATTCAAAGATGTGGTCGAGTTCAAGATGTGGAATACGACGGATCAGTTGGACAGTATTCCGGAGATTAAAGATGAGTGGAGGGAGTTGCAGGATAGCTTGTTTAATTCGGGTGGGCATGTGATAAGTGTACCACAGAAGAAATCGGCCAAGACCACGATCTCAACGACAGCTGCCAATACTGCAAGTGCGGGTAATGCAACTGTTGCAACTGTTGCTCGCGCGACGGGTACAAAATCGTCGGATGATGATGATGACGATCTTGTCAACCGTACTGGCTCCAAATCCAGTTCATCATATGACAGACTGTCGGTTATTCTCTCTGATATGGCACGTTTTGTTCTTTGCCATCGACATGGAGGTGTTTACCTCGACGCCGACACCATCTTCTTGCGCGACTGGGAAGAAATTTGGGGATGGAAGGGAGCTTTTGCTTATCGATGGTCACGGCTAGCGAAATACAATACCGCTGTTCTCCGGATGCACAAGAATTCGGCGTTGGGAAAGTTCTTGTTCAGGACGGCATTGAAGAACGGGTTGGATTTCCATCCGATGACGGTGTCGAGGTATACAGCCGATGCACATTTGGAAGGTCTGTTGTTGAGATTACCGGACGCGTTGTTTGATTCTGCGTGGTTGAATACGGAGAATTTCCAGAGGGAAAGACCACCACAGCCTTATTTCACCGAGTGAGTTGACTTTGTACTCGTGTTATCCGTAGATGTTGGTGGTTGACTGATTTGGTCGTCGTGTGCAGGTTTGGCGACTTTTTTGATACCCCCACACAAAATAGTGCTGCACCTCAAGCTTTAGGGTTCCGTGGCTTCTTCCGTGGTGCTTATTCATACCACTTCCACAACTTCTGGTACGTCTCCCCCCCTTCCCTTCGCTATATACGCCTATTCAACTTCCTTAATTATTGTGCAGGTGGAAACCATTTGACACTGCACGGAACTGGCCCGATCTTGGCCCACGATTCAAAACTGGTGAAGAGGCAGCGAAAGCTGTATTGGTGAAAGAAGGCAAACTGACACAATTGGAGGCTGACGCTGGAGGGAAGGATATACTAAGTGATAAGCAAGACCTGGATTGGTCGGCGGTGTTGAAGAGGACGTTTGAGGCATATGTGAGAGGAGAGAGACCGAACATGTACGGAGAGTGGTTCCAGTGGTAGAGTGCGGGTGTGGGTGGTGATGATGGAATAGTTGGGTGTAGGGGAGTTACGAATCAATGATAGAATGAAGTGCTGATATTTTCGGTGCGGTATAATTTTCGGTGTTGTGACGCTTCTTTTTCTTCTCCAATCTTTTTCTTTTTTGAGTTTTCTACATAGTGAGTACTACACCTACACATACTCGGTATCAAAAGTGCGTTTTTTCTTGGGTATATGGAACCTTTTTTTATTATGTTTCCTCGGATTTTTTTTTTCTTCTCTACCTATGCCACTACATGTTTTGTCCTTCAATTCTTCATATCCCATTCTTGTTCAACAATTTTATTAACTGCATTTTGTTATGTGCAGGTACTGCTTTGAGGTGAGTCTATGGCGTTTTTTTTTTCGCCTAGGTTCGTCTATTGCGGTTCTTTTTTGCCCAAGCGCACAATTAGTATATCGTAATAATGGAAGTTATATTATTTTGTTTTGGCATGATTGTGTTCATGGCGGTGTGAGTTCATGTGGTACTAAGTACATGTTTTCCACGTCCGTTGATATTTATTTTGTTGGTTTTTGTTGGTAAGGATACTTGGACGTAAGGTGCTTCCGGGAAAATTTTAGATTTTGGGTGGTTCTTTGGATTTCTTGGCGATGTAGCTATTTCAGGCAAGGATAGAGAGGTTAATCGTATGGAATTATGCGCTGAGGGATCGTAGCGACGATCATTGCGCTAGAAGTCGTCAGATTGGCATTATAATTATCCTGGACCGGTAGTGCGATGATGCAAGTCGTTGACAGGACACAATATATTGTTGTTTGGTATATATGTATGTATCATATTCTGGATAGACTGGAGATGACGGAAGATATTGTTGTTTTGACAGTCCTTTGGAGTTAGTTGGTGAATTTTAATCCCATGTTGACTTTAGGTTTAGGACACGAAGTTGTCATTTGCCACTTGATTTTGTTACCTCACCTGAACCCCTAAGCAGCTGTAAATGCCAGATGTCCCCCTTTACCGGTGCTCAACTTGCCTTCTAAACCTTAAATTACCTTCTAAACTCACTAGTAGAGGAGTTCTCAATTTTCCGCTCCTTGTCGACTTAGGGTCCAACTGACACAGGTGTTGTGCTTGTTTTGACCAGTGCGTGGGCAGCGTAAACGACTTATCTTGTTTCCATCTTTCAAAAGGGAGATATACTTCTTAGCTTCGGGATCGTTAGCATCATAAATTATACTCATCAAACCGGCCCTATGGGTAACTGGTGACCACAGAGCTTTACTGCATGCTGAGCTGTGATGTCATTCTCCAATTACATCCCCCCCCAGGACCCGCAAGGATACTTATTCGTAATCCATCGATCTCACAAGTTCCAGAGGCGACCGATGACCACCCGCAGCAATGTTAGCAGCCGTCAAACCCCTCTTGGATTTGTTAAATCTCGCAACCACTCTCCTCTCTCTCTTTTTGCCTCATTCGTACTCGCTGGATCTTCGTACCTGTTTCGAATATTTCGTGACCGAACGTCTCAATTTTTTCTTCGGGGATAAATACTGTGCGCTAGCCTGTATACGATCCAGTACTTCACCACCAACAGCCCAAAGTACTTGGTACATCTCCGCTGAACCCGGAACGCAACGACGGAGTCATTCTTAAAGGTTTCACGAATCTATGTCAAATCAAGTTTCACTCCAACCCTTTTGGTCGTTGAGATCCTGTACCAGGACATACCTAGTCAGACGTTGACAGTATGTGCTTTTTCCGCGCCTTTATGTCACCGGATATAGCCAAAAAGATGGCATACCAGCTTCCTACTGAGTCAGAGGGGTCCATAGGTGCATTGGGGATAGATCATGGAGACTGCTGCGCCATGATTGACAATGATCGCAGGAATCTCTCATGTGGCGGGTAGGGCAAATGCAGCTCTCGTACCGCAGTTGTGGAATCATATTTCTGTTCTATCGATTCTCTCGCGGTCCCGGTTACTATCACCATCCGGCCTAGGGGACTACTTATACGCTATGACTGGAAACCGACTACCAAGTTCTCGTCATTTATCGTGATATCACATTTAATCGTCGTCATGCTGGTAAGCCTTTTTCTAATCAATTGCGGTATCGACCATAGTCATTTAGGACCTCACCGGTTTCGAAACGAGTAACTACAACGCCGCTTATGAAAACTCGCAATTGGATGCTTTTGTGGTCTCAACAGTCCTCATCCCTCGTCCCCCTGGTAGTACGGAACCACCTGTCGTCCATTGGTAATTGTCGGGCTTCAGGCGATATATATCCTTCCTCTAATGCGCACCCTCAGGCGCGCATCGGCACTTCACAAACATAATGGAGAGACCTTATCCACCCTTTGTGAAGCGGTCACTGGTCCAGCAGAATCCTACCCCACAAACATGATAATAAAGTGAGCATTTTGCACCAGAATCCTGCTGACTCCGCAGTACTCGGACGTTGAACATGGTACAGAATTGGTAGCACAATCGACGGCATTTCTCCTGACGCTACTATCCGTTGGTGCCACGACTTCAAGACACCCGTTATCCTCAGTCAAATTCTCACTCACATGGCGAACTATAAGATGCACGCTTTCAGGTCCGATGAACGTGGTTTCGGTTGTTTGACGTGGGTGAGTGGATTGACAGTTGTGCTGGAAAGACATGGTATACTCCCGACCGGGTCTTATGAGGGAGTTCGAAAGGCGGCGGAAAGCGCTGGACAGAGAGGTCGGATCCCTGGTGATAGTAGTGACACTACCAACGCAAACTTCATTTACCCTGGCATCTTATGAAATAGATGTACCTCGATGTAACGGAATGCTAGTAGTAGATCTCTTGAATCGATCCCGTGAAGGTTCACGTTCATGAAAATGGTCAACAGCCTGCAAGGTAATGCTCGACAATCTTCATGGGTGGCCGAATTAGCTTGGGGCATCAAGTAGTTATAACTTTATTGTGAGGACAGCAAGAAGGCTTAGGACATGTTGGTACTCGAGCTGTCTACAAACAACGGAACTGTAAGGCGGTTGGTAAAAAATGTGCATGCACATCTTTCAGTTACTTTCGTCATACGCCACAACGATCAACACAAGCAAGGCAAATGAATGGTAACGAGTGTACACTGTGCTCCAGACGGTGTATCATTGCCAGTTTGAAGGTAAATATCATAGAACGAGGTGTCACTAGTCGGACAGGCGATGAAGTTGAGCTGGCGAGGCGAAGTGGTGATGATAGTATCACCCTCCAAACCCCAGTCGGTGGTAACCGCAGTGACGTCGAGGGTCAAGGGCTTGTAGGAGGTCGAGACACTATCGTCAATGTTGAGATAGAGCTTGCTGCCGCTGGATTCATTTAGGGAGATGGTTCCGGAGATGGTGAAGTATCCCGAGGATGCCTCGGGACCAAGCTGGGGCTTGCCGTCTGTTTTACGGGATTAGGAAATTAGATGAATTGGACATGCGACAAGAGTGGGAGTAGAGTGTACTGGATACTTGCCATTGTCCTGGAGATAGAAGTGGAAAACTGGGTCTTGAACGGTACGGATTTGTGATCCGGTTGGTGTAGGCCCAGAAGAAGTCGTAGAAGGAGGAGGAGAGGAGGTAGTAGAAGGAGGGGGAGAAGAAGCGGTAGTGGTTGTACCCGGAGGAGCTGTTCCTGGGAGACACTGCGAGTAATCTGTGGCAAGGCAATTAATTCATGATTAGTCCTTCTGAGAGAATTGTTACACACAAGGATTGTTATAGGTGCAAGTGTAGCCAGATATACAGGTAGTAGCACCTGGCCTACAGGTGGTATGAATACGGGCGCGAACCTCTGTATGCCAGGAATACTCACCATCCCCGGCCACCACATTGTCCCCAGGCCGGGGACTGAGCGTTTACACCCCCTAGAAGGAGGGAGAGAGTGGTAGCGGTTGCGAGAGTCAAGAAACGCATTGTCGTCGAAGCTTCAATGACAAGAAAAGCACGAGTCTTTTATAGAAGCAAGAGGATAAAATTCGCATCTTGAACATGAACTAGAGACCGACAATGAACAGAGGGATTATCGTCGGAAAGCGGCTATTTTTGGGTGTGTGGTTTGGGGGTCAGATGACCAGTGCTGCTTTTGGAAGCAAGGCCGTTTAATATTTTGGTCTCCGTGTGAGGAATTATGAGGATCATACTTGTACTGGGTATGTAACTCGGCCAGTCGAGCGCTGGCGACCGTGTGACTGTGGTCTAACTGGCGCCTAATTGGTTCTGTTAAGTGACACCTTCACCCAGGCCTACTTCGGGTCTTACTCCCGTGGCTATATGGGCAAATTCCGACGTTTCTTAAGGACCTTTCTACGTTCTTCCCCCCAGGTTGGTACCCAAAACGGGTCTCCGTCCAGTCCTGGTTCGTGGGGTTTCTACTTATTTGCGATCGGAGGCTGATATCAAGCTTGCAGGATCCGCCCATCAGGGCTCTCAAGTTATCGTCGTGATATCACCTTCAAATGAGGAGTTGTCAGTACCATTATCCCAGGCGGAGTCATCTCAGCGTCTACCATCCTCTGTTGAGGGCAACAGTCCGGCCCACGCTCGTCGTTCAGGTGTGGCTTTTGATACGAGTGGAGAAATATTGAATTGTGACCACTTTTAAGTCTCTAGCGACCTCCAAACTCCGCTGGCCAACGACGTCATTCAAGGTGTGGGCTCACTCAGCGTCGACAAATTTCGATAGTCTAACGATTCGTCCCGAGGTCAATCCAATCTTCGACACCAGGGTCTATTTCAGAACGCAAGTAACTTCTCAATCAGTCACTCAACAATGATAGAACATACTGAGGTCCATTCACAAACTTCGAGCGGTGAATACTCAGCTACTCCATGGATTTAATTCCTTGGGATAAATACTGACAATTGAGGGTTTCCGTCCAGTGTTCAAAACTATGAGGCTCAAACATGTAATTCTCGGGGCCGAGTTCGACTCTTCCGACCGTGACTACCCTCCACGATGTCATCCAGCCACCCGAGTACGATTTCTTGACGAACTTCAAACCCACATCCATTCGGGAACGAGGATTGTTTGGATACGGGGTCCGGCCGGTATTGGCAAGTCTGCAATCATGCAGACACTGGCAGAAACCATATACCCTGATTTCACTTGCACTACACTGTTCCTTTCTCGGCCTAACAAGCGCGACGATCCCAAAAAAGTTTTTTCTACATTGGCATATCGCCTTATGGTTGATAACCCATCGTACCGCCAATACCTCGGGGAGAAAATGGCTATCGATTCTGGTTTCCTGGACAAATCCATTGAGGAGCAGTTCAAACGCCTCTTCACCACCCCTTTCACCAGCGATCGCATTGATACTGGCACCTTACCTTGGGTCGTATTGATCGACGGCTTGGACGAGTGCAATGGCGAGCAGGAGCAAAGCCGAATTGTGAATGCTATCCGTGACTCAATCCTTCGCTATGCAAATTCCATGCCTTTTGTGTGGGTCATCGCAAGTCGACCCGAAGCCCATCTGAATGCACCCTTTGCTCAAGTGGAAACCCAGATCAGCGCTTTCTGGAAGCTGGAAATTCCCATAGACTCCGATGAGGCGTCACAAGACGTAGAGCGGTATATTCGTGTGGCATTCACAGAAATCCGACAAAATTATTCGGACGTGGTACCTCGCCACTGGCCATCAGAGATCGACTTGTTGAAACTCGCGAAAACGTCATCCGGACTATTTGTTTTTGCTTCCACCTCCGTGGCTTATATCGCTGAAGACAACCCTGTGCTTCGCTTCGAGCACATTCTATCTTTGACCACCCAACATAATACGAGTTCCGATACCGGGTCCCCCGCGCCAACAAAGAATCCTTTCGAGATGCTCGATTTACTCTACACGACAATCATGTCGGGTATTCCAACCGATTTCCTTCCCACCACAAAAGCAATTCTTGGCTTTTATCTGCTCGGCGACCTTGTCACTGAGCCCACGGGTTTTCGCATGACTCCGCGCGATCCTAGCCTCCTTGCAACATGTAATATCCTGGGACTCAAGCAGCACATGGCTTACGCTGCTTTACGAAGGCTCAACTCTGTTCTCACTTACCCTCCTCAGGACGCCCCAAATGACACTGTCCAGTTCCTCCACGCTTCTTTCTCCGATTTCCTAAAGGATCGGTCCCGTTCTCAGTCCTATCACATCGATCTGAACCAAGAATTGTGGAAGATATGGCGGTGCTATGTTAGAATTACTACACAATCCATAACCTCGCTGGGTACGCCTTTACTATCATTCAAATACGTCTGGAGTGACATATATGAAGGTGAAGTTACACTCTCCTGGGAACGCGAGACAGCTGAAGATAACGATGAACTCCGGAGACAGGTACTCGAAAGAGCAGAGCACAAGTGGCTAGAGATGCTAGTCGACTGTCGCCACACTGATCGTGCTCCCAGCCCTTGCGAGGATTACCAACTTTTGCCGAACACCTTCGAACTCACTGGAATGTTTCAAAACATTCGCCCAATCTTGTTCAGACCTAGAAATCCTGACATCAGAGGGTTTCACAGCTGGCTTTCCAACCATGTACGTTGGTTCACTTGTCCCCGAAGAGCTACCTTGAGCAGTTAGATACAGGCATCGCTTGAATTTCGTCAGCAGATGATACTCAAAGAATTCAATGCTAGTCAAGTCGATGAATCTGAGGCAGACACCATCTTTGACGGGCTCTGGACACAACGCTGGGGCTACTACTCAGAAACCGGATATTCTGCTGGACGACTCAAAAGGATAGATTTAACTGTAGGTTGATTTATCTACGGATACTGCAACATTCTGTGGTCTAAGTGACTTTCTTTTCTCGAGGACCTCGACCGCCCTCAATGGAATCAGATCAAAGAGACTGCTCACGTCACGGACGCGGAATGGTCAAGGGGTATCTTAAACTGGAAGATTCTCGGCGGCTTACTGAAGGGGAGGATGGATGAGACTACTCTGATTACCGTCATTGGGATGCAGCCATCAGATTATTTTGCTGTCGTTAGGGTCGCTGACAACGAAGAGACTCGTACCAACAAGGAAGTTTCGTATCTGGTAGTTCCCTATGGTCCGGTGTCGACAAAGGGCTGCGAACCGAGTACACTCCAACATTAGGTGGGAGCGATATTGTACACTGCGCATATCAGATTCAGATCGGGTTACCGTGTCAAATTCTCAGGACGGCAAGATGTCACGACGATTATAGAGTGTTCGGGTCGAGGCGGCGGGTCAGTGGTATGGTAGAGGGATGGTGGCCGGGTATATTGCTTCGAGGCAATCCCTAGCTTAGAGCGACGCATGGACGCTTACCACTAAGTTGACGGATGTCAACTCCAACGATTGGAACTCGCGACAGTCAACAACCCTCGCAGATGCTCAACGACACAACCGGTCTCTCACTGGACTTTTGGAAACTGGACAGTTTGAATACGTATCAGAAAACATCGACAATTACCACAGTCTGATCCCATTAAGGAACACTAAACAGCCTGCACTCTCGTCAAACCCAACGGGGCTACGGGGAAGATGCGGCCTGTGATGATTGGGAAGAGGCGGAGGGATCGATCGGCAAGGTAGGGTCGAGTCCCATTTATGAGTCACAATCCCGCAAGTGTCATTTTCATAGTCGAAGAATAGCGGCGCCGAAAGGCCAGGTACGCGACGATCTTTACGATTCTAATGAGTGTCATACCTGCCCAACTAGACGACTGTCGGAGGAATCGCTTTGTCATGTGGAATCACAAACCCGTCGAGTTTCTTAGAAGCTACCATGACCAACCGCGATTCAGACATTCCAGGGAACGACAAAATGTGTGATCGACCCAAGAACAGTGCCTCGACGGTGTGAAGCAATTTGATTACACTGGTTAAATTTGGCTCGTCCATTTCAAAGAGGTATAGGAAGAATGGTGATGCGCCATGGACGACGAAGATATCTTTGTCTATGAAATCTACGAGCTGAAAGCTTGCGTTAAACATGAAGCAAAATAAGACACAGCCCTTTGACGGACCACGCAAAAGATTCCTTCGGACCGGTGAACAATAGGTTTGATTAGAGAATATACTCGGGTTTCTGTGACTGGTGCCTCGCAATAGTGATAAACCTTGATCTCTTTATTGGCATTGGGCAGGAAAGGTTCCCCTGGGTCGTCCCAAACTACGACGACATAGCGATCATTCAAAGCAAAAAGCGGTTGCCTCCGACGTGGTTGACAAACCCGAAACAGGGCGTAAAGTTTGGCAACCAACCTGGCGCCTGCGCCATGGCCAACGAGGCCCACTTGGTATATGAATGTTCGTGAAGTCTCTGGAGGGATATCCAGCGTCAGTTCAGAACAGGGTAAGGGCGAAGTTGGTTACCTTTTCCCCTGATGGAACCTGCAATGCGGAAAGAGAGTCGCAGCCTCGATCGATCCAGAAAGCATAGTCAACATTGCCCTTCCACCCAGGTATTTCTCGGTCGAATTCGCTAGGGTCGTATAGCACACGCGGTACTGGATTAGAGTCATCCAGGTCGTGTCCATACATGCCCCTAGTATAAGCTATGAGCAACTACCGACCACCTGGAACAAGTCTCTGGTAGGATGGCATGAGGTATGGGATATTCGGACGAGGGTTTATGACGCGTGACTGGAAACGCGGGGGGGGGGGTGCAGAACCGGCCCATACACCTTGAACTTGATTTCGTCGTCCGACCCACTTCTCCAGCTCATTTACATTCAATTATTCTTCTGGAGGCGGTATGCCATGCTTCATCTGGAGGTCGGCGATGAAATTGCACCAGAGCCGGCGGGATTTCGTGACAGAATGCAGTCTTGCACGTCTACTCAATATTTTTAATTCACACAGAGAGAATAGATACACAACTAGCAAGAACACGCACTAGCCCGACCGCAAATATATTTGAATAATCAAGGTACGCCAGGATTTGGGAGAGCACCTCAGTAGGCAACGATATCAGCTCCCTCCTTTTGCTCTTCAGCCGACGGCAGCCCAGGGAACCCATGAAACGAACCAGAAGGAGATCAAAGCAGGACTGCCCAGAGACAGTCCATGGTATGCCGGATGAGCAAGTCGGAAGTCAACACAAATTTGTGGCGTGAAGAAGCTTCGTCCGTTTTCCTTTGGGTGAAGGCCGCTTCTGGACACTTACTAGTGGGTATCGACTCGACAGGCTAATTCCGGGCGCCTTCCACCGATTGGTCACTGCTAAGGCATGAGATTCAATATCGTTGATCCGAAAACTCGACTGCCATGCGGGTGAATCGGCGGTAAAGAACGCTTACTTTGCCCAAGGAAACGGATGTCGGTTCCTTCAACGATAGGAGCCTTGCAATAACTGGCGACTTTTGCAGATCCTCGATGCGGGAATCAGCGTCTCCATATGCGACCCCCAACATACTATTAGATTGATGGATATATATTAGATAACATTGATAATTTGCACGGTGTGTTTCCAATTAACGAATACCAAACGACCTGTGCCCTCATCAAAACCCACGAACCTATCCAGAAGGTGTGGTGTTTGATTGAATAAGAGAGGGATCGACCGGGCAGGTAGAGTCGAGTCCCATTTCTGGGTCGCAATCCCACAAGTGTCGTTTTTACAGTCGAAGAATAGCGACGCCGAGATGCCAAGCACATGGCAATTTGCACGATACCAGGCACTGTTATAGCTGGCCAACTGGATGACTGTCGGAGGAATCGCCTTGTCATGTGGAATAACAAATCCGTCAAGCTTCTGAGGACCTAGCACGACCAACCGCGATTCAGACATTCCAGGGAATGATAGAATGTCCGACCGATCATAGCGGAGCGTTTCCACGGTATGAAGCAGCTTGACTGAATTCAGTGAAGTCGACCCGTCGATTTCGAAAAGATAAAGCATATCCGGTGACGTCGCATGGACGACGAAGATATTTTTGTCTATAAATCCTACGAGCTGGAAGGTCTCGTTAAACATGAAGTTGCAAACGGCACCAGGCTTTGACGGACCGTGCAAAAGATTCCTTTGAACCGGTGAACAATAGGCTTGATTAAAGAATATTCCCGGGGTTTTCCGACTGGTGCCTCACAATAGTGATAAACCTTGATCTCTTTATTGACGTTGGGCAGCATACATTCCCCGGGGTCGTTCCAAAGTTCGACGACATAGTGGTCACTCAGAGCGAAGAGCGGGTATCTTTTACCTGGTTGAGAAACGCGAAACGAGGCGCAAAGTTTGGCGACCAATGTGGCACCTGCACCGTGGCCAACTAGATCCACTTGGTAGATGAACGTTCGTGAGGTCCCTGGCGCGGTATGTAGCATTAGTCCAGAAACAGGTAAAGAGGGGTTATTTACTTCTTTCCCCCATGGAACCAGCAATGCGGAAAGAGAGCCGCGGCTTTGACCTATCGATCCAGAAGGCGTAGTCGACATCGCGTGTTCCTCCAGGTATTTCTCGGTCGAATTCGCTATGATCATATAACGTACGCGGTACGGGATTGGCATCGTCCAGGTCGTACGCATACATGGCCCCAGTAGTGTAAGCTATGAGTAGCCACCGACCTCCTGGGACAAGTATCCAGTGGGATGGCGTGGGGTATGGAATGTTTGGACGAGGGTTTAAGATGCGCGAGCGGAAACGCGGTTGTGTGGAACCGGCCCATACATCTTGAACTTGACTTCGTCGTCCAACCCACTTCTCCAGTTCATTTGTGGTATAGTCATCTAATTCTTCCTCCGGAGGTGATATGCCATGCTTCATCTGGAGTTTGGCAATGAAGCTACACCAGAACTGGCGGGATTTCGTGGCAGAATGCAACGTCTTGCAAGTCTGCCAAGTGTTTAATACACAGGAGAAGTAGATCCATAAACAGGGAGAACACGCACCAGGCCAGCCGCAAGTACGCTCGAATAATCGAGGTGCACTAGGATTTGGGAGAGCACCTCGGTATGCAACGATATCAGTGTCCTTCCCTGCTCTTGAACCAAAAACAACCCAGGGAATCCATGTAACAAGCAAGAAATATAGGAAAGCAGCCGGAGATAGGATTCCCAGAGACAGACCACTATATGCAAGACGAACAAGTCGCAGGTGGTGGTCAACATGTTCAAAAGCAAATTGTTACGTGAGGCTTTGTTCTTTCCGAAGGCCGCTTCTGGACACTTAGTGGGTATCGACAGGCTAATTCCGGGCGCCTTCCACCGATTGGTCACTGCTAAGGCATGGGGTTCAATATCGTTGACCCGAGAATTCATTGGGCTTCAATGCCATTGTCATGCGGGTGCGTCAGGCTCAGGTCGACGGTGAAAGAGCGCCTACTGTTGGATTCACCACACTCGTACATGTACGAGAGTTGTGTATGGATATCCCTATCCTCCGGAATCTTCGAACATTTGTTTCAGGCTGCCATCTCTATGGTCTTTTCCCTCCTCTTCCTTTTCCCCGTTCGACTTCCCGTCTCCTCTGCTCCTTATTTCACCCCGTGGCGACCTCACTCACCTCGGTCGACGTAACGTCTTCGTCGCACCGGTTTACATTGTTCCTGTTACCTACCTCGTTCCCACGCTAACGAATGTCGATTCCTTAATGATAGGAGCCTTCAATAACCAACAACTTTCGCAGATCATCGATGCCAGGACTAGTGTATCCGAATCCGAACCTTGGAACATTAATATTGATGGAAAAACATTAGATGACATCGAGAATTAGTAAGTTATGACTCGGGTAGTGGAATATTAAACGACCTGTACCCTCGTCAAACGCAACGAGGCTACAAGGAAGTTGCGGTGTGCGGTGATTGAAGAGGGGGAGAGAGATCGATCGGCAAGGTAGGGTCGAGTCCCATTTATGAGTCACAATCCCACAAGTACGGTTCCCGTAGTCGAAGGATACCGACGCCGAAATGCCAAGTGCGCACCAATCTTCGCGACCCCAATCAGTGTCATACCTGCCCAACTGGACGACTGTCGGAGGAATCCTCTTATCATGTGGAATCACAAACCCACCAAGTTTCTTAGAGGCTAGCATGACCAGCCGCGATTCGGACATTCCAGGGAACGATAAAATGTGCGATCGATCCAGGAAAGATGCTTCGACAGTGTGAAGCAACTTGATTGCGCTGGGTAAGCTCGGCTCACTAGAGCCGTCGATTTCAAAGAAATATAGAAAGAATGGTGATGCGCCATGGACGACGAATATATCTTTGTCTATGAACTCTACGAGCTGAAAGCTTGCGTTAAACATGAAATAAAACAGGCCACGAGTCTTTGACGGACCGAGCAAAAGGTTCCTTCGAACCGATGAACATTGGGCTTGATTAAAGGATATTCTCGGGGCTGTTCGACTGGTGCCTCACAATAGTGATAAACCCTGATTTCGTTATTGTCATTAGGCAGGAAAGCTTCCCCTGGGTCGTCCCAAAGTTCGGCGACATAGCGATCATTCAAAGCGAAAAGCGGGTGTCTCCAACCTGCTCGAGAAACACGAAACAAGGCGTAAAGTTTGGCGACCAATCTGGCGCCTGCACCATGGCCAACTAAATCCACCTGGTATATGAATATTCGTGAAGTTTCTGGAGGAATATCCGGCGTTAGTTTAGTAAAGGGTAAAGGGAAGTTGATTACCTCTTTCTCTGATGGCACCCGCAATGCGGAAAGATAGCCGTGGCTTCGATCGATCGATCCAGAACGCGTAGTCAATACCCCCCTTCTGCACAGGTATTTCTTGGTCAAATTCGCTATGATCATATAACATACGCGGTACGGGATTGGCGTCGTCCAGGTCGTGTGTATACATGGCCCCAGTAGTGTAAGCTATGAGTAACCACCGACCTCCTGGGATAAGTATCCGACGAGACGGCATGGAATATGAAATGTTTGGACGAGGGTTTATGATGCGTGACTGGAAACGCGGGGGCGCAGAAGCGGCCCATACATCTTGAACTTGACTTCGTCGTCCGACCCACTTCTCTAGTTCATTTATGCTATATTCATTTGTTTCTTCTTCCGGGGATGGTATACCATGCTTCATCTGGAGGTCGGCGATGAAGTTGCACCAGAGCTGGCAGGATTTCGTGACAGAATGCAGAGCTCTGCAGGTCTGCTCAACAGTTAATTCACGTAGAGTAAATAGGTGAAGAACGCGCACCAGCCCAAACGCAAGTACACTGGTACAGTCCAGGTGCGCCAGGATTTGGGAGAGCACCTCGGTCGGCAACGATATCATTGTCCTCCTTTGTTCATCACCCAACAGTGCACCAGGATCCATGAGACAGAGGGAATGCAGCCAGAGAGAGAGTTCCCAGAGACAGACCAGAATACGCGGGATGGGCAGGTCGGAAGTGGAGGTCAACCTATCCACAAGCAATCTGTCACGTGAAATGACTTTGTCTGGCTGTTTGAAATCTCGTCGATTTCCCTTTCCGACGGCCACTTCTGGACTTTAGCCTTCCTGGTGGTATCAGCTCACCAGGCCAATTCCGGGAGCCTTGCATCAATTCATCACTGCTGGGGCATTGGGATTCATTGTCGTGTTGGAATCTCAAACCGTGGATTGTCCACGATCCAAGTTTTAATTTTCCTTATTATTCACTCGGTATAAGCACAAGTAGTTTAGCTCGCTCGTTTGTTCCCAATATCACGACCGTCGCGCGGTTTTCGGGTCCCTTCAACATGACCCAAAAACTCAGTGCCATTAGGCTTCAGTGAGATTGCCCTGCAAGTGGGTGGGGCTCAGGTTGATAGTGAAAGAAGCTAACGGACGTCGGTTCCTTTGATGATAGGAACTTGCAATAAGCAACAACTTTCGCAGAACCTCGGCGCCGGAATTAGTGTCTCTAAATCTGACCCCCAGGAACATACCATTATATAATTAGGATCGAGGGATATATATTAGCTAACATCAACAATTAGTAAATTATGACCTGGGTAGTGGAATATTGAACGCCCTGTACTCTCATCAAACGCAACGAGCCTACGGGGAAGTTGCGGCGTATGGTGATCAAGGAGAAGGAGAGGGATCGATTGAGGAGGCAAAGTCGAGTCCCATTCATGGGTCACAATCCCACAAGTGTCAGCGTCATAGTCGAAGAATAACGACGCCGAAATGCCGGGTACACGACAATGTTTACGATTCCAATCATTGTCATACCTAGCCAACTGGATGACGGTCGGGGGAATCTTCTTGTCATGTGGAATCACAAGTCCGTCGAGCCTTTTAGAGGCTAGCATGACCAACCGCGATTCCGCCATTCCAGGGAACGATAAAATGTCTGATCGATCGAAGAAGGGCGCCTCGACAGTATGAAGCAGGTTGATTGAGCTCGGTGAAGTCGACCATTCACAAGTATTGATTTCGAAGAGGTATAGCAGATATGGTAATGTGCCATGGACGACGAAAATATCTTTGTCTATGAATTCTACGAGCTGAGAAGTTTCGTTAAACATGGCGTTACAGAGAGCACGAGGCTTTGACGGACCGTGCAAAAGATTCCTTCGAACTGGTGAACATTGGGCTTAATTAAAGAATATTCTCGGGGCTGTTCGACTGGTGCCTCGCAATACTGATAAACCTTGATCTCTTTATTGACGTTTGGCAGGAAAGGTTCCCCTGGGTCGTCCCAAACTTCGACGACGTAGCGATCATTCAAAGCGAATACCGGATGTCTCCGACCTCGTTAAACATGGCGTTACAGAGAGCACGAGGCTTTGACGGACCGTGCAAAAGATTCCTTCGAACTGGTGAACATTGGGCTTAATTAAAGAATATTCTCGGGGCTGTTCGACTGGTGCCTCGCAATACTGATAAACCTTGATCTCTTTATTGACGTTAGGCAGGAAAGGTTCCCCTGGGTCGTCCCAAACTTCGACGACGTAGCGATCATTCAAAGCGAATACCGGATGTCTCCGACCTGGCTGAGAAACTCTAAACAGAGCGTGCAGTTTTGCCACTAAGCTGGCACCTGCACCGTGGCCAACGAGATTCACTTGGTATATGAATGTTCGTGAGGTCTCTGCAGAGATATCCGGTGTTAGGTCAGAACAGAGTAAAGGCGAAGTTAGTTACCTTTACCCACGATGGAACCTGCAATGCGGAAAGAGAGCCGCGGTTTTGACGGATCAATCCAGAAGGCGTAATCGACATCGCGTGTTCCTCCTGGTATTTCTCGGTCAAATTCGCTATGATCATATAGCATGCGCGGTACGGGATTGGCGTCGTCTAGGTCGTATGCATACATGGCCCCAGTAGTGTAAGCTATGAGTAACCACCGACCTCCTGGGACAAGTATCCGACGGGATGGCACGGGGTATGGAAAGTTGGGATGAGGATCTATGACGCGTGATTGGAAACACGGCTGCACGGAACCGGCCCATACATCTTGAACTCGACCCCGTCGTCCGACCCACTTCTCTAGTTCATTTATGCTATATTCATTTGTTTCTTCTTCCGGGGATGGTATACCATGCTTCATCTGGAGGTCGGCGATGAAGTTGCACCAGAGCTGGCGGGATTTCGTGACGGAATGCAGAGCCTTGCAGGTCTGCTCAATAGTTAATTTACGTAGAGGAAGTAAGTAAAGAACGCGTACCAGCCCAAAAGCAAGTACACTGGAACAGTCGACGTGCCCCAGGATTTGGGAGAGCACCTCGGTAGGTAACGATATCAATGTCCTTTGTTCTTCAACCAACAGTACACCAGGAGATCCATGGGGCAAGCCAGATGGAGAGGAAAGCAGCCATAGATAGAGTTCCCAAAGATGGACAATGATATGCCGAATAACCAAATGGGCAGTAGAGGTCAACATGTCTGGATCAACAATATTTCTGTCCCACAAAAGTAGACCTGTCACGTGCACAAACTGCCTGACCTCGCGCCAATCTCAAAATTCAGTGTCATTGGGCTTCGATGCGGTTGTAATCGATAATCGATAATAACAAGAGACACGAAGGATGCACCCTCCTGATCAGACTTCCCCTCTACCTTCAACTTCCAGGCTCAATAGACAAGACTTCGAGTGGGTATCCTGGCATCTGCACTAAGCCACAGCTTCTGACCAATACGTCCAGTGGCGAAGGCCCGGGAAGAATCAAACAACCAAAAAATAGGTGCGAATGCCGGAGTGCTTATTTTACCAGCTCAACCGTAATAGATCCGGCCCCGACAACGAGGATAACACGTAGTCAATCCCGCCGCGCGGGTAGGTGAACCATTGCTTGTAGAAGACTGGAATCTGACAGCTGGATACAGAGAACGCGATTTCGGGCCAGCTGTTGGTGAATCATCAAGCTCCAGGTATGCCCCATCCCGGGATGTTGTGTCCCAAACCTGTCCGACGCCAACGTTGACAGCTCAATCACTTGCTGTACCTGACCTAGGCTTAGGTGAGTTTGGTGACCAATTCTACCTGATTGACAGGCTGAGGCCCCTCAAACAACTGCAGGAGCTCAAAGTATGTTTGGTTTTGGGTGATTCTTTCCGGGACATATCAAATCAGACAGGTCAAGGCTCGTCCGACCCGCCTCTGCGCACAAACAAGCCGTATCCCAAGCAGAACCCCACAAGAGGTTTACTCCAGGCTTATCGCAACGACCAGGGTTCAGCCCCGAAACCCGCTCCGAAACCCGATCCCATTGTGCTCAAGTACTCTGATCTCATTGTCAAACGGCTCGTCGGCACTGCAAGGGCCAATCAAACGGATAGGAAGGTTCTCAGTACGATTGTCGGGAAGTTGGCGAAATATGACCAACTTTTCGAGCGCTTTTTGGAATATGCCGAAGGTTCTGCAAAGCGCAATTTCTCAGTAGGTTCTCAATGTCACAGATACGAATCAGTCTTACATCTGAATTAAGTTGATGTCGTTCTCGAAAGTTCACCGGAACGACACCCTCTCCATGGGTATTCAGATCCAGCCAGCTGCGGCGTACGATAGTTTGACAAAAGCAATTAACGACTCCGGAATACCTCGGATATTCCATTTCACAGAATATTCCTCGATCCGCTTTTCGGCCTACAGGATTTTCAACGAAAGTGATGGAACGAAGGCGTTCCAGTCCCCAGTAAGTCATTCACCAGTCAGACGGGTCGGGCTACTTTTAAATAGACCAACTCCGAGACGGTGGCACGGACACGAATTTCTGGGCTCGTTGCGGAGCTGATCGACAAGGATGCTACACCTAGAACTATTCTGATAGCAGAACATCTTTCGCTTGGGAATCTTAGGAGCAAGACGCCGCCCGTAGAAATCCAGCACATAAAATCTGATGGGAGTATTCACAGCACCTTTCTATCTGGCACACTGGATTACATCTGTTGTGCATCACACGATGTAGATGAGCCCGATCCGCAAAGAGAACGGGCGCCCAATTTGGCACCGTGGGAACGCAGTAGTACGTCGCTACACGCACTCACAGTACCTTATTTTCAACAATTAGTCTTGTCATTCTAGGTGAAAAGGTATCACTCAAGGGTTGGGATTTATACAGGTTCACGCGCCATTTGGAGGAAGTAGTTGATAAAACACTCGCCCTCGCCGACTGTGGGCCAGTTCGGTGGGAATCCCTGGTTATCGAGGCAAAGTGCATGACAGAGCGGTTTACCTTCTCGGCAGGTAATTATCTTTGTGGCATGTCTGCCGGCCTCATCTAATCATCTGTTCCGTAGGTCTTACGCTTTCTGCCTTTGGTCAGTTGCTACCGCCTCTCGTCCCATCCCGTTCTCAATTTGTCCACCAGATCTTTTCCTTCTCGATCCGGACAAGTGGCTGAGCACTCACGACACACTCAAGACTCTGCTTCCTTCTTGCCGATTGAACGGGATCATCATTGACCGTTACCTATTCATGATTTGGACCTCATAGCAGAGAGGTCCTCGCTGTGCAAGGTACATGCCCATCGATTTCCTCAGTTGTGGTCGACCAGGCCAGGATGAGATAACTACGTTCCGGGCGATATCACGTCTTCCTCCCTCAGGCCATTGTTCTTTTGAACCAGTCGTTGGGGTTATCATACAGGATGAGGTCTATTATGTAGTCGTGGTCTTACCTGCGCTCAAAACGATCCATCTCATTGGGCAAGAAATTGGCATGCCCCGTCAGGACCGTCATTCGACTAGGTGGGCGCTGTGGGAACAACAGTTGCTGAACATCAGCCTCTACCATGGTTGGGATATGCGCGACTATGTCACCTATCACACTGATTGGCCCCGAGATGGCTCAGGAAATAACGGCCTGGCCGCTTGTCAAGCGGTGGAGTTCATACTGGATAATGGTTTCGATTCCAATTCTGATGGTAATTGGGATATACCGCGCTTTCCTTGCGCCCACAAATCTGTTTTAAAGATCGCGCAAACAATCCATTCATCTTGCCAGACAAAAGTAGCTCAATTCTCCACTCTTTACAAAGACCGCCCCTCCATTTTCAAGCATCACTATAGATCCAGACTCGAGGGAATTGAAGGACGGATACAGAAGTTATCAGACGACGTTGGATTCACGGATGCTCTAAGCCAGCTCAAGGCAGCCACGGAGACGTGCAAAGCATGTATCAGCAGCTCGGAAGATGATAGCTCCTCGGACGAGTCGATATATTACTCCTGCATGATTGAGGCCGATGACGAATCCGGGAACGAAGACGAACCTGATGGCGATTTCCTCCCTCGCGAACTTACGCACTACAAGGAAGCCATGCAAGACCCATCCATATCAGATCCGGCCATCGACTCTAGTTCCCTTACTCGAGGAAACGACACATCAGGCGAAGTTGCAAGTGACGGGGAGGATGACTCTCTTGGGCCATGCGGCGTGCAAGGTGATCTGGCCAACCGCCTAGGCGACTTGATCATTGATTTGGACGGTCCGAGTGGCAGTGTTCTGCACGAGGGGAAGGAAGAAGAGAGCACCCAGCTGCCATCGCCCGGGGTATGTATTTCACTGTCCATCTGAACTCTCCATACCCACAATAATGCAGTCGGGTGACCCTCAGCAGCGCGCTGAGGTACCGCCACAGAAAGCGAGGCCGCGACAAAAATCCCTGATTCAGCACGTTTATCAAGCTGTCGCTGAATGCTTGGCAATGTGAGTCACGCCACCTACACGAGGAATTCATCCCCTCTGATTATCCCATGATCCTCCCAGATATACCGCAATTGAATTCATGAGACAGAATGGTCCGATCATGAAATTCTGCATCTCCAGCAGCAACGAATGGCTCTTTGGTTTAATTGATTGTTCGGACAACGTTCGTCCTTGCTACCTCACGACGACGTTGACAATCGAAAATGCCCAGCACCTGATATTCTTGCTATCAACATGGGTGAGTCTTGCGGGCACGTCTTATCTATTTCTTCACACCGCAGTAAATTCGCTGTTCCCAGATAAATGCCCCTCCTGACAGGATTCTCGAATGTTTGAAGACAGTGCTCGACAAAGACACTTGATCCTTCTGTCACCACCCTGTTTTGCGCAAAGCCGAAATGCACGAGCATCATTACCATAATGTCATTTGCTCGACGTTAGCCTTTTACGACGCTCGGACATGTACTGTTAGACTGTGCAAACTGTGATATATAATACGCTGAAGAATGTAATTGCGGAGCGTGATGATACGAATAAAGTCAATCAAAAAGGAAGCCGATTCTCGTTAATGCCAATTCCAGTTTACTGAACGGAAGTTGATGACGAAACCGAGACTGATGACTCACTCGATACCGTTTTCCTCCTCGCGGATATACTCACTGTAAGGAAGACGAGGCGCGAGATCCATTCGCATCAGGTCTAGCCGTCGACTCTGACACTCTCATCTTCTATTATTCGGAAAAACAACACGAAGAGAACTGCCTTGGGCGATATGATGTGCAAAATGATCTGGCCAACCGCGTAGCAACTTGGTCATTGATCTGGACGGTCTGAGCGGTAGTGATCTGCACGAGGGACTACCACCGACAGTGTGTATCTCACCGTCCAGGGATTTCTCGGTCAAATTCGCTAGGATAGTATAACGTGGTGGAGAATTGGTGTCGTCCAGGTCGAGTATATATATGGCCCCTGTAATGCAAGCTATGAGTAACCACCAACCCCCGGGGCAAGCGCCCGGTAGGAAAAGATGGGGAACTGAAATTTCGGACGAGGGTTTATGCATATGATCCGTGAATAGAATCGCGATAGTCAGGAACCAGCCTATATATCTTGAACTTGACTCCGTCGTCCGATCCCACTCAGGATTTGGGGTAGCACCCCTCTAGGTAACGACATAATTGTCGTCCTTTCCTTGCTCACCAGAAAACATCGTGGGTTGACATCCATAAAACCATCTATCAGACCTACATATACTAGGCTCAAGGGTAAGTTCATCGCATCCTTGAACATGTACCGTAGCTTTTTGTCATTATTAGTGATACATAATATGCTAAAGTCCGGAACCGTAGAGCATGATGATACAGATATAATAAAGTCCACCAAAAGGGGTGTTCACTGAACAGGAGATCCCTGTGCAAGACTACGTTCCAACGCCTGCATCCTCATATCACCTTCATCACTTATATCCCTTCTCCCACTCCCACTCCCATCACTAGGAATTCGTCTATTCGAACCCTTCCTCCCAAGTGACCTCGGTGGACGCATAGGAGAGCCACTCCTATCTCTCTGCCTCATCGTAATTCCACCACTAGAACCAGAACTACTAGAACCAGGTGTAGGTGGTGTACCACTTCTCGAACTCCCTCCTCCTCCTCCAGTCCTTCCACGAGTTGATGACGAATTCGACGCAGTTCTGCTAAATCCAGGGCCGGGAGAAGGGGTGGTAGTAGCACGAGTCAAAGATGACGAAGTCTCCCAAAATTTAAGTTTATACAACCACCACCACCGTTCCATCCATTTCTGTTCTTTAATCTGTCTAATAGCTTCCTCGCGCTTTTTTTCAAAAGCGGCACGATATCGATCGTATCCTTCACGAAAGTTTCTATCGACGCGAGAGGAAAATATGAGTTCACCACGAGGATTGGTTGCTGGTGGTATAGATGGTATTGGTCGTGAACTTGATTGGGAACGGGTACGAGGATTTGTGGGATGAGGTTGAGGTTCATGTTGTTGTTGAGCAACTGGTGAAGGAGAACGAGATGGTGTACGTGAAGAGGTGGTGGTATTATTGTCTTTCGGACGAGGGAAGAAAAAGAATAAAGGGTTCCAAAGGAATTTGGATCGGAGGGATGGTTGGCGGGTGTTAAAGAACATATTGAAACTGCGTAAAGCACGATTCGTATGAGGGACATATCTGACTTAACAATTAGTCGTCCGCCCAACGGAAATGAATACAAGTCAAAACATACTTATTAGCATATGCAATTTTCTCCGAATACATCCCACTGGCAAAGAACAAAACCAGAGTGGTGACGCTGACAAAGAGAAGACCAGTAGTAAAGTAAGGATGAAGAATGACAAGATCATCCTCATCGTAAACTTCCGGAATGAGCCAACACAGAAAAATCTTGTACGGGATGGAAAGAATCGATATATCAGGTGGTAGAAGCACTTCAACGAGGAGAAGTGCTATGACGACAAGAAGTTGAGCGAGGAAGACTGAAAGTGGTGTCAAGAAGAATTCTATGCTGAGAATGGGACTCATACATTGGTATCGAGATTTTCTGCGTTGAAGACCTGCAGCGGTCTCTTTGAGACGTTCCTCGAAGATGTTGAGGTCTCTGAAGGTAGCATGGTCTGGGGAGGAGTAGACAGAGGATCGTGCAGGCATCTAGGCCACAACTCCACCTGCCTGCCCTCTCATCTCTGGCCTCACGTGCAATCAGTCACATCATGATCCGAACTAACAATTCAAACACCAAGCTTCTCATCGTCCGTCGAGGCCACTATGTACAGATGAATGGATATATATGTGTATGCATGTATATGTGCGATACAAATACAACGACTATATACAGCAAAGCAGTCAATTGTACGTATGTATGAGCGGGGTAAGTACTACTAAGTAATGCGGCGTATCCAAAAATGCTAGTGAGGTCAACGAAAAGCATAAAAATGAGAAAAGAGAACACAGATAAGAGAAAACAAACAGTATAGGAACGAAAAATAAGGGAATAGATATTATTATACCACACCACGAAATCGTTTATGAATCCGGCAATTCAAAATAATTCCTAAACATCGATTCTTCCGCGAGTCCCGTCTCTTTCACCACTCGATGCACATGAAGGAACAAATTCGGAAATCGACGTGTAAAGTAGGTCAAAAATCCTTCCGGCATCGGACCTAAATGTCGTTTGACATTGTCTGGTAGGTCCTGGTAGTGATGTTTCTGCAGAAGAAGCGCGTCACAACATCAACACCTGAATAAGAGAGAGAAAGAGGGAAACGCACCTTATTTCGCAAAGCCCTTAACAAATCCTGTACACTCCTCCCGTCGTATTTCCTGAACTTGCCCAAATTCTCAATAAAAATCCTATCCAGCTTCGTATGCCAATCATTCCCAACTATGCCCTGTGCACCCTCCTCCAACGTCAGTAAATTAGGGTCTTTCGGATCACGACACATAATCTCAAATCGATCGGATGCATCTTGCAAGAAATTCAATCGTCTCGACGAGTCCCAGAAGAAAGGGTGGAGTAGACACGATGTCGTGTCCGGTCTGCGAAAAAACCACATAAGATATTAACCTACAGTTCAAACCGAACAAGTTGACGTACCGTCCAGAAGGTAAAGGATCCAACATCCTCTCAATCAAATTAGTAGCATCAGTCCCCTCCTCACCAAACCTCTCCAACACCTCCAAATTCTTCTCATTCTTCATAATATTCACCTCCCGTTCATACCTATCCCCAAACGGATGTCCACCACCCGTCAACGTGTAATAGTACAAACACCCCAACGCAAATATGTCCACGCTCTTCGTTAACCTTGTTCTGCCTTTACTTGTTGAAGAGTTAGATGATGCAGAATGGGTTGAAGAATTTCCGTGAATGGTTGATGTTGATCCTCGAGATGACAGACTGCTCTGATCATCACCCATTTCATCGTCTAGTTTAACCTCCCCGCGCAGGATTTCCGGTGCCCGCCAACCAACTGTACCAGCTGCCATAGCACCATGTGCAGTCGGCAAGAAACTCGTCTGATCCACATCGAGTTTCTTACACAACCCAAAGTCCGAGATCAACATCCTATAGTTCGTCCCTCTCGCACCTCCTGCCCCACCACCATTTCCATTCCTATTCCCTACACCCCCACCCTTTGTCGAAACCAGAATATTTTGCGGTTTAATATCCCGATGAACCAACTTCAACCCATGCAAATGCCTCAGCCCATTCGTCACTTGTCTAAGCGCTCTCTTCGGGTCAAAGCTCACAGCAATATCCCTCCATGCATCTCTATCCGGCGTCTCAACTAAATCCGCCAAACTTGCCGGACACAACTCCAATGCGATGTAAAGAAATCCTGCGTGCGCTTCTTGGTAATAATATCGAATGACGTTTGGATGATCATCGGATTCTTGAAGGATGGATACTTCGCGTGAAGCGAGAGTGACAAAGTCTGCTAAGAGACGTTTGACGGCCACGGCGCGACCTTGTAGAGAACCTCGGTAGACGACTGTCCCATGCGAACCGTAACCTGTTTTTGTGAATTGTGTTAGTCAACCAAGAAAAAGGAAGGAGGAGAGGAACTCACCGAGGATAGTATCGGAAACAATTAATGAAGCTCCTGGTGTACTACTGACAGCTTTGGGACTACCAGTAACAATCAACGAACCAGGCGGTGTCTGGGCTACTTCAACCTCCACATCCTTCTCTTTACCCTTCCCATTCGCACTACCATTGGCGACAGGATCTCCGTTGCTATTTTTAGTCTTCTTAGCACCCCTCTTTCCTCTCCTGGTTTTCTTTTTCGGAGTCGCGTCGTTTCCGCCTGGTGTGCTGGGCACTGCCCGGCCACCACCGGGACCAGAACCACTATTATTTCCTCCAGAACCAGAATCAACAACGACAAACTCGTCATTCTCTCCTTCGGTCTGTGCCCCATCTAAGTCTTCCTTATCCGTTTCATCACCTGCGAAGGATTGAGAGGGTCTAGGGGTGAGTGCCACAACAGTAGAAGGTGTTGATGGAGAAGAAGTCGACGCGGTTGAAGGTTGAGATGTAAGCGGTACCGGACCCGGCATCGTGGGCCCTGACGACGGTCGATCTTGCGTTTCTTCCTTTGGACGTAGCTCTGAGATGTCATTCTCTTTCTTTACATCAGATTCCGCCACGCTCACCCCCCTCGGCAACGTGGAGAGCGCTCTTCCTCTAATAATCTTCCCCCAAGCATCTCTCCGATTCAAAACCCAAAATCCCACAACGGCCAAAACAAGCGTAGCACACACCGCTTCCCACATCCTGAATGCACTAGCCACACCGGTATGTAAAGAAGGGGGAATGAGGACCGGAGGATCGATTGTCAACGGTGGTGGGTTGTCGCTTTCGTTTGTCCGTTCGCTGTTGCTCGGGTATTGTCCAACGAAGTATTCTTCATACTCAGCGGAAGGTGATCCGTCCAATAACCTCTTCATACGCGTTTCGTGGCCGTCGCTCTGATCCTGTCCGAGACGATGTATACCGACAAGACAGCGTCGATCATTCATAACCGTCTCATGACAATCAATTTCCTCTACATCCGCAGCAGCTTCCCGCAGCTTTCTCAATCGTGTCATATCATCCACACTCGTCTCCCGTTCTTCATCTTCATCTTCGTCTACCCCTCCTCCGCTGCCGTCAATTAAACGGCGATGGTACTTGTCCTGGCGGGCGCCAAAAGCGACTAGTGGGTAGCGGTTCGGCGTTAGAGTGAAAAGACTGTCAGTCTCTGGGATTAGACCAATGTAGGCGGAGAGTGGGGATTCTCTTGTTGATGTGGAAAGGTTAGGGATGAGGTCGTGGATTTTGGGGCGGGGTTGGAGGAGGACGAATGGGTGTGAGGATGATGTGTCGCGCCTCGATGAAGGTTTGCGGTTTAGGACGTCGAAAACAGCAACACTATCAAAGGTATGAGAATTCATATATTTAATTGAAAAGAGAGCATACATGGGTTGATTGAAATTTTGACCCCAGAGTAAGTGTTGGTTTGGAGTGGTGACAACCGAGTCGACGGAGGATTTGGCTTTGAAAGAAATGATTTCACCGTTGGGGAGGGACTGGACGTAAGCGTTATCCTTGGTGCGGCGGTAGAGTGACTGAAAGTGGTTATCCTGTTTGTTTGGACCGTATGTAGAAAAAGAGAGGTTTTGAATTGGTTGACGGGTATGAGGAGCGTCGCTGTTACTTGAACGGGTGGATATAATTGATACGTGGTAATCTGCACAGCAGTTTTGGTTATTTGTGCGTGAGAGGGATGCAGTTGTGACAGGTACCTGTGCGACCGATATAAACTTCCGCTGGGAGCTCTTTTGGTGGTTGGTTATCCTCCAATTCGTCTAAATCCAATACACCTTCACGCTGCTTGAAATCTTCAAACTGGTCCCAGGGACACTCCGAATTCAGGGTGGCCTTGATTTTTCCGGTTTGCAACTCGACAACGAGTAAAGAAGTCTCCTTTTTGCCTACAAACACTCTGCTGTCGTCTTCACCTCTGAAACTGAAGGGAGACATGTCGACAAGCTCTTGCATTGAGAATGGGAAACGCTGAAGGGGTGAAGATGGATTCGGCATGACATAAATGTCCCCTGACTGAGGCTCAATGATATAGACGGCTTGTTGGGCAGAGTCATCTGTGATTTCTGGATCATAGTCGATGTGGTTTGTGCGGACGAGGGGAGAAAGCGCTGCTGGACCGGTGGACGTAGGGTCTGAAGAGGGAGTCATAGACCAGAGGGGTTTTCCAGAGGTGCGGTTGAGAGCATGGAACTTGCCATCGACGGATGCGAGAAGGACGATGTCAAGGAGGTCGAGGTCGTCGAGGAAGGAGTCGGCGCCATGGTGGTTGGGGGAGTGGAATTGGCGGTGTGGGATGGGTTCTACGAGGGCATTTGGGACAGAGGATTTGGAGAAGAGCTGGGCAAGGGCCAGGGAGCAGAGGGAGGCTAGGAGGAGGAGGCAGAGCATCTGGACATCTCCCGGCGTGGTGGTGGAGGTGAAGGGTGTGTGTTTGGCAGTGTTTGTGCATTCCCATGTCAATAAATTGCAGCCTATCGCAGCTGGCTGGTATTAAATACAATCAAGTACATTGACGCCGCACAGAGTCCCATTGCCACCAGTCCACATCCGTAGCAGAACGCATACCGGCACCGCTGAATCCACGGGTCAAACATCCGCCGCCCGCTTTCCGGCCGTCCCCGCACCTCCCGCAGCTTCACGCCGTACATCTGGTCCAGCAGCCGGTTCGGCTTCTCAATGACTGCCAGCGCCCGCCCCAGCGCCCCCCGCTCCCGCACAACAGGCGGGCGGGCAATGAACGGGTACCCAAACGAGATTCCGCGCAGAGACCGTTTTGGGTCGTTGAGCCTCGCACGACCATCGTCTGAACTCTGTTTCTCCGAAATCCACCTGGGAAGCGGCGCATACACCTTGCTTGCTCTCTGTCCTCTCACGCCCTCTCTGCCTTTCCCTTTCACATCCCTCTTCCTGGACAAACAACAGCAAAACATGTCCTTCCACCCCTCCCCGCTCCCCGAAAAGTAAAACTCCCACACTCCCATTCGCGGTGGCTGCTCTCCGAAATTCGTAAAATGCCATCCCCCCACAAGCCACAGCACCGGACATATAAATCCTAGCCAGAACGCCCAAAATGCTGGTGTAAATTCTGTCAGCAATCCCAGTCCGAACAGCCGGCGTTGCGTTTTCGCACGAAGGAAGATCGTCGTGATACTGTGTCGCATCCGGTTGCTGTCTGTGGGTATTCCCCGCGTGTGATCTCGGTCCCACCGACGAGTTATGAATGACTCCGAGGCTGAAGGTGGCGCCGGCGATGTGTTGTTGGGTCCCGCCGGCTCGTTGATCACGATTCCACCCGACGGACCTGCTTCCAGATCCCGCTCCTCGTACGACTTCCTAACATCATCCGCATACCTAACCGTATCCTTCTCACCATACTCCTCCTCTTCGTATTCCCCTTCAAACCCGTATCCATAGTCATACCCATACCCATATTCCTCTTCATCCGCCTCCTCACCCGGCGCAGACTCCACTTCTCTCCCCGTATCCTCCTCCTCATACTCATAATACCCCTCCTGACTCCCCTCAATCGTCGGCATCATACCCACACCGCTATACCTCGACCTTTTAGGTGGACGCGGCCCCACATTTGGATGAGGTCCCGGAAAAAAGGGACGTAAATCAAGCGGTGGTATCGTCGGCGGTTCAGATCCTACACTCGCCCCCGATTGTCCTCCTGGGATTATCGTTACTGGTATAGGCGTCTTCTCCGTCTCTTCCCCATCCACTTCTTCTTGTCCAACTTTCGAAGTCGCAACAGACTTGACGGATCCCTGTCTCCCAAGTCCACCTCCGGGAGCACCAGGAATAGTAGACACACTACTACTCCTTCCTCGAGACGAATTTTGCGATGCAGTCCTATTCAATTGTCTTGTAAGGAACGGTGAGGAATATGCTGGAGAAGGGCCTACGTATACGTCAGTTTCTTTAGAGGAGAGCCAGATAGTGAAGAACACATACGTGTAACTTCTGGTGTACCAAATCCAACACTATTACCGCCTTCGTTGACCGGTACATTCCCTCCTATCACAGTTCCCACACCAGTAGCCGGACTAGGCCCAGCACTAGATCCCGAATGATATGTCGGAGTCGCATACTGCGATAATGGTGAACCAATAGGCGTTCCACCACCACTCGTCGCCGTAGCAGGGCTCACCGCAGTACCAGTACCAATCGTCGCAGCTGTAGCAGGCGTCGCAGGACTTCCACCCGTATTCAGAGTACCCACAGGCGTAGGTGTGCTGGGTGTTCTCCTCATGGAACTTCCAACAGTCCCAGCACCGCTCTCTCCACTCCCACTACCTCCTGTCCCACCACCACTCGTTCCAGCAGAACCCCCACTCCCACTCCTTCGTCTTCCTCCTCCATTACTACCAGGTCTACGTTCACTTCCACCTGTCGTGCTAGAATTGGCGGAACCAAGCTTCTGTAACGATGATTTCTTTGATCCCGATCCTGAAGCGGAAGTGGGAGAAATATATTCCTGTTCCGCTATTGGTGAGAGGTGCCCGACTGGGTGGTGGTAGATTTGGGTTGACTGGTGTTGGTGCTGGATGGGATGATTTGGCTGCTGGAAGGTTTGTTGGTGATGGACATTCTGGGTTTGTAAACGAAGTGAACCTCGTTGCAAGCCATGTCGGGGTACGTATTGTTGCTGTTGATAATACATTTGCATTTCTTGTTCTTGAGGCGGAACGGAATCCGATCCGAAAACCGCAGGCGCTACGCCTCCCGACGATTCCAATTCTTCATCCAGACTGGAAACCGAACTCGATCCCATCCTCAGACGACCTAAACTTCCCATAAGTCTATTATCCTCAATCTCATTCAACACTCCTTCCTCCCATTCACCACCTCCTCCACCGTCATCGTCATTACCCCAATTTCCACCATCATTATTACTATTGTTGTTGTGAAGGTTTTCGGTGGCAGTGATGCCCCCCGCGAGAGAATTGGGTGACGAACGGGGGATAGGTTGACTTATAGATAAGTATTGTCGAGTGTCGTTTGAAGTGAAAGAAGTTATGGGATTCGCAGCCGTGGTCGCAGTTGCATCGGAGGGAGAGGAGGAAGGAGAGAACCTGCGTCTCCAGCGAGATAGCGTGTCGAACATTTGGTGTCGTTATTAGTAGGGATTATCAATGCGAGGAATAATGGGGGGGGGATATACAAAAGAAGGAGAACGAGTGCGGGACAGCCAGACAGCAAGAAAAGAGACAACTTTGACCTCGAGGCAGGGTAGCCCCCAAACTTGGTTTTATATAGCCTTGACGCTCCATGATCATGACCACTACCCACGACTTCATGCACTCATTGAACACTCATTTGTATTACAATACGGGTCCACCGGACCAGCGGTGTGCATGTATTTCATTTACGTGATCGATCTTTTTGGTATCGAAGAATTCGTGTCGTGCGTAGAGCGTGCTTTGTGTATGTGGACAAGTTTTTCGAGTGGTATTTGTTATCTATGGTATGCTATTAGTTTTGGGTTTGAACTTGACGTTTTGGTGTTAGTAGGTTATTGAAAATGGGTGCGGTCAATACATATTTCGGAATACCCTCCCGAGAGTCAAGCACTCCCAAAGTTCAGAGTGTATTCCGAGATCTTGGGGAGGGGTCCTAAACCATTGCATCATGGAACAAAACGCACGTACGACAAGTCCCGCGCGTTTCGTTTCGGGATCAAGGGCGAAACGCCGCTCAAGGGTTGAATTCGTCATGAAAAACGTGTTCAACGCAAGGTTCCAAGATATCCAAAAGAGCTCTCGTACTATATATGATACCCACTCCTCTGTCTCTCTGTGTCTCCCTCTGTACTAGTGCAGGATGAAGCACGTTTTGAGTTCTTCTTCGGTGTACTAATTTGGTACCGAGGTGTACTGATGTAAATGCCAAGTGGCCTGGCATGAGTTGATGTGTGCCATAGGGGCTCGGGCACCTGTGACTCCTGGCATTGATTGTACGCAGGCGGTGTTTTTTGAACCTGCTTCACTTTAGAGTCACTCGATTTACAGGTTCCAAGATAACTATAGCGTTATTAAGTGAAGAAGGTTTGCCGGTGAAGAGTCGAGGGGCGCAGTAAGCTCCCCCTCTTCTTTCTGGAGAGCTTCTGGAAAGCATATCATACACTGCAAGCAAGCTTCGAAATTTAGTGGATGAGGTCATGAATAGCACGAGCTCCTTGTCTAACAAGAATGGCCAAACCGGACGGGTTATCAACACATGTACCTAGCAGCATTGTTCATCCCGAATATGGGCGCTTGTGGTACCACGAAAGTTCCTCGAGAAGCCGGGCACGGTCTAGATACATGTCCGTCTGATAATGATATGTAAGTAATTACGAGAGACCGTTGTTTCCGATTCCCATACTACCCGTTGTTCAAGTTTCAAGATTTGTTTCATTCCGAGTTCGATACAAAAGTTCCTGAATTCCGGGGGGAAACATCTGAAGCCTTTCAGGTTCAACGGCGGTCGGGCTAACCCCAATCCGATAATGGTTAGTACATGTTGAAATGTGGGGGAGGTGTGTAGTGCGTCCGTTCTTCCGTTTGAATATACTTACCCCACCAAGGGCCGGAGGCTGTGCCATTATCTATTGCATTGTTTTCAACACATAGACAGAAGGCACTAAAAGAAGACGGCTTGAGAAGATGAGAACCAAAGGTATCGATCGCATTGGCACGCATCGGCGCATCATGGTGGAGGTGAGAGGAAAAACGTGTTTCGCTCGTGGGTTCTCCTCGAAGTCGATCGTAATGAGACAGCATAAGTACTGACTCTTGTGTTGTTGTGTGGTACTGCAACCTTATGGGGTTTCGAACCTCAGCTTGGAAGTTCCACTATCGTGCCGTTCCGACTGGTGACCCGGGATGGATGTCGCCTCCCTTCCGGAATGAGGTTAATAATATTGGTAGTTAACTGGTTGGCCTCGCCGAGGACCCTGAGATCATTGTACTCATAGTAAAAAGTCTTGTGAAATTCAGGGCAGTGCTGCGCTACGTGCGTCCAGCACGGGTATTTGGTGTTTACCTCTTGGGGTGATCAGCACAAAGTGACTTATGTCCCCGGCGGCTGTGGCTTCACAACCTGAGCGTCAACCCGAAGTATACTTTGTCCCTTTGAGCCGTTTTATGTACACAAGCATTGAGTATTGGAACGGAAGTCAGCTGCAATGATGCTGAGATCCGAAGTTCTAGTTTACGGTCAGGAAACTTAGGAGGGACGTAACTTGAAGTACCACCTTGAAACATAATTCCTATCAAAACCTTTCCCTCGTTTGGCTGTTCTGTAAAAGTCGCCGGGAACAGGTCGTCATGATCATAAAGAAGTCCGCTAGTGCATATCGAGGAATGTCGTATCAGAAGATCGCGCTGTATTTGATACAGCCGGAGGGGGATTTAGTCATAACAGTGTCGACGTTCCACCCAAAGAGTGACGGTAAGGACATCTGGGATCGTATATGCACTGTGATCTCGGGGGGCAACCCGGGAAGACAGGGCTTTCATGGACTGCCCTACCACATTGCTTCTGATACGACCAAAGTAGCTTTCCAGTCGACTGGGGAATGTGACAAGATCAGGAAGAAGATAGGGCGCCCATCACGGTGGAATACATCAAATTTGCTGGGCTAGGAGTCAGAGCTTCTGATCATAACGGTCTTTAAATCATGGGGAAATTTTGCGGAGGATGTGGGTATGGTGCAGATGGAGGAGCTACTTTGGGTCAGAAGTGATGAAGTGGTGGAGCCAAGGGAATACGTGGAGCTTGAAGACAGCTTGTTATGACCTCAGGAAGAGGGGGTTCGAATATAACGTGTTCGGTTTCCTCTAGGCTGAATATATTGAAACAAACGGTGCCTTTATGGGGTGAACGCATGATCAAGTGGGCGCTCTCGATGGAAGAAGTATAGAGCTTGATCGCCGCTAGTTGCATCCCGGGCAAAAAATAGACTACGCGGGTAGCAGGGTAGTACTGCAAGTGGCCATATGGGGAACAGAGAAATAGATGTTTGCTATCTCAGATCACATCTCTCGGCGTTCCATGGATCTCATGGACTGCTTGGCGGACATCCGTCGTGTGGCGACTGCAAGGGATGGGAGGTTTATATCGTTCCATAGCGAGTGAATTGAATACGCAAGCCGCCAAGATGTTCCGTTGTTGGAGAATCCACTGATCCAGCTAAAGAGAGGATAGGTCGACTATGCAAGAATATGTCAACTGACTATAAATTGTGAGTGATATCTGTATCAGCAGAGATTGGGATGCCGCATTCAATTTGAAGTGCGGATCTTGTCCATGGCCTTCCGAGACTGCAGGATCAAGATACCGGATAAAAGCGTATCTTTAGTTGTGTCGAGGGGATCTTGACGCTCCCTGGGAAAACTAGATCGAGATAAACATTAAACATGCCATCCCTGTGGGACTGACGGCCCTGGCCAATGTTTAATGTTTATAGGTTTTATACTCCCCACAGGCAGGGGGGGATGGCTCGGTGAAGGCGGGGAGCGGTGAGAGTAATTTTGAAAAGCCGTGGCAAAATGAGGAGAAGTAGGACTCCAGAAGAAAAAATCCAGAAAAGTCCCACGTTGAGGAGCTTCGGCGTTTTCACGCGGGCGATGAAAAATAGTTGCAGCGCACGTCGTTGCAGGTATTAAGTACTCCATAAAGCGATACCGTCTAGTATACGAAGATTGGAAGTCCGCACCACAAATAGCATAGTCTTGGGGTTTGGTTGCTTTCGGGAGCCTGTAGGAGCGAAGGCAGGAGGCTTCTGGGTGGGCGCACACAAGGTTTTCGGGGGAGGCACCCGGGAAGCTGTATGGCAACGGATACGGCCTGGCCAACTAGGAACCATAGTCAGATAACGTCCATCAGCGTACCAACTAAGGTATACAAACACTTAGAACGTAATTCGAGTTACGGGTTCGATGAGGTTTTCGGGTGAGGACTCAGGCCTTAAGGGCAGTGTCTGTATGATCATGCATCCGTAAAAGAGTACGAGACTTCGCGGCTGGTGGGCGGGACGGCTGTTATTTGGAAGTTGAGATCTTTTGAGGAGGACGGATACACATAGGTAGTTGATCCTGTTGGAGTGTGGGAGTATTATGTAATCCGCCATTATGTCCAGTGCAGGTTCTGCAGCTGTGGGTCGTAGTTTCCGGTGTAGCCCAGCCGAGCCGAGCTGTTCTCTCTTTGAGCTTCGCAGATCTACAACCTTGTATACAAACTAGTGCTACTATTCTATCCGTCTTCTTCTTGTGCCACTTGGAAAAAATACCTATTTCGGGTCCTCCATCATCAAGGTTAACCTGTAACAAGTCAACTAGCTCCCATCCGCCTTCAGCAGCCTCGAGCGGAACTATGACTATCCTTCCACCGACAAGCGAACGCCAACACTGGGTCAGGTGTCGTTGCTTGCGGTTGCCTTCCAGCGAGCCTTTTCAACTTCAATGACAATAACGTTTATTGTTTCGCTAATGTCATCTCGGAGCATGATCTTAATTGTCCTTGAACTATAGCTGACCTTTGTTCTGCCCTGCGCACCCCTGGGATACTTACTCTGACTAACAATACTCTACTTGCCATCCTATATCAATGGTCTTCTCCGGCGCCTCCTGCTGCGTTTCCTTGCCTCTAGCCCTATCCTTCCCCGTTTTCGTGCTCTCTACACGTGTTGAAGGTATGTGTCCTGCCTATGCTCCACTCCTCTTTTACGCTAACTCACCTTTCGCAGCATGGCTCTGCAAAATTCGACCCCGAAGCCCATATTCCCACCCATGTTCATTGCCTATGACCCCAATGCCGCCAGTATATATGACAACTGGCAGAAACCTGAGGCTCCCTCACTCGAGTAAGCGAGTGATTTTGCATGCCTGGGAGATGAACTTATGTTTCTCACAGCACTCGACTTGCTCTCGAGAAAGCCAAGAAGAACCAGAGTCCCGTTTTCGGTGCATCAAGTGCCTCTCAGAACTCCATACGCTCTTTGATTTCCCCCCGCTTCAGGAATCGTTCAGTATGTCTTTTGAGTCTACAAGGTGTTACGTGTTTAATGAATTTTTTTGACCAGTCAAATCGTGACCCTGTACAGCAAGCAAGACAGCACAACAGCGAATTGCCAGTTTGCCGGATACCGGAGGGCCTATATTCCCAGATTTTCATGGAATGTGCGCAACTCCCTTTGGACGATCTAGAAAATTGGAGCTGGATGAATGTATCATATGTCTGTTCGAGTTGGAGGAACGCAGCTCTCCGGTGCCGGAAGCTATGGACATTCATTGACTTCGCTAGTCCGGAGAGAACGATGATTTCATTGGATAGGGCGAAAGGCGAGTCATTATCTATCCGAGCAGTGGTGAATCGGCGCAACGTTAGGCAGTTGAGAAGTGTCTTCACCACTACACCCCGAATCAATTATATTTACCTGGATTCGTCATTCGGTGATATCCAACCTTTGTTGGAGTATCTCGCACATCCAAATCCCACTCTCACCTCGCTTGTCATCAACGTTTCTCCGGAGGGTCCAACGTCGCCATGCTACCACCACCCGAACTTCCCGCTCTCGGGAACACAGTCGAAGCTTCGAAGAGTCGATTTGGATGCAGCCCCACTGTACCTCCTATCCTATCATTGTCCTTCACTTACGCACCTCACACTTCGGAACCTACCGCAAAGCGAACGTCAATCTGACGTCCTGAGGTTTCTTTCTAGTCTTCCACAGCTCCAGAATCTTGCAGTATCGCAGTGTACAGTGCAAGGTCGAATGCCATCTCGCCAGGTGTATATGCCAAACCTTCGTCAACTGAAGGTCGGAGGATCGTTGCAACAAGTTGCAGATTTTCTTGAACTCATCACGCTCACGTCTTTCTGCCAACTCTCCTGTTCCCTATCTCGACTCGACAATCTTTCCAACGACTTGTGGCGACTGTGTCAGTCCATTGGTGCTCACTCCTACGCTTCAACCAAGGATGTGCCACTAGAAACCCTTATCCTTACCTGCAATGAAGTATCCACGAGATTTACGACATCTAATGAACCCAATCCCGACTTCCGTCAATCTATCCGCATTCGTGCTTTCGGGTCAAACGCGAAACCCGGCTGTGCAGCGTTCGACATATCAATTGGTCCTGGTGATCAATACATCACTGATGATATCATGATTTCAACGCTCTCTGGAATCTGGCGGGCCCTCGTTTTGATTGGAGTGCACACACTTTCTCTGCAGAATATCGATATTGTTACCCAGAAGTCTTGGACGCAGTTCCTCCGTATGCTTCCACACTTACGTGTGTTGGATATCAGAGGCTATGTGCCCTCCGGGTTATTGTGGGCACTGTTACTGGACGAATTATCGTCTGGCGCGGGCATCCCACGCTTCTTGGTACCCCGGCTAGATGATGTTTATCTATATGGGGTAGATTGTTCGAGTGGAGGGCTTATGCTGACCCAGAAAGGTCAAATCAATTCGTATTATGACTTGGATGATTCGAGGTTCTTGGACGTCCTTGTGGCATGCCTAAAGCATCGCCGCCGGCACAAGATGGGCCTGAGAAGTCTCACAGTGACGAGATGTGAAAAGGTGTCCCAAAAGGCCCTGGATGACGCCAAGCAGGTGGTCTCGAATTTGGTGTGGGACATTCGAGGGAAGACCAAAGAGGAACCGTCGGTGAGCTACCGGAATATGCACCCAGGTGCACCGAGGAGTGATCTGCGACACTATCGTCGTTTGGCGGTGTTTCTCTCCTGACCACCATGCAGTCGATTCTTCTGCAGGACCAAAGGTGGGGGCGGCAGGTGGTTTGGCTTGGGCTTGTATATTTTTGGACGAGCGATCCTTCCTCTTCGTTTGTCGTTATGTCTGAACCACTGTGTTCGGTTCGCTCTTGTGTCTACCTTTTGATAGGCCCCTCGAATTTACTGATGTTCTGACTCTACCTTAACTTTTTCTGATTGTGTCGCGGTTTAGCATCTCTTCGTTGTCGTATATTCCCCGAATGTCGATCTGTTCTTGCGGCTGTGCCCAGCCTATTGGTTGCCGACCAGACTTGACTGGTCAAAAAGGGTTTCACGTTCGACGTAGGAACGAATGATGATTACCATCAACGGCGATGCCAAGTTCGGAAACTTTGATTCGCAGATATATCTTTTCCGTTGGTGATATACAAATTCATGAACGTCCGATCATCTCCATCGATCATCACAACGTGGCTTGGGCAAGAAAGCTGCCAAGCAGTTTGACCTTGTGCCCGCAGTCACCGAGCCCCGATCGTGATACCTATGCTCAAAACCCCAGCACAGGCCTTAGATCCCATCCAAAAATGATCTCGAATCGCAGGGATGGAATCAGAAGACAGAAAACGATAAATAGCTATCATGCACTTTCTGTTACTCTCAGGCACCGTCCAACCCTATATCTGAGCCGATTTGGTAGCGTTCTTTCTGTAGAGATATTTTTAGTTCCTCGCCATCGTTCCCTAAAGTCATCATTTCCCGGAATGCCTGGATGTTTGGAATGCTAGCTGATGGAATGTTGTGAAAGCGTTCTGATCTTGGGGAGCCGAAGGAAGACTTGCCATAGGCATAGTTCCCTGCTTTGCGTACAAATACAAAGGCAGTCGGCGCGCCTCGCAATTACGATTATACGAGTATACCCTCTTTTCCTGCCTCCACCAGACAACGAAGAATGGGGGACAATCCGACTCAGAAACTCTGTTATTCTGCGGAGTCGCCTAAAGCCCTTTTCGTCGTTGCGTCGAACAGAGAGGTCCCCCATCACACCATCGGCCTTGTCTACCCAGGCAAGTGTTGATTGTTGTACCCACCACCCCCTTACACAACGTAGCTTTCCCAGTTTTCGGGAGATGACCGTCTCACGGCATGTCTCACCTACGCCCAGGGTCTCGATATGTGATACTCAAGGCGCTATCTGTGCTGCATGGTAGTTTCTTGCTCGTGGCGGCTTCAGACTTGAGAAGCTTGTGCTGTCTTTAACAAGTGTAGTCAGGGTCGAAACAGTCGAAGACGAGGTTGTAATATTTGTAGCAGAGTGGGCTCCAAGAGGGTCGATGAAGGAGGTCATGCCCTCCTGAAGTGTCAGATCAGGCCGCGTTGGAGAAGTCGGTGTAGTCACTGAAAATAAGTGGAGGTTCATAGCGGGGTGATTAACACGTGTTGTGTCTGGGCACAGTCCCGGGAGTGAATTCGTCGAAGAAAGTCTATATGTAATTACCTTGAATGCACTGGTAGAGTGATAGAAATTGTGGGCCCTGGCTCCGCAGAGTTGAAATATTGTCGTTGCAGCGTGGAGGAATGGGAAAAGGAGCTTGGGTTGTCCATGCTACGTGTACAGTAGTGCGTACGGTGTGAACATATACATATTTCCTTCCGAATTTCCGACCAGGTGTGGTTCGGCATCTGCGTTTTGTCTGTCATGTTTGGTTGTATTTCCACTTGTTACACTCTCGTCTCAACGAGCTCCTCGCCTACCATATCAGACTTATTTACCAGGATATCGCCACTATATTTGGCGCCCAAAACATCCCCGCCCCTCAGGTCGACAATGAACTCCTCACTGTACAGGATGCCATCTCCGCGCGGCACGACGACACCTACACATTCTTCCGTATCATGGATCAGGCGATGGCGATTTCTCATGGCGAGGAATCTGCCGTTGATGAATTTGTTGTCGGGCTCTTCAGGATTCTTCGTTACACGGGCAGGGCTGTGGATCGACTCGCAAGGACGGGAAAGGATCTACCCTTCTGGGTATGTGGTGAAGGGAGGCACGCAAGACAGATGTCTGTATCATGGATGACTCCGACATCTTACTGCTTGTTCAAGAAGACAAGCGACACTTGGATGGCTCTGATCCAGAGCCTCAGCTTATTGCAGAAGCAATTGCAGCATTTTATAATAACAACATACGCGTGTCCGAGCTCTCGGAATAGGTCCCCTCACGAGCAGGGTCATTCCTGGGATCACACTCAAGGGCACGATGCCTACATTCTACAAGATCCCGGTCACTATCGATCTCGTTCGCGCTGTTCAAACCGGCGAATATCCCATACAGGAGACGGTTGTTTATGCCCATATTCCCGCATTGCCACGACTTGCTCGCCGTTGCAGCGAGGGCATGAGGCCTTTGGATAATCGCCGTGCCCTTTTCTCCTGCTATGAAGCTTTCAAGCAGTTTATCTGAGTTTCTTGCCCGTCAGTGCTTCCTACCGTGCCATGTATGGTTGCGTTCACTTCTCGGTGCAGTCTTCATGATACGTCAAGGTACGTCTGTTGAGAGGACATAGAAACAATGGTGCCTTGTGGTTGTGGCCGTCATTCGCGGCGATGCGAGCTCCATGCATCCATAGTTTTTCAAGAAGCGGAAGCGGAAGCAAGATGCTCGAAAACAAAAATGTTTACCATGGTTAATTTTCTCGAGAGCGATTCGGCGACCGTGCTGCGTGGAAAACTGACCAGGGCGATAACGACAAAGGGAAAGGTTATACTCTAGATCTGTATGAATTCCCGTAGACATGACTGATTTGTACAAACAAATGGACCTTGTCCCATGCACACACACTTTCTGTCTTTCCGTTGGGTTTATAATGTCCGGCAATTTGTGTCGTCGCTCCAGTTTGGACGCACTTCGGTGCTCATGTTAGCCCCCGCGTTGTATCAAAGTGGTGGGAGTGCTGTTCAGGTCGTCATTGCTTATTGACTAAGTCTGCCTTTCGATGAATAACGCAATCCTGCTGATCGCCCTTTGAGTTGTAGTGATACTATTCTGAGCCGGAGTAATGGTGACCGAACCCACCGCTGGAAAAGCGGATTCACTAAGGGTGCCTGGAGTGGTGCTGCGGATTGACGGTGACCCGGATTGCAATTGTGGTGATCGCAGTCTGCATCTTCGCAGCGGTTACGAGGCGGTCGGCGTTGCGGCGGCTGCAGGACTTCGGATTTTGACTTGAATCCCTCCCAGAATCAACCCGATGTGGGACCTTAACATAGTTGGCCACCCTCTGTTTCTTCCACTTACGGTTCAAGATAAGGCTAGGACTCGTCCTTCACTCCTCCAATCAAGGTGGCCGTCAGATGAATATACGTCGATGCCTCCAAATGGGACTAGACCCGTGAGTGCATACATTCACCTCTCAGCAGGACGAATGGTTGAATCAAAACAAATCACGTGCAGCGAAATCTACACAACATGTTGTCACACGGTCGTTATCACACCTCTTCAAATACCATGCCAGAAATTCCGGTGGACGCGCAGATCTTCGATGTTGTATTTCACCCAACTTTCTCAACAGTTTATACTGGCCTTTTGACAGGATATGTCAAAGCATATGCCTATGACCAACAAGGAAACCATAAGAATGTCTTTTCCCTACGGCCTTCAAAGCGCTCCTGCCGTGGACTCAGCGTGAATGAAGACGGTTCCAAGCTATATGCTGTGGGGAAGGCGAAAGCCCTGTAGTGAGTAAATAATGCATGACCACGCTTAGTCTCTTTGACAGCCGTTTCAGTACGATTGATACAAAAACTGAGCAGATTGAAATTCGAACTGGAGCGCATGCGTGAGTGACGTACCAGAAATTCAATCGTCAGCACCCATCAAGAACTGATATCATCAGTGTTTAAAGATACGCCGTAAATCGCGTGAAGCACCTTGCACCATGGCTGATGGCCACTGGCGATGATGAAGGTGTAATCAAGGTATGATGTGCTAGACTGAAACACCTTCTACAACATTTTTTGACCCCTTGGACATGTTGTTCAACAGCTGTGGGATCCCCGCCAGGAAGAGGCTGTTCGAGCATATACTCATCATTTTGATTACATCAGTGATTTTTTATGGCTAGGGGACAAGAAGCAACTGGTGGCCACAAGGTATGTATTAAATTTTTTTGACAGTTATTGAATGCCCGAACATTGACGCTTGTTGGTACCGCGCTATTTTCGCGACATCATAGTGGAGATGGAACGCTTTCTGTGATGGACGTCCGTTCCAAAAAGCCCAAACCTATTGCACAATCCGAGGATCAAGAAGACGAGCTTCTATCCGTCGTCGCGATAAAAGGGTAAGTCCATCACCACTCTTGTTTTTTCTTTCTCTGGTTGCGTCTGGATAACCGCCTGGCATTCGTAAAAACTCACATCTGTGGAGGCATATACGAATGCTCCATCTCTTACTTGTAATATGGGAGAGATTGCGGGTGCTTTACATTTGGGGAAATGCCGCAGATAATGGCTGTGGCGCATCTACAATGCCTCGGTCATCTCCGGCTGTCTCCATATCACTATGCTATCTTTTACTGAGATCTGGGTTTAGAATGTCAAAGATTATCGTAGGGACACAATTGGGAATTCTGTCAGTCTTCAACCGCAGCAGCGGCTGGGGAGACTGTGTGGATCGTATTCCTGGGTGGGTTTAGTCAAATTTTGGCAGGAGGAGACTGATCGATGTGTAACAAAGTCACCCTCTGTCGATTGACACGCTATGCAATATGCCGTTAGATCTTCCAGGAATCGATACCACGAGTACGATTCTGACTGGATCGTCGGATGGTTATGTGCGTGCCGTGCAAATTTTGCCAACGAAACTACTTGGAGTGGTAGCTGACCATGGGGATTGGCCCGTGGAGAGGATCGCCGTGGGAGGTGGACTAGCAGAATTGACCGTTGATATAAAAGACGTGAATGGTGACGAAGAAGAATGGCATGGGATCGGCGGGGTGGGGAAAATGATAGGCGCTGGTACTTCTGCCTCTGACAAGGATGACAATGCCTCCGCTTCAGGAGGGCACTGGTGGGTTGGGAGCGTGGGACATGAGGATGGTTTGAGGTTGACAGACCTATTGTCATTTTTCCGTGACGGCGCAGTTACGAGGGCAGGTGTTCTGGGTGTCGAGGATGATAGTGACGTCGAGAATGTTTTCTCCGAAACACTCGGCCGGCGGGACGACGGAATACCGGGTATCGCTGTGGATATCCAGGAAAATGAAGGGGAGACGGAGGAGCGCGTGCAAGTCACCACTAAGCGAAAAAGAAAGCAGGATAAAGATAGTGTGGAGACGAAGCAAAAAAAGGGTAAGAAAAATGCTGTCCTCGTCGAAGATGCATCGTTTTTTGGAGACCTGTAGTTCGCAGTACCTTTCCACCGCGTTGTCCTGGTTTATAGATTCGATTTCGGTGATTTGGACCATTTGTCGAAATGGCAAGATAACTAACAAAATCTCCACCTTCGAAAGTTAATCTTCGTGACAGTCTCACGTCTCAAAGGAATCCCATCCCACAGGATTAAAACACTTGAACGATACTGTGTTAGCCATGCGAATCAGAGGTGCATATGTCAAGATAGCCAAACCCACGCCTGTTTACTGCCTGACATGCGTAAAAAGGTTTGTCCAGACGCCCGTTTTCTTCTCGAGTTCTCGGGTTGGTAAGATGTGCCGATGGTGACCGCAAGTCAAAACTATTCATAAAATACTTACGGAAGCGCTACCCTGGGTAGGCTACTAGGGATGAGAAACACCCTTCCGCTGAGCTCATCGGCTATGTTAATGTCCGCAGAGAGATATGCCACTGAGCAAATGGCCCTTCGAATCCATGCCCTAATTCCCGTGCACTTTCACAATCCTTACTGCAGGGCTCAATTGATTGTCCGCCATTGGAGGTGGATCTAGCGATTATCGACACGCGGGATTTCGAAGTGGGTCAGGTCCAATGCCGGTTATGGGACTGAAATGAAGATTTTCCGCTGTATTCCATGACATGAACGCGAACGTGTCACTTCTGGTGAGGCAGGAACGGTTCAGTTTGCGTTGGGTTGCTCTGATCGAGCTCTGATTTGGGAGCGAGTCCATCAAAAATAAAGGGGTGGGAAATGCCCATCCAGAGATAGATGGAGGTCGATATGCCTTCCGCGCCTGCCTTTGGGCCTTTTCAGGCCTCTTAATATCACCAACATTATCCTCGAAGCTGTTGCTCATGCTGGCGGATTCCTAGAGCCCAGTTTACGACATAACTAGGATCCGAATAAAGATAGGGTGACTTCCCGGCCAGCACGTGCCAGGCCCCAGGCGGATCTTACGGGCGTTTGGTTACTTTGGCATCAAGTTGGAGTTCTGATGGTTTGTTGCGTTCGACCTTTATTGTCTACTCTAATTTGACTGTGAATCGCTACTATGCTGTTTACTGCAAGGCAGATAGTCAAGGCACAGACCCGCACCTCCGCTCGCGCTCTTTCTACCCGAGCCTCTAATATCCTTTCCGCGCTGGGTATTAGCCCAGGAGGGGAAGTACAAGGTGTATACGATGGCCAATGGCGTGGTTCAGGCGAGATTATGGTTTCCACCTGCCCCACGACAGGTGAACAACTAGCTTGCATCAGAACTGCGTCCAAGGAAGAACTGCGCGAGGCATTGGAACGAACCCGGGAGGCATACACTATCTTTCGCAGTGAGCTGCAATAACTTATATTTCACTCTGGATACTTTTATCAATGGAGGTCTCTAGATGTTCCGGCACCTAAACGGGGAGAAATTGTGAGGCAAATCCGTGAAGCCCTGGCCGCTAAGGTCAGCACCCTCCAGAAATAGATACTTGAATTTCTGATTGTCCATTATTTTAGCGGGATGACCTTGGAGCCCTTGTTTCATTAGAAATGGGGAAAATTCGAACGGAAGGTGTGGGGGAAGTCCAGGAATTTGTTGACATCGTGAGTGGTGTACGTGCCAACCCCAATCAGAAACCCCGTAATGACTTCCGTAGTGTGATTATGCTGTCGGCTTATCCAGAATGATGAATGGCAGACTAATTGCATCAGAAAGGCCTGAGCATTCTATTCTCGAAGGTGGGGGAATCAGGCCGGTTTTCGATCACTGACTATCTGAGTGTTGACTTTTCGAGATGTCCAGTTCCTAACCCTCTGGGCGTTGTGGCCGTTCTCTCCGCATTTAACTTCCCTGTCGCCGTTTATGGATGGTATGGTGTTTCTAGATTGTAAACATCGACCCTGACACATATCCATGCAGGAACTTGGCTTTGTCAATGGCTGCTGGAAACGCGACGATCTGGAAACCATCTCCTACGACCCCTCTATGTTCCATCGCGGTGACAAACATTATATCTGGCGTGCTCAAGGCCAATGGTATTCCAGGAGCAGTCGCAAGTCTGGTGACTGGTGGCAAGAATACGGGGGAAGCGTTGGTCAATGACGACACTGTTGAGCTAGGTACAATTAATGAAAAGGCCGTACTACTAGTATCACTGACTATTTGTAGTCTCTTTCACTGGCAGCGAACGAGTTGGGCGCATTGTTGGTCAAGCTGTAATGTCACGATTTGGAAAGACGATTCTAGAACTCGGTGGCAATAATGGTGTGTTTTTTGATCTACCTGATGATTCGCTCAACCAATGTACTGGCTATAGCTTCAATCATCATGCCTGATGCAGATCTATCGCTTGCAGTTCCAGCAGTAGGCTTCGGCGCCATAGGTACGGCCGGTCAGAGATGCACCTCAACTCGGCGATTGTACCTCCATCGATCCGTTGCAGCTGAGTTTTTGGAGCGGCTCGAGAAGCTGTATAAGTCCATTAAACCCGGTGATCCTTTAGAGTCGAAGACTCTCCTTGGTCCTTTACACACTCGCACAGCCTGCGACACCTACATGAGCACTATTGAACACTTGAAGTCAATCGGTTCGGAACTTCTGGTTGGAGGCAAGAAATACGATGATGCACCCTTTGGTGATGGTCATTTCGTCGAGCCGACCATTTCTGTTCCCAAAACTGTCAATACGTCCGATAGCATCTGGACAAGAGAAGTTTTTGCCCCTATTCTCAATGTTGGCATCTTCGACGAACTTGATCAAGCTATTGAGTGGAACAATACCGTTCCCCAGGTTCGCGCGATTCTGTTCTGCAAATTGTTGTGGTCCTGATGCCTAAATAATTAGGGGCTCTCAAGCAGTTTATGGACTCGCGACATCAGGAATGTAGGCAAATGGATTGGGCCTAGCGGCTCCGACACTGGAATTGTCAATGTAGGTAGATTCTGCGAACTTCAACACAGTTGGAATAAATTTGAAAAATTCTCAGGTAAACGTGGGTACCAGCGGCGCCGAGATCGGGGCTGCCTTTGGTGGCAATAAGGTTCGTGCGCCATATCTCGTTTGATATTATCAACTCATGGTGTATGGTTCTTTCAGAGCACTGGATGGTGATTATTTTATTGTTCCATATGGCATTTCTTCCCTAACATCAATTAATTTTAGGGGCCGCGAATCGGGCGGCGATGCTTGGAAGCAATACGTGCGTTGGAGCGCGTGCACCGGTGTGTTGGTTGATTTCTATGACATTCCTTCACTCACGCTTTGTCACTGTCCATAGTTAACTTTTCGAATCGGGCACCGTTGGCGCAAGGTGTTAGCTTCTCCACCTAGATAACCTTGGTATGGAATTGTGGTTGAAATACCTATGCCCTAGATTGAATATAACAGTGTTCACCCATTGCTATGTATGACGGCGTGCTCTGATGACTTCTGCGCTCCGCATCACTGATCTGGCTCGGTTCACCTCGGCTCTTCAGAAGCTGCCATTAGATCTGGACAAGATCTAATAACTTTCACACCGGTTCACACCACCCTTATTTAAACATTCGTCTGAGCACTCGGCAGAGCAACAGCAGTGAGATCACTTTCGGAGTCAGCCACCTTTGATTGCAAAGCGACCTCCATCAGCCTTTTAGCGAGTGTGAAAAGAACTTATTTGGCACTCCATACGGAGTAACATCTCTATTCACCCATGTGGGTTAAAGGAAAACCTTTACGATGGAATATCACACTGGGTCTCCATCACCTTTTTGAGGTTTTGCTTGAGGGATACTCCGTGAGCCCACTAGACATCGCCGAACGGGGCATTTATTGACTGGACTGCCAGTCTATTCCTGCTTTATATCTATACTTGCCCCTGTACCCATCTTCCAACTTCTGCTTCTCAACATGTCGACTCCCGACGACTTACCATGGCCAGAACTGGGGAACGTTTCTCGCGGTGCGACTAGAGGAAACCAAGGCCAGAAGGGTGTGCTTGGTCCTCCCGACCGCGAAGGTCGTTGCGTTCTCCAGCTTCGAGTCCAACCCGGCGTCCTCGCTGTACGGCTTAACCGCCAATCCAGCGAGTGGTACCGCACCCTAGACAACGAAGTAAACAGGGCTCTCAAGCTCACGAAGACATATTGGAGGAAGGCGAGGAGAAGGCAGGACTACGATGCCAGAGCTGACCAAGATCACATGGAACTACACGAGTGGCTACAACAGTTGAAGGACAAGACCATGTCGCATTTAGAGCTCCTTATGCAAAAGGGAGACATACAAGGACCTCCGTATACCATGCCAGACGACGTAGAACTCACCTTCCTCCGCAAATTCATCGAACGACAAGCGTCTGGTATCCCCCATAACCCTCGACTACGTAATGCGATGCAGGATGGGACTTACGCCCACCAGGATCATTCTGCTGAGTCTCTCACGCCAGAGCCTTCCGAGCAAAGCTTTATGGACTCTCGAAACCGTATGTTCCTCGAAACCTGCTGCGTGTTATCAGTTCGACTGATTCTAGCGTACACAGACCGTGTGTCTGATGATTCTCTGCAACTTGGTATTCACTCACGGACGTCAGTATCACCATCTTTGATGAGCCCAGAAGCGTTACTCCAGGAGGCTGGGTCATCAAGTAAGCTCCACAGTCACTCTGCGATTTTTATTCTCATCATCTTCAGAACAAGCACTACAAGCTGCCCGTATGTCATTACTTCGAGCACAAAAAGATACACAAGATGCCTTTATGAGGTACACCGCCTGTCTCGATGTTGAGAGACAAGCAAGGCAGGCAGTTACAACCGCCGAAAAACGTCGTGACGATATTAGTGAGTTCTATAAACCAAAAATCCAGGGTCCTTACTTATAGAGATAAAGTGGCTGTCCTCCTAGCAAGGAGCCAACCTCCAGCAGGTAGTTTACATGACATATCTCTGGTGGTACCTAATCTAACTTTAGGCAATTTACTCAATCTAGATTTTGTTGCCGACTCGAGATCTAGGAATTCGTCGCTCTCAGGGGATGAAAGAGGAAGCCCCTCCCGCTATCACGCAGAAGTATATATCTTCTTTCTCTCATGGGGACTATTTTTGATTCCCATCGTCTAGTTCCAGGACCGGCCTAACTTCATCGACACGCGCGTGCAACCCAAGTCAATGGAACAATGGTCAGAGCAAGATACGACGCAAGGAATATACAACACGAATGAAGTGGCAAATCATATTGAGGTGCGGTGAAGCCTACTAATCAACCGTACGTGATTGTGATATCCTCCCTGATGGCAGGATCCCTCTGGCCGATCTAGAAAGAGAACATGGGAACACCCCAATCAACTGACAGGTAACGATGACTCATACATTTTCTCTGTTATGGCATCATTGACAATAACTATTTGACAGATGGCCAATACGCATGTGAGGTAACGTCAAACGTATCGCTGTATCACCTTCTCTTATTCATGAACAGATCAGGAACTTGCATCCCTACCTCCACGCAAGCGTATACACCACATGATGCCTGGATTCGATGTTATGAACACTCCAGGTTTACAGACCGCGAATATGACACTTCAGTCTTGATGTGCAGATAGTATTTATTTATGGTATAAGAGGCACGACCGCATGTTTTGGCTGTGTATTGTTATCTTTGCATTCTAGTTGCTATTATTATTATTGCGTGTTTGGACTGCTTCGCCGCACACATTGCTGTAATCTATGTAGCCTACACAACGTCCTTGAAGTTATCAGTGTCCCTGAGCGATTGTCCCCTGTATTTTAGAAGCTTGTAATCGATTCGCCCCTCTTCACATGGAATCAGGCTTAGGGCGGACGCCCTCTTAGAGCTGGTGAGATACTCACGGGTTTCTCGGTTATATCATGGTCACTGTTAATTGTGCCATCTATTTGCCTGTGTTTTTTTCGCTGACAGCGGTTGCCTCGAGCGACAAGTATTGTCGCTTACGTCCACACTGAAAATGGAATCAATTTAGCCGACTACGTCCACATTCACGAGGACGTCATATCACGTGTGAGCAATTCAACAATGAGGCTTTAATGAGGCATTTGACCAGCCGCGAGTCGCGAAAAGATGTCAGTCCCACCAAGAAAATCGGGATATCTCAGCGTTCAGTACATCCTAACACTCAGAGAAACCTTAGTGGAGTTTTACTTGGAATGCTTTACGTGACGTCTCTTTGTTTCTGCATAAACAACAAACGAGCGGGTATTACAACAATTCAGATCATTGTTCAAGCTCTCCGAACCCTGAATCGCGCTCGTCAAACTACACAAATACGGTAGGACTGAGGGTGTGCCAGTGTCCAGAGAAAATGAAGGTTGCACAATAGCTATAATTGCGGCTCCTTACAGCACGATCCACCACCGCCTCAAATTATATCTTAGTGCGCGTGCATCCCACGTGTATTACCCTTGAAAACGTCTTTATAGCTGATTACCGACTTTTACAACGTTTTCAAGTCCCCAGCCTTCTTCTCGCCACCAATCATTTTACATCCCCCAGATGCATCGAGTTCACCCAAGTTGTCACCCAGATCAACTCTGGAAGGGAAGTAAGTCGTTCTGGAGCATCAGAAGATTAGCATACTAACGTCGTTGTGCATGGTACTCAGAGGTAGTTTGCCGACAATATATTCAAGGATTTTGCAGCTACGGATCTAGGTGCAAGTATGACCACCCACTTATCGGAGAATGGCTAGACCCCCAACCGCTCCCACTATGCTCTCCGACGAGTCACAGTGGGGAATACTGGTTGTCTTCCTATGATGGTCACCACAGCGATGACTCGAATGGGCATTCCTACCACCAGTACCCAGCGTCGAATGGCTGGTTTGGGGATGGAATGACTTCTTATTGTCCCAAGCCGTTGCGACCCCAGCACACCGCAAACGGGTGTCTAGATCCAAAGAAAATACGATCGATAATAGCCTGGAAAACAACGCCTTGTAAGCATTTCGTCAAAAATAATGGCTGGTGCCCACTCGGAGATGCATGCAACTTGTACGTTCTGCGTACGGGCTGCTCTGATCGAGGCAAGACATTCAACGCTTTATAGTATCCATGATTGGCAGTTAGTCTACAGCACTATGTGGAATAAAGACATTATACGCCAAACCGCAGGCTCGTCTTCAAGACCTGATGGAAACCAGAAAGCCACATCACATTGTTGGGCGCATGTTCAGGGATTTTGTGGCGCAAGGAATTGTCCGCACTTCCACCCCGCAGATATTCAACCCTGTAAGTTTCATGACTTATTACTTTATCGGTTTGATGGGACTTACTACTGTCTCGTAGACATCAAGTATACGCCGTGCCCTGCATGGATACTTTGCGATAAACGAAGCACTTGTCCATTCAAGCACTTTGATGCCATCCCAGCTTCACAAGAACCCGAACGGGTATCTGCTCCGGCCCCAGTCCCCCCTCCTCCGCACGTCTATTACCCACCTCCCCCTCCTCCGCCGGTTGCCTACACGCCACCCGCCCATATACACACCAACCCTGTCGAAGTGAGCGGAACGACGTACTTCCCCTTTACACATGATGTCGCAGTGGCAGACGAATACAGCTATCCGGTGGCGGGCCCGCCCCCTGTTCCCGCCCCTATGACCGCACCAGTGCCCCTCCCATTACCCGCGCACTTATTAGCCGATGTTCCCCCACCAATGACACCGCCCCCGAGCTATCACTACGTTCCTCAAGCCTATCAGCATCATGTAGAACACACCGCTCTTGAACCAGCGTACGTAAATCAACCTTCACTCTCTCAGGCGCCGTCAGGGTTACCATCAATGCCCGTTATTTCTCCTGAGGATGGAGAATTTATTCATTCTGGACCATCTTCATGCCATAATCCAGTGCCAGATGCGGCACTAGTAGGAGTGCCAGTATCCAAGCCAGAAGAACTGGTAACTGGTCGTATTTCCGCCGAGTCGGACCCAGAAGATCAGCGAAGAAAGAGAAGATCGAACGGCCATGTACGTCGAATCAGTATTAATATAAAAACCGGGGAGGTAGTTGAGCGCGCGTTAGAGGGTCGGCATGGTGTATACGGGCTATAGGCAGCTGACAATTGATCCTGTGTTCGTGGAAATGGAAGATTACACGGCATGTTTGTTCATCCCTGAATGTATTTATTTATGCTCGTGGTTCACCATAGTCATGTACGGGAATAGTGTACAATTAATCCCTGATATAATGTGCATGCAGTGACCGGTTCGTCCTTTGATGCTGCCAAAGCGAGGCGCTTTGGGTTGTTGTTCAGTTTGGTAAACCAGTTGCACGTCACGGTAAAAAAACATCCGAGTTGATCATCAAACGTGCACATTATGTGCGACAGGTCGTTATCGTCGGAGACAGAACAGAATGGGGTGAGAATCTAGTCCCACAAGGAAGCCGGGCCATAGCAGACTGATGTTATAGTTCGTGAACCTACTTGCTGAAATCATGCAACCAGCAATCAAAGATTGAGGCCAGGGTCCAGGTCTGGTGATAAAGGCTGAAATAGATAGCTTAGCGACCCCCCAGATTGTCAAGAGATGGCCGAAAGGGAGCGTGAACGGTGATTTGGTCTAGGGTCGTCAGGAATCTGGATGGAGAACCTTTGCGCTGACAGATACTCCATGGGAAGCAGCGATAACGACGATTCCAACAGTAGAAAAATGGACACAGGACTAGGGCCAGGATGACAACACTATGTCAAGAAGAAGTCTCATAAGTAAGGTTATCGGCACAAGATAATTGCGCGCCGCGCTCTAGGCCGCAGCTCCCCAAGCATTCAAGTTCGTTCCATCAGACTGACTGTGCATAGAATTGTAGACGTCATGCTGCGGGATACTTTGACGTTCGCGTCAGAAAGTGCTGTGTTTCTTTGGTCGGAGAAACTATCGAGCTTGTGAACAGATGGTCCCATCGTCTCCCGAAAGTAAGCAGTGCCGATTCCTGTTCGAGTTCGCCACAAGCATTGCCTCTAGAAGTTTCATCGTAGGAACCCAGGCTTCTCGGAGGAGAGGGTGGATCACCGAAGCAAAAGAATGAATATGCGACTGGAAGAGGACTCCCCCTAGGACCATCCATTATCACCAGTTTCGGGTCTGATTCGTCATCAAGCACGGCGGGTTCTCGTAGCTTTGTTTGAGGTACTCGAGAATTGACAGGACCAGACGCTTGAGATCAGGAGGTGATCGGTTGGCGCTTAACACGTGCAAGATGTGAAAGCATCGGCAAAAGGCAAAACTCCTACTCTCTATGTATAGGCGAAGTGACCCACAGTGTACTGAGAATACCGTCATCATTTCAGAGGATCTCGCGGAGAGATGCCCCGCCATGCATGTGCAAGTCTAAGCCGGGCCCAAAGCTCCATAAGACTGGACGAAGGCTGAGACCAGTAAGTCCGATAGCCACTGGTCTGGACCATGTGGAAAGATTGTCCTCCTTTCCGATGACTGAATATGCGTAGCATCTAAGCAGGGGGACCCGATTTGAGGCGGATGGAACTTGAAACCCAAATAGGCCAAAAGTGCAGTGGGTCGTGATTGCAGAGATCATGGGCATAGAAGGAAAGTCAAGTATGGGTTAATGAGATTGGTATCAGAGATAAGAGGCCCAGGAAGCTCGAATCTGGAGAGGATTTTTTGACCTATTATGAGGGTCAATAACCATCATCGTCGTCCAAGTTAAGAGCAGAAAAGAAGCTGTTATGGGAAGTGACCCCCTCTTTCCTTTTGACCGTAGAGCGGAATAACAAAGGTGGGGTTTAGAGTTTGAAGCTGCAAGGGCAGCTTTCGTCATCGTTCAGTCGACGGAAATTTTGATGGTTGAAATGTTGAAATGTTGTTTGATAAAGCCGGTCCGATACGGCCCGATAGTCCAGCACAGGTTGGAACTCCGACAGGGGTTGAGATATGAATTCACCATAGAACCACCATGTGCTACATCTACAACAAGCGGATTGGTCTTCGACAATAATATCGATGCAAGGAAACTCGGTGAGTCTTGCGCTCGTAGCCTTTAGCCCTACAGCATGGGTTCGACTCACAAACTCTTGGCAGAATAACCCGATGGCTAAAGTATGGAAACCTACAACTGCTCCACCAGATGGATTGTGCCTCCAAGATGAATGATACTCGAGTCGGAGAAACCTGCCACCTGGTATGAAATCGGTTTGAATCAATGATCTGACGCTCTGAGGTATGGATGTGAGCATGAGTGGTGTATTGACAAAGCCCGAATTATAATGGCCATGGGGTGATCCGGTTTATTCAACATTTGCTCAGTACCTTCATTTGTGTGGGGGCGCTGTGGACTCCATGCTTCTGACTCCGTGGGTTAATCATCCCTCCAAACACTGCGGCCGCATTCAACCCATTTGTGCTATCAAGTCGGCCTCTAGCTCCACTACGAATGATCAGGGGATTCCGTCTCGGTTTTCCGTAAGAGCGGACACAACGGACCCCGGGTTCACACAAATCCTCCTCGGCCGGACCATGTTGGACTGTTGAACCCACAAGTCGCGGATGAAGACGAAGACGGATTCGAGACGCGACGTTCCCATGGCGAAGACGGGATGTACCCTTCAAATATGCGTTGCTCATCGGGATTTATCTTGCTCTACCTCCGCAGGACCAATGGTTCACTCGGGACCAATCGCATAGAGGAGCACCCTGGACTCCCTAGCCTTGGTAACGTAGATTGCGTACCCGAAATTAGGGTGACGTAGGGGACTGAATCAGGTGAGAAAGATCAATTAGTCCAGGTCGGGGGAAAAGACGGTCAATCGTCGCTTGAGTTTTGAGGGCTCTAACACCGCACGGAAGCGGCCTTTGGGTTTGTTGCCGAGTGGCGATGCGTTCAACTTGGACTGACTGCTTGATGCTTCTTAAGGTTTGTGAACTATCAACTAAACTTCATTCGCATCGTCCCTCTACGCCAAACCCCAACATCAGTGCAGTTTCAATCGGATCAGTGGCGACATCGCTTCATCGGTTCTAGTTGTGACGGCACGCGACCCAGAATTGTTAGGTGTGCTAAAGCTGTACTCGCATGGAAACCCGTTGTCGAGAGGTGATAACTCCTCAGGTACTTCTTCCCGCGCTGTGAGTCTCCGACTACTTTTCATTCATCTTTGGCAAAATGGTGTGGTTTGCAAACAAATTGGTGGTGAGGTTGCGGCCGCACCGTTTGAAACGACACCCAAAAGCCTGAAGATGCAGTAAAGCCCTGCCCCGATTCCCCGAGGGCAAGATAGCCGCTCAGCCCCTGCTTGCACGAATTCTATAAGGGGGATACAAAAATCATTGATATGGTTGTCATTCATTGTTAGCCATACACGAAAGCGGTACACCCATTTGTGGTAGGTAGTAATCATGCACAGAGTTCTATAACTGGAAAGGTATCCCAAAAGAGAAGTAGTATGTATGTATAAAAAGGACGAGCGAACCACATCTTATCTTGCCACACCGTGGGGTCATCGATGACGGTGTCTTCTCAAGTCACCTCCTTGATCAAATGATGGGTACACACGCTGGGTTTTGCGAGATTGATAGGGGATGGGGAGAGTGAAATTGTGAATGAATGATTTCATTGTTCCTAGATGATCTGTGAAAGATGAGGAGAGGGATAGAGAGTGGATTAGAAAAGGCGGCGAGGGTGTGGCATGTGCAGATTAGGAATCAAGTGGGAATCATGGATGTGGATTGGGTGATAATAATCAGGTTATAAATGAGGTGCTTACAGAAACTCAACGGATGATCATGACCACCACAAGCGAGTACACATATACCACGGCATCATGCCACTGTGGTTCCAATGTCTTCCAAATTGCATTCGCAAACAGTCGTCTGCCAATTGACAATGACTTGTGTCATTGTGATACATGTAGACACTCGAGTGGACAAATGTCAGTGAATCAAGTGACGATCGACGGAGTTCCCTCTACCCAACCAGGGAGTTTGGAGAATTTGATAAAATATCAAACTTCACCAGTGGCGGCTCGGTATACATGCAAAATATGCGGTGCGCAGGTTTTCTGGAGACACGATAGCACTTGGCTTCTGGACGAGATCGATAACCCAACCAACCAAGATATCGCAAAGACGTACCACATCAATCTCAGAGTAGAAAAAGGTCGTAGTGGTGGACCGAGAGATTATTGGTGTATTTCGACCGGGTTGTTAGATCGAGGTGAGGAGATTGTGAAAGTGGGATATCACATTTTTGTTGGGGATACATTGGATGGTGGATTAGCAGATCATTTTGGTGGTGACGAACTTGATAGATGGGTTGGGTGGGCTGGTGAAAGTGAGTTGGTGCCGAAAGGGTGGAAGGTGCAGGGTAAGGGTGGTGATGATAGGCTTTATTTTTATTGTCAGTGTCGGAGGGTAGAGTTCTACATTACTGGGACGGGGGCAGAGAGGTTTTCGGCGAGGAACTGTGGATGCGATACATGTCGGCGGACGGGAGGGTTTGACGTGTTGTCTTGGGGGCGTGTGCCGGAAGAGAAGATATACGACAAGGGGGGGAGGGGGATTGACTTTGCAGCGATGGGAATGGCGATATACTGGTCGAGTGTGGGGAAAAGGCGGTACTTTTGTTCGACGTGCGGTGCAGTGGTGTTCTTGCGCGGTGGGATGGTTGATGTTGCGATGGGGCTTGTTGACCAGGCACAGGACGGGGCTCGGGCGGAGAGTTGGTTTGTGTGGTAGTAGATGCAAAATAAAGTAGCAGCAACTCGTTTCGATCGAGTGACCTCGGGGTTATGGGCCCCGCGCGCTACCACTGCGCCATGCTGCTTGCGGGGGTGAAGGCGGTAGGAGGAGGATGATGTGTGAGGGGGAGTGCTGTGGGGAGAGTGGACAGCAACGAGCGGGGGGTGTCGAGCAGGGAGGGGGCGGTGGGTGAGGAGGGCCTGTGGGCGGGGGAGAGTGGTGGGCAGCGAGTGGTTGGGTGTTGTTTGGCTTGGGTTGTGCCACGCGCGGCAGCTGGCACTGTTTCTTCCAGCCGTCCTCCTCTCTCTGCTCTCCTCTTCCTGGGCCGCGTCAGATGTCGGGAAGGCCCCCTCCAACTGGTCCTCGTGCCCTCAGGGCCTCTCTCCCCCCCGGATCTGCACCAGGACAGCCGCCCTCTCACCCACACCACCACCCCCTCCCACCACCCTCCCGTCAGCAGTCCTCCCTTCCAGGCCCCAGATTTGCCGCTATTCCAACAGGCCCTCGCAGCCTCACAAATGGTCTCCACAGACCGCCCCCAACAGCCCCCAAACAACTCCTCAACAGCTCTCTTTATTCCCAGCAAAACCTCCCAGGCCCGAGCACCCCCAACGGCATTTCCACCCATGCTCCCCAATCTACTCGACATCCACCATCAGCAACCGATAAACGACCAGGTGCTGCGAACAGAGCGTTGGATTCCGGGGTGATTACATTTTTACTGCCATTATGACTCCAGGTATTTACTATGAATTTCATACAGGGCTGGCAGTCCTCTCAACCGCAGCCAAATGGCTTGCATGACAGTCTCCAGACTGCAAACGGATCCTCTTCATCTCTACCAATTGCCACTGCTCCTCGACCTGCGATTTCTATAGCTGTTCCTCCTGGCCCGAAAAACGGTCTTCCGCGAGATAAACCCTCTGTGCAAATCCCGCTGTACCCACGTTCCCTTACCCGTGATCGACCAGCGCCTCCAGTTGAACCGCCGCCCCCGCCTCCACCTCCCATTGCTGAGCCTTCACCACCACCGCCGCCAGCCCCAGCTGAACCCAGATCTCCACCACCGCCCATACCCTCAGATCCTCGAATACCATCGCCACCTCCTCCGCCGCCTATCGAGTCACTACCTCCACCACCCCCTCCGACGGAACCGCCACCACCACCATCATCACAACCGCCGTTGCTACCCCCTCCTCCCGCCGGGCTACCAACGCCCCCGCCTCCATCTCCGCCATCCCCAACTCTACTTCCCGAGAAAAAAGAACCAATATCAATATCACTCGTGCCAAAACCTCGTCCGCCTCCTTCAGATCCTCCACCAACACCACAGCAACCACCACCACCCGAGGAAAATGCTCCTCCCCCCCCTCCGTCCCCACGACCTTCAACGTCTCCTCTACTACCACCACCATCTATTTTTGAGGAATCTCTACCACCTCCTTCAAAACCACCCACGCCACCACCAGCCTCAGTTTCACCCACACCACCTTCACCTCCGGAGCCTTTACGCGAACCCACCCCGACCATCCCTGATGAAGTTGAGCCTACCGCACCACCACTACCCCCACCTGAGCCTGAATCCCAGCCCGTGCGGGAGCCCACCCCCGCCCCGGAACCCGAACCCGAACCTCCAAAACTATACTCCTTACCACCTCTTCCAGACTGGCCTCCTCCACCTTCCGAATATCCCATCGACTTTCGTACTTACAAAGTCCTTTACGATGGCAATACCGATTCCGCGACATCTTTAACCGCTCAATCTAATCCCTCGTCCTACCAACCTGCAAAGGCAGCCTACTACAAAAGTCTCATGGAACACGCAAAGAAATTTGACAAGGACCGGATTCAGAAACCACAGGGACATGGGAAAGAGGGGTTTAAGAGGTTTGAAGGCAAGGTTTGGGAAGAGGCGACTGAGGACGGGGTGAAGGAGGAAGACGTGGGTGAGGTGACGGATCCGAGAAAAGAGCCTGGATGGGCACCGAAGCCTGCAATTAAGGGTCTCAGGAAAGATTTCATTGAGGTTCGATATGAGGTATGTATTTTTTTCGTATTTACCCCTGTCATCCTATATTGTTATCTCCGTGAGACGAACACATCACTGACACACACAATCTTCTTTCTACTTTTGCTTCTATTTTTAGTACGATATCAACTCATTCGGCCCAGCACCGCCAACGTCCGTACTCATAACCAACCTCCCACCACTCACACCCAACGCCAACATCCGACGACATTATGGTCAATACGGTTCTGTGCTTTCTCTTGAACCCCAAATCGACAAAGAGAATGGAGGCGCGCTTGGGATTGTACACATTAAATTTCAGTCACACGATGAGGCGAAAAAATGTGTTGACAAGGAGAATGGTAGGAAAGGTGGTTTACCAGGTGTGATTCTGGGGATGAAAGGTGGACAAGTCGAGGATGGAGAGATTAGGGTTGTGTTTGATGGGGAGGGTGCAAAGCTAAAAGCTGTGTTGAAAGAGCTGGAGGAGAGGAAGAAGAGGGAAAAGGAGGAGAGGGAGAGGAAGAAACGTGAGATTTTGTTGGGTCCTTCTGCTACCGCTTCCGGGGCTCTTGGCACCACACCTGGTAGTGTTAATGGTGCAAGCGGGAGTGTTTCGACGCCTACAGGACAAACCCCTCAACATCAATCTTCTACCCAACTTCGTAAACCAAGTATCATCCCCGGTATGGCTGGTATTCCATCAAGACCCGATGGAAGACTACACCACCCTCTTCCACCAAATCCGAACCTAGCACACGTAGTTTCAGGATCAACACCTCTCTCATCAACGCTTTCACCCACCGACGCATCTGGGAGTATACAAAGTCCAATTGTCACGTCAACCCCGGCCACTACTCTCTCATCAAAACTTCCACCAAAACATGGTTTACCACAACGTCCTTCAATAACCGTAACAGAAAGTGCTCTGGCCACTATCGACGGCGGTTCTTCTACGGGTGCGGTTGTAGGTGTAGGTGTAGGTGGAAGTGGACCGTCGTCCCTATCGGCATCAGCGTCGACCTCAAGTCAGTTGTACGATCGATTGAAAGCTAGTCGGATTTCGAGTACGTTTTTCAAGGCTAGGACGGAGACCCGAGCTAGTCCGATGGCGATGTCTGTTTCGACACCTGGTGGATTGGGGAGTGTTGGTGTTGGTGTTGGTGGTGCTGGGACGCCATCGAGGTACAAGGGAGGAGAGTCGAGTGGGTCTACGCCTATGCATGATGGATATTTTGATCGAGATAGGGATAGAGAGAGAGATAGGGATAGGGATAGGGACAGGGATAGGGAGCGGGATAGAGAACGAGAAAGGGATAGGGAAAGAGAGAGGGAAAGAGAACGAGAGAGGGAGAGAGGAAGACAAAGAGGTTACAGCTACTTTTCGCGACGTGGCGATCACTATCAACCATCACCTTACAACGCGCTCTCTCGTTCACCCTCACCTTATTCATATTCGACATCCTATCGCGACACCCGTGATCGAGATAGAGATCGGGATGGTTATAGGGATGGTAGAGATCGTGATGGTCGTAGTGGTGGGAGTGGGAGATCAAGAAAGAGTGCGTATGAGACTGAACAAGAGAGGGAAGAGGAGAGGAATGAAGTGTTGAGAAAGTTGTTTGAGAATGGATTTGATTATGTGAGGATCGCGAGAGAGGGTGGTGGGAGTGGTGGATTGAGTTCTGTTAGAGATGAAGAGGTTGTTACGTTTTTTGATGGATTTTATCCAGACAAGGTGCGTTTCTTCCTTTGTTCTGCTGAACTCCCCCTCCCCTCTTTTAATTGAATGCTTATGTGTTGTTATATGGCAGGTCCTACGAGATCATACAGGTCTTTATGTCACGTTCAACAAACCAGACTCTGCAAGACGCGCTCAACGCGTTCTCTCCATCCAAAACAAAACATTAGCCTACCAACCCGTAGTCCTCGCAGTCCAACCTGCAGTCAAAACCCTCCCGGCTTCAGCACGCGCAAAAGGTGAACTCAAACCCGAAGATATCATTGAACAAGCCCATGTGAGAATTGTTCGTGAATTGAAAGCCGCGTTGGAGAAGGATGTGTTGGAAAAGATTGTGTCTGTGGAGATGACGAGATTGGTTGGGGAGATGAAGAGGAAGGGGATGGAAGCCGCCGCGATGGGTGCGAAAGCTAAAGGATGGAGTTTGAAGGGGTTGTCGTTTAAGAAACAGAGAGTTGTGAAGGAGGTTGAAGAGGAAGCTGTTAGAGTCAAACCGGAGGTTGGGAAGATCGTCGATGAACGGGAAGAAGAGGTGGAGGAGGAGGAGGAAGAGGAGGAAGAGGAGGTTGTTGAACGACCAAGGAAGAAGAGGAGAAAGGAAGTTGGGATTGTTGTGAAGAGGTCGAGGAAGGTTGTGGATGATGATGAACTTGAGTCGGAGGAAGAGGATTTGGTGGATTTGATCAAATTGGCGGAGGTGACGGGTGAGGTGCATAAGAAACGTGCAACTTCGGAGGAGGCGGATGAGGAGGAACAACCGTTGAGGAAGAGACTGAAGGTGGAAGAGAAGGAGAAGCCGAAGAAAGGTGCGAAGAGAAGGTCGAGGAAGGTTGTGGTTGTGGAGGAAGAAGTGCAAGTGCCTGTTACACCATCAGAATCTCGTTCACCTTCACCTGTGCCCAAGAGACGTAAACCTCGAGTGGTTACACCACCTCCTACACCGCCTCCACCAGATCCACTAGAGTCGGGTTTGTGCGAAGATGACGAAGACTTATACTATGCCAAGTTGGCGTTGTCTGGGCTCAAACCGCGCACGGCGGAGGGGGAACAAGACGTTGGTACGCCGGATTCGGGTGCGGATGTTCTACATTCAGCAACGTTTCGGAAGCATATTACTGGGTCGGCGAGGACGGAAGGGTATTACAAGATTACTCATACCGAGAAGGCGGCGTATGTTGCTCAGTATCAAGCTCGTGCGACCAATACTGCTACACCGACGTTGGTGGATGAACCTCAACTACAACATATAACATCATCACGTTCCAATCGTGCTAATGCTCGTCGACGTGCACAAGGTTTAGAAGAAATCAATCAATTCCAACGTGCAGTCGCGTTATCTATGGGCGAAACGGCTACTGCGAATGAATTGACGTTCAAGTTTAATCAATTACAGACGAGGAAGAAGCACTTACGGTTTTCGAAAAGTCCTATACATGATTGGGGATTGTATGCTATGGAGAGGATTGCGAGAGGTGAGATGGTGATTGAGTATGTTGGGGAAGTTATTAGAGCTGCTGTGGCGGATAAGAGGGAGAAGGCGTATGAGAGACAAGGGATTGGGAGTAGTTATTTGTTTAGGATTGATGAGGATTTGGTGGTGGATGCTACGAAGAAGGGGAATCTTGGGTGAGTCTTATTCTTTTTTTTGTAGTGGAGTGACTGATTGATTTTTTGGTTTGTTAGACGTCTCATTAATCATTCGTGTGATCCTAATTGCACAGCCAAAATCATCACTATTAATGGAGAGAAAAAGATTGTCATATACGCCAAACAAGATATCGAGTTGGGTGATGAGATTACCTATGGTGCGTCTCAAATTTTACCTCTCCGCCTCAAAGTATGAACTCAAATTTTTGTATCCTTCGTAGATTATCACTTCCCGTTCGAGCAGGACAAGATTCCTTGTTTGTGTGGTTCTGCTAAATGTCGTGGGTTTTTGAATTAGAAGCATTATAATGGTTTCTTCAAATTACTTATTACTAGTCAATTTTTTTCTCTTCTTTTTCCTTTTTCTTTGAGTTGTGTATATATATATATTCATTCCCTCCCTTTTTTTCTGTGCCTCCTCTGTTTTGCCTTCCATACTTTTTTTTCTGTCTGTGAGTTATATACCCTACCATGAGATTTTTTCCAACGCTTGCTCGGTTCCTGTCTTTTACCTCTTTCGTTTCCTTCACGCATAAATCTGTTTTTTTTGTTTATCCTGTGTTTTTCTTTTAGCATTAACAACCCCCCACCCAATCAACATCGAACTATATATGTAACTGTTTCTTTTTTTTATAACCCTTTTTTCGTTCATGCAAAAAAGAATGTTTGAATCTCTCTCTCTCTGTCTCCCCCTTCTTTGTTAGGGAATGAGTTTTTTTGGGTATGAGTGATGGGATCAATTTGAAGTTTGACTATGTATTTGCCACCGAGATTCGACGTATCAGTGCTTGATCGTACCTCCCTTCATGGTGTCTGTAAGGAGTATAAAAAATTCATGCACACACTGACAGCTCCTTTTCGAGATCAACACTAGCGAACATGGATTTCGGAACGCGGGCTAAGAGACCAGTTTCTTGCAATACATCCCTGACAATCGCATATGGTCGAAACAACAGAGTGGCAAAATACTGCTACCAAGGTGAAAGCGGGGGGTTTTTAAAGGTACCGCGTTTTACGTTGGTCTGTTTCTCGCGGTCCAGAGTTGGGTGGACAACGATGTTTGGTGAGTCCACCTCAATGATTCCACTGACATCCCACGTCCCCTATACGCTTTTCATGGCCCCTGTGACTGTTGACGAGGCGATAACCGATAAAATCTGTGGTCACTCAGACATCGAGCAGGCTGAAATGCATGTTGTTTACGTTTTCAAAAACTTAATCCAAGTGCTGTTCTACGTTCTTCATCAATGGCACCTGCTTCCAGGAAATCTAATCCACGGTATTTACGCGTTCAATCAACATCTCAATTCATAATATCGCCTTTGGTGCGGCTGAAAACTTGCTTCCAGCCTATAACACGACACTCGTTTATTTGATCTTACAAACCACGGGAATCATATCACAATGATCCAGCTTCAATCCCGAGATATGGATATACATTCAACGCCAGTGCCTCCTATCTTTACCGGCTTCGAGCTTGATTTCATGACGGTGGGGGTTCGAGATGCTGACACATTTGCTGAAAAGGACCCGAAACCTACTCCGTGCAGGTTGGTCGGCTTTGGTTCTGGTCGTCCCCCCGGTTCCATACCTTCCCACTTGACACCATTACCCCCGTAGAATAGTGTTTCAAGATCCTTCCGCTGACCATAATACTTCAAGCTTCAAGTCTACATGACGGGCAACTCGCACAGAAGATGTTTGCCAAGAATAGAATTGGGAGGAACGCCGTCGTGCAGGGACATGATGAACGTATGCAGACCTGATGCTATGGGTTATCGAGCATCAGCACCCCTAAAAGACTGCATCCAAGACACAAAATTACGGCCCTCCCATATCGATTGATGGTGATCCCGAAACTGCGTCAAAAACCGTAGTAGAGCGGCTTCTTGGTCGTGAACTGCAAATATGATAGGTGGAGTATAAATAGTACGTATGGCCTCGATAATTGAAAATTCTTCCTTCCTTGTATTTGTCCTGTCGTATTCACTGATGCCTAGACCATAGACGATTCGAGACACTGGGTTCCGATTGAGTCTAAATTAGTGGACCATTGAAGCTCATAGAGTGGCCAAAATCATCTTCTATTGCTTCGGGTGCGAAGAATCGATACGGTGGTCCTGAGCTGCTGATTTGGGGCGGGATGAGTCTCGAAATTCTCGAAATACGTACCACGACGGAAATTGAAGGGGTGGAAATTCATGCCATCATGTGAGTCCCTTCGTATGCCGTGATAACACCCGACTATCGTCTTCATTACATGCACCTTGGGGTGGTTGGAAGGCCGCTGGAATTGTAGTACGTCTTCAAGGCCGTTCGGTACGCCACAACAGATGCAACTGATGGATGGTGGCAGAAATCAGAGGGTTTACCGCTGAGGGATATAACTTGTTAATGGTCCCCCGTTGTCCCTTCTTTTCCTTTCCGAGTATTATGGAAACCAGACTCTCGTCTTTTTGTATGCGCAACAATACCAGTGTCCAATCTGCCCAGAGATCTGTGGCTCTTTACCGGGGTGGTGCCCGAGGGTATTGCTATCTCCGCCCTCAGATTTGGGGTGTTCACGAAACTGGGGTAGGATTTTCCGAGAGTGGTGTCTTTCAAACAAGAAATTAAGAGGTGAATCTGACCTACCTTCTCTGCAAGCTGTCTGTCACATGCCCATGAGCATTTACGGGAGGGGAGGACACCAAAGCATATATAAGGACCTCCAGATTGCAGTGAACTCACCAGGCCTCCTTCACATTTGTAACCAAGTATGCCTCTTTACCTACACCTGAGCTCTTATCAACTAACACCGCTGATGTCTTGGCTTTCAGGTCACCACATCGTCTCAATCACTCAGCAAAAGTTTGTTTCTTTGTTCTCTCGTGCAAGTCTTGCATGGTTGACGTTTCAATGCACAGATGTCCTACACCATCAGCATCCGCGTCTACCAGACCAACCCTAACGCCTTCTTCCACCGTGTTGAACAGACGGTCTGGAAGTACGCCAACGGCGGCACTTGGGGCGAAAACAACGGCGAATACCTCCTCACCATGGGTGGCAGTGGCACGTCCGCTAGTCTCCGCTTTGTCTCTGACACTGGCGAGAACTTTGTCGCCACCTTTGGCGTTCACAACTACAAGCGTTGGTGCGACATCGTTACGAACTTGACTAACGAACAAACCGGCCTGGTCATCAATGAGCAGTATTACAGTGTCCCTGAGAGGGAGCGCGCTAGGGAGAAGCAATTGGCGTCCTACAATGTCAGCAACGCCAAGGGCAGGAACTTCGCTATCAACTTCACTGTCGCTGAGGGGAACCACCTCAAGGCCAACCTCATCATCGGATAGGTACGACCACACCTGGTTATTTAAAAATCACTCACTGAAGCGCCTTGCCCTCGGGGCATCAGATGTCGAATTTTCAAACGCCAAGTTGTTCTGGAAGATAAGAAAGATCGTCTGTGTCTGTGTACTTTTGAATGTAACGAAAGATGAATGAATCGGTTGTTGTTGACCATATCACTCTAAGCTCGCGACAAGGAATGGTAGCGGTCCCTGATCATCTCCCATCGATGACTTCGGTATCGACAACCTCATGGCCGTTCGGACAAGTACACAAATTTTTCCACTCGGTAGGACTTGTTCTCAGCTTGCTACCACTAGAGTTGAGGCATAGTGTATGTAGCTGCCGCCATATAGGTATGTCCGTTTCCTAGTTGCGGGGTGGTGCAAGGGAAATGGCCACAAGGATTCCTTCGAGACATTTCAGCAAGGACGGATGTTAGGAGGCGGGTTGGAGAAGAGGATCTAACTAGGGCTGCAGTAATCCTGGGCCCAGTATAGCAGTATAGCCGAAATGAGAGATGAATTGAGGCGCTTCTGAGAATCGTAGTGAGGGTGTTGTAGTTGGTGTATATAAGCCTCATGCATCGTCAAATATCGGTTGTATGGTTATAGGTTATCGCATCAGTGTTCCTGCGGAAGTTCCCGATTTCTATCATTGGCAGAGATCATATGATCGGCTGCTATCACACCACTCCAGCCTCAGCGACATCTCCTTCTCTCCCTTCGCCTCCCTTTCCAGTGGATCGTATCTTCCATCTGTGGCACCCAGCCTTATACGCCATATTCAAGTTACGACCATCTCCTTAAATATTTATCATGAGATTTGACCTCCTGTTGGGTTATCTTATACTTCCACTCCTTTTGGTGTTGTCTGTCCTGGGAGTTCCTACGTCCATCCATGTGAGAGGGAGCGAAAGTCAGGATTCCGTGCAAAAGCGTACCACTCCATTCTTTCCCGATCAGCCGCCTTCGTGTCCCATCTGCGCCAAGGTGGGTGGTCCCGACTGGTCTTCTGGGTCGACGGAATCGCAAAACTCGTGGGAGCCATCGTTAATAATGACGCCCGCGACAACGTTTGTGGCATCCTGAGGCTTCGGTTTTGCGATTCAAGCCTGCCAGTGACGAATCATAAACAAATTGGACACTAATCACAATCTTAGGACTATCCCAGTATCAACGGTTGTGCTGAAGCGGCTCCAGTGTTACAAAACTTCACCAATGTTTGTTTTTCATACTCGACTCTCTCGAAGTACTCCGCTCAAAATTTCGTTTTTACAGATTATTTTCAATCCTGGCGCCTTTATTGACGTCATCAGATGCGCCTGCGTAGACACATTCCAAGCCGTCTTCCCCCAATGCGTCGACTGTTTCATTCGTACAGGCCAAGAGAATGTACTAAACACTCCGAACCTTCCTGCGGTCGTCGATGGAATGAAGAAAGTATGTGTCGCTGAGAGTGCCCTGCTTGGGAATGTATCTGAAACCGACGGCGAGGCTACGCCTAGTGTCAGTCCACCTGCACCCTCGCCAACCAGCGGTGCGGCAGCGCACTCGCAGATACGGGCTACTATGACGCTAATAGTGACGGTTCTGGGTATTTGCATTGGTTCCCTGGTTTTGTAACCTTTCACTTTCTGGCGTTTGGGGTTTGTGCTATTTATTCTGTGCTCATGACTGCGATGACTTCTGATGACTCCGTAACGACTCTTGTAACGAATATTTGTAAACCAATGGATGTGCACTGTCTCTTTTTGTTGAGTGCCTGAGGTTGTGTAGCCCTGTTCATACGTTCGGTTCCGAGGGTCACTCGTAGGGGGTGACGACCTTCTATGCGTGTGACGCTGTAACCTTGAACAACCCACCACTATGCACTTTTTTGTGGGCCGTCTTTCTTCCGGAGCCACCATATCCAGACCTCGGAACTCAGGACGGGGCGCCTCTGTCCTTCACAGGACCACGGATTCGATCACTTGGCGCTTCCTTTTCACACTGCTCGCCTTTCGTCATAGTATGTTTGGAACATTACGACGAAAATAGGCTTCGGCCGGACCACTTGTGTTCTTCTTGAAGATGCTGACGGGCGAGTCCGAAGATCAACCTGATCAACTCCACAATTACAGCGTGATAGGTCACGGCACCATATTATGTTCTCAGGTCGATATCTAAGAAGATACCTCGAACTGGTTGTCATTCGTGTTCTTCGAGCGGTAGCTCACATGCGAAAACATTCACTGGGTCTCTGAACAAGCACTGAAGCCGTTTCTACGAGAGCCACGGCAAGTTGCACTTAGAACACGGTTATATCTGTTAAACGAACGCCATCACGGAAGTCCACCTCCCTCCGCTGGATGTGGTCACCGGGCAACCCTTCCACGCGGCTTGGGAAGCGCCTCCACTCAATTCTGCTTGCGGTTTGCTCAACGTGAATGGCCTTTAGTGCTTGGACATCACTTCTGTTAACACCAGTCTCAATCATTCGTATTTTTAGTCTTCCCAACTTGTGGATCGTAAGACATGTGGTACCAACAGCCGGGCCGGCAACGAGTCCAGGGGTGATATATATGCTCTAGTGGACCCACTCCTACAGAACTAAACCTCTATCTACTGATTTACGTACGTGGTTGTGCCATGAAGTTTTTACCTGCATTGCGATTGCTGGCCCTTTCTGGAGCGTTCCTTCTCGCCGAAGGGCAAACTGGACGTAGGTTAGCTCAACCATCCTAGAGTGAACCAGCGGTACTGACGGTTTCTGGCACTAACAGTTGCGCCAAAGAAGTTTTTGGCTCTCCCTCTTGGACAAGTCAGACCTAGTGGATGGCTAATGGACCAGGTAATACTATTTCTGTCATATTTTTCCCTTGTTTTGCGACCTCCACTGTTTAGTTGGAAGTTCAAACCAATGGCCTTGCTGGTCACGAACACGAATTCTATAATTAGTGCGAATCTATATTGATCCCGGCTCGAGGTCTTGCTCACCGATCAACAGCGTCTCGCAGACTGACTGGACTGGCGGTACATCGGCATACTCTAGTCTAGAAGAAGGTATGACGTTCGCCTGAGCTTACGCGAAAAACGATTGACGTTCTGAAACTAGCTGGAAGCTATTGGTTTGTAAGTCATGAAACGGCATTGCCTCCCAGAAGGCTCACGATGACACATATAGAACGCGATGGTTCCGAACAGCGTCCTTGTTAACAATACAGTTATTCACCAGAAGACTCTCGATTTTCTGAACTATGTGTTATCTCGCCAAGATTCGACTGGTTGGCTTGGTCCAGAAGTCGGCACCTCGAAGCCTCGCTACCTCTGGGGAAGGTCAGTCAATCAAAGACCCAGTACCTTTCCTTCTTGGCTCAATTTCTTCAGGTACCCCTTCTTCTTTGGAGCAATCCAACTCACCGAAGTTCACCCTGAACTTACTGATGACGTCGTTACGGCCCTTCACAAATTTGTCGCTTTGGCTAATCAGATGCTCAAGAATAATGGTGAAGGTGTTGAAGCCTGGACTCAGACACGTTGGGAAGACTTCGTCATCACTTTGCAATGGTAGGTTCGAGATGTGCTGCCCCGTAGCTCGAGCTTAAATTTTCTTAGGTTGTACGACAACCACCCCAACGGGAACGAGGACATTTTACTTGATACGATGAAGCGGTTGAAATGGACTGGTGTTCCCTGGGAGAAGGTTTTCTCCGAAGAGGTAGACGGACACACTTTATACGCTTTCCCCATCGCTGACCTTAGTTTCCTAGTACTTCCCAACGAAGGCTGGTAAGCGAATTCCCGGGCTTCGTCGATAAAATCATTACTTTACCATAACTTGAACTTAACAGTCGAGCATACCCCAGTATGTTCTAGCTAATTTGATTGAGCTCCCCCAATTAACCATGATTCTAGAACCCTTTCAACCTTCCGTTGACTGTAAGTCTCCCTACAATCTTTACGAATGGGATTAATTGAAATCGTGTTCCAGTGGCATGGCGTCAACATGGCGGAAGGTCTCAAGGCCCTCCCTTCTACGTATCGTTTTACGCACAACCAGAGCGGTGAGTGCACATATCACTGCTTGAGGCTAAAATGGTTCTAAAACATCTTCGGTAGACATTGACGTCGCAAGCAAGGGTTGGGATATGTTGTTCCAGTACCACGGCAGGCCCTCCGGTATTTATGCTGCAGACGAATACTTGGCCGGCTTGGAAGCTGTTCGAGGGTGAGTTCACTTTTCGCCACTCAAGTGAGTATGTCATTGACAGACTGCAGGACCGAACTGTGCCTTGTAGTGGTATGTTTCATATCGGGCACTAAAAGGATAGAACTCTGAGTCTTCACCGTGCCACTGTGCCTTAGGAAACCATGTTCTCGTACGTTATTGCGAATCGCAATCGGTTTATACACTGCTTACTCTTTCCTCAGGGGATCGTACCTTTACCAAGTTATTGGGGACCCTAAATTTGCCGACAGGGTAAGTCCAAACATTTTGCGATCGTTCACTCTTCTCACCGAACTCGCAAGGTTGAGAGGATCACATACAATGCACTCCCCGCAACACTGACTGGAGGTTAGTTCGCATTGATTGCTGCTGTGTATCAACCCCTGATCGTAGTGTAGATATGTGGAGTCGACAGTACCTACAACAGCAGAACCAGATCGCCTCTCAGAACATGAATCCGTGAGCAGTTTGATTGAAAATCCTACTGTCGACCACTTACATCCCTCAGGAACCCATTCCCCAACGACGGGTAAGCAATCGTAATGAGGATGAGGCTCATACGTGAAATTGCTTAAAATGATAATAGAGCTTATTCCAACGTTTTTGGACTGCAACCAAACTACCCGTCAGTGTTCTGGACTGGCCTAACCCAGAACCGTTCTAAACCTGAGTTTACAGCTGCTGCACAGTCAACTTCCCGCAGGGATGGCCCAAATTCATTTCAAACTCCTTCCTCACGACCGCCGACCAGAAGTCGCTCGTCCATTTATACCTTGGACCATTCTCAACTTCGACCACTCTCGCATCAGGTCAGTTTGAGCATGCTCAGTTATATGATCTTTGATTCATTGTATCGCAGGGAATCGGGTTACTGTCAACGTTGACACGACCTATCCATTCAGTGACACCTTAACTACGACAATTACCGCGACCAATGCTTTTACTTACTATGTCCGTATCCCGAGTTGGGTCTCTGGAGGCACTATCGCCATCAACGGCGGACAGGCAAGAGCAGTCAGCCCATCAAATGGCTTGCACGCAGTCTCTGTTTCTGCAGGCACCACCAAATTCGTCCTCAACTTGCCAGCCAAGATCACGACTGGTACGCCTATAAATTCGTTGGTGTGCACCTACGTTGCTGAAATGCCTTATTATAGAGAGTCGCCTCCATGGATCCATCGCCGTTCACCGCGGGCCTTTCAACTTCGCTTTTGATAGTGAGTGTCTTGGTCGTGAATCATAATCAGGTCCTCATCTCTCCCAATAGTCCCGAGAAGCCAGAAAGTCCTCACAAGGAACTCACAGCAGCCGCTCGCAGTCGACCTCGAATTCGACGCAACTACGGCGTGGCAATACGCAATCGACCCTGATACACTTCAGTTCCACACGACTTCACCGAGTTCGCTTCCAAGCCCCGTCTTTGACTCTGGAAAGTCGCCTTTGAGTATGACGGTTACGGCGTGCCGCATCAATTGGGCTACTGCTGGTGACACGTTTGCTGCTTCGCCCCCCACAAACCCCTCATGCACAGGAGGGAACACAACATTGACTCTGACCCCCCTCGGAGTGAGTTGGAATTATCTCGGCATGATGATATCTCACTGAGGGCTATTTATTTCAGACCACCAAGTTGAGGATCAGCGAGTTCCCTGTCATGGCATGAGGCCAAGACACATAGTGAACGATATTGAAGCATTGTCAAACCACGGAAAGTTGAACACAGCATCCGCTACCACGAGCGGATGTAGTAACAGTACAAATATCTTAGCGGATCAAACAAATACATCGGGTTTCATTAAGAATACCGCAATTCTTAGCATTCGGTTTTAGTGGGAGTCATCTATGAATGCGGCAAAGGCATTCGCTGTGGTCGTTGCGTGGTCTAAAAATACATAAAAAAGTGAAGCTATATATGAATGGTCTAGAGCCTAGTGTCGTATATCGAAATCGTAACGATCAAATAGATGGAAAGAAATGGTATCCACCAGAATCAATCATAATGCGTCGAATCAGTCGTGTCTTATGTTCCAGAAGAAAAGATATATCTCGATCCGGCGTGAAGATGTGCTCACACCCAGCTGTCATTTACTTTTGTCTCCATTTCTTCCTCATAATCATCCCTCATCGTCCGGTCTACTACTCGTTTCGCTCTCGCCTCCCGGGCACGTTTCCCTGACCACCACTGTTGAAGCAGGTAATAAGGCCAACCCAACCGGGTGAAGAATGGCTTGTCACCCAGAAGGTAACGACTTTGAAACGCAACAACAACCCAAATAGTTAGTATCGTGAGGGGAACGGCAAAGGCAACGTAGTATCGAAGATCGCCGTTCGTCCCTGGTGCAATTTCGTGAGTGTTCATTCCGAACACACCCTATCGAACAAATTAGGGACATTAACAAATCACTAGCAAGGACATACCGCAACAAAGGACGCAGGGAGGAAAACCATCGTGAGATAAGCAATCTGTTTCATCTATTGTCCGGGGGTAAGACGGTGGAAGGAAATTCCAAGATAAAACCTTACAGCTGCGCTATCTCTCATAGCTGACTCTGTCATTCCTCTCATTAGTTTACTGTCCGAAATATTCACGCTACAAAACACCTGTTAAAGCATGGCCATATTGGCATTAGTCACCGTACCCCAGAATAATTATACACGTACCAAGTTCATCACATTCTTCAGTCGTTGCTCCTGCATCGTTAAGTCCTTCTCCAACCGGTTAATCTCGAGGATCAGGTTACCGCATTCCCTGTCCAGGAATTTGCTGCTCAAGTCCTTGTCGCGTTCTTCAATTCGATCCGAAGTCATCGCGGGGTTTCTGTGTTTGTGGATGAATTCGATTGTTTTTCGGAAGTCGTCGAGGAGTGAGGCATAGTAAAGTTGATGGGCGCGAACAATGTGAAGGTCTTGTGTCATCTTCCATTTCCCTGTATCAATGACTTTTGATTCCTGTCGTAATGATCAACTATGAAGATGATGCAGGAAATGAAAGAATACACAAACCAATTGGCATATATGTTTGTATAAGTGCTCTAGTGCTTGATCCCACGAGTACATCGCGTGCCAGATGTATGTTAGCAGAAGAAGAGTGGGGTCACTAGATTCCTGAAACATCTTCTGCCAGTAGACACTTTGACCTTCGAACTTCGAATTAATAAAACTCGCAAGTAGAGGATCATGCTCAACCTACCCGCAAACCGAATCCTGTCATGGAGCTCTTCTGCTCGCGTCGTCGGTAAATCCAAACTCGGATGGTAGGAAATAATAGTGCTCCCATCAATGTTTCGGATTAAATGAACGGAGAGCAAATCCAAGCAGAGGTATCTGTCAACTGGCTGGGGTGTCATTTATACGTCACTGTGTAGTAAAGGGGACCTACGGTATCGCAGTTTCAGGGGAGCTTTCGTATCAATAGACTCCTCAACTACAAGCGCTTGTTAAAACCGTCTGAAGGCGCAAAATATCACTTTACTCACAAACAGTCGACTGTGGAATTTTACCACCACCACGAGTAGATGATACAGATTCGGAAGAATTAGTATGAATGTGTCCAGAGTATGGACGAGTCGCAGCCTTGTGATCGGGCATTTTTTCGATGGAAACCGAGCGTAAGAACGTGAGCGTAATCATTAAATCTGTAGCGTAAGATTTGAGCGGTAAGAACGCATTCCTGGGTGAAATACACATACGATCACCCACTCCGGGCTGCATGTCCGCTTGGAACCGAGAAGGTATCCAATTCAGGGAAGAAGAGAAGAAGAATGGCTCGATGTTATATCTGACGGGAGTAAGGTTAGTCAGTTGAGTCCGTCAAGGGGTTGAGTGGTCACACTTGGTTCCCAGCATCTGGAGCATTGGACCCGACATCTCTTCAACGAAGATGGCTCGTGTCTTTGATGACGGAGGGCGCTATAAATTGAGCGCCATTAGTTTGTCTCCCAGCGGGTGACAAACGGTTCTTACCTTAGATTCTAGAATGCCCTTCCAAGTCGCCTCCTCCCCCTTTTTCCCCCGCTTGGTAGTGGTTTTTGCCGCATTAGTGAAATACCCGTGATCGTCGATGTCGAGATGATGACAGACACAATCTTTATCGGACACGTGCTGAATGGCTTCTGTAATTTTACTCTTCTGCACCTGCGCATTGGTCCAGTTCGGAAATCGTGACTCTGGGTACCCTTTCCAGCAATTGTCGCAGTTTGTGTGGTCACAAAGGTCGGGGATGGGTGGTTTCCCGGCATCCATAAGTTTCATTTGGTCAATATTCAGTTCTATGTCTGCTGTCAGAAATACATGGGGCAAAACTATGGGATGGTACGCCGCCCGCTCACCGTCATCAATGTCAACCCACGGCCAAGGAGCCGACGGTGCCGCATGCCGGAAGGATGGTGATGGCAATGAACTTCCTCTGCGCTCATGCATGTGAGAAGATGAAGAATTTTGAGTCGATAAAGTCTGCTGAGAAGGAAACATCGAACAAGCGTTAGGGAATGGCGATGGTGGCAGCGAAGGGAAGAGCGCCTTAGCTCATGCCCGATGGCAAGGCTTTATGTGACCGAATAGACGCCGGCTTCCCTGGCACAATTTGCACGCCGATAGTTCTGTTGATTGACGCCAAGTCCAGAATCCAGAAGGCCATATTGGGGCTGGCATGATACAGCCGCCATGGAAGGTTAGTCCAATAGAGTTGATGCTGATCGGAGGTTATAATTAGACCCATCCCAAAAATTGGGTGCACAGTAATTGAGTGTTCATCCTCGTATGACGGTGGACGACGAGTGTTTGGGTCAGACTCGAGAAGTTTCCATTAAAACAGATTAAATGTTCTTCGTTGACTCCCCGCGCACGGAATCACTTCAATCAGCCCATGAAATCCCGGGGACACCGGCACCTTGAATGTCACGCATTTGTCCCATCAGGGATTGTAAAAATACGTGTGTCCTGCCATATGCCCGGCCACCGAACACTTTCTCTGTCCAGGGAATCTATGTAAACATTTCCCCCAGCGCGTGGCGGGACGCCGTAAAGAGAGGTGGTAGCATGGTGAGTCTCCCTTAAACGTGGGGGATAAAGCCCAAGTGTACCCTGCCACATTGCCGAAGTCAGTTTGAAAGTCAGATTATCCGAGTGATTGCAGATTTTGCCTCATGGCTTGTTCAAAAATGACAGTAACGTCCGAGCATCCCGCCGCCCAAACGTCCAAGGTCAGTATCCATAATGAATACCATGATCACCGCCGTCCACACCATGGGGTCCTGATTTATGGTCTCGGGGTTGTTGTGCTGGCTCTAGCGGGGCGCCTGAACTCGGCGCTTATCGATTGACGCTGTGAATCTCCAACGACTTACCTTTCCCAGCCCCTTCTATATTACCGTTTTATGTTCTCATTTCAAGAGTGGCAAAAATCGCCTTTGCCTCTATCTCTGCCCAGCGACTCGACTCGAGCTGTGGTCACACTCCGCTACCTCCCCAACTATTCACAACCCCGTCAAGCCACCGGGATAGGCCTGTATTCCAGCCCTTCACAGTTTCCCATAAGCGGCTGGGATCATTGCCAAGGACACTCTTTCCGTCGCTGCCAGCAGACCAAATCTATTCCCTGTCTGCAACAAGAGGATATGTACTAGGTTGTACCCGACGGAAGGCATCCTGACCGCTGGTTTCAGGTCACCTGAGATCAGCGGGAAAGGTCTGTGTCTGCGCTATCGCTCGTCGAATCTCTCTCTCACGGGTCCCTGCAACCCCGAAGGGAAGGAGGCCAGAGCCAACCCAGGGGGGGACTCTATACATAAGGTCGCATACATACAGTGAAATGATCGGGCAAGGGACATGGCAGGGAAAAGAAAGGAAAACGAGCAAACCCCGGGCCCATGGCACACGCGGGAGAATCAGAGATTGCAAAGATCACGTTTAGTGATGTGGTTTATAAAGTAAGTTGATGTACCATGAATGTAGGGATTGTGATAATGTTGAGGCTGGGCCTCATGACAAACCCATCTCCGTACGTAACTACTGAAGCGCTTTCATGGAGTAGCTCGTGGCTGTTTAATTTCGATCCCACCGCCACATACCCTCAGAATCCATGATTAATGGCTCGGTATAGTCATTGAGGCTGACCATCATATTATGCAGTGCGATCATGCACGCAGAGATCCCCCTCATATCAAGTGCTACAACCATGCTTCCAATGTTCTATCAAGTGTTCTGAATCTCCGACTCGCGTAAGTGGAAGCGAAGAGAACGGCTGGTCCACAGCCGTGCAACGAGCTGGCAATGCTGAAGACACCCCCCCTGGCCAAGATGTACCTCTTATAGATGGCAAGCCCTCGTCCAACACTCCCGGATCCCGCAGTTCCTGCCTTCATCTTATAGGCTTCCGGTCGGTGGAGAAAGCTCGGAGATATTTCCGCCATCAACTTGTTCCGAAATTAATGAATATGTACCAAATTTCATGACCAAAAACGTTGTTCTCCTGATGTCGTGGTGAGGTCCGTTATTACGGAAACCGGAAGAAGCATGAAGTTGAAGCCTCAAGGCCTCAAGAGGCAGCAGTATATATTTCCCTTGGTTAATTCAAGCAGCCAGATTCGTGTGACAGGGATCAACTAGTTGAGGAAATTACAATCAAGACTGGGAGACACAAGTACATCTCTGTTTCTGACCCCAGCCCACAAACACCTGCATCGAGCCTTACAGCAATACTGCTATCATGTACTTCGACCTCAATGTCCCATATCACAAACCCCCATAATCCAGGACAACACAAAGGGAAAAGCAAGGCAAGATAAAATCTTAACTTCTTCCCGGGGGGAAGTAATCGAGACACATGGAGATCTTCTCATCCACTGGTGTGTCCAGACATCGACCCGCTATCAAAAACATCTGACTGAGTTCAGTAGGATACACTGTCATTGGTTTTGCACACATTGCACAAGCGCATCGAGAGGACGCACGTCAAAATTTTGGATAGCCTCCTCCCCCTGCGACTTCGGAAACGCGGTGGTATCAAATGGCCAAACAGCATTGGATGAAGACAGCGATAAAGGCTTCGGTTTGGCATGCTTTCCTCTACTTTTTGTACCCACTGCGACGCTATAGATTAATGCCAACATACCTCCTTTCGATGCATACGACATAATCGTCTTATTCCAACAACCCATCGATATACCTTCTCTCACTCCTGTTTACCAACAAGTCAGCCCTCACCTCTCACCCTCACCGCCCATATCATTGCTCTACCTCTCACCCTCCTTTCACATAAAGTACACTCTTGCCCAGGCTCCCATCAAAAATGGTTCGGTATCTGAAGTCAACCATGTTGGTGCTCTCAGAGGCGAACATGGCATTGGGGTAATGGAGCCGGAGTAGGTGAAATGGGAGTATCAGCAAAAAGAATTGGCGGACTGCGCGAACTCGTGAGTGCGACGAAGGGCAAGGGATTGTTATTCAGTGGTGGAGTTGCTTCAAGTGACGATTTACGCGCACCAAGAGATATTGACAATTTGTACCAGGCTCGCACATTTGTCACCACACCTTGATCGATAACGCTCATCTACAACCATGGCAGACTCATCACGCCCGGCCCACCTCAAGATACTGGTCATGCTATGTCAACAACAAGGACAAAGTCACTCATTCTGCGTTGCACATTAGAGCTATTAGAGCTATTAGTCTCTTCCACCGCGTCTACCAACTATTCGAGAACACAGAAACACGAAGAACTTATCGAGCTATCTTCTCTGAATCCCAGCTTGAAATCCCTTGGTCCTCAGATCAAATCAATACCACAGAACCAGCTCCCACGGACATGGAAAAGGCCACTCTTCAACCTCCGACGGTAGCCATCTCTGATTCAGCAACAGCTCCGACTTTTAAAAAACGCGCCAGAGAAGACGCAATTTCCAGCGCGAACCCAGTTAAAAACGACCAAATCACGATAACGTCGATATACGATAAGCAAAGCGGAAAAAGAATCAAGATCGGAACCCGACCGCCGCGCGGTCGGTTTTCGCATCGCCTTCTCTTCGCGTCCCCGGTGGCTTCGATTCCTCACGTTTTATTCAATAAACCCTATCAAATAGGTCCGAAGCTTGGTATATTCCAACCGGACAAACCATTTCGCCATCGAGTCAGCGCGGGCGGATGGAAATGGAGAAGTTTATTACCCAAGACACACCACTACGGTGCATTGACTGTGAACTGGAACCGGCGTAGGGTAATAGTCCTCAGTGTAATGACGTCAGTAAAACCGTGGAATAAAGATATATGGTTTAAAGGTAGGTCATACTTCTCATTTGATCGCAACTAGACAACGAATCGAAATCGGTGTTAGGTATGTGGGTGGGTAGGGTTTAGGGGTAAGGCAGAGGATAGCCCACTCACCACCCTGTGAAACACAGGTCCAAGAACACGCCACTGCTGTATAAATTGAGTACGACAATAATAGCCGAACGTCATTTAGTGAGATGCACAGGAAGAGTCACAGCAGTACGTACCTGAATGAACCCTCCCAAAGACTTCCGCCACACATGCAGAATAATACTGGACCCTGTGAGCTGTGGCTATCGCCCCTGAACCGTAATCTAGCATGGACATGTAATACCCAACATGAGAGATCGTGCAGACGTGGGGTGCGCTTCCGGTGTAGTTTCCCGAGTGGCTACGAGCCTCGTATTCCAGTGCATAACGTGCAAAATGCTCTGATGGTCCTGGTTTGGATCATCTATCTTCTTCATTATTTGCTCTTCCATCCATGGCATAACCATCCTTAATTGAGCAACACATGCAATTATCCCCCCTACCGAACCCCATCAGTGATTCTGATAGAACAACAACGGGTTGGCACAATCAACTTCCAAATATCCACAACAAGAAAAAAAGTGAAAAGATCCAGTGGTCCATCCGATCCCAATACAACAATTATAAAACAGGGCATAGACGAGACAAAATAGCATGAGTGGAGGCACGGAGCCTATTATTGTCTACACCTGAGTGATGAATTAGTGGCAAGAAGACAAGAAAACACACAGATGCACATAAGTAGACGACGGAGATGAAAAAACCAGGTAGTTAAGCTATGTATTACACGAGATGCGAAACTACGAGATCGGCTGTGTATGTGCCCTTCGTCGTTTGATATTACTGGGATACTAAACTGATTTATATGATGCGCATATCTGAATCTTTGGACCTTTGTATCGGGGGGCTCTTGCATCTGCGTGTTCCTAGGCGGCCCGTGTTTTGTCTATGTGCGGTATTGGGATATAGCTGCTTTGGGCTTTAGGGACGGGTCTAATTGTGTATATAGCCTTGGCCCTGGCCCATCACATTTGTGTTGATTTGACGTCACTTTGCTTCATAAGTAAATCACAGCCCTACAGCTCCTGCATTTACTTTATTATTCTGGCAGATATGGGCACCACAATTTGTCCCGAGATAAATGATCGAACATATGACCAAAACAGTAATTTCTGATTTCGTAGTTTTTGAAACTAAATTTAGAAGCCGCGGGACAACAGCAGTTATATGCAAACAACCGAATCTGCGATTAAAAATATAACAGGCATCAACTAGTGGAATTAAATAGAACTAACAAGTCAACTATGGCAACCAAGACAGTGAGATATAGGTACATCTGAGCAGATGATACTTATGTGATATGATGGTCCAAAGTCCTCATGCCTACCTCACAGTACCTTCTTTTCTCTGTGTACATGAGTATGATCATGAACTGGAGATTTATCTCCTATGGCGCCATTACCGTTCCCACCTTTCTTCGTCTTCTGATCTCCTCCTTTCTCTCTCAAGCCCAAAAAGCTCAAAACGAGTAAGATAGGCCAGCCAAGACGTAGATAGAATGGGTAGCCTTTAGGGAGGATGTATTGAGATTGGAAGGCAATAATGATCCAGATGGTTGCGATTGTCATTCCGAGAGCTGCCCCGACGTAGTGAGGGAGTGTACCCTTGGCACCAGGACTGATTTCTTTGACGTTCATCCCGAAGACGGCCTAAAGTGCTTAGTTAAGCCCAGAGAAAAACGAAGAGTGAGGGGTGGCCACATACGGCGACGAAAGAGGATGGGAGGAAGATCATTGTTAAATAGGCAATTTGTTTCATCTGGAGAGAAAGATCGTTAGCGGAATTGTTGTGGGTTCTGGACCTGGGTCAACATACGGCTTGAATAACGTCAGCCTAGACAGTTCGTGTGAATGGTTTTTGCGACGTACCTGCACTATCACGAACAGCAGCCTCCGTCATTTTCTGCATTCTTCTACTATCATCAATGTTGACACTGCTGAACACCTTCGGGATTGTCAGAAAATTGAAAAACTGCCACGACGACGACCACTAACAAGGTTCATGACGTTCTTCAACCGTTTGTCTTGCATCTTCCTGCTCATGTCCAGCCTCCTGATCTCGTGTAACAGCATGTTACACTCCCGCTTCAACATCCCCTCTGTCCTTTCCTTTTCTTCTTCCGTCATCCCCATCAACGCCGGGCTGGGAGTATCTAAAATAAATTGAACGCTCTTCCGGAAACTTTCCAGAAGTGAGGAATAGTGTAACTGGTGTGCGCGAATTACATGAAGTTCAGTCGTCATACGCATCTCGTTCGTTTCAATAACTTGCGTTTCCTGCGGAAAAAATGTCAAGTCAGCACAGCACAAAGAAAAATGTCAGGTCGAAAAAAAAAAAGACGTACGAGCGTACAAATATGAGTGTACAGGTTTTCCAGTGCCTCGTCCCACGCGTACATAGCATGCCATAGGAAAGTGAGCAGTACAAATGTCGGGTCGGACGATTTCTGGAACATTTTTTGCCAATAGACGCTTTGACCTATTATTCACGACAGGGCATTTAGTCGGAAGAACGCTATGAGCACAACAGTACGGACGGACGGACCTGCGAATCGGATACGTTGTCGAAGATCTTTGGCCGTTGTCGTCGGTAGGGGCAAATTGGGGTGATAGGAGATAATGGTATTGCCTTCGGTGCTGCGGATCAAATGGATGGAAAGAAGGTCCAGGACGAGGAGTTGGCCACCTATGAAATTAAATCATTAATTTTAGCCGCGGCCGCTGAAGCCGTAGTATCTTACTTGAGGACAGTGGTAAAGGGGCCTGTGTGTCAATCATCATCTCGCCTATAACATCGGATGTTGATGAGCGATCGAATATACGGAGAGTTAACAGGAATCCACCGACTTAGAGTAGATGGTTTAGCGGACGCTTTTGAATCTGTCGATTTTCGACGGGCCGAGGCGTCCATGAGGACCGCATCGGTGTCATTTGGCATAGAACGTAGGAAAGTCAGACATATCGTTATGTCTGGAAGGCGGTGTTGGAATTTTTTTTCTCCGTGGAGAGCGTAAAATACTCACGATCACCCTTGGCATGTTGTGGATCTTCCTGGTAGCGCGACGGGATCCAATTGAGCGAGGAAGACCAGAAGAAAGGTTCGATGTTGAACCTGGTTGAACGACGGATGTCAGTGACCTATTTTTAGTTGTGGATTCTGGGCTAACAATTCGACGGCCCCAATGGGGATAAAATATAGAGATATTGTGCAAAAAATAATGGAGCACGAAGTGACGGTTTGGAGATATTGGAGAGAATACACTTACTTGGCTCCTAGCATTTGTAGCACAGGACCAGATAAGTTTTCAATGAATACAGCCCTCACGCGAAGGTTCGGCGGGCGCTACAACACAGCATGAGCCGGCGAAGGCGACGAAATGGGTTAGACAAATTAACGTACTTCGTCAGCGATGAAGTCCTTCCAGCTTTCTTCTATATTGTCCTTTGTAACCACCGTCTCCTCCGCATTACTGAATCTACCCCGAACATCTACGTCCACGTAATACAATTTGCACGGCACCTCTGGGTCGTAGTCCTCGACCGCTTTTAGAATTTTGCTCTTCCTAACCTGGCCCTTTGTCCAATTGGGGAAGCGAGATTTGGGATAAGTTTTCCAGCATTTTCCATTACAATGTGTGTGGTCGCAGAGAGGGGGGACCGGAGGAAGTTCGGAAGTCAGCTGTTTTTTGTTGACCTCTAGAAAGCATCCAAAGTTGTTAGAAGGGCAGGACAGCGGGTGGAACCTGCTTACCATCGCTAAGGTCCACCCAAGGCCAGGGTGCCGAAGGCGCTGCGTGGCGATGAGACGGATTAGGGATGCGAGCCGGATCCTCCGTATATGAAATGTCAAGGGGGTCGGGTCGCCTCATGTCTGGAGGAGTAGATATGGATGGTGGTGGGGGTTAGCAAGGATAGCTCCGCGCAACGATGCTTATGTCGAGGAAGAAGACGCTGGGGAGCTGTCGTTGATGTGACTGGCTGCTGGGAAGCGCCCATGTCGGTGTTGGCCTGGATGGCATCGACATGAGGCGCTTGAGGCAGTGCTCGTATGTGCTAATGTGGCGTTCTCTTCTATTTCCGTATGGCCGTCTCGTGGGATACTTCGGAGAATCGACCCACAACTCTGCCACTCCCTCGTCACTGCCCCCATTATATATCATAGTCCAGCTGTTGTTTGGGGCGGTCCTCTTGTCCAAACCCCCAATAAACACCTCTGTGCGTCTGTGTCATAATAGCCACAATTTAATTGTTTCTGAATCATATATAGGGCTGGTAACGCCCACCCAATATTAAAAAGAACCAACTCAGCTGCGACCAACGCATTCCCATCGCCTCGTGCTCTGAATCTCCTCTTTCTTCCTGCAACGTATACCCACTTTCTCCGCCTCCGTCTTGATTGACCCTGAATACCCTTCGCGATGGCAAATATCGACCGATTCTCAATAGTCACACTCATATTCTTCTTCCTCGAAACCATTTTCGTCATCCAGCCAGTCAAGATTCCAATACGATTGCCATATCTTGGACGCCAGCGCATCCCAATTGACCTAAATACAGCGCCCATCCTCACTATTGCTATCCTATGGGCTTCTCAGTGCCTGGGCCCCCAACAGATCCGCGATGGAATCGTTGGCACTGGTATGTGACTTTTTTACTTGGCATCGCTCCTCACCCGCCAACAATGTCCTCTTTGAAATATACAGCTGGCATCAAACCTTACAACATCCTGATCCTTTTTATCTCCCTTGCATATATGGCAATCACGCTTGACATCACTGGAATCCTCCAAGCAGCCGCTTTTTGGGTCAGCAACCGTGGGGGCAGCAATGGACGCAAGCTCTACTTGTATTTCTACATCATGCTTACCCTCATTAGCATGATTCTCGGAAATGATCCCGTTATCCTCTCTGGGACCGTTTTCCTCGTTTACTACACGGCTGCCACACACTTGCAACCCCTCGCGTGGTTAATGTCCGAGTTCGCAGCCGCCAACACGGCCAGTATGGTGCTCTTCGTTGGGAACCCCACGAATGTCGTCATTTGCGAAGGTTTCGCTATCAACAACGCTGGTTTCACTGCCTATACCATCTTACCATTCGTGGCGTGTAACCTCTTCTGTTTTGTTGCGCTGGCTATCCAATTCAGGGACGCGAAATTTGTCCCACGGAAGCTCAACATCACTGGACAACTTGATGTCCGTTCAGTCCTCCGTGATCCCGTCGGGGCAATTGTTGGCACTATCGTTTTGGGTAGTTGTTTGATTGTCGTCCTGGTTCTGAGCTTCCTCCATATCGATGTATGGAAGATCATCCTCCCTTTCGCCGTCTTTAAATTCCTGTTCGACATGAGTTGGGATCATTTCCGATTTGTTACAGGTCGCCTCTCGGATCGGGATTCAACAGCTGAAGAGGAAGCCGTTAGGCATGCCATTCAACGTGCCACTACGGAAACCGACATGGCCAAATCTGATGCACCCGATCGTGAATCAACTTTGGTCGCGGAAACCCAAGCCAAAGCTCCAGGAAGCATTTTGACGAAAATCCCACCTCCTATCCTACCTACCAGCAGCTCTTCATCCACCCTCCACCGCGAACCCATGCCCGAGACGAAATCCTCTCCAGAACCTCTAGATCCCAATCCCTTTGCCCCCTTACGCGCCTACTTTTCCCAAAAATACAACTCCCTTGCCGCACATTTCCCAACATTCTTCACTGCCCTTCCTCGGCTCCCCTTCGGCCTAATACCTTTCGCCTTTTCGCAGTTCATTCTGATCGAAGCCTTGACACGGCAAGGTTGGATAGATGTTTTTGGCAGATGGTTAGCCATCGCCTCCGGCGGTAAAATGTTCCCAGCAATTTGGCTCGTGGGTGTCATGGGAGTTATCCTGTGTAATATTGCCGGTACCAATATTGGTGCCACGATCTTTCTCACAAAAATCATTCATCAAGCGCATTTTGATCCACCGGCGGAGAGGGGAGCTGCTATCGCACTTGCTGTTGCAAGTAATATCGGTGCCGTCAGTTTCACGTTCTCCGCGAGTCTTGCTGGGTTGTTATGGAAGACGATATTGCATCAGAAAGGTATCAAAGTGAAACAGTGGCAGTTTGCAAAGTGGAATTCGTTACCACTACTTGTGATGACTACTGTGGGATTGGCTATCGTGTCTGCAGAAATGGCAGTGCTATATTGAGTTGATAGACGATGGATGGTAGCAAAAAATTGGTTTTTTTTTTGTTTGGGGGGGGGGGGATGGATAGGATGTATACCGCCACATATAGATTTAAGACTTAACGCTTATACCTACTTTCATATTTCTTTCCTTTACCATTATGAATCTATGTATCAGAGAAGAACAAATACATCGATCATTTGAGAATATTTGTGGCTGTGTTGATTTGTGTTGGAAACTCGCGTATGCGCAACACCAGGTTTTGCTGTCAACATCCCCAACAAGGTCAGTTTCAATTTTGTGTTTTCCCCCGTTCAACCACTCTAAATGAATGTCAACTTAGATGTCTAACATGAAAGAAGACCCACGCGACTCATCTCTTGAAGTCGCGCTCACGTTTCCCAAGACGTGGTATCAAGAATCCGGTAGCGTTATTTCTTGCCTACCAACACATTCCATTCTGACCACTTCATGTCTTGCTCTTCCTGTAGAGGGTCTTAATTCATCAGGAATGCTCCTCTCGGGTCTTATCATGGTGACACGTAATCGGTATGTCACTCTCTTCCAAGGAGACCAGATTCGGAATTACTCACCATCATACACCAGGTTCCTCGCATGGCCGGCCGTTGTATTTTCCCTCAGTTCACTGTTTAACAATCACCCCGCTCGACAAAAAGGAGACACAGGATCATGGTCGAATCTCATGTACGTCTCTCTCATTCCGTCAACTTCACCTAGATAAATTATTGACGTTGGTTCGTTCTTTCTTTGTCTAGGCTATGCATCTCTGCGCTAGTCGCGTCTTATATCCCAATGCTAATTGTCTCCAAAAACCCCACCACCACCCCTCCCATTGCCTAAAGTATTCGATGCAGCCGTCCAATATACAATTATGAAAGAGATAAATGGAAACAATACAAAGCTTTAATACTTCAACTTAGGAAGCCTGCTTTACGCTCGACTTCCTTTCAGTCGACTTTCGTGTTCTTTGCTACACCCTCGCCCCAAGGTACCGCTCCAAAGATTTTCCCGCCCTCTGCCAAATCAGCAGTTTCAAACTCCCGAAAGCACCGCAACTCATAAATTATCTCCCAATACCAGAATATCGACTTTGAGCCACATCCTTTGAGATATAATCCCGACTTCGTCTGGCTTGAGTCAGATTTTGCACGAAAGAAGCGCTTGAACCACGAGGAAATGTTGGCGAAGTATGGTTTCAAAATGCCTGCTTCTTTGCCTATCCAACTCTGATTAACCTGATATTTTCATGGAATATTGCGGAAGTGGCGTTACCTGCTTGAAGAGTGGAACATCAAAAGAGAGAAAGTCATCGCTGTAACACCAGATGATCTCGGTAGTTCGAATGTATTTCTGCAAGCATGGACACCCCATGTACCAGGTGAATGCTGGAAGGTTCCGGGACCGGCCTATAGAAATAGCGAGTTTCTTCACATAGTCAAGCTCATGGAGCCTCTTCCACAACTTCGGGGATCATACTGGCCGTTCCACTGGTCCAAAAGTAGGTAGTGATTTTAATGAGGAAATTCACGTATTCATTGACATGGGGATTGGAAAGGGAAGACGCAAAGTTAGGGGCGCCAGGTGCCAACACCAGTTTTAGGGATGGGTTATTCGAGATGGGGTAAATGATGTCGAAATCGAAGCCGGACCTGCCTGAATTTCGAATACAGTAGCTCTCCTCGTAGTCAAGTTGGAGGTCAATGGAGTGATTGAATAGAATAGCACGCATGGTAGGAGACGTAGCACAGAATGTACCTGATCGTTCCGGATCAACGAGGAAGTCGTAGAATGACTTGTGGTGGAAGGAGATTGATCCCCCAAGTTCCGTTCCAATGATATATCTCGGATGTCCGGATAACTCGAGGTTTATTCGACCGAAGGAAAGAGTGATCTCAGTTCCACCGCCGAAGTTAAGAGGTTACTTCTGGTCCCGAAATTGGATCACAGATGATTTAAACACCGGACCAGATACTTGTAAGATGTTGCTCAACATCGTTGCACTGATGTCTTGATCATGAGCATTGAGAGATGTGAACAAACACAGGACGGTACATAGGAGTCAAACGGTGGGAAGTACATCAGTGAGAATGCGCTCCATGATCAGCATGTAAAAAACGTCCAAGTCCGTGAAGAGAGGCGCAGCGGAACCGTCGAGGCGGGGCAGCGCCCAGTGAACGATGTCCTTAATGTATTGCTCCCAAGTCCCTGGAAAGCAGCTCGGTGCTGAATCACGAGCATAGGAGTCGTACGCGGCTTCAGGATTGGATGATTTAAGAAGAATGTCGATGCCTGATGTTAAGACTAATATCAGCCCGAGATCCACTATCTCTCAATGTCTCGCAAAGCATATCGAGAATGACCGAGCTGTGCTAGGTGCTGGTTGTGTAAGCTCATCAAATTAACACACACGCCTGTAGCACATGGGTCCCCTTGTCCTGGGCAATTCGCCGTCGATTCAATTTTGGACCCAGCAGTCCCCTCGACCTGCGGGTCATCCATGAAAACATCTGGTTTATATAACCTACAACTAATTCATTAGTATTCCTACAAGAAAAAGTGCCATGGACCAATCCTAGCGAATAGAATAATCATCACAGAGTTCAATGACAAAGATAGACAGGAGAAATCAACGGTGCAATATGCGTGGGGGTTATAAAGATAAGCAATTGAGCGTTACAATCATGAATTATATCAGATGAATACCGAGGCATTTAGTCCAGCTGTGAAATCGAGCACACAGATCCTCCTATCATGAGACGCACTATATCATAGTTGAGCCTACAGGGTATACACGAAGAAACCCACAAAACATACCTAACAATCCTCCCAAGATCGAACTTGACGTCAAAAATATGGCTTGTGTGCGTATACTTGAACTCCCTTATTAATTCGCCTGCGATCAAACAGTTAACAGATTACCCATGGATATATCCACGGAACAACCATTCAACATACCGTTATATAGGTCCCACACCTTGACCACCTTGTCATAACTAGCGCTTAACAAACGTCCAGTCTTGGGATCAAAGGATATGGCGCGAACAAGAGCATTATGTCCTGCGAGTGTCCTTAGGCATTCACCGGTCCAGGCGTTCCACACCCTGATCTTGCAGTCGTTTGAACCGGATACGATTAAGTCGTTCTTGAAGAACACTCAGCATATCCATTCAGGGGTCACGTTGGAGAATGCGGAGGTTACCTTGAACTCGATACAAGCCAAACCACGATCGTGCCCATCGAACGTCTTCAGCCGCTCCCCGGTTTCGATATCCCAAAGAATCATCTTTCCATCTCCACTAGCACTCACCTAACGCTTTGATTAGCTAGATTTGCCGACATGGTAAATAGTACATACCACTCTGCCGTTTTGCAGCCCCACTGCATTGACAGGGCCGTCATGTCCTCTCAACATCCGATGCAGCGTCAAGGTTCTTCGGTCCCAGACACGAATGACGGTATCCTTTGAGCTGTGACTATGTCAGCGACGGTTACAACCCGAGAAGAGTGGGGACTCACCAACTGACAATCCAGTCCTTGTCAATTCTGAGATCCAAGACACCACCAGTGTGTCCTCTGAGTATTGCGATAGGTTCCGCTAGGACCCGCCTATCCCCATCGTCTTCCCTGCCCACACCCACATGATCTGGGCCGTCATCCAGTACGTCCCCAGTCTCCAGGCTCCACACACATATCGTACAATCGCTACTTCCAGTAAACATGAATCCATTCTTTTTACCGGAATAATTTAGCCCAGTGTCACCCAAATCCGAACCCAAGTCCGTATCCATTGATAGTGATGTTTCGTCATCCCTTGCTCTCCTCTGATTCACCGAGGCTTTAGATGATTCAAGATCCCAATCCTTCTCAAACTTCAAGCACAGGACGCTACCCGTATGAGCGCCAACAAATGTGCCCAATAATTTTCCCGTCTTCAAACTCCAGACCATGATGGTTTGATCTCGAGAACCTGTTATAATTCGCTTCGAGTCAAATTCAACGCAGTACACACTTTTTGGGACAATCTAAGCTCGACGTATAATTAAAGTAGAGTAGAGACGTACCTGTCAGAATGTCCCTTTAGCTCCATCGTCTTCGGTTCCCACTTCTGCTCCTTGAACAGGGTGCTCATATCCGAAGGTTCCGTCCTCGAGGCTGGCATACCCCTCACATCTGGTGCTTTTGTTACTGCCCTACCCGCAGTCCTTCCTAGGGTGGATGCCCCGGGCGATCGGTCGATTGAAAACCCATTCCCCGAGGGACCCAAAACGTTACTCCCAGGCCCGAGGAACCTTGTAGGCGAAAGGGACCTAGATCTTGGGGCTCCTCGACTGGTCATAGACCTTCTAGTCTCGCGGGTAGGTGATAAAATTTCCGTAGAGGATACCGGAACCCGAGCAAAAGCGACTCCTCTCCACCTCTTCTCCAATTGCAATCTCTCCGTGTACATCTTCTTCCAATCAAACTGCAGCGGAAAGTTCTGCCTAGGATGACAAAGCCCCCTCGGTGCTGAAAAAGCCGAGGAAGCAACCTGCTGATCAACACATGGAAGGGGGGTGCTGGACTTCGATGAAGCGCCAAACTTGAACGCTTGGGATTTGTGTTTAAGCTTCCACCGATGTCGCTTTTGTTGACGAGTAGGTGAGTCGACAAGGCTCGAACCTAGTTTCCTCATATGGGATGTATCCGCCTTTCTGAGGTCAATGCTCCATCTTCCCAAGAACAGTCTACGCCAGACAGAGTTATCGTTCGCTAAGCGCCGCCACGTGCGCGAGACAGCGACGCAGGCAAGTACAGCACGTAAAGCAACCTTGGATAGCTCCTCGGCTTCATTCGATAGAGGATCCAATCCTGCTGCCCGAGCATGATCCGATCTGCTACCAAAAATTGGAGTAGGACAGATGAGCTGGAGGACGTAGAGAGCCAACTCTGGCGGCAACAAAGCTAGGATGTCAACACCAGTCACAGCCCGTACGTCAACGAAGCAGGCCTCATCAATTAGCTCGCCTTCTTCACCGTCCAGCGGCGAAAGATCACTGTAATCCAAACCGTCCACGGGCTCTGAGGTAAACGGGAAGAAATGAGAAGGGTGAGCTCTGCCCTTCCCCTTGCTATTGTTGGCCCGTGATGGGCCATTCCAAAGAAGAGGTGATTGGCGACCGGAATGCGATTGGTTGCCGAACAGCCCGGTTGGTAACGAAATAGAGTGAGGGAAGATTGTGGGTGAACCGGCGGGAGAGGAACTCATAGAAGTTGAGGAAGATGAAGGGGAAAGGTTGCTATTGTGACTTCCCGAAAATGCTTTGCTCGGAGATGCGAGGGCGTCCAAGATACGTGGCAGCAGCGTCTTGAAGGGATTCAACGGCTGAGGCACGTTTGGCATAGAGATCGATTCCGTCGGGTGATTGAGGCTCAGAAAGGGCGTCCCAGGGAGTCCGGAGCCCGTATCGTATGTACGTCGCCTAGGATGTGACCACGTCGCACAAGATTGAAGGCCAAAGTTTGCGAATGAGGAGGACATGGAACGTTGGTGGGCATAGGGATAACCACCTGGGATTCGAAAGACAGGTGGGTTGTCTGATTCCAGCTCCTCCGCATCGATGATTGAGTAGTCCGCAGTAGGTGATGGGGAAGGCGGGCGTGGACGATTCATGTCACGTTCCCCCTCTTCGCCATTGTCCAGGCTGAAATGTGATGGTGCTTGGAGAATGTCTGTAGTCGTGAGAAACGGTGATCCAAGAACACTGTTCAACAAGTATGAAAAACGCGGATTGCTGGGATATTCCGGAGCTCCTTGCGAGCTCGTTGGGTAATATTGGCCGGTGAACTGCGTCTGTATCGTGAGGGCCGATCCCGAGGCCCTGCGCTGGTGTTGAGATGCCATCGGACGCTGTGGAGTGGCATAGGCACTCGGAGAAGGCCTGTTGCGTGGCCGTTGCGTCGAGGAAGATGGCATTGATGATGTGGAGGGCTCTGGGTGATATACAGACATGGTGGACTGGGGGAGAGCAGTTAAGTACTCCTGACCTGGACCCAAGATATGACGCTTCCAAGGACGGTCCCGTGATCTATCCTCCATCACACTGACCCAAACACGCACACATAACGCGTCCGCTGCACATTTTACCCACGCCCCCGTGCACCCTTGCCTCCACGCCCATTTGATGAGCCTCTAGCCTGCCACGGTCAACGAAGTCTGGAGCCATGCGAGCAACTCGCCTCCTTTTTTCATATAACGTCTTGTTTTGCATTCCTTTACCGCCTGTTACGTTGTGCGATCCTCGTGGCAGACGCCTCTGTCCTGCAGGGCCCCACCATCAACCGATGGAGTGAAACCCCCTCGCAGTGAAACAGGATGCCACCAAACTTCCACTGGGTGGCTAATGGAGGCTGTCTCAGTTTTATCACCACAATCTCGTGCTCCCAGGGCGGTTCACATGGACGCGAAGATGAAGATACCAATCATTACAAAATTACGATGATCTCACTAAACGTCACTTTCCCCGGATGCCGATATCATTGGGCTAAAAAACCGTAACAAGCTCCCCTTCCGTGATCTGAATTGACCCGCATGAATGAAATCCATGCAAGCATGTGCAATACAAGACTCCAGCTAAATAGGATGACTCCACTGTCTCGAGATCTCTTAGCCCTAACAGATGGGTGATTGCTCCACGCCCAGGCGTTGGTACACGATTTTATTTCACCATAAAATTTGAATTTTCTCCAACCTCTCTGGCAGGCCAACTGGATATCCGTCAAAATGCAAACCACCCCCGATCCGAATAAACCCCATCACAATTCGCACCCAACGCTCTCTTTGTCTGGGTTCCCCGCACTGACGATAGACCAAGGAGTACAACCCAAGCTTGTTCTTCATGGTGGCCATGCCCTGACCGGTAAAGTCCATCTTCCCCGAGTACTTCAGCCTGGACAGTGGGATTGTAGAACAGCAAAGAACATTCCGAAGGATAGGACATTACTCCAATGAGCATTTGGAAGGGAAGAAAGCCGAGTTGACAGGCCAGAGTCCTGGATACATTGCATGCACTTTGTCACCATTCACATACAGCACCAGTGACACTGTCGAGTGCAACTCCACTGCGGCTTTCAGGTTGACGCTGCCAGCATTTGCACTTGATAAGCCATTTGTTGTGAAATTGGATTAAAGACCTGAACAGTTGTAGAATGGAACTGTGCTTCTAACAACTATCAGAGGCCCGTTCTCAAATGTCTACAGGAATAACAGGCAAGCGCCAACTAGTCGATCGCATGGCACAAGTTAGGGGTGCTGCGAATGCTCTGATGCAACAGCTAGCGAACTACAATCAAGGCCCCTAAGATAACCCTGGTCACCAAATAACCTTAATGTATCATGTACACAAATGAAGCCTTCGATACACCAGTTACGAAACCTCTACCTGCGCAAGGAAGACGGCAAAAGCAAAACGTGGCCATTCTATGGTTCTGAGCACCGCCTCAGAATCATCTCCCGTTTCATCTCTTTCGCCGTGCTGCTTATACTGCTACCTGATCCTGTTCGGTAAGTCTTAGCCTACTTCGATATACACTCGCACAACTCACAAGAAACTCTGTCGCTGCTATCTCCTAGAAACCACCAACTCCGAATGATGTGAAGGTGAATAACCGATTCTTTCATTTTTCATTACACTCATAGCTACACAGAACACAGACAGATGAAGATATTATTTGACACCTTTCGAAACAACTTGGGATCTGACATGTAATAATGCGAAGACAAGACACATTACTGAGTGATATTTAAATAATCAGATGTGTTTGTACCTATCCGATGATGAGGTTGGCCTTGAGGTGGTTGTCATCGGCGACAGTGTAGTTGAGGGCGAAGTTCCTGCCCCCAGCATTGCTGACATTGTAGGACGACAACTGCACCCTTCGGCGCGCTCCCTTACAGGAACACTGTAGTACTTCTCATTGATGACAAGGCCGGTTTGTTCGTTAGTCAAGTTCGTAACGATGTCACACCAACGCTTGTAGTTGTGAACGCCAAAGGTGGCGACAAAGCTCTCGCCAGTATTAGAAACAAAGCGAAAACTACCGGATGTGCCACTATCACCCATGATGAGGAGGTATTCACCGTTGGATTCGCCCTAAGTGCCGCCGTGGGCGTGCTTCCGGACCGTCTCTTCAACACGACGGAAGGAAGCGTTGGGGTTGGTCTGGTAGACCTGAACGCTAATGGTGTAGGACACCTGTGTATCGATATGTCAACAATGCAGGACTTATCATAAGAGTAATGAGTGTCTAAGGTTACTGAGTGGTACCCGGGAACACATATCAGCCGTATTAGCTGGTACGAACTCAGATATAGGTGAAGAGACGTACTTAGTTACAACTACGAAGGAAGCTCGGCGAGTTCACGCTGGAAATCCAAGAGATTTTATATACGCCTCCGCGTCCTCCGCCTCCCATAAATGCTCATGGACATAAGACCGAAAGCTTGCAGAGAAAGCAGGTCAGATGAATTGTTTGAAGGACACCGCTCTGGGAAAATGGTACCCAAGTTTCGTGGACACCCCGACTTTGAGGTGGAGAAGCCGGTACCCTTGGGCACCACCTCGGCAAAGGGGCATAGATCTCTGGACAGATTGAACATTGGGGCTGTCGTGCGCGCCGGGAGGATGAGAATCTGGCCTTCATAGTCTCAGGAAAAGGAAAAGAAGGTTCCTGGATACAGTCTTTTAGGTGTGCCGATGCTGCTCGATAACCCATAGCATCAGGACTACACAGGTCTGCCTATGTTCACCGCGTCCCTCTGCGACAGCGACATTGAAAAAATGAACAAAGCCAAAAACGACCATCCTGCACGAAGTAGACTTCGTGCCCCCAATAGGCGGGTTTCCATATGAGGTTGGTTAAGATACGGGGGGACTGTCGCCGATTCGTACATGTCCGTATCCTTGGATTGAAGCTGGATCGTCGTGACATGATTGACTCGGAACAAAAGACGAGTGTTGTCTTGGAGGTGGAAGTAAGTTTTCGGCCGCACCAGGGCGATATCGCGGGTGAGCGCTGAAATGGAATTAAACGCATAAATGGTCTTCATGGGGTAGATCTCCGAGAGGTGGTGTCATTAATAGGGAACGTCGCAGAGAACGGCAGTCGAATAAACCGCCCGAAAGTGCAAACGGTATGTGTTTCGGCCTGGGGATTATCTGAGTGACCATGGATTATAGCAGCCACTCCGCGCGAACACTCATTGAGGACATGAAGCGCGCATGGTGAGGTGTGTGTTGGGTGGAATCATGCCTATAAGCTGGTATTCGTTAAGAGATGAATCATGAAACGAGGATCATCGAGGGAGAGCTCACGCGACCCACGTTAATCCACTGGCAAACACGATGACAGAGAACCTTCATTTTCAGCTCGGGGTCTTTTGGTAGCACCACCCCGGTGGTGCATTGCCTCGATCAAGTCCTATATGACGCTGGGGAACCATTCACAAGCTTGCACTGGTTCTCCGCCCGGGCAGGAGGATCGTTTCCCGAATTCCCCCCCAGCCAGCACAATCTCTGTTGCAACCTAGCCATATCTTCCCGCAGGGACAAGGGCTTGTCCTAACCGCAACCTAACTGAGTACAGGTCGGGATGGTGGGGATGGTAATGCCCGGTTGATCTGGTCAATAATATTTCAGGAGGGAAAACGACGCTGTCATTATGGCGGCCGATAGGAGGCATTACTTTGAAGGATAGGATGGTAATTATAATGCAACGAATTCCAGGAAAGCTCTGAGCTCTGGAGGGGGAAGGAGCCATTGGAAGCGAGCCAAGATGTGGGAGGCTGATGGCCAGGGTCTTGAAATACAGTGAAAGCCCGTAGGCTCACTAAATAAGACTTACAGATCACTACTCGGAGAGGTCTAGGTCGTCTATATTGAACGAAAAGGATACACGTCCTGTTGCGTTTGAATCTGTATATTGATCACGCAACATGGATCGAATACAACTCTACGGCTACTTTCGGGTTGTTATTGCTACCACCGTTTGCGTCTCAGGCTGATAACTCATCAGTTACAAGATGGGACCGAGAATCATCTGTGCGGGTTGTGCCCATACCAGTCACCAGTGCCCCATTCCCCAGTAGCGTCCATAGGGTTGGAGGTTTTGACCGGATGCAACAGTCGGAACTGCACGACAAAGACAATGACGTTATCCAGGAAGACTCAGGGATATAAGTTAAGTAGTGTCCTGGGACGGCAACATCAACCTATCCGCAGTCACAACCGTCAATGTATCTACAGACTTTATGAGCTATGCTCCTGCGTCTGGCTCAGAGTGACACCGCAAGCTGTGTGGGTCTCTCACAGTACAGTGTACGTAGGACTGACCTTTGGTACGCGTCGAATCCCAGACTTGGACCTTTTAGCCTTTAGGTGGGTTCCTGTGTCACGGTGACATATTTAACACAGCGTTATTGTCCGATGATGGGTCGGCTCCAGGATTGTATTGCCTCACGAGACCTTTGTCATATTTAAGATTACAACGGCTCCGCAGCCCCTGCATCCCTCCATCGACATTCGCTAGCACGAATCGATCTTTGCACCACAACCATGGGCCGCTGGACGCAATACGACGAGGTAAAGTGGCTGGTCTCTCTTGGGTAGCTCGAATGACTAATATCCCTCCTCAATTCTATGAATTTGCATCGCACTTCTTTGTGGTCGCACGACATAACGATGTGAATGTAACAGGATGGCGCTCGTCTTCCTGAAGGTATGAAGCGCGTTGGATACGATGCGGACACCCGTCGCTATACGTTCCAAGATGAAAATGGCGTGCTGTACCAGTCAGAACCCGGGAATGCGTATGGGAAACTTGTCCCGGTTCAACGGGCAATGGAGAATAACATCCAACGAATACGTCCAAATGCATTCGAGTCATCGAGTGAGTCCTTCGTTATACTGTCTAGTGCCCACTCTATACTCCGATTCATGAGATCCGTTCTCCTGATCACCGTTCCTTCCCGCACCCAATTTAACGATTCCGGTTGTCGCCACAACGGGCCTCATGTCGAGTGCATGTCCCAACCTGGCCCTATTATCATTTCTCTTTACTAAATACGCATTCTACAGATCCCTCCAAAACGCGGACGAGCCTGGTCGCTAATTCTAATCTAAATTCATTCCAAGAGTTCCTCCCTTCCCAGGCCATCACCTCTCCCCCACCTTCACCAACTAAACGGTCGATGTTCAGCCCCCAGAGTCCATCAGACTCTCGTCTCCCCGATGTTTTCCGTAAAGTCAGAGCAATGACAGCGGCTGCTTCCAAGATGCAACCATCCAAATCGGAAGGTACACGATACCATAGCAAATCCCCTTCCCTCCCCTCGTCATCAACATCTAACTATCGTCGCGCAACATCACCTCCTCCTCTCCCATCACGCCGAAACAGAGGCTACACTCAAATACATGAATCCAGAGGAGAAGATGAAGAAAGGAGGGGACTTCTTCGTTCAAAGACAATGGCCTCTCAATCGTCAAGTTCACGTTCACACTCTTCCCGTCCAACCCGAACACCATCTCAAGCGTCACGGGTATCGGCCATATCCACTACTTCGACCATTACTCCCAGGAAGACAAGATGATTATACTTGTATCTGCTGCCGGTTCTTAGTGCCCATCAGTATCACTGGTGACTTCTGATGTATCCATGGTCCCGGAACAGTTTTGGGTCGTTGCAGCGTTTTCCTAATGGGCCACTGACAATACCTGCCTCCTTGTGGATTGATTTCGTTTATCTCTCTTGATTAGTCTGCCTATGTATTTGGTTCATGTTCTAAGCTGTTATACTGATAGAGTTTTCTCTGTTCTAATTTATTCGGAAGGACAATAGTTGTGTGCGTGAAACGGAGTGGCGGACTTGTAGGAGTATTTATATGTATTGACGCAGCACGTGAATAACATAGAGAAAGTGATTGTTCCTAGACTCGCTTTAAGATGTCATCACAATCTCACTCCCTTCATGGTTACCTCTGCCTTCTTCCCTACTTAAATCCTGATGGTATCCATGCACCCCTCCCAATAGCTCTCGAAGATCTACCACCCCCAACTTCCAGTGCCGGAATTGACCACCACCTTCGACAATCCACTCATATCTACAGTTCACAATATTCACATAACGGATATGATCGAGTTCCACCCGGGACATGGTATCCATGAATATTCTCTCTTCTCCATTCTTTTTCTTCCGGCCGACAAACGGGGATGGTTGTGGAGGACCTTCATCGTCGAAATCATATTCCATCATTTTGCTAAATATGAACAGAAATACTTCTGTATCTAACCCCATCATCACATAACTATAACTCTTGACAACTCTGAAAAATCTTTTCCCACCATCTTTCTAGCCCTACACTCGTTGTTCAGGAGGTTCAACAAAGTTCAATTTCACGGTCGAGAGGGAGTCAGGTACCCGCGAACCCCCCTCATCATACCCCTCGGCTACAACCCCACTCATAACCCCCAAGTTCCACTAATCGGGACCACCACCCCTCCCTTATACATCTCTCATTCAACAAAGGCAAGACACCCTATTTCCAGATCGATCGTACCCTACCGTTTGACAATCCATCTCTCATATTAACGATAATGATAAAAATCCCAGTCCCGGCAACTCCACCAACCCCCGACCATCGCACACGGTACCAAAGCAACACTTCAAGCTTCAGGGGGACAAGTCGCTTAATATAGCTTCGAACACTGAAACAATTTGCGATTGAAATATTCTCAGCGGCAACTTCCCAACCTGGAAATCATATATATTGCGGAAGGAACTTCCGTGGGACTGTTGCACAGCTAAGGAGAATGCAAAACCAAGTATAGGGGCATGATAAGAATTTGAGTTTGTGCTAGTTCTCTGTAGTCGCGATGGGTCATATAATCCTTATAAAAATCTTTCACTTTTATAATTAATCATACACACATATATTGATACAACACGTCCTACCTCGAGGCACCAAATTTGCGATGGAACCAACAAAGCAATGTATAAAACCCACGACTCGAGAGGCTAGTAAGTAAACGACAAGAAACAAGCAATTGGGTGGGGATTATAAACAAATATCACTGTGATAATAAGGCATATAAGATCAGTAGTAGCATATCTCAAAGCGTATGTAGAACAAACAAAAAAAATATAAGATCCAAGATCCAAAAGGAGTGGAAGAAAAAAAAAAAGATGCAATAGACGAAAACCAAAAGGTTACGAGGATCAGTACACTAACCACAAAACAAGAACCACAAGCACAAGCACAAACACAAAGATAAAAAAAACCAGAATGGTATCAGATACACAAAAAAAAAAAGCCAAGAAAAAACGAGAAAAAAGCCAAAGTAGAATTCCTCCGACACAAGTCGTACGTCTCTCAATCCTCAAAAAAAGGCCTAGCCGAAGTAACCTAAAACAACAACCCATCAACAAACTATATCTTTCGGTAACAAGAGGATCTTATACTCACATTATGCATATACGTCGCCCAAGTCTCCTGCAACCGACTATCATCCGCCGCAATACCCCTAAGCGCAACCGTAGGCGTATACTGTTGTTGTTGTTGCTGCTGCTGTTGAGGCTGAGGCTGAGGTTGAGGTTGAGGAATTTGTTGATGCGTCTGTACCTGTCCCGGATATTGACCCGGATACTGCGTTTGATACTGTTGTTGAGTCGGATAACCTTGTTGAACCGGAGGTTGCTCCTGCACCACATTAGGCGCAGCGGCCCAATAGTGTGAATATGTCTCCTGTGAATACCCTTGTGACGGTTGTGAATATTGTACTTGGGGCGCTTGAGTTTGAGAGTAAGGAGATTGAGTATCATACGGTGACATTGTCGCAGGTGAAGGTAAGGAAGCCATCGCATCTCGTGTAGTAGTGACATACTGTTGTGGCGGTATAACATGTAATGGCTGCTGCTGCTGTTGTTGTGGTCCATGTTGCGGGTGTTGTTGAGGCTGAGGCTGGGGCTGGTACTGTGGTGTCGAGGAAGGTGTCGGTTGTTGATACATTGTCTCCGGCCCATACCCCGGTCTCAAACTCGACGTCGACATTCGACGTCCCGACGGTTGCGGAGCGGGCGGCGGCGGTGGTGGCGGTGGCATTCCCTGGTGCTGAGCCCGTCCACCAGCACTCTCGTCTTGTCCGTAATATCCTTCATACTGCTGAGGTTGCGGTTGATAAGTAGGCTGAGGGGTATACGACGTCTGATACTGTTGTTGTTGCTGCTGTTGTTGTCTCGCCCTCTGCATCTCGTACTCCTGTCTCTCCCTTCCTCTCCGTCTCTCCTCTTCTTCCCTCATCCTCCTCTCCCTCTCCACTTCCATCTGGATCTGTTGTTGATACTCCATCTCCCTCTGCTGCTGCTGCTGTTGTTGTTGTTGGAACTCAACACCAACCATATTCCCACCAACACTACGTGGTTCTTCCATCGTTACACTGACTTGACCTTGAGACGTCTCCCTCATCATCCCACCCGGACTATAAGCACCACCATTATCCAAAAACGCTTGTCGAACTTGCGCTTCAATACGTCCATCGAATCCACGCAATTCATGCACCAAGCTCGGATGCACGCCTTCAAATGACGGGTACTCATTCATCAACTGAGGTACCGGCGTCGGCTGCTGCTGTGGCAACTGTGATAACGGTTGCTGACCAGCATACATCGGCAGTACTTGACCCGGGACCTGTAAATGTCCAGGACTTCCCGAACTGGCCCGTGACGACGACGTCAAACTCCCTTCAAACATCATCAATATCCCCATAAAAAAACACAGTAAATGAACAAACTCACCAGACGAATCCATCCTCTTCATAGCAGAAACGCTCACAACAGGCGAACGCGTCGCAACCGTATGCGTCTTCCCACTAAAAATCTCCATCTCATTCTTCTCCTCATCCGTCTTGGAAGGTTTCAACACATCGTTGAATATACTCGGTGGCAACCCCTTCTCATTGTCCTCAAACGACTTGCGCGCTTTCGTCCGAAGTCGTTGTAAAATCGGCTATTGATAAAAATAAATAAAAAACCCGAACAGCGCCCGTCAGTTAAACCCTATCAACAGGAAGAAACGTGGTTCTTGCAAATGGAGACAATGCCAAACCAAAAGGCTGGGTAGTGGATAAGAATCCCGGGGGATCAAGTGGGGGTTGTGTGGTAGAGTAAGATGGAAGACCCCAAATTACGAACCGAATAGATGGGTCCAAAACGAAGGATTCACTCACCAAAAACTTGACAGCCCTCCCACCATGCCTCGCGGCATGCTCAAACAACTCACACGCACTATCCAATTCAATCATAGCTGCATGTGCAACTTGTGATTGCTTGGACACATGCGTCGCCACTGACGCCAACATTACCTACAAACAAAAAAGAAACGATGATGAGATATTGAATTTCACAAGGAACTGTGTTCCTTCTGTTTCCCACCCCAAGGAAAAAAAAACGGAAATAGATAGAAGCCAAGCAAAAAGGGCGGAAAAAACGGAAGAAGCGCGGGAGGAGGAAGGGCGGAAGGAAAGAAGAAGTCCGGGACAGAAATAGAACATAAAGGAAGATCAAAAATAAAATGAAATCCAGGTCCAGAACAAAGTTGCCGAAGCAACAAAGAAAACACTAGTTCGGAGAGAGGCAACAAAGCAAAGAAAAGAAAAACACTCACAGTCGCACTAAACGCATGCGTCCACAACACCCAAAACCTCGCAATCTGCCGAGGGAATAACCAAAACTGCTGTCTCACCGATCCCAAAATCGTACACGCGCTCCTATACCCGGCCAAAAAGCTCGGTGCATATTGACTCTTTATGGGGTCACCCGGATGTGTCGAGATTGCATGCGCGAAAAAACACCGGTGGATATACAGTAGCGCTGTGACAACGTCCATAAGTACATCTTAGAAGAGGACAAAAACGGTTTAGCGAAGCATACGTACTCAATTCTCGATAGTTGATCGGCATAAACCGACTCATCGTTTCTCCTAATCCAAGTCCAGCCTCCACGCCGGCGCCTACACCCATATCCCCTTCAGTCCCCCCAGAAGCAGCAGCAGCAGCCGTAGCGGCCGCAACCATATTCTGAGCTTGCTGCGCATATAATGGCAACTCCATATCTCTGACTTTGCGATCCAAGTCGAGTATAATACTGTATTTGGGTGCGCGAGACGTTAGTGAGCCTTGGACTACTGCTGAGACGCATTCGGCGCCGAAACGGGCTTTCCAATACGGGACTAATTTGATGGTGAGTAATGCGTAGAGAAGGGGGAGAAGAGAGAACGTACAGCTAGGTTGAATACTTCCGTCATCTGCAATTGTCGAATCTGGATCCAAAGGTAGTTCACAGTCGACAAATGGGAGCGAGAAGGTTGCCAGTCGTCCCGTTGCCAGGCTCTAAGAAAAGGTCCATATAGAGTGAAAAATGAGGAGTCGTCCTCGCACCTGCCAACAATCTGTAATAAACAACTCCCAGAATAATGCACGTCGTTTCTGCACTTCCGCCGGTAAAAGTTTCCATCTCGCACAGTCCCGATCTAGGAATGTCAAGTCGTCAACAAACAAACACAAGAATAAGCTTCAGGCAAAAAAGACTCACGCAGGCCAATACTTTGCGCCAACTTGACAGCCAAGCCAAACAAACTCCAGGTCCGCTCAATACTGCCATCCTTGGAACATATCCCCTCATATATCGCCATCAAACTCAGTGTCTGAACCGTAGCCACACTAGGCGGTCTCTCCAAGACCGGTTCCAAGACCAGCGCCGCCTTTGTAAGTTGGTAAAACTCTTCCGAGACGATATTTTCTGGTGCAGCGGGTAATTGGATATCGGTTAACGCGCCGAAACAGAATATCATAAAGAGCAATGCTAGATCGTGTGCTGTTCGTGTTTGTTTTTTGTTTGATGCTGCTGCTCCTCCTGGCGGGAATAATTTGGCTGTAGAAGGGTGTTGGGTTGTTGTTGATGAAGATGAGGATGAAGAGTTGGAATATGACCCAGGGGAAGCGGCGTTGGCGACTTGACCTTCCACGGGACTTATTGGCGTCAATGGCACACCGCTAGCTCCAGGTGAAAGCACACTTCCACTATGCCCGCCGAAACCAACCCCTCTAGCTTCGAAATACCACATCGGTAACATTTCTTCAACCAATTGTCTCTTCGTCACGGCACCAAAGAACCACGGCGCTTGTTCCAAATACAATTGCGTCAATCTCCACGCTTCGTCCCATTTTGGTAGGTAGTTAATCAAGAGATAGTCCATGTCGATTTGGATAGATTGAAAGGCGTTGGAGCTGAGGGGGAAAGAGGCACCGAGAGCTGCTATAGATGCTCGCGAGGTGTTGGTGGAGGAGGAAGAGGTGATGATGGTCGGAGGTGAAGTCTGAGTATGTTGCTGTGAATGATGATGAATGACGTTTGGTGGTGAGAGTCTTTGGTGGTATTGGAGAGGTTGAGGTTGCTGCAAGGTGGTGGATGGTGGATTTTCAGCTTGAGGTGAAGTCTCGCCCTTGGAAAATCGTAAATTACAAGATCCGTGCGGTGTTGATAGCACTTACGATCAATAAACTCTGTGCGCAAGATAATTACGTCAATCCCAATCCACGGCAACCCAGTAGCGAAAAGCGTACCTCTGACCCAGCACTGCGTCCATAAAAAGTAGCAGCACCGTCATCTCGGATAGCCAAAGTGCCAAAAGCATCAATGACCGTCTCACCCTCCTCTTCCTCTTCTTCGGTTCCCTGTCTGCTCTTACCCTTGGCGGAGATGCCCTGGGAAGTCAAGACATCATCGTCAATGGCGGCGTGTAGTTCGATACTAGATTTGATCTTGAGGAGTTCGCGGGCGAGGAGTGGATGAGGTTCGCTGGAGAGGGTGGATTGGAGAATGGCTACGGCGTCTTCGAGTTGGCGGATCCTGTCACTCATTTGGGCGATTTTTTGGTGAAGTTTTTCGGTATCCGCGAGAACGAATCTGAGGACGGGGGCTATGAGTTTGAGCGTGAATAAAGAGAACGGAGGGCATGCCGGGTGCCTTGGCCAGTGATGAGACTGCCGTTGGGACAGATGGCAGAGCATCCTCTGCGCTTGCAGCTGATCGCCAGAGTGAGCCGAGCAGGAAACGCGAGAGATGAAAGGTATGGGCACCTTGCACAAGGCACGGTCTTGTCGCATTTGAGCTTTAGGCTGTTGACCCTGGTAAGTGAATGGGCATGACGCAAGGGGGCGAAAAGGACGCACCGTCGGCACTCTGCACACGAGAGGGCGCCTAGGGGAGGATGTTGGTGAGTGGGTGGCAGAGGAGAGGGAGAGAACAGACCCCGGGCACGTTTTGACTCCTTGTCGAGGGCCTTGAGCTGTGGATTTGGGTCCTTGCGGGATGAGGCAGGCATGGTGAGAGGGGAGGGCTGAGAGGCATTGTGGGTGGCAGGGAGATAGGAGGCCATATAAGGCTGCTCCCACGTGGGCAGCCTCCAGGCCCAATCACCGCCGCCCTGACAACCCACGCCCGCCGAATCGTCAATTATCAATCTAAATACATCTCTAGTCGCGCTTAAACCCACCAAACCACCCCCCACTGCTCCCATCCTCCTCAGCGTCGCTGGGCACCTCGACCTCTTCAAACCTCTCTCCGCTCCCACCCCGACTCCGACGACATTTAATCTGCGAATCCGACGAACTCCTCGATGTCGTCCCAGACCCCCCAGGTAGGCCTTCAATCAGCGTGCTCGGCACATTCAGCGACGCCAGCTCGGCCTCCTGTTCCCGCCTTCTTCCTTCCGTGCCATGTGCGATGCGCGATGATGGGGGTGTGGTGAGCACACTCGCTCCGGGCCTTTTTCTGCCAGCCGATGATGCCGCGGTGGAGCTATTAACCAGCGCCATTCCACCTGCTAATATCCCCGGTCCATAGCTCGTCCACAGACTCGAAACAAGAGCCATCGGTCCACTCATCGGATTGGCCAGTGTCGGAGGATGAACTGCATCCACCCGTTCTTCTTCTTCCAGCTCCCTTGTTGCACTCGCCGCCGCAGTGCTGGGCGCTTGACCCATGGCCACAGCAGCTTGATCCCAAATCATCCTCATGCGTTGTTGCAAAAACGCATAAAGCCGTACTTTCACCCTTGCTAGAGTCGAATCAATCTGTGTTTCGTGTGCTCGGAAAAATGGCTGGAGGTGCATTTTGTAGAGATACGATGAGCCTTGGGTTTGTGGAAGGGCTATGTAGAGAAAGAATATTGTTTTGAGTGTGTAGTAGAATGGTATCCTATCATTTCGTTGAGGTCCCACCCACATAATTACGAGAACAATGGAACGTACCACGAAACAGCCCATTCCGCGACATATTCAACACCAACGACACAGCCAAGAACACACCAATACATCAACCACCTCTCCAGATCCTCCTCAGACGCCGGTCGCTGGCTCAGAGTCTTGTACGATGCATAGCCGGGATACAAAAAAGCCACCAGCGAACTAAAAACACGTCAACAAGCAGTTCCGTTCAGCCAGCCGAGGTGACCCACCTAATAACACGCGAGGTTAGAAAGAACAACATCGCACCAGCAAATGTGTGTGGTGGTAGCCAAGTCAGCCAGTCGTCGCCCGCAGCTGTCCTGCCTAAGACCAAGCAACTCAGATGACGTAACCCCATCAAACACACCCCTGACTGCCAAATCGGGCTCAAGCCACACCCAACATCAACTCAACCATTCATGCGTCCCAAAGCCCACACAAAACACAAAAACAAAGCCTCTGCTAACGATGATCCCCAGGTGCCCACAGAAGCTCGCTGGTCAAAAATGAATCCCTATGGTCTTTTCGCCAGTACTGTCTCCCATAAAACGGCGCGAGATCGCTTCAACTCATTGTTGGGTTTACAGTCAGTGATAAAGACGGCACGAAACATCGGTTCAAACGTGGTGATATGTACGTATCCATCCTCACTTTCTTCATGAAAAGTGAAACCCATTTTACGTGTAGAGCGACGATATTACCACAACATAAATCCCCAGGAGATTCAATCGAACCATACGAATACTGGGTTGGCAAGATCATTGAAATCCGCGCTGATTCTGGGAGTGAAGATTCCCATATCGTACGTTCCTCAATCCATCCCAAACACACACACACTATCTCAACTCCACTTTGTAGATATGGACAAAAGTCCAATGGCTGTATGATGCACAAGACGCCGCCGGTATAATCACTGCCCTGTCTGTCTAGATCTCTTCTACAGCACCTCACAGTACTGATATATATCCGTGTACTCTTTCCAGCGATACTTCATCTTTTGGCAAATTCGAACGTATATGGTCTGATCATTGGGATTTTGTTCTCCCACATACATTCAATGAAGTCGTTCCTTTACCCAAACTACTTCCATTCCCTCGACCACAATCCCGTTCCAACCCCAAACTCAACTTCAAATCCAGATCTAGATTCTCCATATCAAGTTCTTCTAGTTCATTGACAAGAGGTGATGGTGTAGTGGATGGTAATGTGGGATTGGATTCACAACGAATCATTGGTCCAGAGATGTTTTATTGGAGATATACTCTAGCCGTACAAGATGGAAAACTAGACGTACGTTTCCTTCAACCTCGGCTGACCGCGTTTACAAATCCCTCCAGCCACAACAGAAATCCAAGTCCAACTGTATCTGTTCCCAACCCTACAAACCCGATGATACATCTGTTCAAACAGGCGTAATGATCTTTTGTCCTCGTCCGTCTTGCAAAACTGGGTATCATGTTGGATGTTTGCAAGATGCAGGTAGTATTTATGACGAGAACGTCCCTGGGCGGTCGTCGTCTACGAGCAGGGGTAAAGTTGGACGTGCGAGGGGCAGGGGAAGAGGAAGAGGAAGAGGGAGAGGGAGAGGGAGACCTAAAACCAGGGAGAAGGATCCCGATCTGAATATGGAAGAAGATGGCGTAGACAAGGGTGAAGGAGAACAAGAACGCGAATGGATATCAAAACGCGCTCTACGACAACTCTGTACCTCACCAGACACAAATGAACCCGTCAATCTCTTATCCCTCATCCAATCTCCCTCACAAACACCCAAATCCAAAGCTGCTGGCGGCGGCGGTATCATACCACTACTCCAACGTATCCATCATCGCCAACTTCAACTCCTCCAACGCACTCAAGACGTTACCACCACACGAGAACAAGAAAATGAACCTTCAATATCACGTCGACGACGCGTGATTTCCGGCGTTAGCGGTAAATCTAAATATTCAGGTGGAAGTATAGTCGAAGTTGAAGATTTACTCATCGACGACGAGGACGAGGAAGAGATGACCCAAGATCCCACTTCACACATGAACGATAGTCTATCCACTCGATTATCAAAGATCAAACGAATAGACCAAACCAATGGGAGTCCTATCAACCCTAAAATCGGGCCTAATAGTCCTTCGAAACAACAACGTCGAGCAACAACAAAAGTCAAATTACGACCTCTGACATCAAATTCACTCCTTGCGACTTTATTCATTTTACCATCCCCCCTCCGACGGCCTGGTAACATCAACAACTTGGATACGCACCTCTTACTCACATTAGCATCTCAACCACTCCTTCGCGGAGGTGCATATTTCCCATATCTAGGTCCAACAGGAAACATCAACGCCATTCTTACCGCTCGAAAACTCATTTGGAAAACATTACACCAACTCAGTTTGCTCAACATTCTGTCTTCTGGTGATGATGAAGAACAAAGAGATATGGATGACTTTCAACACATTATCAACTGCGTGGAAGACGTTTTGACTGGTTGGAAGGATATCTTTTTAATGGGAGTTGGAGATGAGAATGAAAGAGGCGTATCTCCAGTCTTACCACCAAGTGGTGAAATCATCGACGCAATCGTTGTTAAAGATGGATTAATCCTTTTCGATGATGATAAATGTTCCGATATCATCCTCAACACCATTGTTGAACGCAATAATTCAGAAGACGATGACGATGACGATTATGTAGAAGGAGGAATAGAGACCGGAGAGGAGGAGGAGTCTCTGGGAAAGAAACGGAAACGGTCGGCGCATTGGTCGAGGTATAAGAATAAGACGAGGAAGAAGGGTGGAGTGGGGAAAGATGATGTAGGGGGTGATGATGATGAGGATATGTTGTTGAGAATTGATTGGGCTTGTCCTGGTTGTGGAGGATCAATATAGTTTGGTCAACTTGCTTAATCTGTAGTTTTATCCATACCAGTTTATCCGAAATTTGAGGCTTTATCCTGATGCTCTCGTATGGAATGAATTTGGCTTTTGTGATTTGTATGTGTGCTTTGTAGTACATATACATAGCGCGTACAATATCGTCCCCGAACGTCCATTGCTCGAAAAACTTGTGATCATAAAATAACCAAGGGTTATATGAACTACCTTAGAAAATACGAAATAATGAACAGCTTTTAGGTGTGTATCAAAAAACCCTAAAAAAAAATACCAGCAAGAAACTCTTCAACTCTCATATCAATAAAACCCCTTTCTACTACCTCCCTGCAACCTAATAGGCACATATCCTCCATCTTCAATACTCAACACCTCTGAAAACCTCGCTCCACCACCTCGTCCATTACTACTCGTCCGACCCTCCGTCGTAGCAGACAAAATAGTATCCGGATCATCCTGCTCCTGTCCCTGCCTAATAGCAACATTCATCCCAGCCTTGTCAACACCCAATATCGTCTGAGCACCACCAGCACCCACAGCCGAAATCGGTACATCTCTATTGGACGATGAAGAATCCGGTATCACAAGATGTTGAAGGTGTAAACTTCCACGTACAACTCCACTCCGTGTAGGTTGAGGTGTGATTCGTCGAGGTACTTTACCAATGCTCTTGATGCGGTTCAAAGGGGCGCCCGTCGATTGTCGCAATTGCTGAAGTTGATCCGGTAACTCATCAAAATATTCCAAGTCAGAAGTTGCCACACTCGTGGGCCGTGGTTGTCTCCATTGTTTCCTCTCAAACTCGGCAGGGGTCTGAACGCTCAAACTCCGCCTATGCCCTTCAATCATTGCGATATCCGGAAGATCAGCCATAGGACGTGAACCTGGTTTCCTTTGGCCATCCGCGTTCCACTCTCTCAACGCCGTATCAAAATCGATGATACCTGGGGAGATTGCACTCTCCTGGGTTGCGCCTGGTGAGTAACAGGATGGTGACGTGACAGGTGATGTCAATTCAGTCATCATTTCGGAGTGGTGTCTTGTGGATGAGGGGTACATCGTCGAGACGAAGGATTGCGGATGTCTCAGTCGGATCGACATCGAGAGGGGCGAAAGCTCGTTCGCCGTGCCGGGGTAACTCGTCGTCTCATCGTCATCGAAAGGATCGATCGGTTTGGCTATGAACCGAGCTGGAGGGATCCTCTGGTGCGCTGGCTGAGATATTTTCGGTTGCAATCTTTGAGGGTTCCTCCTGGGTAGCGGAGGCGGCAACTGTTGCATTTGTTGGCCAGGTAAAGGTGGAAGCGGATCTAAAGGTGCCTGCCAAATCATTTTCCCTTTCATCTTTGCCTCAGCAGGAATCCTCTTCCTCATTATCTCCTCTGTATCTGTACTCCCCATACTAACCATCCTGTGACCAACTGACCCATTACCGCTGTCTTCCCTCGAGCTGATATCGTCCCTGTCCCCCATTGCAGATGCACGGATACCAATATTAGCAACGACAGCTCCAAGTGGAGGCCCAGGGAACTGCTTCGCCAATTCACGCACAGCTTGAAGTGTTTCTGGGACGCTACGAACACTGTATCCTGAGAGTGCTCGTGTACCACGCTTTGGTCTCGAATCGGAATCGTAGTCTTCTTCAATAGGGGGTGCAATAGCTGTTACCGTTATCACATTGCCATCTTCATCGATGATTGATTCTCTTGTGAAGAACTCTTGCTCCTGCTGCATAGGTTGGTGTGGATGTGCACGTGGAGCCTGCAATGACGCGAGGATAAGCGACTGACGAATAGGGGGAGGTGAAGGCGATGGTCGTTGAGAAGTCGGGAGAGTAGGATATGCAATTTTAGATGTAGTAGGATTCGGTTTACGCAATCGTCTCTGCGATGTGGCAGATGAAGAAATATCTTCGTTCTCAGACCCAGCCAAAGCCATAACGACCTTCGTTCCGGGAACAGGGTACAACACCGCCCGAGCCAACGCGGACTTGTGCTTTGTGAACGAGAGTTTCCGGCGAGGTGTATCGATGATCTCAGCCTGGGCAGCGGAGAAACCAGAAGCCTCGGAGTTGCCAGAGGATCTCCGTGTTGAAGTGTCGAGGTATGCAGGGACTGGGGGCTCGAGTTTTTCGAAAGAAGTGTTGGGGCTGTGTCCATGTGCTGCAGATATGGTAGGCAAATGATTTTTTTCAGAGGATATGCGAGGAGAGAAGTATTGGGAAGGGGAGGAGGTATGGCCATATGGAATCGGTTCACGTCTATACACGTTCCCCGACTCGACAGGATGACCATGCGTTGTCGAGGCAGGATACACCGAAATCTCATCCTGATACCTATCATATATGGTAGATCCACGAGTGGTTGCACTAAACCTGGATCGCTCCCTCATCTGACTGTTCGCCCACATCGGAGATTTCCTGTGTTCCTCCACAATCTCGTCTGTCGGTGGACTCTTGATGCTCTCAACAACGGCAGCGGGACTCGGGAGATCGAGGGTAGAAAGACGAAGGTGCAGGGTGGGTGTGCCGTGGTAGTAGTATACTGTCACTCGCTTGGGTGAGTGCTGAGACATCCGTTTAGCTTTGATTTGCGCAAATTCGGTCATGCCTGGAAGACCCTTTGTTGTAGTTAGTTTCGGGCTAACGTCAAAACCTCTTGCACTGAAACCCGAACGGGGAGTCGTAGGTAGTTCCAGTCTCCCGTCGTCAATGGGGGGTGAACGAGTGTAAGGATTGTTGCGAGATGCTGAAGGTTGGGTTCTCTCTGCAGCCAAAAAACCACTTGAAGCGTATGGATGCGGTCTATCATCGGACGTGGCCTTTGCGATGTTGTAAAATGTGAGCGGAGGTGCACGAGGTGTCGCATGGAATGCAGTGGCAGTGGGCGAGAGCTGGCGGAATGTACTGAAACGAGGATTTGAAATGAGCTGGTGCAACCTGGATTGCCGGTGTCCTCGCTCCGAAGAGTTGGACTCGAGTTCGTCACGGATCACTTTGAAGTCTTCTGTTGCATCGATCCTACGTTGCCGTCGATAAGAACAAAGGGTCGGATTCGAACTTCAGTGAAAACACGCACCCTTTAGCGACACCAATACTAAGCAGTGCCCTCGACAACATCCTGATCCCCCTCCGTACATATGCAATCGCGACCCCATTACTAAAAACGAACCCAATGACCGTCTCGATTGCGCCAAACTTGATCCCGCCATTGATCCACCCGATCCCTTTAAAGAACACGATAGCATCCTTCGAATCCGTTTCAATGTTACGTTGAATAATAAGGGCTCGCATAAAGCGGTAGAACGCAAAGCAGAAGCACGACGCTTGAAAAAGAGTGAGAAGGGCGAGGGTAATGGAAGAGAAGAAAGTCCAGACAAAGCGATCGTTCCGCCCGGCGAAGTTGGCAACGATATGTTGCGGGCCCTGAACTATAAAAAAGGTGAGGGTTGGTGAGCTACTTCGAACAGATAGACGTACCGTAAGAGATCCCGGCAAAGGAAGCAATGGTATTCATTGTAATGATAACAGGGATGAACGAGAGCAATAGCAGTCGGACGATGCGCCGAAGCCGGGATGGGACGACGGGCAGACATTCACCACGAACCCAGGCATAGAGGAATAACATATAGAAGAGAAGTTGTATGAAGGAAAGTGCGCCTTAGAGTACATGGCCATCAGCATAGGAGAGATACGTGAGGGGGGAAGGGAGAGGATAAATGGACTCACCTATTGATTGATCAATAGATTTAAAAACCAAAACATCAGACCGCGCGGCGGGAACTTCAAAGGACAGAACTTCAATAAGCGAAAGTAAAAAGGTAACCAATCCTTCGACGACCAAAAGGAGATGTCGCCTGCAACGACCAACGGATAAGTCGAACGCAGGTATACTGAGAGGAACGGACACTCACCGACCAGAACGCCAATTAGTGAAAATCAAAGAAACTGAAAAGATGAGTTCAAGCAGAACAGGTATTATAAGCAAAACATGGTGGATTTCATCCCCTGGCTGAGAATAAAAGCAACGAAGGATGGAAGCCAATGAGACACAGGAATCAGGACCACCATCGCCAAGAGGCGGCGGATTCGATGGTGGGGACATTTAGCTTCGCTTCACGATAAATGTGGCCCGCTGGGGAGCATCGCAAACTTGTTGAGGAATACTGAATTCAAATCCTGTCGTGGGGTTCGAATACCGTGAGGATTAGTGCGTTGCGTCGAACGACCTAGTCGATGATGGTGGTAATTGGTCTGGGCCTGGAGGAGGCAGGATGGGATAGAGAAAGAATGAACGAAATAAAAGAACGGAAGCAGACTGGCTGCGGAACAAAAGATGCACGCCTAAGGTGTCTCTGGTAATAGGAAACCCGTTCCCCTCAGTTGAGAAGAGAAATGAAGGGTGGGGGGGGAAAAGAGAAAGAGACAGATGGGAGGGAGAGAGAAATCGAAGTGAGGACCCGCCAGCGGCGTGTAAGTGAGATGGAAGGGGTCGCGCTTGTACCCACGGCGGGTTGCCAGCCTAGGTAGATAGCAGGGCGATCTGACATCAATTCCATTGTCAGGCGCAGATGTTGTGTATGGAATGTGGTTCCGTTGCCATCCTTGTCAAACGTGGAAACGCGGGCACCCCATGACAGAGGCGTCAGGCATCCCCGAACAGGCATGCCTAGAATTGCATCATCAGTCAACCGCTGATATGAGATGAATCCTGTGTTGCGAATAGTTGCTGATCATCAGAAAAACGAACAGACCGAACAGACTTGGCGCAGCACGATCAGGGACAAGACGGGCCTCGCGATGTTATGTAATCGAGTTATTTCTGGACAAGATTTCGCACTTTTGTCAGTCACCTTCAGTTTTTACTGCTTTCGACATGGTTGTAAGTCACTTGCACATGGCGCAGAGAACGTTAAAAGTAATCCAAGGTACAGCGAATATCTGTCTTGCAACATGCTCCAGAACAACACCTGCCTACACGTCCGGGAGATCCAACGCCTCAGTCCCGAAATCTCAATCCCCTGATGCACCCATTTGCTCGGGCACGGGAACGCACGCGCGCACTCAATGCCGCAAAAATGGACAGAATATTTGCAAAACCCTTTATTGCAGCTTTAGAAGGGCATGTTGATGCGGTGGAAGCGATGGCGAAACAGCCGAATTCGATGGTGAATATAGCTAGTGGAAGCTGGGGCGGTGGTGCGTGCGCGTCAAACATTCATGCCATATGGCATTGACTGACTTGGACTTTTGACTTTTGCCACTGTTCTCTTTTGGTTGGGCGGCGACAAACAACAGACGTCATTGTGCACAACCTAACTACAAGACAGATAACAAAGAAAATCCCTCAGGCGCACAAAGGCAAAGTATCAGGGTTGTGCTATACCTCTGCAGAAACACTCTTAAGCTGTGGTGTCGACCGGACTGTAAAACTGTGGTCCGTAGGGAACGACAGTGGTGAAGGATCTTCGGTACGTAGTGACACAAACTTATTCGTCGCATTCTTCATTTTAATCATGGATTTCTTTGTCCTCGGGCCCGTCAACTTCCTATATCATTGATATTATATTGTTGGACACTATCTGGACGTTCTTCCTGACTCTCCACTCCTGGATAGGCACAACCCCTGAGCGTGTTCCCCGGAAAAGCCGCAATCAAGTGAGCTTATACCTCATTTCATCCTCATTCGCTATGCTGAACCTAATCCCGTAGTGCGATTGACCATCATCGATCAGACGGTTTGTTCGCAACTGCCTCCAACATTGTGCAAATTTGGGACGAGACCAAGTACGCCTTCTTTATTCTCATCACCAATTCGAAGTCATTATCCATCTAACTCACACCCATTTTTCCTCTGATAATCTATCTGCGATGTCGGAATTTTTTGCACCCACCTATCACTTACTATTGCCAACCTTCCAAGAACATCGCCCGTCTCAAACCTCACCTTCCCAACTTCCACCGAAACCATCACCGCTCTCAAATTCAATCTCGCTGAATCCTCAGTTCTTGCATCATGTGGCTCCGACCGTACATTCACACTTTATGACATTCGCACATCCAAACCCGAACGTCGTGTTGTAATGCAATTTCGATCAACAGCGCTTTCATGGTCGCCTACTCTTCCGACTCTGCTTCTCTTGGCATCGGAGGATCATAATCTGTACACATTTGATATCAGGCATCTAGATCGCCCGACGCAAATATACAAAGCTCATGTAAGCGCTGTTACGAGCTGCGAGTGGAGTCCTACTGGGATGGAATTTGTTAGCGGTGGCTGGGACAGGACGGTTAGGATTTGGCAGTTTAAGGATGGAAAAGGTGTACAGAGACCCGAAGTCTACCACACGAAGCGAATGCAGAGGTGCGTCAAAGGCTTGTCTCAATTCTTCGCCTTGTCTGACTACTGTGTATGTTGCAACTGATATCATATCAGAGTAACATCAACCTTGTTCTCTGGCGATGCGCGATTCGTGATATCAGGCTCAGATGAGGGCAACGTTCGAGTGTGGAAAGCCAAGGCATCTGAAAAACTTGGTGTTATAACTGCTAGGGAACGTGCTGCCATCGAGTATCGCAGCAAGCTTAAGGAGAGGTGGTCTATTGATAGCGAAGTAGCGAGGATATCTCGGTGCGTTTGATTTCCGTCCATTTCATGTTCCCTTAGCGATTTCTCTACGAATATCGGAGCTGATACTGATGCTCGGTAATGAATAGATCACGCCATCTACCCAAAACGATCCGATCAACGGATAAACTTAATTATACGATGTCGGAAGCGAGGAGAGTCAAAGATGAGAGGAGGAGAAAACATACGAGAGCAGGAGAATCGAAGCCCAAGGCGGAGAAGAAAAAGGTTGTGGTCGCGGAGCAGACATGATTACTGGGCTCGAGTTCATACAGACATTTTGTCGACAGGACGCCCCCATTTTAGATCACGGTGTCGCCCAAAAGCGTCCCGTCGCGTTTCCTTTCCAACTGCACCTCTACCCCGTTATATATATATACATGGTACCGCCAGGGGAGGAGAGACCTACTCCATTATTGGTCCATTGAGCGACTGAGGTGAATCAGTGCCGAGTCCAATGTCAGTCGACTCTCGAGTGGAAGCATACTGAAAGGGCATCTCGGCGCTCGACACAACACATGCTATTACTCCTCAGTGCACAAGGCCGGCAGATTTGTCAGGGCGTACTCCCCTTATTTGGCTCCTATCCAGGAGTCCGTCAATACCACTGTCTTTTCCGAGTTCGAGCCCCATATCGCCGCGGTTGCCTTCCCGTACTCAATTCTGCGAACCGCCATCTGTGACCCGTGAAAGCCGATCGAGGTAGTCACGAAGGCTACTGGTACCAGATGATATTGATGATTTATCACTGGCACAGGTCCTGTGAGAAGTGGAGAGATCAGGGGAAAATAAGTAAGCCGGAAACCAAGTAAGAGGACGTGGGGACGCGCTATCAAACATGTTGGAGTAAACGGAATCCTGTGTTTCGAGTCGTAGGGCTCGTCAAACATAGATTATTAGCGGGTGAGGACGAGCTTCAGGCACATTGTCAATAAGAGGAGTTGGGCTTAAGTTTTGTGACCGAGTGCCCACAAAATATACGACACATTTTTGTTTGGAATTGCAATTGCTTGCCAGGTAAGTGTTCCAGATGCTTCGCTCAGTCTCCAGCCCCGATGTTCAAGACGTCAGTCCTTCTCCATTTTGTTGATCCTTTACCAAGTCGTATTAGGTCGAGCCATATGCCAGGCTACTCGGAGTATGGTTGTTGAATCTGAGGTGACAAAGTGTCCAGCATGAGAAAGGACTGTCAGTTTGGAGCATCTGCTTCATGTTGGGGGGACTGTATGTTGGGATTTCGGAATCAATCAAAAAATCCATAGTCTACATGCCCGTATACCTTGCTCTCTTACTCCCTAATAAACCGCGACACTGTAACCTCCGTATACTTGACTTAACTCCATACTCGCGAAATGGTCTCGTTGATTTTTATCGAGAGTCCATTAATAGCATCCTGAATGTTTGTTAGTTGCTGGCGCTGGTTGTGACATTGGTGCATGTTTGACCACGCCAACTGGCGACATTTGACCATGCGGGTAGGCACCAACTACCTATGGATTCTTTCCAAAGTCCTCGCATGCAAATCCATGACAGCGAAGTCCTGCCAATGAAAATCGGACATGTGTACCTACAAAATGATCCACATACGACACTTTGTTTGCCGGTGGTACGAAAAAAAAACTTTTTATTTCTTACTTGATCGAGTTCGTACATGTGGACATGGCTTGTTACGACTAGTATTTGAGCGCTGAGGAGATTTTTGCAGTGCACGGGAGTAAAATTGGAGGAGGGGGTAGCTGACAGGTGTATGATGTGTTTCTGTTTCGCAACTTTCAAGAGGCAGATCGATGATCGGTGATCAACGGTTTCTTGGAGGTTGTCAGAAGTTGATTTTCGGCGTTGCCGGTGATTGGGAACTAAAGATAATTTAAGGTTGGGTGGTCTTGTGAGACGTGGGGACACAGTGTGGCTTCGTATGTGAGATGCAAGCAGTTGGGTGGGTCTGGGAGATGGCCGGCGCCGGCGGGCCTCCATTGAAGGTGAGAATTGGCATCAGAAGCTCGTATTACTTCCTCGTGGGAGGCGCATTTTCGAGTGAATAATTTGATCATTTGGTGAGTAAGGAGCAACGGCCATAAGGACTCAAGAATTCATTTGTGTCGCCTCGCACCCGGATACAGTAAGTTTGGTCTAAGCCACCTGCCAGCGGTAAGCTCTACCAGAAAAAGCAGCCTCAAGGATTTTCTCGAGACCCTCCCGCCGGCAAAGCTCCGAATGCCGATAAGAAAGCGGAGTGGTAAGTAATGGGCACAGAATGCGGCTGCCGCTACCGGCAATTGTCATAGCGTCATTGTCCTTTCAATGCAACTCCGGTCTTGTCTTCTGGCCAGGGTGTAAAGATGACAGGATGACGCCAGCCGAAAGATGGTGCACGCAGTCGCTACGCCACGAACCGAAGCGGAAGGCATGACGAGGCCATGGGAAGTGGCTAAAGCTCGGTGGAAGGGGATCAGAAAACAAATTACGACACGTCAATAGCCCTTGCTCATATTTGAACAAGAGATAAGCCAGCGCCTGGCATCTCCTCCTCCATCCCTATCCTACACCTGTACTCACTGTACATTTACCCCGCCTTTTCTCGTTGATTTGGACATCAACGGCTATCCACCGGTTACCACATCCGGTTGACATAGCATCTGATCAAGGTTTCTGGTTGTACTTTTCCTTCCTTCTGTGGTCATTTGAGAGAAAACACACTCGGCACGATGTGGGCGGCTCAGACTCGTAACTTGCGTGCCTTCTCACAGCTTTCTGTGGCTTCCAATGGCTTGCGTGCCTTCTCCTCTTCAACGAGGCGATGTAAGTACTTCGGTCTCCTTTCGATTCTTCATGTCCACCTGTCCCCGACTTCCCCACGTGAAAGGTGTTCCAACCAGCGGCCCGTAGTCTCTGCGCTTTCTTTCATCCTTTTGTGCAGCTCACACGCTAATCTTCATTACCTCGTTATTCCCTCTTTGTTGCAGATCGAGGCATGGTCAATAAAATCGTCGTTCAAAACCCTGTAGTGGAGCTAGATGGTGATGAGATGACCAGGATCATCTGGAAGAAGATCCGTGAAGAGGTATGCTGCTTCCCACCAACCTCTCTTCACGCCTCACACTGGCCTTGCCGCGTCCTTCGTCTAGCTCATCCTCCCATATCTTCAACTCGATATTAAGTACTACGATCTGGGGCTGGAGTACCGAGACCAGGTCCGTGCTGCACTTTCTCCTCTGGCGCCTCTGCCAACGTCTCATTTACTGTGCATATATCAGACTAACGACCAAGTTACTACCGAGTCCGCTCACGCCATTCAGAAGTACAAAGTCGGTATCAAATGTGCGACCATCACGCCCGACGAGGCTCGTGTGGAAGAGTTCAAACTCAAGGAAATGTGGAAGAGCCCAAATGGCACTGTACGTTCCCTTTGCTTCTCACCACTTGGTGTCGTGACGCCGTGCTGACACCAAATATGCCGGTTAGATCCGTAATATCCTCGGAGGGACTGTCTTCCGTGAGCCCATCATCCTCAAGCGTATTCCCCGGCCCATTCCGGGATGGGTCAAGCCCATCGTCATTGGTCGTCATGCTTTCGGTGACCAGGTACACACGTCGTCCTCTTTCTTGGATTCAATTTACTGAATTCTTGGATCTTTCAGTACCGCTCGACGGATTACGTCGTTCCCGGACCTGGAAAACTCCAATTGGTGTACACACCCAAGGATGGTTCGACTCCCGTTTCCCTCAACGTGTATGACTTCAAAGCGCCTGGTGTTGCCATGAGCATGTACAACACTGACGAAGTACGTCATTGTCCATTCAGGGTTGTCGAGATTTTGTCGCTTAACTTAGGCTTGGTTTCTCTAGTCAATCACTGGCTTCGCACATTCTTCTTTCAAGATGGCCATTGCCAAGAAGATGCCCTTGGTACGTCATCTGTCAATACATCAGGAATCTCTTGGCTCATGTATGCATCCAGTTCATGTCCACCAAGAATACCATCATGAAAAAGTACGATGGTCGCTTCAAGGACATCTTCCAGGAAATCTACGAATCGTAAGTTCACCCCATCAGTGCATATACCGATTAACACCAGGACTTATACTCTGTATAGTACTTACAAGTCTCAGTTCGATGCTCTTGGCATCTACTACGAACATCGTCTGATTGACGACATGGTTGCCCAGGCCATCAAATCTGCCGGCGGCTTCGTCTGGGCCTGCAAGAATTACGATGGTGACGTTCAATCCGACATTCTTGCTCAGGGCTTCGGTTCCCTCGGTATGATGACTTCCGAACTCTTGACACCCGACGGCCAAATCATCGAATCCGAAGCCGCACACGGAACTGTTACTAGGCATTACCGTGAATACCAGAAGGGCAACGAGACGTCGACGAACCCTGTTGCTTCCATCTTTGCATGGACAAGAGGATTGTTACACCGGGCCAAGCTCGATAAGAACGAGCCTCTGAAGCTGTTCTGCCAGGACTTGGAGAGCGCTTGTGTGGAGGTTATTGATGTGGAGGGTATGATGACCAAGGATCTTGCGATTGCGATCCATGGAAAGGACCTGAAGAGGGAACACTGGGTTATTACAGACGTTTACATGGATGCCGTCAACGTGAGTGCCCCTTCATAGACTGATAAAGAAGCCACTGAACATATTTTGCTCTTTTTACAGGCCAAGTTACAGAAGAAGCTCGCTGCTCGCGGCATTGAGGCTAAGCTCTAAATATGGGTGAAACCAAAGCAGATGCTGCACAACTATCAACTTATCAACCTACCGGAGACTTGCACATATTACGCTACTTCTAGTAACCTCATTTACTGTCTCATTTGTTTATAAGGATGGACTACTTATCTTGTCATCTATCTCCCTTGTATATGGATAGTAGTTGTGTGTATATGTACATGAGGCGTGTATAACCCGGTCCACCACTACCTGGGGGCCCAATTTCCTTACGAGAACTCAAGGTTGTGAAATTTCTCAGCCATCGACAGAGTTGAAGGATCCCTGCGATAATTCACACCGATTAATCCATGACAGAGAAGACTGAGATGGCACACCCGCACCTTCCGAAAAGGTCCGATTTTATCTCCTCGACGAAGGTTAGCTTCAAGCCAGTTTCTTCTGGCACCCTCTGTAAGCACTCCCGTGTCCCCGCTGACCATTGGACCGAAACATTCTTCAGTTCCAGATAAAATTCATTGACATTCTTTCGAGCTGCCCTCGCCCGAATCATCTCCAATATCAAGTCACCACAGTCTGCAGGTACTTCAAGGCACCCATATCCTATTGGATCAATGATCTCAAGTCGCCTCAGCTTGGGCAGGAATCTTGCATCCACGAGACACGTCAGCGTCTGGGATACAGTGGTTGGATAAGCGCAGCAGTTAATAGTCAGGGCCTCTATTTGGAGGTTTCTTGGGATGTATTTTAAGATGCAATCTTCTATTGGGTCGTTGTCCTCGCAGGACATTGCAAGATGAAATGTTGAGAGAGTAGGGGGAAGGTGATTGCAAAAAGCTTGTAGTGAGGATTGGCGGCCATGACCCGACCGTACCCTAAGATATAGTTTCTGGAGTGCAGGCAGATGAAGATGTTCAAACATCCTTAATTCTGCTGGATCTGCTAAGATACCCCATCGAAATATCTTGAGGGCGTCACGAGTTGTATTGTCTACCCATGTCAGCGGTGAAGGTTGAGGCGTTCCGCGTTCAGGGTATGCATAAAACTCCACAACGTTGGTGCATAATGCAAGTAGGGTTAAACACGCATTCAACCCCACAGTCCCCAGTTTCAAGATGGTGATCGTTGACCAATTGGTTCCGACAGGGCGTAGATCGATGTGAGAAATATTAGAGAAAGAGAGCTCATGGAGGTGCGGAGAATTCGGGAATGATGCTAGAGGAGGAGTGGTCGGATATCGAACATAGCAAATAAAGGAAAAAGACGTAAGCCGAGGAAGTTGGGAGGTATAGGAAAGCCATTTGGGAGAAGGTTCATATAAGTGTAAGCTTCTGATGCGATTCAGATTCTCCAGGATCATGCCATCAACGGAACGATGAATGAGGACATTGGGCTTCGGCCATTCATTGGCAACATTATAAATCCGGGGACGACCAGGAGCGAAGGAAGCCTGGATATCCAAATCCAAGGTCCCAGAGCAACGAAGATGGAGACGCAACAACTCCAAGCGTCCCTCCGTCACACGCCAGTCGTCAAAGTTGAGTAAAATAAATGTCCATAGTTGAGGACTCGAATAAACAATTTGTCTCCAGAGGGATGAAACTCCAGCAAGCGTGAGTTGGAAGTGGTTAGGATGGAAGCCATCGCGATTACGAGCGTTGGAAGTTGATCTACTCAATTGGCAGGCATGTTCAAATATGATGGCAAGAATTTCTGGAGCTAATCCTTGCGTTGACGATTGTAGGACGTTGACCCCCTTCTGCGTGAGCACCTTCTGTCCAGGGGGAGGTAGCGAGCGCGATGAGCGTAATTTCATGACTGTCGTGATAAGCAACTGAGTGATAGGTGACTCAGTGACCGACCCCCCTTGATCTCAACTGGGAGAGTCGATGGAGACCCTCAAGCTTCCAAGGCCTCGGGTCACACGGCCCACGAGTGCGTGTTCAACACGATCAAGTCCCCTGGTCAGTGAATCAGATATATTGTGGCAATACTAGCAAAATCTGAGGCTGATACTTGCTAGTGGTTTCTATTTCGGCGGGTTGTCGTAGGATGCTCCCTTTGTCCGCCGCACTTCAAACCGTAAAAATAGGAGATCATGCATATATTGCGAACCACAGTTTTTTAGTATACATCGGAAATACAATAACTACGTGATCGCGTGGGAGTTCGAAGGAATTCTATCAGGTCCGGATGGTGGAACTCAAGGTTCTGAGATGCTGCATCTTCGGGCGCTGGGATTCGGAGGATGGGATGGAGGTACTGAAGACCCATGTATGCATCGTCTTCAGTAATGTTCAATACATCACAGATCGCTGGAAGGGTGCGATTTCCGGCATCAGGTAGCGATTCTCGAACACAAAGCACCGCTAAGATCCTCCTGGTTGTTTCGTAGATGACAGGTGGTATCCTCTCAAGGACTTTGAGACATAGGGAATCGAAAGCAGAGGGTGGAGGGGATCCTGTTACGTTCCTCAATCCATCCAAAAGTAAGACCAACTGGTCTAGTTGGCGAGGTGGTTCTGATATCCATGGATCACCGACATATCGGGCAGAAATTATGACGAAGGCGAGTGACCCTGATGCCGTCGCGAGAACCTTCAGAATTTGGTGATAGGATGGCCAGGGTGGATTGGAGCCGAGATGATACATCCGTCGGATGATGCTGAACTGACCCGGGAGATATACTTCTGCGTCCCGGAAGGATTGGTTGTTGTCAAGGAAAATGTCCTCCTTCACAAAGTGAATCAGGGAAGAGTCTGGTAGATGTTCGACCTCTTTACTAGAAATTGCCCAAAGAAGAGGGGCAGTGGGGTAGTGCTCGATAAAATTTGTTATGAGTCGAATTTCATCTACGGCCTGAGGGGGTAGGGCATCAATCACTATCAACCACGCAGCCGGTCCGAGTTCAACTTCACCGCATCCGAAAGGCTGCACAATGAGCAACTGAAATTGCTCAGATATTGATGCCCGCTCGAGCAGTCTAGGGTTTTGTACCATGACTCCCTCGACGTAAGCCCGATACGACAGATTTTTCAAGCTCAGGTCGTAGCTGATGGCGGAGAAGACCTGGAGGCGAAGAGATTCATCCGCATTTCGAATGTATGCAGCTCCAGCAAGACGACCGGCCGCGGCAGCAGTACTTGCCAAGCCCTGCATGAGGGCGGAATTCCCAACCCCATCCAGTCCGCAGATCCAAAAAAGGTTCTCCTTCCGCCCTTCGTTCCAGAACCAATCCACTACTCTCTCGAAGGTGGCAAGACGAGTGGCTGGATGGCTGAGGGAGTAAGGAGAGGGCACTGGAGGGATGAGATAGTTCTGGAAGGAGGATGCCTGGGCGGTTTGGAGTGAGCCACTCTGGGGCCAGTTGGCTTCGGCATTATCTGTAGGTACTGGACTGGTGTTCAGTGACATAAAAAATTCATCCGTTGTTCCTAAGAGAGGATTAAACGAATAATCGTCGTCCTCCGAAGTTCCAAGAGATGGAACTGCCAGAGGGTCGGGGCCTAGAAGGGGATGTGAAACTGGTGAAGCCGTTATTTCTGGTGTATCTAAACTCCAGAACGAGGAGAATATATCTATGCCATCAGAACTCATGGTGGCCAGGGATGGTTGGGGTTCATCTAGCATATATCGGGTTGGAAAAAAGCTAGGGGATCGAGAGGGGGGATGAGGGGGAGAAGGGGGTGGGGAAGGGAGCGGGGAATGTCCTACGGAACTGATGGGTGAAGGTGAACCTTTAGTAGGAGACCACTGCTGCTGAGAACCAACACTAGCTTGGTCACCCATGTAAGCCTGCCTAATCTGTGCTTCGACCCACTCATCAAATTCGTGTAGCTGGTGCAGTAGACGAGGATGCACCAACGATTGGTACTCTGTTGTCCGCTCCGTTTTTTTTCCTGTTGATTTTTCCAAAAGTTGGGATAGTATGGGCCGCTGGTGACTATATGCTCCCCGTATACGATCAGGGTTCTGATCTGCGGAACCCCTCGCAGATGATGTTCTGCCGATTGCGCGTGTGATTCCACACAGACTCAATAGCACATTTTCCTCCTCATCTGCGTTTAAGGGTGCCGATCTCGCACTTGGGGTGCTGGATTGGGTATCTTCAAATGCTTTGTTTGCCTTGGTATGTAGTCTTTGAACAGCTGACTATTACCAGCACATGAGTAGCAGGGGTTGTCAATGCACTGGAAGACAACAGGAAGGGGACAGGACGCGTTAAGTATCGACCCCACTCACCAGAAACTCAGCAGCTCTGCCGCCGTGCCTGGCTGCATCCTCGAACAGTTCGTACGCACTGTGGAGTTTGATCAGCGCTACGCGTACGACCGGGGACGTCTTTGATACATAAATTGCCGCCGACGCCAACATGACCTGGGGAATTTGAATGGATCAGAAATAGGGCATTTTCAGTAGGGGGTGAAGTAGCAGGAAGAGGAATGATGAATGATGCACACAAGAAAGCAGCGAGTAATCTACCGAGGGAAGAAGGGAATGCAGAAAATCATGTAATGAAGATGGAAATGGTATAACTCCGAGTAAGACATACCGTGGCAGTAAATGCATGGGTCCATAGAAACCAGAACTTTGCAAGCTTTGTAGGAAATAACATGAATTGCTGCTTGACTGCCCCAATGATTTCACAGGCACTTCGGAACCCCGTCAAGAAGCTTAGAGCATATTGCGATTTGAAGGGGTCATAGGGGTGGGTCATTATTGCATTTGCAAAGAAACATTGATGGAGTCGCAGTAGAGCTATCGAAGGTGATCAGGCACCTGAACCTCGGAATGATGGAAGAGAATATTATGCTCAACTCGAATCCTGGTAGTGGTGTGGCATGAAATTCTTCATCATGTTTGTAAAACTCGTTGTTGGCTGCAATTGATTTAACTCCGGAGTCGATACACCCCTCAATTTTCGATCCAAACCAAGTATGGTAGTATACTTAGGCATGCTTGAGGCCGACATAGCTTGAGCGACTGGTGACAAGCAATCGGATGTGAAACGGGCTTTCCAAAATGCAACTAACCAAGTAGTTGAGTCGAGGTATAATTGATAATACATAAAGTAATATGTGGGGGAGAGGGACGTACAACCAGGTTGTGAGGAGCTGTCGCCTGGGCTTTTTTCCGAATCCACGGGCAGCTCACAATTGACAAAACTAGGAGAGAACGTTGTGGGGCGGCCCATTGTTAAGCTCTAGGGCATCTTCTCAGCGAGAGCCGATGGAGTTTCGAATTTTCACGACTGTACCTGTGAGCAATCTGCTGCAAACAATTCCCAGAATAATGCTCTCCGCTTGTGCACCTCTTCGGGGCTCAGCTTCCACCTGGCGGCGTCACAATCTGTTACATCCAGATGGTCAACCTTCATCAGTACGACTTCCAGACTAAGGCTCACGCAATCCCATCTGTAAGATATATTGTCAGCTTCTGAATGTCAATCCCTTTCAATGACGCCCACCCTCTGCGCCAGCTTGGCTGCCACTCCGATCAGGCTCCATGTCTTTTCAATACTGCTGCCCTCTGAAAAAATTCCTTCATAAACTCCCATCAATGCAAGCACCTGGATGGTCGCGATACTCGGTGGTCTCTCTAACACAGGCTCCAACATCAATGCAGCCCTTGTCAGCTGATAAAAATTCTCGGATGTTTTATTGTTTGAACTCTTGGACGAACCGTCATCTGCAGAGGCACCAAGGCAGAATATCATGAATATCAATGCTAGATCGTGTGCCGTACGTCCCATATCTTCACGTTTCTCGCGTTCATGTCCAATACTAGTAGCAAAAGCCCCAGATATTCCATAGGATGTACTATCAGCTAGGGGGTTGTTAGAGGCAGACGTCGATAAGGCTTCTCTCAGATTCAACAATGGGTCATTGCCAGCCCAGGGGTCAGGAGTTTGGGCTTCGTGGTACCACATTGGTAGGATATCCTTCATCAATTGCATCTTTGTCACTGCATAAAAATACCACGGTGCCTGTTCGAGATAGAGCTGTGCCAATCCCCATGCTGCTTCCCGCTCCGGTAAAAAGTTGGTGACAAGGTAGTTCATATCAACATGGTCAATTTGCAGTGTGCTCGAGCCGATCGGAAAAGAGGTGCTGAGTGGGGCTAAAGATATACGGGCAGACTGGTTGATGTCCTCGGGAAGGTAAGCGTGAGGAGTTCGGTGGGGAAACATAGTATGTGGCAGCCGTTGTGTGTCATCTTGCTGAGGTTGGTTGGGATCACTGGTAGGATTATCTTTCTGGTTACTGGCTCGTGGTGTGTTTCCCTGGAGAAAAAAGAGTTAATGAGGCAAACACCAGCGAAACATCATCCGATAGATTCCACTCACGATCAATAAACTCTGTAGGGTTGTGAACATCGTTTCAACAAATAGGCTCTCGCATGACCAAAGGCACCTACCTCGCAACCGGCAGTCCGGCCATACAGCGTCGTAACTCCATCATCTCCAACTACCACAGTCCCAGAACCGAAGATCGTTGTTCCTTCATTTTGTTCTGGTTTCTTACTCTGGGTGACCATATCGTCATAAAACGCAGGATTCGATTCGATGACTAATTTGATCTTGAGGAGTTCCGGCGAAAGAAGTGGATGCGGTTCAGTACTGATCGTGGCTTGTAAGATGATGATGGCATCTTCGAGTTGTTGAATCCTGTTGCTCATCTGTGCAATCTTCTGGCGCAGCTTTCCTGTACCGTCACGGATAACACTTCACTCGGGTATATAGAGAGTCATAGTTCAATACGGGAATTGCGGCACATAGAGAATGGACGTACCGAGATTCATATGAACACTCTAAGTCCCTCGCGACGCAACTGCATTGTACAAGATTGAGAAGGCAAGAAAAATTGAAATTGGTTGCAGACAAGACACACTTTCCACAAGGCGTGGATCCATCACACCTCACTTTGCGCCTGCCCAAGGATAGTCATACAATCAGCCAATGAATGACGGTAACACAATGGATGGATTACATTCGACACGGACCACATGAACGCTGGCCTGCAAAGGACAAGTAATCAGTCGGTGAGTTGTAGAGACAGGCATGACATTACAGACTCCTTCGTTTTTCGTGTGAAGAGGAAGCCTGGGACATGGTCAACTTCTAATGAAGAAATACTGATTGCGTCTAAGTACCATACCCATCATTGGACTGATCACATGGTCATCTCTCAATAACAAAGAATAACAAGTCCAGACTCGTATCGAGCTACTTATATACATTGTCGTTATACATCAGCGATAAGGGATAAAATAAACCTCCCAGACCACGTACGCAGCCCCGCTTTCGGAGCCTTGCTTATCCTGGTTGGTGCCTCCGGCCATGCGAGGATAACCCACGGATCCCGTTAGTTTTTCTCCAGTTTGGAACGTGCCTTCAAGGCGAGACGCAATTTTGAATAATGCACCCTTTGTCGAGCTTGTGCAGCCCCAAATCATCACCGGGGTGGAAGCAAAGAAATCTCCTATCGACCTTAGGTCGTCATAGTTACAGGCCTCCTATCATGGAGTGTGAATTATCATGAGTATGTACCTATGAAACGCTGTTGGGCTTACCCTACGGAGACCAGATTTGAGAAAACGATAGCGAGTTAGTGACTTAGTAGGGTCGACCTTGTTGAGATCCAAAGAACGAAGGGTATCATGTTCTACCAGTCCGCTCCTCTTAACCTCTTCAGGGTAAAACTATAAGGATCGGTGAGTATAGAATCACTGAATCGTGGTTGTACATACTTGGCAGAGGCTTCTGAGCGAATCTAGGAAATCAATAGGTACGGAGCCAACCGATGGCATATACTCGGCGAGTTTACTAAAATCCACTTGTCGAAGCATTGCCACGAGTTCGAATACAGGAACGTAGACAGGAAAGTTGCGCAGCCCTCCCAATCCAACCCAGGGGCCAAAAGGTCGAATCTGAGAGAGGCTACAGGCCCAGCAGTTTTGAGCTTCCTGAAATAGTCGACGTCGTAACGCCTCATCTCTCAGTAGGTCGCCACTCTGCCATGCGAGTTTGATGGATGAAACACCTTCAGGATGATGAACACACATAGATAAAGTATCATGTTTAACTCACCACCGCAACTGGCCTGCTGGATAACCCTGAAGTATGCACGCCAGTACTCCCCAACCGTCCTAACTAAATGAGCCCGCGAGATGCCGAAGTCTTTAGATCTACTTGGGTCTAGAAGGAATTCCGAAAACGAGTTGTGGAAAGTTGTAATATTATGGCAGTGGGCGAGATCTGGTGGAGGGATGTTAAGGACAGAATGCAAGTTCTGGAGGGCGGCATAGGCAACATGTTGCGGGATTCCCATTATGTTGCAAACTTGCAATAACGGATAACTCGGGCCTCTGAATAAAGAGTAAGCCAACATTCTCCTAGTGTTCTCATACATCTTCGGCAATATCTTCTTGAGAATCTCGGTGTACATCATATCCAAAGCGCCAAATGGATGATCGGTCCTGACTTCGCCATTCGATGGTACAGTCTTCTGGACCACAGAAAGGACGTCAGCGAGGCGATCAATGGGATTCCCAACGGAAGAATCCTGAATGAATCGAACGAGTACAGCCGCAAAAATAAAATAACCAGACCCGGCGCGGGCGATCTTTAAGACCTCATCATCGGAAGGCCAAGACTCCGACCCAGTAAAATGGGAAGGATACTGTTGGGTAAGGGCGCAAAGTGCACTTTTGAGATATCGTTCCACATCTTGACAAGCTTCAGCGGAGTCGACAGTTATATTTTCCTTGAGGGTGCATGCGCTGATGTCCTTGAGAGAGAAGATCGAGGTAAGATAATGCTCCGGTCTGCTCGCCACCACCCATACAAGCGGGACAGTGGGATGTTCTCGCACGAAGGTGCTGATGAGACGGATGACCGTACATTGGGCTTGCTCGTAACCTCGATCGTGGTCTTCAGTTCCTCTGCACTCATCTAAGCCATCAAGAAGAATGGCCCAAGGTTGTGCACTGTTGAGGACTTGTCTTTGCGAGCATGGAATGACAAAAAGTTTTTCGAACTGTTTTTCTAGTGCCTTCTGATGGTAGAGGGGGTCCGTACGCCTGAGTTCGGTCATATAGGCCCGATATGAAGCGTTCCTTAAGGATAGATAATAGGAAATGGTGGGAAATATCCGGTCTAGATAGTTGGTATCTGATTTGGAGAAAAAAACCGTAGCCGCAACGCAATCCGTTCCAGCAGCAGTGCTTTCGTCTTCTGCAACAGCTCGCATGACTGCGGTTTTGCCGACGCCTGCAGGCCCAAAAACCCACAAGAGCTTTTGATCACGGCTTTCATCGTGAAGCCAGCTGTGTACACGTCGTCTGATAGCGACGCGAGTGTTAAGATGACAAATAGGAGATGAATCATGGTTGAAGGAATCGAACGAAGTTCCTGTGAGTATATGCTTCGTCTGCCAGGAGAGTACTAATAACGGGAATAATTTCAGACAAAATCTTGGTATGGATACAGGATTGTGATATACCTTCGGTATACTCGTCGCGATCAGCGTGCACATGAACATTTTGGACCTCGCTCATGATGGGATTTTGCAATACGATATTCTTGGAGTGGGAGAACAGACCACTTGTCGTCGTACCTCGGGAAAGACCTAGTAAATTGATTAAACACATCAAGCCGGTGTGGTGGAAGAGGGCCCTGACCGCGTACCTTGGGGTAGCATCTCTCTTACTGGAGGTGATTCGCTTGGGGTTGGTGCTTGCGAATCGTGCAGACGGCTGCTGCCGGGATCTGTATCTTGAGTTGAGCTGATGTGGTGAGCAGTTAACGGAAAACTAACTATGCGATTCATTTGGTGGGGGGTTGTCCACCAGAAGCTCTGGGTCACTTGAAGTATCCGCATGCAGTCGGCGCACTTTAGTGGGGCCGGGGCTTATAAAAGTACCATTTCGCTTTAGGTTTCCTATGCTCTCCATTGGGCCTTGATGAAGGTAATTGTCGATAATTGCTCTTGTGGCCAGGCTTTTGGTAGCAGTCAGTGGTGGTCTGCGGGACAAAGGTGGGTTGGGCGCCTGAGCGATGGTGGTCCCATCACATGTCAGGTACAGCTGTGGAATTACGAGATCTCCTCACAGAAGGGAAATCACGAAACATCCCTTGCTCTTTGTGGGCCAGGCCACGGAGGAAGCTCACCGCCTGTGTCGTTGCAGCTAAGCTCTAAATATTCCTGCACTCTCGCCACACTAGATATGCACCTCAAACCACCAAAGGCAGGTGGTGTGCTGAGTTGATCCAATCGTTCAATCGTTCGCATATATTTCTTTCTCGATCAATCTTGTATATCAGTGACATCAGTGACATCAGTAGCTACAAATGAAAAGTCAATTGAAATTCTCAAGGGCAGAAGGTTAGAGTGTAGTCAGCCGCGAGGCTGGCTGGGCAATTGAAAAGAGCTGTTCCGCTAGATTCGTCGTAAGCGTAGACGTAAGTCCTGGGACAATTGGACTTGAAGTAGTCATAGTAAGCAACACCAGAGGCCGGGCAGGTCGCGGGGGTGTTGTGGGAGCCAGAACAGCAGTTGGCAGAATCGGCTGGAGAAAGTACGTGAGGGTGTGCTTGGACAATAAATCCCTATAACACACCTTGATTTCCGTCGAGGTTAGCAAAACAGGCGGACTTGCAGCCGACTGGAAAACCGGTAGAGTCGAAAGGACCCTTGAGAGGGGCAGGGCAATTAGGGCCCAAGTCGGTTGCACACTCAGCGACTGGGCAGCCCTTGTTGTTGCTGATCCTCATAGGGAGGTTGTAACCATCCACAAGCGAAACTGTCAACCATTTAGAACCATGGACTGGTCTCGACAAGTCTAAAATGGCTCACCATCGTACCAATCGTTGCCATCGTCAGCACCAAGCGTCCATTCAGCAACGGAGGCGGGAGGAACACCAGTGCCAGTGTGGGCATCACACACGAGACCACCGTTGCAGCCACCGGTAAGGCAAGAATTGGGGCCGGGATTTGAACTGAAGTCGCAATTGCGACGGCCCCAAATACGACCAGCGCGCCAGTTATTTGGGACGCTGAAAGTTTGGACAGACCAAGCCGGGGCCTCCCAGCCAGTTACGTGGTTAGGAACAGCAGACCCAACATTAAGGTCGGTGAAGATCTAGCTCAGAATCGTCTATGAATACAGGAATAATAATTGCCGCTGACATACTCACAGCAGGCCTAGCAAAATTATCAGCCTGGAGCACAACTGAAGTAATGGGTCACGAACGCACCAGATAGTAAAAGGGCAAGCATTGTACACCGTAAACGTACGGGCTGCGGTGCTAGAGACAAGAGCAAAAGAGGCGGCAAGTTGGAACTTCATGGTTCAGGCTTCGAGATTTATCGAAGGATGAGTCGTTAACACCGGGAAGACAAGAGAGGGTCTCTTTATAGCTGGACTAGCTACCAGACTAGCCACTCAACATATTCTTCTTCGTTAAGTCTGCGAACACCAGATCATATGAACCATGACGCGACCCGATGGCCCAACGGCGGATTTTTCGGCACCGAACATTGGTTGAGTAGTCCGAAGGCGGAAAGAACTGGAGCCTCATGCGAAGCTGCTCCGAAGCAGGGCAGTCTTGATAGTCTTCCTAGCAATGATACGGAATCAAAAAAAGCGATCAGACGCAGATATCAGTTCGCCATACTTTAATCGGTCAGATGTTGTGGCAGATACTCGCTAAGACAGTATCTCCGAACTCAAAATAGTCAACAGATCATTTTCAAACACATGGGCTCCATTAAAATGTCATTTGAACAGTCTTGTGTTCACCTATGCGTCGGGGTGGGGGACACCCGCACTCCAGATGATGGGGTCGGTAATCCATGCGAAGTCAGAACCACCAGGTTGGCCAAGCCGTAGATCACAAGGTAAAGCAGGGTATTGTAAGCAGGGTATGTCGCAGAAGCCCAGAGAGTACCCTAAAGTTAACGATAACTGAGGACTTTACCGGTGAGCCCATGAGGACAGCTTCAAAGCGGGACCACGTGCACCGCCGCCAAGACCGAAGTTTAGGACACCCCGTAATATAACATCACTGATTACTGAACAGAAACGCGAATTTGGTTATACATGCAAGCTGGTCCATTTGACTTCAAGGAACTCTAAGGGCAAAACGTCAGGGTGTAATCTGCCTTGAGACCTGCATCACAGGTCCACAGTGCGGTCCCACTCGATTCGTCGTATGCATATGCATACGCATTACGACAATTGCTCTTGAAATAACTGTAGTATTGGACACCTGGATCCCGATAAACCTATCTTCGTCTTCTTGAGCGAACAAATATTCGGAGCCTGACTTACCAGAGGCGGGGCAGGTCTGCGGGGTGCTATGACTCCCAGAACAACAGTTCGGAGAATTTCCTGGTCATTAGGAAAGTTGACGCATGGTTAGTACAATTACACAACATAGGAATTCGAATTTAATCATACCTTGGTCGCCATCAAGATTCGCGAAGCATGCGCTCTTGCAGCCCACGGGGTTTCCAGAGGAATCATAAGGTCCTCTGAGTAGAGAAGGACCTGGTAAGAGATGTCATCGGATTCTCTGTTCGTACCTGGGCTGTGGTTATCAGCCACATGTTCACTCACACTTCGGGTTCAAGTTTGTGGGACAGTCGGCTACGGGACATCCTTTATTGTTGGTAATGCGCATGGGGAGATTGAATCCATCCACGAGTGATACTTTCATCCGATATCAATCAGTTCACGAAACGATGGGATGGGTTGCTCACCATCATAAAAGTCGCGATTTCCATCTGCCTCAAGCGTCCATTCGGCCACTGTCGCAGGTGGTACTCCCTGGGAGAGGTCTAATGTCAAGGAAAAATAGCCTAATGCCGAATTTTTGAAGCACTGACAGTTCCTGATCGAGGATCACAGCGTAAGCCGCCATTACAACCTCCTGTAAGACAGGAACCAGGGCCAGGGTTTTTCGAAAAGTCACAATGACTCCTACCCTGTTGAAGTATGATAGGAATTAGTTTTCCACGTTCAATGGAACAGTGAGGACGCACCCAGATACGACCAGCCTTCCAACCGTCTGGAACCGTAAATGTAATAGAGGACCCTGGCTTAGCTTCCCAGCTGGTGCGCGGCGCGAATTAGATGCTTTCTTAGGATAATAATCAGAAGTCGATGAACTTACCCAGTCGGATGATTGGGTACGTTTGGTGCAACGTTTAAATCAGTGAAAATCGCAGGCCTTGAAAATATCACGGGATTATTGTCAGTGAAGCTGAAAACCACCTTCAAGGCTCATGAAACACACCAGACCGTAAACTTGCACGAATTGCGAACCTCGCATCGTCAGGTAAGTAATCTGATTGTTTGTCAACAGCAAAGCAACACTCACTGTGAAAGTGCGAGCAAAAGCACCTGGAAGAATGCTGAGCAGATACAGCTTCATGTTAACGGGTCGAGGGAGATGTGGATGGTTCAATAATTTACATCGTCTGCCTCACCTGTTATATATCTTCTGGAGTTTCAAAACAGGGTCACAGGTGACCCTCTAGGCTCTAAGGCCAGCTGGTGCACCACGTACCATTTTGTTTTAGTGGTATCGGTCCTACTAGCTGTTCGAAAATATCCGGAAGACGGTCCCGGCTTTGGGCCACCCATGGGTTTGAGTAGGAGGCTGCGCACGAGTGGGAGTGTCTGATATCGTCAATCTGGAAAAATGGCCAGTTTCCTGGACACAGAGCACAAGGTACAGCTGCTTCCACGAAGTTAACGTGATAGAGGAGGACAGCGGAGAGCCGGTGGTGGTCAAAAGTGTCCTGAGCAAGCTACGGAAGGTGCATCAATGAGAGGCCAGTTATAGTACCCAAGTTGCGTCTACAGGTATGAAAATCCCGGAGCTAAGAGACCGCGACAAACGGGGTTGCTGACCATCAGGTTGGTCGGTGAACGTGCCACTGTTAGCATGTGTTTTATCCATCCCAACTCGAGTTTATTCCTCGACGAAGGGATGTACCGGAGACACTTCCGAGGGGTCCATCACATGCGAGCATTTCAGGACTAGCCTCGGAACCAAAAATAGACGATATATCGTCAGAGAACCTTCATCGCGCGTTTGCACGTGAAAGTGGAATTAGCTCCTCTGAGTGTACCCTTATCGCTCATGCCTTGTTCCTTGGGCATAACCATTATGGCTCATGTGCAGCTCATGAGTTCTCGGTCAACGACTCGACGTGGAAGACGGTTAGCATGATGGAATACATAAGCGCTAGTCCAAAAGCTCTAGTCATCACTCTGTATAGTCTGCTGGGTATAGATAGCTTCCAATGTTCAAGGACAAAAAGTCAACGTATAGTCGGCTTCGAGACCGGAGTCGCAGGTCCAGAGAGCGGTGCCGCTGGATTCGTCAAAAGCATAGACATAGGAATTGGGACAGTTACTCTTGAAGAAGTCGTAGAAATCAACACCTGAAAGAAGCTGTGAGGATCACTTCTGAATCTTTACAGGTGAACGTACCAGAGGGTGGACAGGTAGCCGGCGTGTTGTGACTTCCGGAGCAACAATTGGGAGAGTCAGCTGGCGGGGAATCCCTCGTATCAGCGACAGCAGGCTGGTGCTACACATCGGGACGTACCTTGGTTACCGTCAATGTTAGCGACGCAAGCACTCTTGCACCCAACAGGGCCCCCTGTCGAGTCGAAAGGGCCTTTCAATTGATCAGGACCTGATGGGACTTGTCAGTCGAACAGCCATAAGCCACAAGCGTCAACCTCACAGATGGGTCCAAGATCAACAGGACATTCCGCCGTTGGACAACCCTTGTTGTTTGTGATTCTCATTGGAAGGTTGAAACCATCGACAAGTGAAACTGTAGTGGCCGCATTGAGCGATCATTGCAAAAAATCAGCTAAAAGTAGCTAACCATCGTAGAAGTCTCTATTCCCATCGCCCTGAAGAGTCCATTCAGCAACACTCGCCGGTGGAACACCCTGTTCAGTCGCCTCAGTCCGCAGTAGGTGATCACTGGTTAACCAGTCGACACTCACAGTTCCCGTATGGGGGTCACAGAGAAGGCCCCCGTTGCAGCCACCGTCAAGACACGAGTTTGGTCCTGGATTTGTACTGAAATCGCAGTTTCGACGACCCTACATCCCAAGTATTTCTCAGCGTCCAGACCAAGTTTTCAGAGTGCAAAACCTACCCAGATCCTTCCCGCCTTCCAGTCGTCGGGAACGTTGAAGGTCACCGACGTGCCCGCGGATGCTTCCCACCTGACCATAGGTTCATCTAAGCCCCATGTGATACAGAGTAGTGGACAAACTTACCCTGTGGCTTGGTCTGGGACGCTTTGACCGACGTTCAGGTCGGTGAAGATCTATTCTTTCATGAGTTTCAGAATAGCTACTGGGAGTAGGGGGGGTACCGCTGGCCTGGGACAACCAGTGTAGCTTAGTTAGTTTTCGGGAGAAAATGATACTAACCAAATTGCGAATGAGCAACCATTGGTAACCTGGGAGCATTAAACACCGGAACATTAGTTTCCGACCAAGCCTCACTCACCGTGAAAGTGCGCGCGGCAGAACCCGATGCGACAGCGATGATAGTCAAAAAGAGCTTCATCATGGGTCGAATTGAGAGAGGGGGCAGATCCTGTGAGGGGTTCGGTGGCAGCCTTTTATCCCTGAATCCCGGTCTAATCATATCTTATAAGATACCAGCAGAATTCCCCGATCAGTTTCGTGTTCTAATTTGTCTTACCCAAAAATCCACTGGTATATGGGGCGCAGTTCTCCGGTGTCCATGACAAACCAGTTTTGCACTCGGGGGCTGGGCGTTGGAGTAAATTATTTTTGGCACTCCTACTGCCGGCGTGGTATTTCGCGTGCACAACCATCGGCGAGGGCTTCGCGCGAAGCGGTAAACACCCACATTCTGGTTCCCTGATATTCTTGGAAACCGATTGTACAAAAGTGGCGGGAATCTGCATTTTCCTTGTGGATGCCATGTTGTCGGGTAGGGAATAGAAAAGTAGACCAGCGACGCCCTTTGGCCTGATTGAGCCGGTGTTAATTCTAAGGCTAGGCAGAGGCACAGGTGATCATTCCGGTACTAGAGTGTGGTTTGGTTCGCGAAGCGTTACATTCTGTGACATCTCGACGCCAATCGTTTCTTCTGCACTTTTCCCACTGTTGCGTCCAGGTGCCGCAATAGTCACACCTCAAGTTAGGGTTGTGGCAGATGAGGACTGTGTGGTGGTCAAAAGCGTCTTGAGGAAGCTACGGAAGGTGAGAGGCCAGTTATAGTACCCAAATTACATCTACAGGCATGAAGATTCCGGAGCTAAGAGACCGCGACAAACGGAGTTACCGACCATCAGGCTGGTCGGTGAATGTGCCACTGTCAGCATGCGTTTTATCCATGCATAACTCAAGTTTATTCCTCGACCAGGGGAGAGGTGCTGGAGACAGTTCCAAGAGGTCCGTCACATGTGGGATGTCGAAACCGTCTCAGGACTAGCTCGGGACCGAAAATAGACGATAGCCTCGTCAGAGAACCTCATCGCGCGTTTGCACGTGAAAGAGATCAGGGAGTGAATTAGCTGCTCCGAACATATCTTATGGCTCATGCCTACTTCTTGGGTATAGGTATCTATTCAAGTTATGGTTCATCTGGAGCTCTTACCAATTAAACTAATTTTACCTCTTTTATTCAGAGTTCTCGGTCAACAACTCGATGTGGCAGACGGTTGGCATGATGGAATACATAACAGCTCGTCCAATGTTCAAGGACAAAAAGTCAACGTATAGTCGGCTCCAAGACCGGTGTCACAGATCCAAGGGACCCTGGGTTCGTCAAAAGTGTAGACATATGAATCGGGGCAGTTACCCTTGAAGAAGTCGTAGAAATCAACACCTTAAGATGACTATGAGAACCCCTTCCAAAAACTCTACTGGTGAACGTACCAGAGGGCGGACAGGTCGCCGGAGTATTGTGACTTCCGGTGCAGCAATTTGGAGAGTCAGCTGATGAGCAGATACATGAATCGATCAGCAATAATACAGCAATAATAGCCGAGTGCCACACTCCAGGACGCACTTGGGTCACCGTCAATGTTAGCAAGGCAAGCACTCTTGCACCCAACAGGGGCCCCTGTCGAGTCGAAAGGGCCTCTTAATTGATCAGGACCTAGTGGGACCTGTTAGTCGAACAGCCATAAGCCGCGAGAGTCGACCTCACAGATGGGTCCAAGATCAACAGGACATTCCGCCGTTGGACAGCCCTGACTGCTTGTGATTCTCATAGGAAGGTTGAAGCCATCGACAAGTGAAACTGTATCGGCCGTATTGAGTGAACATGCCAAAAAATCAGCAAAAAGCAACGCTAACCATCGTAGAAGTCTCTATTCCCATCGCCCTGAAGAGTCCATTCAGCAAAGCTAGCGGGGGGGACACCCTGTACAGTCGCTTTAGCACGTAGCGGGTGGTCACTGTTTACCCAGTCAACACTCACAGTTCCTGTATGGGGGTCACAGAGAAGGCCCCCGTTGCAGCCACCGTCAAGACACGAGTTTGGTCCTGGATTTGTACTGAAATCGCAGTTTCGACGACCCTATATCCCAACCATTCAGTATCCAAACCGGGTTCCAGAGTGAAAATTTACCCAGATCCTTCCCGCCTTCCAGTCATCGGGAACGTTGAAGGTCACCGACGTGCCCGAGGGTGCTTCCCACCTGACCACAGGTCAATGTGAGTCCTTTGTAATACAGAGTAGTTGATGAATTTACCCTGTGGGTTGGTCTGGGACACTCTTACCGACGCTCAGGTCGGTGAAGATCTATTCTTTCGTGAGGTTCAGAATAGCTACGTAGACTAGAGCCGTACCGCTGGCCTGAGACAACTCGGTCAGTTTTGTTAGGTCTTGAGAGAAAATGATACTAACCAGATTGTGAACGAGCAACTATTGGTAACCTGGAGGCAATGAATGTCTGAACATGGCGGTTCCCGACGAGTCCACTCACCGTGAAGGTACGAGCAGCGGAACCCGACGCGATAGCAACGAGGGTCCAAAAATGTTTCATCGTAAGTCGAACTTAAAGAGGGGGCAGATCCTGGAGAATCTGCGAGGGGATTCTCTGGTAGCTTTTTATTCCTGAATCCCGATTCAATCATATCTCATGGGGTAATAGCATAATTCTCCAATCAATTTCTTGTCCTCACTCGCCGGACCTTAAAATATCACCAGCATATGGGCCGCAGTTTTCTGATGCCCATGACAAACCGAGTTGTAGCGTTGAAGTAACCTATTTTTGGCGGCCCCTAGTCGGTGCGATATATCGCATGCACAATCATCGGCGAGGGCTTCTTGCGAAGCGGCACGCACAGCGCACGCTAGTTCTGTGATATTCTTGGAAAATGGTTGTGCAAAAGTCGCGGAAATCCGCATTCGCCTTATGGATGCCATGTTGTCGGGGATACGGGACGGAAAAGTAGACCAGCGGCACCCTTTGGACCGATTGAGCCGCTGTCAATCCAAGCCTAGGTAGAGGCGTAGGCGATCGTTCTGGTGCCTCGAGAAGCGTTACATTCTGTGACGTCTCGACACCATCGTTTTTTCTGCACTTCGCCCACTTTCGCGTCTAGGTGCTGCAATCTCCTATGTTGATGAATAAACGTGCACTGCCAGAATCACCCCCTTTCTTACTATCGAATTTCATCGGGAACGCGCTTTCCGAAGTTGTCGGTCCATCAGCCAGAGCCTTCCTGCCACACATCTGCATTCCTACTGGAGTTTGCATCCCAGTTCCTAGCTGGTAGGCCCAACTACCTGCCATGCTCTAGGTCAAGGTTGGATTGAGGCTGGTTGGGGTTTCCTCGAGATGACATGCCTTTATTTTTCTTCCAACCACCGTCGTACCGTGCCATTAGTCTGAAATTGTTTCAAACCTTTTGTTGGCGTTAAAATGATACTCCAGACTCACCACTCATTCCAAGAATACGTTTGCTTTATGTGCTGTGGTCATCGGGAGTCGAATGGACCCTGGAAATTTCCCACACCTGCACTATCTAGCCCCTCAGCACCCTCTAGTCAAATTAACACAGATCATCCCTGACGGTCGTTGTGTCTAACAGAGCTGTTGCCTAATCACTTATCGTATTGGTACTGGCACTGGACGCAAGCTCTTTGTATCGACCTCCTCGACAAGTAAATCAACCGATGTAGGAAGCCGAAGAGAAGCTTGGTGAACCCGATCTACTCGTACTATTTATTTTTCGCTCCCTCGACTGATGTTTGGCTTGTCGCACTGGTGGTACTTGGATTGGCTCTCTCGGTTTCGCATATTGTCTACACTGTACACTGGTGACTCTCGGGAAACCTTTGCACCACCAGTCATGTCCGACATCCCATTCTCGTAACCGACCATGGTATTCCCGGATTGTGCTGTATCAAGCCGGACCAAACCGTATTCGCCAAGATCTCATTCTTTGAGGGATGGATCAGGGGTTGTAAGCTGGCGAACTTTGACAGCACAATTGTCCATGCAGTGGGGGGAGGTGGAATATGCTCGGGTGAATTGACATATATAATTTCAGAGTACTATGACGCTCTGACATAGAGGGACGACTACAGGATTGCTATCCCTCAGGGTCAAGTCTCTCAAGGGCAGAATGTGAGGGTATAATCAGCGTTGAGGCCAGAGTCGCAAGTCCAGAGTGCTGTACCACTGGACTCATCGAAGGCATATGCATAGGAATTCGGGCAGTTACTCTTGAAGTACGAGTAGAATGCGACACCTAAAGGAGAGCGATGGCATGAGCCAAGTGGGAATCTGAAGTCCGTACATTTACTCACCGGACGACGGGCAAGTTTGCGGTGTGTTATGGGATCCCGAGCAGCAATTGGGTGAGTTGGCTGTTGGATGAATTATAATTAGGAATTCTGGACGACCAACAACTTGTTAACACGATTTAACTTACATTGATTTCCATCCAGGTTTGCAACACAGGCACTCTTGCAGCCAACCGGGAAACCGGTGCTGTCGAAAGGCCCCTTGAGTTGCGATGGGCCTAAAAATTCTTAGTTTCGTTTTATGGGACAACTGAGTGCCTACTTACAATTTGGGCCCAAGTCGACGGGGCAGTCTGCAACATGACATCCTACATTGTTGGAGATCCTCATAGGCAAGTTGTATCCGTCCACCAGCGAGACTAAAACGACGATTAGCTGATTCCTCTGGGAAGGGCGATGTCATACCATCGTAGAAGTCACGGTTTCCATCTCCTTGCAAGGTCCATTCGGCTACAGTGGCCGGAGGAACACCCTGAGTGCATTGTCGGTGTCAACCTGTGCTCACCCGGGCCAAGCCAATGTGACGTACAGTGCCAGTGTGAGGATCACACAACAAACCACCATTGCATCCTCCATCGAGGCAAGAATTTGGACCAGGGTTGCTGGAGAAGTTGCAGTTACGACGTCCCTGCACCAGAATGAGTGTTCGTGAAAATGCGCATAGGCTGCCACAGGACTGACCCAGATTCTTCCGGCCTTCCAATTGTCTGGTACACTAAAGCTGACGCTAGTAAACGCAGGGGCCTCCCATCTTACTGATATTAGTCAAGCTCCTCCCCGAACGGAAACCTATGGCTCACCCGGTCGCAAAGTTAGGTACATTCGGGGCAACGTTCAAGTCCGTGAACATCTAATCATAGCACAATGTTAGGACGATGTTTTACGCCAGGGGTTCCGGACATACGGCGGGCCTATATAACAGAATCAATCAAACGTCGGAAATGAAATAAGGAACCGGATCCTCACCAAATTGTGAAGGGGCATGCATTAAAGACCTGAAATAGTAATGCGGATAAAAACGTCAGTTTCTACCACCCCTAATCCAGAAAAAAAACATACAGTAAAGGTTCGAGCTGACGCGGTCGTCAGCAAGCCCAGAACGTTAGCAAGAAAGAAGGATTTCATGGTCAGTTCTGTTCGAGAGCAACAATTGGTCAAAGGCTGAAGGTGGAATTCAGTCGAACATTTCTTTTTTGTCGGAGGCCAGTATTTATTCGAATTGGGGCCAAGATATTCTTAGACACAAGTTGGAATAGAATCGCTCCTCTGATGGAAAATGCGGCCGCTGAGTGAGTTTTCGGATAACGTCTCAATACTCTCATGATGGAAATCAGCTCCACACGCCGAACAGTTCAAATGGGACAGGAACACAGGCGGTGCTCTGGTTCTGTCCATCTTTCAATGCTTAGAATCAACAGATATTCCCATAAATCAGTATGGTAGCTACCCACCACCATATGCTCCACCTGTGATCACGAGGGTTTGGGAGGTAAAGAAGCGACCGAGGCTCATGGACCCGCTGCACGGGTTTCGCCCTTTTGAATCTTTGACGGAACAGAGTAACGGTGAGCGTGCCACATAACATATCATGAGAACGCCACATACCTCTGCTTCGTGGTATCCGAAACTCAGCCCAACGAGTGCGAGAGCACACACCACACCCGAGCGGGGCGCTGGGGGCCGTGGAAAAGATATCATTGATTGAAATAGGACTCGTTAATAACAAGATCGTGCTCATATTGTCTTGTAGTATGATAATAGGGGTACACTAGATGTCCGTGCATGAACAGAAGATTATGAATCCTATCGACGGCATGACCGCCAGGGTAGTAGACAGGAAGGGCGGAGAAAGTGTGTCCATGAATAAGGGAATGGTCCAACCGGGTGATAAAGGTAATTATATAATCGTGAAACATGGGGAACAGTCTATAGGGTCATAAAATTGTCTTCAAAGCTGTTGACAGAAAGCGCAGTTGATCTTCATGCTCGTATGCAGGGCAGCAGCTGTGAAAAAATGTAAAGTAAATATGTGAATAGGGATCAAAGAGAGCACAGTAACTCACGGATGGCGATAAGGATGATGAATACGCCAATGACAAGCACGTAGAAAATGCCGTATTTGATGACTATCCAGCGACGCTGTCTCTTCTGTTTGTTGGTATATACGGGCGCACGAATTTGTTTCGAGGGGCGTAACCAGACTAGGAAACCGAAAATAGTCACATCAGTAAAACCATACGAAAACCGGGGGAAAGAACTCGGACATACACAAAATCGTCGCGTGGAAACGATCAAAGTAAGGTATCAAAATCGGGGGCGTGAGCATGAACAACAGCATATGCCCCAAAATTAGGTCAGAGCTCCACAGCGAAAGTTCAATGATCTTGACGATGAACTCTCTTGCGGGTTGTGACATCACATGGGCGCCCAATCCGCGGCCATACCATCTGCCCGTCCACCACGCGCGGTTCGTCTCGTCATGCTTGAATTCGCGGGAAAGGAAGACAGAAATCAGGATCTTGTGGATGGCCCTCTGAATGAAAATAACAGCAATAAGGCCGAGAACCGCATGTGAAGCGTCCCATGACTCCAGGAACCACTATTTGTAGTAAGACGACACCAGTCAGCAACAAATCAAGTCTAACTTTTCAATCACTCACCAAGAACTCGAAGAACCCAACCATGCCGATAGTTCCGAGCGCATGTGCGATGAACGCAATGGTCGATCCAAATTTGGGGAACACGGGATCGAGCATCGGTCCGAGGAAGATAGAGAAAATGAACAATGTGAGTAATACTGCTGCGTTCCAGACAATGGGACCCAGGGAAATAACAGCGATACGGATGAGTGGGCTTGGAGGGAACTGGCCATTCTGGTCGCGGAAGGACTTGACAAACATATACGCAATGATGAAGAGGATGGCCATGCAGATAGGGAATATAACTTCCGACCAGATGACAGCCCTCCATCCAGCCCGTGGAACATCACCCGAAAGCTTTTCTGAAGGATGACCAAGTTTCTTCTTCTTGTATCCAGTAATCATCGTGCGCGATAAACGGCAGTAGCCGATCCACGAGTTGTTGTGGGAGCGCGAATTGCCACGGCACATCCATCGCAAGAACTCACTGACCATAGCAGGTTCATCAGTAAAAACCCCTCAACGACGATGGGAAACAACTCACCGATAATCAATGATAAAATCAGAGAACACAAATTGATGAGGGTTGAACAAGAACGGTGCAACACAAAGTGCCACGATTGAGATCCAGAAATAGATGAGCCAAGGTGTCCAGAGCGATAATGTCACATAAAGCAACATAATCAACGTCCTCATCCCGAGATAAATGCTCGGCCCAGCGAATCGCGAGAACAAAATGCTGAAATAGATCCTCGTAGTCGCGAAGCCACGTCCAGTAGCAATGTATCTAGCTCCTCCGAATGTCAAGTTGCTCAGGATTGAGTGCGTGTAGATCTGGGTGGAAAAGACCTCGAAAACGGGTGCTAGGGAACCGAATTGTTTCGCAAGGCGGAAAATGGCTTTCCAAGTACCGCGCTCGACGAGTTCTGCACACTACATCAATAAATGCTCAAAAATGTCGCTAGGAAGAAACACACCTTGCAAGAAAAGAGGCAAGAACGAGATCATGAACACCAAAAAGATACTGATGATACAACGAATGATCCAGTCAAAGACGGGGACAAGGTTGTAACAACCCTGCTGTCCACCAATCATTTGACCGGAAGGTGTGTATTTACAGATCATGAGTTGTGACTTGAGAGTACCTAGGAAGACCACTTGATAATACGGTCAGTCGCGTTTCAGACCCAAATATGTAAAGGACTTACTGGTAACAACGAAGGTCTGGACGGACAGAATAACCAACATATTATGGATATGGAATCCAGGATGGCCATAATAGAACGTCAAGAACCGGTCGATGGGTAATTGCGTCCCAAGGTAATAGTACTCCCGACTCAACATCTGCTCACCCATACCCGTCCCAATCTTAGTCTGGAAATTCAAAATCGTACCAAACCCAAGATCACGACCTTTGCCACACTGATAATACTCCGTATGTTTGATCCTCCCACCTCTCCCAAACGCATTCATACCCGCGTAGATATCCTCGTTCAGATGCAAACCCTTTTGCGCTTTGGATACACCTCCCCGAGTGGTCATGTACAACCCGTTCAAGAAATCCGGATGACCGTAATGCAACTTTCCCCCAATCCAAGCCATAGACCTAGCAGCGAGTGTACCGAAGGTTTGTTCCTTGCCCGCGGCCAAATCTCCCAAAATACCAATATTCTCCGAAAAGATATACTCGCGAGCGCCAACAATAGCCACAGGTGGTCTCTTGAAATCCTTATGACCCCACTGTTGATATGGACTCTGATTCGGCATACTATACTCTTCAAACTCTCCCAACACGTTCCGAATTTTCAAACACTCCTCGAGGTAGTTATCTTGATTCGCGTCGATGAGCTGCAAATACTCTCCTCGATAGAAGATGAGAGCATGATTCTGATTATCGGATTTTCCATCACCAAGAATTGGGTTTCCAGGGAGCTCGATACGGAATTTGGGTCGTCTACGACCAGTCTCGGGAACGAATTCGGAATGACCATCGATGAGCGCAGAGAAGATCCTAGGGTCTCCACCTTCCTTACGTGGCGGCTCCTCCTCCAGATATGCAATTTGCAAATCCGGGTACGCGCGCAACAAAAACTCGGCATTCTCATGTTCTTCCTTGTTGAACTTGGAGTAACGCTGCATCGAGACCAAAAACTTGAACTTGCGACGCGCCATCCTCTCCAGCTCTTGTTCCAACTTGTCCGTATTCCCACCAAACATCTGTACAACCTCTGGGTTCTCGACACGATGAAGCAGTTTGATCGCCTTGGAGTAGTTCATCATACCAGAAACGGTGCGGTAAAGTGTCTGAGCACGCAGAGAAGCCCAGATACGCGTACGGAGGGTAAACTCTGGCGCGGCGCTCTTGAACCCGATAAAGTAGAACGGCAAATCATCAACCTTCGATCCACCCTTTTCGTCATGTGCAAATGGATTGTTGCCATTAAACATTGCAGACTCTTCCGCCAAAATCTTCGTATCCTTCACGAAATTCTCCCACTCAATCGGATGCAGCTGCTTGAGGTATTCGAGGAGTGTAACGCGGGTGTTCTGATCTTCCTCACGAATGATCTCGCGAAGCGAAAGTAGAGTCTAAAATGCACACATCAAGCATCAGTAAACCAGGTGCTTCCAGAAGCCAGAAGGAAAAGGAGAGAGAAAGGAGGGTTAGGAGGAATGTAAGCGCACCTTCTCGCTATAGTGAGGCGTTAAGACCGTGAACGTCGGCATAGCATGGACAGGAAGGGGTTCGGGGATGGCGGTAGTCAAGGACTGCGCGAAGAACGAAATTCGGCGTTCGGCCTCGCTTCCAGGAGGGAAGAATTCCGCGTTGACTCCCTTGTCACCTTGGGAAATGAAGAAGGCTGGTGCTCGTAAACTACGACGACCGGCCGCACCTGTATCTACTTGGTGATACAGTAGATTCTGGACGTGGTTGATCGAAAGAAGATGCTCTCGATACATGGAGATGATGATGGCATTCCAAATTTGTGAGACCAAGACCTACGAAGCGACAATGAGTAAGAGAGGTTATGGAGGGGAGTAGTTCGGAGATGAAAGCTGACTTTGGGCTTGTATTTGACCTCCATATCTTGCGTAGCCAACAACTTGGCGTAAATCCTCTTTGGCAACCGGGTATAAATATCCTTCCAAGGGGTCCAAATGGAAAGTCCAAGGGTAAACGATCTTGCAATACTGAATACGGTGTTCCAAATGATATACCAGAGGAAAGTATCCAAGAAGAAAAGGATCAAATCCATGAAGAACATGATCGTCAATGTGAATGCTGCCTGGTTGGTGCAGAGGGCGTTGCCGAAGAACCTATCATGGCATCCTTGCACTTTCATGCCGACCATGACTGCAATCGGACCACTGAATGACAGTGTGAGGTAGAAGTAAGATTCAGCGAATTTGCATCCAAAGACGAGGATCCAGAGTGCGATTGAACCAAGACGGTTTGGTTTGTCCAAAGAGGGGTAACTGGCAGTGAAAGTTTGACTTGCGAGGTACTTGCGCGACTTTCCGGCCACACGGTCGCCGAACATACGGCCGGAAGGCATGACGGCAAAGAGAACCGTGGCAACGACCGAAATGAAGAATTGGACAATACCCAAAATGAGGGCAAGCGAACCGCCGCCTCCGTTATGTTCGGCAATGGCGACGTAGAAGGTAGGACCGCAGGTTAGGGCGAGTGTGATGAGCAAGAAAATAAGTCGACGGGTGAGGTGAGAAGTGTTATTCCAGGTGGTAGGGATGTAAGAAAATTCGGCAAGGGTAGCGAGAATCATGATGACAGTGGCGACAGCTCCTCCGAGGGCGGTGGCACTCCAGGTCATAGCAGCGGATCCACCGTCCGGACGGTAGATCCTGGGTGCGTTGAAAGCAGTATAGAAGAAAAACATAGCGATGTGGATGACCCATATCCGATTGAAATTGACTAGAAGATGACCAAACGACCGTTTCTCATAGTAGGTCTTGAAGAAGGCACGATCCCAGTCAATTTCGTGGAATCTCATAAACCGCTGTGAGGGCGAAAGGTCCACCAATCGAGTCTTTTGGACAAAATTAGAACTGGGGCGAAAATCAAAGCATGTGGTAAACATACTTTATTCCTGAGTATAATCCGTGCAATACCCTCGGGATACCAAAAGAGCTGATTAACATCATCATAGCCGATGATATCTTCGTGATCCCTCTCCCTTCTCACGAATTTCCCATCAACAACCTCGTAGCCTTGATCCCGCACGAAACGATACAGCGGCTTGATGACAGAGCGTAAATATAGACCTTCGGGTACAGGATCAATGCGGTTTTGACATTCAGGAGAGCGGTAATAATCGTCGGCGCATTTGAAGATGAAGCACAAACACTCGGGCACGAACCGCACCTGCGCTGCTTCGCCCCAGCAAAGCAAGTATAGTGCAATTTGCCGAAGTCGGTCGTATTGGCTCATGTTGTTCATGGCCTGTCTCCACCGCTCCAACGCGGAATTCAACGACTTTTCACTTGAGCCTTTTTTCCCGCGCTTTGATTTTAGTCTGTTGAGACCTGGATTCTGAGTCTGGCCGACAGCGTCATCAAGGTCCAGTTGTGCAGCAAAGTACCATTTTCGATAGTTGGCGTTGTGGCCACCGATGTAGTCGGCATGTAGGGATATGAGGGCGTTATTGGGCGGCATCCTAGACGCTCGACTGTCGAGGAGCTGCATGAGAAAATCGAACTGCGGGTTGTGGAGTGTCAGTTTGATGGTCACTCAGAGCACAATGGACACCACACAAGAACTATCGATAGCACCACTGTGAAGCGCCGGTGAAATGAAAATAGAGCGAATAGGGCGCATGCCAAGAGGTCACGCAAGAGACCAGGCAAGTTGGACAAACTCACCATATTTCGCATGGAATCCCTCTGGAAACCAAACTTTTGCGTAAGGTCCAAAAAGATGTCCTCGATTTCTTCCTTTGAAAGTGGAATGTTGTTCTCCGGCACCCATGCCGGATAGGCGTCACGCGAGCCGTGGGGCACTCCTGTATCCAAAAAGGTGGGCGTTGAGGTCTCTGGATAGGGCATGCGACCGACGGGTGGGCCTAAGGATTCGGATGAGGGGGCATTGTATCGCTGGTAGATGTCGCCATCCGAGTCTGTGTCTTGTGGAGCTACATTGGATTACGAGAATCGGATTAGAGGCAGTGTTGAATGCGAGCAAAGGCAGGTAACTCACGATACATGTCGTATGCAGTGTTGTTGTCGTAGTAAACTGGTTCGTTTACTGCAGGACTGCTGCCATCCGAGGCATAAGTTTCGCGATAGCCGTCCCTGCGGGTGTAGTCTATGTCGGACTCAGTGTCATAGTAGCCCCGCCTGCCGTGGGCGTGCGCTGAAGAAAAAGGATCATTTGAATGAGTGTCGGCAGAGGGGGAGGGGGAGGGATAGCCCTCCTGGCTTGTGGGCCCAGGACGGGCAGGCATTGGTGGTGGATGAGAGAAGATGGGAGATGCTTCCACAGCAGGGTGGCTGCCCAACCAACCGTCTGCCAAACGTGGGAACTCCTCCATACACGGCCACCGGACTCACTTCGGTCGGCCATCCCCGTCTCCAGCAACTCGCCCGTCCACCATCGACTACGGATGTCACGCTCAGACACCCAACCCCGTGCACCGCCCTCCGTCGCCATCGCCAACCACTCCGCACACTTCTGCCCGCTTCCACACTTCTGTCCTATTTTAGTGTTCTCTACCCAACCAGAGCTCACCCATTCGGTCCTGTGCCTCCACACAGCGTGCATACCTGCCCTCCAAAGTTACCACCGGACCATGCCGGGCACGCCCACTGCACCGGCTATATCGAATTTTCTCTTCGCTCTCCGCCCGCACCAGCCGCACTATACGCTGTTCTGCGGTTCGAAAAGCCCGAATCTTGATTTTCACAACAACCGTGAGAATGTGAACAGAAACCGTTTTCCGCCACATCATAAATACAATCTATTTTTGAAAACCCGTTCTTCTCGAAATATATCCACTTTCGAATCCAATGGTAGGAACACACAAGTCGTAGAAGTACCTACTGCCATGTCATCATATCACGCAGAAAGCGCGCCTAATTAACTTTGTGCGTGGAGGTTACGTCGAGGACACACTGTACACACTTCTCAAACTTGGCATGTGCCGACTCACCACGGCCACATGGAGCCAACGCAGCTAACTTGCTTTGTACAACACCTTATTGTTTCCGGGCGTCTTTCAGAAGGACAAAGTTGTTCAGCTTCCCTACCCACTTATCTGACGCTTAAGTAGCGCTCGAGTCTAACCCGAAAAAACCCTGAAGTGTGTTTCGGAATAGTTCTTCCAAAAGCTTCAGTCAAGCATGGACAAACAAACCTCATCACCAATGACGAATATCGGGTGTCCTCGTAATTAAACACCAACTGGTATGTGCGCTACTACAATCTCTCAAAGAACCAGCTAACAATCTCGACTAGCTTTAGATACAACATGTTTTCTCTCGCCCGTACTGCCCTCAGCCCAACAAGCGCCGCCCTCTCCCGTAGCCTAATTGGCCGTGCTGCCGCTGTGCACACTCTTCCTCCTCTTCCTTACACTTACGATGTACGTACCGCCCAACGCAACATTCACAACCACCTTCAAATCCGAATCGAAACGCTGACTCTCATCTTATATCCAGGCTTTGGAACCTCACATCTGCGAAGAAATCATGAAACTTCACCATACCAAGCATCACCAGACCTACGTCAACGGTCTCAATGCCGCAGAAGACGCCTATGCCAAGACCGACAGCACGAAAGAAAAAATTGCCCTCCAAAGCGCTTTGAAATTCAACGGCGGAGGTTCGTTTTACACATTCCTATTTACTCGTGAAATTCACCCATACCCGTCGGCATTTCGCCGTACCCTAAATCACTAGGTCACATCAACCACTCCCTCTTCTGGAAAAACCTCTCTCCCGCATCCGAAGATGGCGGTAAACTCACCGACGGTCCTCTCAAAGAACATATCATCAAAGCCTTTGGCTCCATTGAAGAATTCAAGAAAAAATTCAACACCACCACTGCTGCTATCCATGGTTCCGGTTGGGGCTGGCTCGTACGTCTTTCCACTTACTCATCTAACTGTTACTTAGTAAGCACGACCAAAAATAGGGCTGGAATCCAACGACCAAACAGCTCGAAATTGTCACTACCGCAAACCAAGATCCTTTAATCACGCATACCCCCCTCATCGGCATCGACATCTGGGAACATGTACGTTCCTATATTTCGTCTCTCACACACTTCATACCCGACCTTACAAACAATATAGGCATTCTACCTCCAATACAAGAACGTCAAACCAGACGTAAGCTCTTCCTCTCTCATCCTTTTGCACAGCGCTCACGACGGGTTGTTTAATGACTAGTACCTCAACGCCATTTGGAATGTAGTCAACTTCAAAGAAGCAGAGAAGAGGTTGCTTGAAGTGCTCAAGCAGTAAGTTTATCGGAAACCTTACTCTCGGAGGTTTCGGTGTACTTGAGAACCCGTCGTTCAAAGTTGGAAGTGGGTCATAGACAGAACGGAGGTTAGGGTGCTTGGTTGAGGATAACAAGTGTGCAACGAAGGTTAGATTGAGACGTGATAGTTGTTCGAGTTATGCATAGATCGTTTCACTTGAACCACTTATTAGTTTTTGTTCCTTCACGTATACGTTTTTGGTTCAATGCGGTTCGCTTGGCCAGTGACCCATTTGGCAACCAGTCCCACCCACCCAAAGATGAAACCACCCCACGAAGTATATTTCTCATATAGCCAAGCCTGCCTCCCTCTCTACCCTGTCCTGGATATACAACGCAGCTGCCATACCTTCATGATCAAAACCCACACAAAAAGCCTTCCGTATCGGCCCAGTTAATTTCTCGCACGAAATTTGACGCAAGCTTTACCTTGTCTTCCTAAAAATCACATCGATTGAAAAAACGTAGCAGATGATCTCAAACCCTACTTTCAACACGACTCTGTCCACGTATTACCATACCTCCGAGCTGACCCAATGCATCGGAGACTAATTTTCAGCTGTCTATCCCGTTGCACTGAGACCTGGAGTTTCTAGGATGGGAATAACCTGAATTACATGCGATTCACTGGCTGCGCGACTGGAACGATGATCATAGTCAAAGGCCTTCAACCATCGGACGCCCGACTTTCAAACGTTTAGCATGAGGCTTTGGGCGTCAACCAGCTCCCCAATGGTGGATCCCCAAACAACCTACCTACCTCAAACGGTTCTTTTCAAACTCTGACCGCAACTATCTCCCTATCAGCGTTTTTTTCATTCATAATAAGCCACCACACGAGGGGGTGAATTATGGTGAATTTCTCGATTGAACGGACTTACCGATTATTTTAGAATTCAAGACCCCGAAGGCCGCGAGCATGATTTTGAAAACTGCGTCAGAGTAAGTACCTTGGACAACTCCTTAGGACGGTCAAGAAATGAAGAACACCGATACGGTGATTAAACTTGGACTTTGCTTGCCATAATCCCCCATTTTTGACCGGGATGACGGAGGGTACGGCAGAAATAATGGGTGGATCTTTAGGAGAATAATAATTGACATTCAATATCTATTTCAAGTAAGCGCAGAGTTTCAATTGTCCCGACCGAGGAGCTCAGAAAGAATCAAGAAAACCTGCGAAGCCGTTTCCAAGAACATGATATCCAAGAACAATATTACTGGTATTGGACTGGCATCAACAAAAGACGTTATTGTCCTCACACGTCCCAACACGATTTAGTCGGATCATATAGTAGCCTTGAGGTGCCTAGTATCTGAAGTTCCTCTCTCTCCAGAAGGAGTCGAGTGTCCGACCATAACGCATCGCCCTGTGGACAATCAACTCGATTTGATCCCGTCTCGAGGGTCTATAATCAGTCCTGTAGCGTCAATATTCACAAAGCAAAGGCCAAAAAAAATCGGAGGGTCGTTTTTCATTACCATAGTCCGCCATCAAGGAGTATCCAAGTTCTGGATTTCTGGTTGCGTGGATTAAAAACGACAGGATGAGCTGGATACGGAATTGCGAGGAAACACATCAACCGACCAGACTAACTTAGGTGTAACCCTGAAGGTTAGTTTACTCAAGACCGTGTTCGGCTCCGCCGTCATCGAGCTACAAGCATGATGCGACGTTAAAGCACCATATCCATCTGACATTTGACATTTGTAAAAAGTCTAGGGTGCGTCCTATGGCATGGTCATGGGTTCACTCTGATTCCTACATCTTCATCTGGGACCTGGTTATTCAGGGTCAAAGCCCATAAAGACTGGATCTCTACGAACCACAGCCGCTTATGACCACTTTTTTCCACCTCCTGGTTCTAAGAACGGAACTTGAAAGCCAGGTAACTCTATCTGGTATCATGCCAAGAGTTACTCACAACCAACCAGCGCAGTTCTCTCGCCATTCTGACGACAACATGATGGCCATGAGCTCGCGATGTGTAGCCCTCAATTGAATTAGGATCGATGACATCACACTGCCTTCAAAAGGTCAGGGTCGTCAATCGAACATCTGACCCTCACTTCATAATGCCCTTGATATCCCTACCCTCATATCCTCAATCAGAGCCCAATACGATAAGATAGAAGGTTCTTACTTATGGTATTAAACCTTCTCATGCTATTACTGGGATCTCCGACCTGCCATGTCCTCGCACGTTTTCATTACTGAACAGCCAGATGCATGAGCGTCAGGGTTGGTGTAATGTAAATTATTGGATGCGTGGGATCATGACAGCAGTCAGACTCGCGGCTTTCCAGGTTCCCTGAGCACGTTTTCAGAATCTTGAAGATCACGATTGCAGCGGCGGTCCGTGGTGTTCTCGTGGTTCCAATACCCGCAAGCCTTCTTGGCGTATTGAGAGTAAGATGTGCCTTGTATGAGACTGCTTGATCCCATGACTTTGGTTCTCCGAGGTTTTATTGGAACTTCTTTGACGAAGAAGGACAGAGTTAGAGTAGGAAAGTCTTTTGCGTTTCAGGAGTGTCTTCTGTCGTCGTCACTGGAGCAGGGCTTACCAAGAGTAAATCAGATCGCTTGAACTCTGCCTTTGCGTCTCAGGGATTAATTTTCTGTCGAGGAGCCTCTCCATGACGTGAGCCACTCGCACCTTATGCGTGTACAGTGCGTATCGATAAGTCCGATCATAGTATAACTAAGGGTGGAGCGGATGTCTCAACCGCGCAACTCGCAGAACTTTGAAGCACTTTTTTGAACTAGGTCGCCAACTACGCTACCGCGCCCATCTTTTACACACTACGTCAATTCACGCGGGGAAGATACTACTCAAATATAGCTACCGTATGTCTATTTCTTCTCGCGACGTCATTCGACACAGACTGACAAATTCCCCTGGCCTGGGGCCGATCAAGCTTCATCACCATCTGTCCATCTACTCCCGTATACGAAGAAGCGTCACATTGGTTTCAATCAATGATAGATAGTGAATGATTTATTAGAGGGCTATCCAGATACCAGAGCTGTAGGGCTGCGCAAAGAACTTTAATTTGAGCCGAGTAATGAATGTGGCTGGCATAACATGACAATCTGTACGTACATGCACAGGTGGATATGAAAAGAGAACAGCCGAAGCAAGGAGACGGTGATATTTCTGGATTCCAGCGTCAAAGTCCATTTATGGCCTATCCAATCTCCATCCGAGCAGAAGTTCCTGAAGGTTCCACGTAAAGAAGATGACCACGTTTCTCCCGTGAAGATTCCGCATGTGTTTTAATGGTTCTGAGGATGATAACTTATGATATGTAGGATACTTTTGACATTCCATTCGTCACTCGTGCCACTAATGGTGCGCGGCATAATCCACGATTCCCTCGGCGGACTGACAGGCGACAGCCTGCGACACCAAGCCTATAACCCTGCAGGTGACTGATGATCTCGGCCCGAGCGGAGTACAAACGGAGCCGTTCAGTATAGAGGTAGTTCTGGATACTTGGTTGCCTGAGAGGTCAGTATGAGGAGCCGAATCATGAAATCGGGCGAAATCGAGGGTGGAGCTCCTTCCGTGAGTACTTAGGTGGTCGATTGATTATGAATGTGTGTGAACGCAAGACGTTCATAGTGCTCCAGTGAGGACACATTAGGCAGTTCACGGAGGCCTATAATTTCTGCTGGAATTCCTCAACACGACTATATGGTGGGTTAGTGCCAAAGTATGTCGTCGCGGAGTTGAAATTGTAATACCTTGTGGGCGCCAACAATTGATGGGGTTTTTTCTCAGAGGGGCAATTCCCGAACCGGTTGTCAAATAGACTTCGGGATGGTGTTAACCGCGTGTGAGCATATATGCGATATTCCTGCCTTGCACATGTCCCTCACAAAACTCGATAGTCGGCTAGTTTGGTCCCCTCCTCACAAAGCATCGTTATAAACGAGATATACGGGTCGGAAATGAAATCGAGTTAAGCTTAATGTACAGATCGGAGGAGGATCGTCGGTGTAGAATCGGATCGGTTCAGAAAGCGCCAGGAGGTGGGGCGGGCCAAACCATATCGGTCATGGATCTACGAATGAGGTTGATAAAGCCCTCCTACCTTCCAGCTTGCGAGAATGTCGACTCTGCTCGATTCCTCTCTTCAAATCATGATGTATGCACAAGCGTACTATCACCCAGAGAGCCCTGTTGGTGGCCAAAGCTCCCACCAGTCACAAAACCCAAGTACTGCTGATGCAACTGCCGACCCTGTCCTCATCAACCGTCGTATCTATTTCCCCTCGGGGCAATTTTCCGGTCAGACAATCCGCTACGAACTCAAAGAAATTCAGAAAGCCAGCCTTGGACGCAAGTAATCGTTTTTCCGAGGTCTGCTTTGTTTTCTCGCTTTAATCACTTCTCTCGTTACAGGTATGCTCGTGTCGATCGAAGGCCGCTAGATCCACCGCCCGTGGTCCTAGCCAAGATCTGGAGGTATTCTCCAGAGACAGGAAGCGAGGAAGAATATGACTACGAGTATTGTATTTTTCACTGCGTTTAAGAAGCAAGGCGCTCATATTACTGGCTAATAGGGATGTACAGACACACGGTTTGTTGTGTACGGTTGACTTATTCCCTGTCCCTGCCAAGACCTCGAAGGATTCGCCGGCGTCCACCGCGACAAGTCCTCGTAACCAGAAGACTATTCAAACAAATGACGGATTTGTGCATTTCAACCCCTCCGGACCCCCAGCCATCCAGTCGCTTACTTCGTCACCCCCCTACCGCCCTCAGTCGTACGGACCATCAGACATTGTCCACTATTATGACAGGATATACCCGCTTCTAGAATCCTCCAAAAATACTCCTTCACTGGTTGGAGCGACCTTCGTTCAACCAGTCCTTGTTGAGATATCCGGCCAGAAATGCATTGTCTTCGTGTTCTCCGTATGTCATAACGCAGTGCTTCTCTAGACGCTTGTTCATTTTATTCGCAAGGACCTGGCGGTCAAAACCGAGGGAACGTTTACCCTCAGATACAGAATCTTCGATCTTTTCTCACCAACTCCGGACCCGCGCGGGTCGCAATCTCCACCATCGACAGCATATCCTGCAACGCCTACCTCGCTGTCTATATCACCAACGCTCTCGAACGCTGCACCGTCACCGCCGTCAACGTCCTCCGGATCTGTAGCTGCCTCACAGCAATCAACATTATCCACATCGCAATTCACCTCCGTCCATCGTCCACCCCACGCACACTTTCAACCTCACCCTCATCAACAGCCATCACAACAGCCACCAACAAACCCATACCCGGACCCATATCAAGGTTACATCGCACCACCTGCTGTCCCTCAACAGCCCCGCCGTCGCCTCACTGAATCTGAAGAATTTCCGCCCGATTTCCAAGCCCAATTTGCTCCCCATGATTCCCACCCAAGGATCGAGCCGCAAGACCGCGGTTCGACACTGAGCATCTTAGGGGAGTGTTGGGCCAAGGGCGCATTTAGAATCTACAGTACCAAAGAGTTTCCAGGCTTGCCTGCCTCGACTGAGCTTACCAAGGTGCGCTGTTCCTTGTATACCGGTGGGTGACCAATTGATTAATGATTATTCATGATCCATAGCATCTGGCGAGATGGGGCGTGAGGTTAAACATACGCGAAACGGAGCGAAGGAGGCGACGCAGGTCAACTGTGGACGATGAAGAAGAATATCACTCTGATGGCCATGCTGGAGTTATCGGCGAGGGTTCGGGGTCAACTAGAGAACAACAGTTATCCCCGTCATCGCGCGGGGGTACAGCCATCAAACCCAGACCTCAAACCCAGACGCGGATCGAAACGCAATACAAGGGTTCGCCATCGACATCCCCGACCCAACCACCACAGCCTAAACCGATTTCTCCCTCCAGTCCAACTTCGACAGGACTCGGTTCCCAACGCCAGTACTGGTCGAATTTTGAACCTGATGATGATGAGGAAGTTGGAGAAAAAACAGATGGAGGGAGTCACACTGCGATCATGGTGTTTGATGGCCATGATAACAGGCTCCGTGATCTATCTCGACCAACCAGGTTGACTGGTTTTGGGTATTCAAACCCTGCTGCTGCAAGTGGATTTGATTCGTCGCACACACACCCCACGCACGCCACAGAACAGACGCAAGTTCGCATTGGTTATGGTGTGCCACCCCAACAGCATACCGCATACGCGGATTCGAATGTCAGATCTTCTATTGCTGGAGTAAATATGTTCAGTTCGCAGGGCCTAAGTCATGTTCCACTTCCAAGACACGCTGCAGGGAGGAAGCGGGACTCGGATGGGTCAAGTACCTCTGGACGTTCCACGAGGTCTTTCGAAGATTTAGGAATGCAAGGAATGGGGGCTTCATTTGCCTATAATGCCGAACATGGGATGAGCGGGTCAGGTTGAATGTCGTGCGTCCTGGGAAAGGAAAGGAGTGGTCAGTACTAACCAATAAACGATTAGTTAGATGAAGAACAGATATGATAAACAATGGGAAATTTTCTTTTGTAGGTAGCATTGTCATTTTGGGTCCCGGTTTTGTAGCATGTCTATGTAACGCACCGAATCACTACAGGCATTCTGATGTCGTCAACCCTATTTTTAATCAAGAAGATGGCCAACCTACTTGAAATAGCGATATATCAAACACGAATCAAAGTTTTAGACTGTGGTGGTGGGACCTTTCAAGGCATCGGAGGGATGTTATTGCGAACCTTATAGTCGTGTGTGTGTATGTGTTACCAGTCCATGGCGCATATGTCCAAGTATAGTACTTTGGAGTGCACGCGAAGTTGGTCGATCCAAAACCGTGGCGGATGTTCTACGCTGATCCCGAACTCGGATGACAGGAATGGTATCTCCGCTTGTCCATCTTGTTGAAAAAATCTCTGTCTGAGATACACGTCGAGGTGCATATTAGGTATTTCAGCCAATCTGTTGGATTTGCGGGAATAGGCGCGTGGGAATCATCCGAGGTTCCAGTGATTTGGTCTAAAACATCTCGCTGGTTGGGGACCCACTGAGCTTTAGAATTATATCTCCAATCAGCCTCCCTGCTTGAACTTAAGGGTCCAGGAATCGCGCTGCTTCGTCTGAGAGGAAATGGGTACGGTCGGGTGGGTGTGAATTTGCATCCTTAAACGTGTAGTGAGGAGCTATCAGTCAGAAGATACCCAGGCTCGACGAAGCTGAACGTATTAAATCAGGAAAATTGTTCTCTTCTGAAAAACCCAATCCCGACCATAACGAACATGTTCTTTTCCTCCCCATTCAATTCTCCCGGTTTCTACACCGCGCACAGCAATGGCAAGGCTTCAAAGCCAGACCTCAGAACGTTCGGCTCGACCTATGATATTGACATTGTTAGCTAAGGTGACATGGAATTGAGAGGAACGAACACCTGTCTTCGTCTTGTGGGATCGGGGGTTTTAAGAGGTAATTGTGATGATGAAGTTGAACATCGAATCTTCAGCTCATGTTAACTCCAATAAGCAGACAATTTGAAATCCCGTGTCATCAAAATTCGGGACACCGATAACACATACGTATTCGTCGGTCTCCGCTCCAGACCCGAACTCCCCTAAACCGCGTGAGACCCCCTACTTTGCTTGGAGTGATCATTGAACCAACTGAACCCCTTGAAATATGAGGAGCCTCAGGCTGGGTTCTTGCCTGTTCTTGCCACCATTTTAAGCGAATAAGAATCTGTAGACAATAACAAAGATACGCTATGTTTGCGTGTGGTCTCGGCTATCTGATTTCGGGGAAACGTCAAGCATATGGTATCTTGGTGGAATCCAAGGTGCCGCTATGTGGATTGCTCGGATTGCCCAAGTATGTTCTATTTTCCATTGAACGTACCACCAGTAGCTTGTTTTAGGGGTCGAAGAAACACGCCAACTGCAGCGTTTGCAGGTTTGTGTATACGACAGGGCTGAAGAGGCAGAGGTAAGCCAGAATACGTAAGCGAACTTCGTGCCAAATGGGATGCCAAAGTAATCAACACTAACGGTTTAGCAGCTGGTGTGCCCTGTCAGCTGGTTATTTACTGGGAAAATATTGAGGACTAATTGCGGTGACCCTCGCTGTATGAACTTACACGCTGCGGTTTGTCTGTGGGGGCGCGGAAGGTTAGGCCGGGGTGGGGATGGCTTCGGACCTCTCCGCCCCGAGAGAAGTAGGAAGCTATTTGCAACGGGTCAAAGCGGCTATGTGGATCCTTGATTGAGCCGAGCGACCCAAAAATAAGCACCCAATGATTTAGTCCGAGATCGACTGATTAGTGCAGTTGCAGCTTCATAGCCTCGTTTTTTCGCGACTGGGGGGATGCGCAGGGTTTGAAGACGGTCAAGGGCGTGTGGGAGGATGTGGAGAGCGGATGACAAGGCGGATGATACTAGGTACGGGATCTGAAGCAGCCCTGTGTGCGCACCTGAGAAGAAGACATGCTGACCCTTAAACTAGAAGCCAACCATTCCTTGCGCTTTTCTTCCTTCCTCCCTCTTCCATCCCCGTTGGCCTCGTGTCCTCGTACCCGCACTCTCTGACTGTCTCCTGCTTAGCCAGTGTCGTGCCCTGTGTCCTTTGTCACTCGTCAACTTAAACTTACTCCTCTGGGAACCGTTATTTCCATATTCGTACCACATTTTTACCACAGTTCTGCTCCTGCTTAATTTTCTGCGTGAGCTCTCCACTCCATTCTGGTTACCCTGTTGACTGACTTGTGAGCGTGACAAGGTCTTCTTAATACTAATACTTGCATGAATTGCGCTGTTTCATTAGTAACACCGCCCAGGAAGCCACAAGCGCCCCAACTCCAACAACCAACCCAGTTATGTTAATCAAACTACTGCCTGCCCCACCCCATCCAAGCGTCTTGTTTAACATCACTTTCGAGGACTTGCCAGATGGACTGGCTCTCCCACAAACGTGGACAGCGCACCTCTCGAACCTCATGCACGACGAATTGCCTATGCCGCGATTCCATCATGCTTTGGATAAGGCTTCTTTCCTCCCTTGCATCCTCGAGGAGGTGATATTTGACATGCCTACATCAATGGTGACATGCCGCTTCATCGACGGAAGTGTTCAGGAGTGGAAGATTGACTTGGGACATTCCCGGTCGTGCCTGGGCGCCAAGTGTATCAAGGCTCTGGAGAGTGTGGTCGATGATGTGTACTTGAGTACAATGGAGTCTGAGAGGGAAAGAGAACGAGAAAAGCAAAGGGAGAAGGAGAGAGAGTTGGAGAGAGAAAAGGAGAAGCTACGGCTGCTACAGCAGGCTTCCCCCTCATCGTCAGTCAGGAGCTCCAAGCACAAGAAAAAACGGTCGCTGCTTATGACGATTGTCTCTAGCCTCACGTCTCTCAAGTAGGTTTCATTCCTTTTGTCAAGACGTGTTCTGATTAACGAAGCCGCAAATATAGTTCAATCATCAATCTTTCCCTCCCCTCACCTACAATTTCGACATTGTCCTTCTCTCCCTCAAGTAGCGCATCATCATCATCCCTAAAAACTCCTCCAAACCCTCTACAGTCCAATTTTAAGCTCGAGATACCGGTTCAAAATATGTGTCCTCGTTTCCTCCGCCGCCGAGCTCGTTCTTCACTCGTGGACGCCTTCCGTCTCTACATTTTGCACGAGCTTAACCAACGACTTCCTCAAGGTGGTTACTATGTCTGGGTTCTCCATAGTCTTCTAAAGGAGGCCAGAGAACGACGAGATGCATTCCTCGCAAAAGAAAGGGAACTTGAACGTCTACGTGATAGGGAGCGCGAGAGACTTAGGCTTATGGGACCTCCACCACCTTATCTACCATCGACATCCCCTAGCCCAAGTTCTAACTCGAGCTTGAGTTCTTCCTCTGGCTCAGCTCTCTTGTTTGGTAGGCGAAAACCAAACCAAAAGCATAGCCGGGGTCTATCGATCGAGACGGAATCGTTTTCGGCTACGACAGCGAACGAACTTCCAACTTCTGACGATGAACTTGATGAACTTGAGGCCATGCGACATGGGAGAGCGGGTAGTGATGAAACGCAGGATACAGATGGAGATACAGATACTATTGAGACAGACACAGACGGGAGCTCCATCCAAACTCCTACCTCTTCACATTTCATGCTCCCTTTGCCAATGGGTTTACCCTCAGTAAAGACTTCTCAAGACCTGACCTCATTTATGTCGTCACCCATTTCCTCCACATCACACTCTCGCAATGAATCACAATCCCACCCTCCAACACCTCATCCTGCTGACATTCAAATCCAAACCCTTACCCATTTGATTCTATTACATACATCTCACTCTGCGCGAACTGCGCATGACGAGTCTACTCGCCTCGATGCACTTGAAGTCCGCGGTCGACGTCGTGCTTGGTTAAATCGTGCATTGTGTCATAATGGATTGAGGTTGACGGGTGGGAGGATAAGTACGAATGTACAAAGGATGGAGGTTGGTATAGGTGCGGGCCATGGTGGATTGGGATTTGCCGTACCTATTCGACGGAGTGCATTGGGCATGTGGGTTGTGAGTGCGGAGGATGTTGAGTTTGAGGTTGATGAAGTCCAAGAGCAGCGAGTGAGCATGATAACTGTGAATCCTGGGCAGAGGGACGCAATTATGCTCGAAGAGGATGAGGTGCAGCTGGTTGGTGGTGAGAGGTTCACTGGTTACGATGAGCGGAATGGGATAGAGCCGAAGAGGCTGAAAGTTGTTGTACCATCAAACGGTGCTCAGCTCTTTCCTGTGAATGAGCTTGAGGAGGAAAATGTGGGCGCGCGTAGGCCTTCGAATGTACCGTCCAGGTCACCAGATTTAGGCGAGCTCAGTGACGACGAGGATAGCGTCTCTATCAAGTTCGGTAATATCAACATGAACCAGTACGATGACCTACGAGAACTTCAGATGGATCTCGATATCGTCACTGGTGCTGGTTTCGACATGATGGATTCCAGTGATGAGGAAGACATTGATGCGGATCTCGACATGAACATTCCTTCTATTCCGAATCCCGTTCGTAGCGCGGAAGATGATATGTCCGAAGGTGGGATATGCGTAGCCTTGGAAATTCCACGACCAAAGACCCTTCATGCCCGTTCACCACACCTCCTTTCTGGGTACGACCAGCGACAAAAGCAAAAACGTCAACGGCCTGGTCCGTTGACCCTCAATCAAGAACATTCCATGCATGAATATCCTTATCCTGAATCCATTCCACAAAGGTGTCTAACCCCAACCCCCCCACTCTCGCCTCCCCTTGATTCTGGAATATTTCTTGAGTCATTAGATCCCCTTTCGTCGGTGCAAGCTCAGCCTCTCGAATCGGGACCTGTGATAGCACCGATATCAATGCCCAAACCCGCGTATTTCCGTACTCCTACTTCCCCAGGGACGTCACCTAAGACCGTCTCCCTCATCCCATCCCCGTCCAACGATTCAGTCGATTCCACGTCGCGGCCACCCTCTCCTCCGACGAAACATGATTCCCAACCAAGCATTCGCATGCCAATCATTCACCCTGAGAGAAAACACGTTCCACATGATGTTCATGTTAACGAGATAGGTGAATTGGTTTCTGGGATGAATGGGATAGGTTTGGAAGAGGGTGATGGAGAAGAATTCACACTTGCAATGGATCTTCCGTCAAAATTGTTGACGTCGAGATTCGGTGGGATGAGCTTTGCTGCCATTGGACAGACTAGGAGTTTTAAAGGTCGAGTGAGGGGTGCTTTGAGAGTGCGTGGGCCACATAATGGTGTTGTTGAAGAGAGCGCGGTTGTGGAGGACTTGGAGAGCGGGTCTGCGTGGGTGTAGGTATGAGATGTGTGTTAGGGGAGTTGGATGTGATCGTGGCGGTGGCGCTGGTGATGATGGCGAGTGGGAGAGAGGGGATGCCGAAACCCTGCATTCTGGAGTGCCCCATGTAACAGACCCTGGAGGTCAATGTCACGTCCAACCTCGACCTGCAATCATCTGCCATTTGGATCCCCCAGCTTTGTTCACATCATCTGCCTCTTGTTCCCCAAATGGCTTTATCTCCTTGTTATCCTCACGTCTATCCCCTCTCTCCCTGCGAGCGCTACGCTCATATATTGATCTTGCGCCCGTCATTTTTTGGCCTATTTCCTCGCCAAATCTGATGGTGGCTTGAGCTCGATGTGTCGCTCTCCACCTCTCCACTTTGAGGACGCAACGATCAACAATCCGGACTGTTCTTCTCCCCGCATTGTTACCCTGTTTTCTCTACTAATTGATTTTAAAAAAATCATTCCACTCTTTTTTTTACTTCCGTCTTAAATGATACACGCTCTTTCCTTCACTATATACCCATACCCTGCATGGTTCCCTAGACTTTTCACTGTTCATAATCTAATCACTTAACTGTCACTTTCGGGCTTAGGGCTTCGTTTCTTTCCATTTAGTGGCCTTCACATTGTATCATAGTTACTGCTCCTTCAGTGTCTCGTTACCTCCTAGTTTCTTCTCTCAAATACTCGGATTCCTACCGTTTTTTCATGTATATGCACTATCCTTCATTCATTCATTCGTCTTACGATACCCACATTCTACACCCCCTTATTACCCTTTTGACCACAGGGAAAGGTCAATTTTATGGCACTTCTTTACGATATACGTTCATTAAACTTTACCCTGGATCTATTTCATGTATTTGTAGCAGAGAAGTAATCGGTTGTCTCATGCCAACCCGCGACTTTGGTAACTTGTCAGACTCAGCCTCAGCTTTATGTTAGGTTTGGAGTTAAGTGCCAAGCGCCTTTCCACTGTTCTCGTAACCGATATCTCTGGCTTGCCGATCAAAGATCAAAGACGTATACTTATACCACGGTACTGGTTCTAATGACAACTCAATTCCGGTTGTAATATTATGACATTTAAACAGCGGTAATAAACATTCCTCGTCTGTCCCAGTTTACGATGAAGTCACAAAAGCCAATCCAAAACTTAGACCAATCCTACTATACTTTAAATTGCAGTTGCATAGCCCGTTTTATCATCATTGCTATCTCTTTTGGCATTCGGATGGAACATCCCCCGGACCTAAAGGAGTCAGACCGATCGATAACTGTTCGGGAGAGACGCTGCTCACATCGATGTGCGGGGTAGTTTCTGTGCGAGTATGAACATGCACCGACAAGGCACCAAGTTCCATCGAGTTCGCCTGCATCTGCTGCGTGCCACGAAGGGTTCTCTGTTAGGAAAACCAAAAACAGTATGAATACGACTCTTGTTCGCGTTTAATGGAGAAGAAGAAGAAGAAAAAAGTGTGGCGCACCCGACGTTGACTAGAGTCTGTGTAACTGGTGGAGTAATTGCGTGTGACGTTTGACTCCCGGATGGATCTCCGGGCGTTCAATGTCCACATCATGGCCATAGCGTAGAGCTTTGGAAGCACAAGATTAAAGGCAGTCGAAACGAGGCTATTGTCGCCGGTCCAGACTTGGGAAAAGATTAGGTTAAACATGGCGCTGTCGACGACGAAATGTTAAACCAACTTGTTGACACCAAACATTGAAATTTACCAGATAGCAGCCGGTGCAGAAGTTAAAAACGTCAACCGAATGAGAGCCGTGATGATACCGATGGTTCTAGACAAAATAGGTCAGTGATAATGATAGGTACCGTTTCACACTGAACGCACTGAGGCAACACCTCCCGTTTGGTCCTGATCAGGAAATAGGCGGTAGTCAACGTTATAGCAATATCCCCGGCTGGGAGGGAATAGGGGTCAGTCCCATGATCGCATGGCAAACTCCCTTTGGGTGGTCTAGAACTCACCGAATACAGAACTCAAGTGGGCAGCGACTATGAGCCTTTTTTAGCATCTGCTAGGTGAAGGGGGCATGGAATAACCTACACCATAGAGCAATATTTGGGCCTGCTGCTGCTCCGAGGGTTATATAATAGGTCTAGTGTGCTTGTGAACATGCGAATCAAGCAGTTATCTGGCTAGACTTACTGCGATGCATATTGAAGCGAACGCAAAAGCAAGAACAAGCGCTATCGGAGCCGCGACCCACCAACGGCTCGACAAAACGTACAGACGGTGGCAGAAAAACACTTGGACGTAGGCACCGATGACAGCAACCTGAAAACACATGAGCACGGACTATACGATAATCAAAATCAGGAGTACCATCAACGGATTTCCAGTCTGCCACCAAGCTACGTAGTTGAGTCCAATCGCCGCCTGCAGGTCCGTAAAATGTTGGATGAATTGTATCCAGACGAGAGCACTTGAATGAACTGAATAAGATGAATAACGAAGGTTAGATGACCAAAACGTACAAGGATTGAATTGATTTCAATGTTGTGAGGACGGCGAGACACAAAACACCCAACTTGATGCCCAGCTTATCCCCCTCGTGCCATGAGGCATAGAGAGCGAACTGATGATACAGAATGAGTCGGCCACAAAATAGTTGCGCGTTTTCAACACAGTACCTGGCAAAAGAGAACACCCTGAAGGAATACATCCAGCATCCCCCCCACCAACTGAACAACGAAGTCGTCAAGGCGATTCTGGAACGAACGAGCATCGACGTACCCATGGACCAAGTAGGTGTTGAGCCTGAGAAAGTTCCTCAGGTGTCATAGACGACATTTGGCAAGGTTTCGAGGAGCTTGCCACCTGAGAGCTTTATACGATCTACCCAAGGGGCGGACTCTATGGAGAGTAACCATCAAGTATTTGAGATCCTTACCCACGGATCCTTTCCTTTGCATGATTGTTGGCCGACAAGGGGCGATCCCAACAAGTCTACATCGAGGATAAGGGTCGCGACCATCTGGGAGAAAAGGGCGGGCCATAAAAATCGCATGTCACGTGGGTATTCTGCAGCCGATGGAGAGTCGTCCCACAGAATACAGCGACAAGGACAACACCACAGCAGGTTCGGCTTTTGATGGTTTCTACCGCTGTCCTGTACCCCAATCCTATCTTTTCAGTGCGCTGGTTAGGCATTTGAACGGAACTACAGGTTCAACTTTCGGAAGGGTAAAGAACCAATGGAGCAAACGAGATTGAACTTCCGCTAAGCGATATTCTGTTCAGGACCTTGTCAGAGCAGGGTGGTACAATTGGAAATGTAATATCCAATCGCCACTGATTCGTGTTGATTGAGATACGTCTCGGAAATATCGGATGGCAACAATCCTGGACGCTGGGACAGAACACATGGCTGAATGAATATTTGGTCGTTTGTGGATGGTAAAGTGACGAAGGACCTCGAATGGCAAGGCTTGGTGTATCAAAAGGGGACCCATTCAACGGGGTATCATCGCAAGTCACCGGAAATTTTGCGCACCACCCAAAGCAGAAAAAACAAGGAGATGTGCCGAGGAACATTGCAAATTTACCGGAAACAGAGTAGGTCACCATGAGTCCCCAAGTCATAGCACCGATAGCAGGCCTGGCTCCCTAATTAAAACGTTTTCCTCTCCCATGCTAAGCAATTGTAGAGTCGAGGATGAGAAGTGGAGGATGGCACGCCACTGGCCACAGATCCCTGAGTGAGCAGACCCTGAGCGCACGAGAAAAGATTGAAAGGAGATGGGCCCTGGAGGCAACGGCGAGGGGAAAGTTCATGATACCCTGATACCCGTTTACACTCACGACAGGTTGCCCCTATCATTCTCACACGACTCGATCGAGCGCCGGAATGCACTATGCTTTTTTCGACCCAAGCCAGGTCTACTGATCACATTCAGCCGGACTTGGATCTTGAGTCTACTCGACTGGGTAAGATGTATACATTGGCACTGAATGTTGCATCAATTATGCTGCTCTCACGAGCAAGAACCGTTGTGGAACAGGATCAGACCTGCCAACCTAACTTGTAACAGAGAACACGTGGCAAGGACCTTCTATCTTCACAACACACATCACAAACCCTAAATCCCAAGCCTCTCGAAGCGAAAATCTTGCTAGCTCCTTCTACTTAGGTAGATGAACACACTCCCGGCAATGATCATGAACGGCGGGAGGGAAAAGGAAGATAACACCACCTCCGGCCGAGGTTCGAGTGCAGATATTTCGACGATCGGCTGGTTACAAAACGTTAACCGAACATGATCTTTCGCACGACCATGACCATCATTTCAGCCCGCTAACTACGAAGATTTTACCCCGTCACGCGAAAATTTCACGCACGCCACCACCTTAAGGGTTTAACCCATGCATATATACATAGTCTCTCCTTCAAATCTACCTACGTATTTTATAACACACAGAATCAAGTCATACGTTTCGCTCAGCGCATTACCAACCTTTTTTCGCCTCTCTGTTCACGTATATAATCAAATGATCAAACTTTAGTTATTCCCCTTCCTTCCCAAATCTTCTTGTCGTTCGGTCTTGGGCTTGGAAGGCCGCAAATGCCACCTAGGAAGTTACAAAGAAGTCGAGGCCGCTTGTAAGTATAAAACATCTTCGAACGAACGTGTTCCTCACCAATCAAACCTTGGCATATTTTCTCCACACTTGGAACGCTCTTTCTCTTTCTCTCTCCCTCTCTCCCTCTCTCTCTCAGAAGGACGCTAAAAGAATAAGTATAGGCCGTTCCTACGGCCCGGGAATTATTCATGCCGGATCAAGCCAATGAAACGCTATTCTGCCGCAACTTTAGTGTAGCATTTGGGTGTCAGAACCTTCCGCCACAGTGCAGGCGCATCTGAGTCAATCGCCAAAGGGTGCAGGCTTCCATTGCAGTCGCTTGGGCTAGTTTCTGCGAAACATGGAGAACAAGACCGCCAGGTGGACGTCGCGCGTTTGCCATTTGACTGGTGAGGAGTGTAAGACACAGAGACGACGGGAGACCTCTGAATTCAGTTCCGTCGCAATACAACAAAGTATACCGCCACCTGCACAATCCACTGGACCAGAATCTCAGGACCGTCTTTCCTGTATGCACACAGACCACCCTCACCGCTACTATTCTAAGCTTATTGTATAGATATAACAACTTCGGTATATCATAAACGTGAGCAATCCCTTCGTACAAAAGGCTCTATCGCAGTTACTTGTAGGGTCTTCAAGATTGATGATATGATGCTGTAGGCGACGTCTGCCTGTTGGTTGATGACCAGATCATCTGTACGACATTCCATCACTCGTGGTAACTCGATGGAATCCGAAGTAACTTGCGTTTGCTGGCTTGCGTTATAGGTGCTAGGGAAACTTCCGGACCGTAGGGGGATTGTTATGAAAAAAAAAGGATTGTCGTTCGGTAGCGGTCGAAAAACATAAGCCGTACCGTAGTACGCCACATATATGCAGAGGATTGATCGATACTCCCGATAATTCTCCCAGAAGGTATTCAACTGTCGGTAGGTTGCTGTATGCCAATATGTAATCTCAGCGGCAACCGACGACCACTGATAAGGAATATGTACCAAGCCGTGTTGATCCCTGGACAAAGCACTCTTCCACCACACCGATTCCCCGATCATTTGTCGAAGCGTCTGTCCATCCTTTGTTCTTCCTCGCCTCAGACGGTGGGGTCTTCGTTCATGAATTGCGGGTAATTGTTTGTGGGTTTCAGACGCCTATCAATCAGCGCTCATACCTTTAGACCCTCCAAGTCGTTTCGACCCTTCATATTGGGAGACAAGAAGGGCCTCAGGTCAGCAGCTTAGTCCCTCTATGTGATACCTGATCTACAACTGGAGCAGAAGCCTTGGGCCCCTGGCTAATCTGTCATTCGAATCCCTACAATCAACATCTGACCACAACCATCGTCATTTCAATCTCCAAAAGCAGTTAGATCAGGGTACCTTCGCCTTGCACAGTTCTCCCTTCAGTCAAAGGCGTTTGGGATCTCTGAGAAGCATTCAATGTAAGTTTAGCACACAACGCTCAGGAGGTCTATGTAATCCTGAGCCGTGGAACTCGGGGGCTGGCCACCTACTGCCGAAGCACTATTGCGTCCACGGGACTTACGTATCCGGACATCAAAGCACTGCGAACTGAACAAATGGTATATCTGTGTATAATAGGAAGCACCACATAGCACCAACAGATATTGATGAAACTAGAACCCCCGGCCTCGTGGTGTATCTGGCCAAGAGTTGGTATATCTATGTATGGTCCAGTGCTATTATTAGGAGTGCACTGATCAGTGCTTCATCAAAGTTTCAACAGCCACTATAAACCCAATCAAAATATCGACATTGGGGTGTAGGTAACAAATCTTGTCCCGTGAACTTGGTTCCGAACGTTATGAGCTTTCTACTAACGGGCTTTAAGACGGGGATGGTTATACCTGAATGTCAAGAATAAGGGCTGGACGGGCTGGGTAAGGTTTGGGCATTGTTCTGGGGATAGATCACCGTACTAGTCAGGATGATGCTCCAGCCAATTTTGGACCAGAACATGAAGAAAAGATATGTCTTCGCAGCTCAATAAATAGATGGCTCCTGATTGCATATAAGCCACCCGGTGTCTGCATAAACTCCTAGCCTAACCTCCGCAGAATCCGTAATATGTCGGATATCATAGCATCCCTCCCCCCTCCACCTCCTCCAGGACTCAACTATGTCGATGCAATTCGCCCTTCACTAAACTTCATCCTTGTCCTCACACCGCTTGGGGCCGTCCTCGTCCCACTTATTATTACCCTCTTCGTCTTCTCTCCTCCGCACTCTCGTCGACACCCAGTCTTCATTCTTAATGTTCTTGCTTGCTGTAGTGGTATCACTGAAGCAGCTCTAAATGCCGCACTGGAAGCCAAGCAAATCCTTTACCCCCTCCAGCCCGTTTCCAAGTCCCTTCTCACCAGCGTCATCGCATTTGCTATGGTGTCGCCCGTGTTCATCGACTCGATTCTATTATTCCGTATCCTGGCGTTTTATCCTGTTGACATTACCCCAATCTCTACGCTTATCACCATCTTTGCGTTCCCTTTGGTTGTAAAATGTGGACGCTTCGCTGCGGTTGTTATGTACTTGAACTCGTTCACCAAAGGGAGCGGAAACCTACCGAACGTTCTTTTGGCGGCCGAGTCAACTTGGCCAAAAAATCCATATATCATGGCTGAGTGGATTATGCAGATGGCGGATAACACGTATGTGATACTTGCAATTGTTCATTGACTCAGATCGCTGATGATGTGGATGTCGATAGGTATGCTTCTGCTTTCTTCTTATATAAGATCTGGCAATTTCGGAGGACGAGAAACGATATACCTGTTGTAAGGAGCAGTACGTTAAATACCTCCTGGAATAGTGGCCTTGCTCACGACCTGTTGTACAGAGTCTCTCTTGTCGTACCTTCAATCGCTTTTCCTTATCGCCCTAGGAAATTTCATCTTCCCGTACGTTCGCAACAGCGGTGCTGGTCTCTTGACTGAGTTACATTAGGATTGTAATGAACATCGCATCCGTTGTTTTGATAGCGACAGACCCATCCTTTGTGAATGGATCGTATATTCTACTCACAAACAATGCAAGTTATTGTCAGCTTTTTTTATTGCTAAGTAAAACTTACTGACATTCTTGCTTCAGTACGTCGCAATCATCGGAGTTGTATTTGCGACTATATGGACGCGTAAACAGAATTGGAATAGACAAGAACACTTGCCAAACCGCGAACGCCACAAACACCCGGAACCCCACTCCTCGAGCCGATTCGCATATGACCCCACTCTCATGACGAGATCTATTCTTTCAACTTTGCGGTTCGGCTCCGACAGTGGAAGGGAGTGTGAAGATAACTCCACTTCCGGCCTAAACATGAATGCAGATACTGAATTTACACCGGAAGAGAAGACGAGCCCAAAAAATTCGTCCCATCAGGAGAACGCCCAGATAGTATGATCGATCCAACCAGCTATTACTGTGTATGTTGTGGAATTAATTTATAATTCTTCGAGTAGGTAGTCTTCTGTTAACATAGATCTCGCCTCCTGTCGGGACTGCGCTGAGCGCACCCTGCTTCGAGTAAACCTTTCTTTCCTGTCCAAGTTCGCGGTTCTAAATTATGAAATGACTTGGGTATGACGCAGAGAGCCCTGGGATGTATGCTTTTGGTTGTGATATAGAATTTATCCCAAGAGAGGCGATAGCCGGAAGGAAACAAGTGTACGGCTATAAGGACATGCTGCATCGAGGATCAAATGAAGAGGGACCGTTTGTCTAGTCGAAGAAAGTGGATGAAATGGGTTTTCATCCACTCCATTTTATGTGGGCTCACCATGCATATAAATTATATGGCGTCGACACGGTTCATGGACCAGTTGATCAGTCTCTCTTAGGGTTAAGAATCATATCCGCACATTTCTCCGCAACCATGACCGTGGGCGCTTGTAGGTGTGCCCCGAGGACCCACGGAAACACGCTCGAATCCGCCACCCTAAGCCCGTTAACACCAAACACTCTCAACTGAGCGTCCACAACCGCACCGCCATCGGGTATATCTTCCCTCGGACCCATGCGGCAAGTTGAACTGTAGTGATAAGTGGACCTATTTCGCCAACGGATAAAATTGTCTAAGGACTCGTCGTCCTCCCCCTGGGGCATCTCGCCCTTCCAGTCCTCGATGGGGTATCCATGAGCGCGCATGTTTTGAGCAATTCTGAGTGCAAGCCTCAAACCAGCACGAAGGGGGAGTGTGTCTTCCCGGCATGAGAGGTACTTGAGGTCTATCTTGAGCGGCGCGTCAGGTTTAGCAGACGTTAGGCGGAGGTGACCCTTGCTCTTTGGATGGAGAAGGACACAGAGGAAGCTGAAGACACCACGAGATTTGTCAAAGTACATGTCACTGCTGTCGTATGCCATCTAGTCATAGAACACGGGTGAAGATGGAAAATGAATTTCGAATGGTAAGAAGACTTACCGGCATGATCTCAAGGTCTGGTAAAGCCTTCGAGTCAAGCTCTTTGTCTTGGATAGGGTAGCCTTGTGTGTCCAGTAAAGCGCTGGAAGCGAAGACAGCAAGTTGAAGAACAGGAGCTAGGAGCATTCCTGTACCCCAGATGAGCCACCGGAATAGCTCAATGAAGAATATCCACGGCTGCTTCTGCAACGAAACTAGGGAATGGCTCATTGGAACTCGATATGCTATGGACGCAGCGAAGTGATCTTGCTATCACGAAGATCAGCACGCCGCACATAAAGAAAACATGGTAACTACATACTAAATTGTTGCCGACGGCCGGGAGATCCTTGTGTACCTGGATATCATGTTCCCTGAGATGCTCTGCGGGACCAATCCCGCTCAACATCAAGAGTTGTGCTGAACCGAACGGTCCAGCGGAGACAACAATTTCACGTTCAGATGTCACCATTTTCCTTCGCATATCCAATCGAGAGACAATCTGCACGCCTTCCGTAAGGGGACCGGTCTTTCGCTGTTCTATCAACAGCTTTTCGACCGTGGCGTTGGTCAGAATATGTAGGTTTTGACGTTGTCTGACAAGGTCTGCGGGAAGGAAAGCATGGTATGTTGAATTTCTAAGCTGGTTTTCGTCCCGCGTGAAGTGCAGTTGACCACAACCGACTTGAGGATTCTTGGATGAGTTGATGTCGTCAATAAACGGGAGACCGAATTTCTTGCAAGTTTCGACAACCCTGTAAATAACACGCTTCAGAGTCTCCCCAGACGTGTGCGTCGCCGAACTCACTGAGAGAAACCCGGGAAGAATAACGGGCCACCTCTATTCCGCCATTCACCTGAGATGATGTTTAGGACGGCCTACTTTGGTCAAGGGGCGCCTCACCTTCCTTTCCATGACAGTCCACGTCGTCGTCACCACCCTCCAAGTACCTCTCCGATTTCTTGAAGAACGGCTCCACATCCTTCCACCCCCAACCTTCACAGCCACTTTCTGCCCACATATCATACTCTCTCTGGGGGCCTCTTGTGTACAACATTTGGTTGATACGCGTACTTCCGCCCAGAGCCGAGCCCTGGACTAACTCGAATTGCTTATTGACCTCTGGCTGGTACTCTGACATATACTTTCGACTACGCGATCCATCAGACGAAAAGTCAGACGACAGCAATGGAACGCGCGAAGCCCAGCTATCTTTAACTGGACCGCGTTCAATAAGGAGCACTGTCCTGTCTGGGAACACGCTTAGACGATTCGCAAGCACGCATCCTGCAGTTCCGCCACCTACCAGAAACCGGCCTGGAGTGAGACTAGGTCTGGGGCGGAAGGGCAAAAACCACTTACCCACGACGATATAGTCGTACTTTTCACGAAGCTCGTGAAAAGCAATCTCTGGGTAATTTTCACTGAATGGCCACATGTAGTGCAGAGTCAGCGTCACTGGGAGAGGGAAATCGACCCCTCGGAGAGCCTATGGATGGCAAAGTGCGGGTCGTGTTGGGACCCTCCATTTGTTTGGTGGCATCAATACTGTCCCCACGCGATTACAGTATTTTCGTGCCGCTTTTAGCGCCTAATTTGAGCCTTCCATTCCGGAAAGCCACTAGAAGGCTTCAGGGGAGTGTCATGATGATACATACCACCCGAGCGGCAGTCTTGGTCTTTCGGAACTGTGCCCACTTCGTTCGCATCTAGATCTCAAAGTTCAACCAAGGTAAAGCATCACCTCGACCAAAGTACTACCACTAAATGACCCTCCCTGCGCGCTAGGCAAATTCTGCAGCCCGTAGTACCGTGCTGAGAGGGTTCCGCAAAATCATTTGCTGGAAACACTCTAGACGGTGAAAGGAATATACTTTCACCACTTTTGCTGCCTGCAAACAGAGGTCGAATATGGGATCTGTCATCCTAAACCTACTCCGTTTGCATTACAGGGGTCAGACACGCCCCCGGGCCAGCGACGGCGCTATCGGCCATGACTCGGAGCCTTGCTACTAGAGTCGTTTCCCTATTTATTTGATGATTATTGATCTGGGTTGGGGCCATTATGTGGGTCTAGAGCATCGATACGAGAACTGAGAGCACCACAGGGCAAATTCATTCCTTGCGACCCTTGCGCGCTCGTAGCGAACTCCAGGTCGATTACAATTGGGTCTCGGTACATATTTCCTACCAGAATCAGGTCGTCGGGCACGATACGATGGGAATAGCTGGCTGAATATACACAAGACCTCACGGTCAAGAAATAACCACGCATCATTATACAATACAGTGGGAATTAGTTCTAGCAAACGAGTGAGCATTTGGTAGGTTCTCGAGGCGAACAACATACCTCTGGTATCCTAAAGATTGTAATTTCCTAGACGAAAATTTGAATGAGTAACATTCCCTCATGGCAACAAAGGTAAGCGCACTTGTTGTTTGAAGTAACGGCGGTTCTCTTCGTCGATTAGAACAAGATTGAGGTAATAACGTGTGCTGAACTTCTTGTTAACATCACGGAACGTTGGCGTCAGGTCGAACCCCCCGAGGAATAGTCGGATGGGTATTGTCTCTCCTAATCCACAGTCAACTTGTCATCCTCTGGAGACGAGTTACCTATACCAACCTCGCACAGGAGCGCCGTCCATAATCTCGAATTTCGTGATCGTTTCGCTCTCATTATATTGGTTGGGTGGTGCACCAGTCGTTTCACGTCGGATGATAGATAGTTCCATATGCTTGATTTTTATCCGCACGAGCAAAAAGTAAATTTTGCCAACAATGACATCCTTCAGATGGTATCTGTAATGAACAAGGCGTTGATTAGCGCGAAGGGAAAGGTCTTCAGAGCGACATACTTGGACTTGTTGTACTCAAACTCGATATGTAGACAATCCTCGATTCCAACCTCCATTTTGATCGAGTTGTTACTGTCTGGTGGCATACGGAACGAATGTACCCAGATGTCCTTCTCTTTAGTAACATCTGCCATTCGCCGCGAGATCGAAACGCGCGCGAAATACCTGACCAGTGTAAATACAATGCGACACCTTTCAGGAGCCATACACACCTTAGCTTGACATTAATGCCCTGGTAACTTTCGTATTGCTTCTCCACATTCTTAAAATTGAAGTCATATGTTTGCGCCTGTCGCATCTCCCCAGGCGCAGCTAATTCTTGTGATAATGAGAGAAACTCATGATGGTGTCCTCGGTCATAGAATAACTCTGCCCAGTAATCCTTCAGCACTTGCTCACGACGAGTCAAAGGTTACTGACCGATGCTGCCAACAAACTCGACTTTGATTCCTTCGTGCGTCACCTTCTTACCGTCCCTTACGCGTATCGAGACCTGCGACACTTGATAAATAAAACCACAGCTGACAAGATCTTGCACTTGAAAACTGACCGTTCCGCTCACAGAATCACCATCATAGTATACCGGAGCGGAAATGACCTTCTCCTTCTCCGTCTTTATCTCCACCTGTTTCCGTGCCTCTTCCCCCTCTAGTTTGATGTCGATGTCGATTGGTGACGCAAAGAAGAACGCAGCCATGGTTGTGGAGTGAAACGAACAGTCCCGGATTCAATGACTTGAGCGTTTGTCTGTATACGAGATAGGGTGGCAGTGGGATATGATAATGGAATGGACAACGGGTGGAATCAACTCGCTCCAGAGCTGAGGGCCGTCTATGGGAGCCATTGCAGTGCAGTGACCGTGACACGGATGTGACCTCCCGCGCTCGTGGAGCACAGATATGGCCGCCTGGCGAAATGGCATCGCGTCTGACTACGATCATTCGAATCATTATCAGGAGATTGCAGGTTCGACCCCTGCGGTGGTCAATCATTTACTCTTTTTGTTTGAAAGCTACATTCATACAAGGCGAGGATCCTATTTCTACCGTCTGTCACCCAATTTGCGTCACGTCCACTGCTTATGAAGGTAGGAGCTCGATCACTCCTTGCACGAGGCTTTTCATGACCTCTGCCTTCTCTTTTCCAATGGAAAGTACCTCTTCATGGGAAACGATCTGGGCAGTCGGTAATACAACCGGCCGCCCAGCAAGCTGCGTTCATGGTATTAGCCCTGTAAAAGAACCAAATGGCACCGAACGCAAACCTCAGCTTCAACCTCTTCCCTGATGCTCCAGTATGACCGGGGAATAACCACGAAATTGGTGACAAGACTAAGCACCATCACGTCCATACCTTCCTCTTTCGCCACGACAACTTCAGGCACGGTACTCATGCCGACAACGTCGGCACCAGCGTTCCTAAGAAATCTACCTTCAGCAGGAGTCTCGTAGGTTGGTCCACTGACCCAGGCATATGTCCCCTCCGCGAGAGCGGACTTCTCAAGAGACAACCGATGAGCTGTTCGGAAGGCAAGACGACGAAGAGAAGAGGAATACGCGTCGGAGAGGGGAAGGAACCTTGAATGGTTGGGCGAGGTTTTAGGCCCGAGAAGTGGGTTTGTGCCAGTAAGATTAGGGAGGGCGATATGATCATGGATAACGACGACTTATTGAACACATTCATGAGAGACTGGGTATCGTCGATGTTCTGGAAACGTACCGGTTCCTACGGGTATCTCTGGATTTAGAGATCCAGCTGCGTTTGTTACTATAAAAGTATTATCAGCAGTTTTCAAGATAGGGGTATATAGTCACAAAGCGTACTGATGATTTCCTTGGCACCAAGCCTTGCCATAACACGGATGGGGTATACGACGGTTGAGAGTGAATGGCCTTCGTAGAAATGGAACTTGGCGAATGTCGGCAAGCCCAGCTATTAAAGAACCTGATGGACTACACACCCGTCCTAGCATTGCTACAACTGGGATACCATTTTTGCCTAACAAACCAAAGGCAAGCTCACTCTTGTGTCCTGGAACTAAGAATGAATCAGTAACAATCGTCACGATCCGATTACATCGAGGATCTGTACCAGTACTTGTCCCAAAGCCAGGTATCTTATCATATGGTATCTTCTGTATCTTTTGGATGACATCCGCGAGTCCACTCAAGCCAGACCCGCATACGATCCCGACTCGAGGTTGCCGAAGCTCAGGAGGAAGTTGTGATTTTATGAAGTTAAGGGTAGAAACAAAATCCGAGTCCGATGGTATCATTTTTATCCAAGCGTTAGGTAGTCTCCAATGCGGTTGGACGAGGTCAAGGTATACTACTGGCGGATGCAACACAGTCGCCCGAACTTCACGGATCATTAATGAATATGCGTCCCTGCAATGTGAGAAAATATGTGTCATCGTGATCACAGCCGGGCGCTCATGACGACCGGCCAGCCCACCTTGCTCAATCCAACGAACCGGAAGCACCCAGACTTGTCTCCAGTTCAACGTTCAGATGGTACATTGTTCCAATACACCAGTAACAGGGCCCAATGAATTCACCTACTCCGGGCCTGGTAAAAATCACTCTCGACATCGGGCCTCACGGAATACGGCACAGGTCCCTGACAAATTTGGAGCTCTTTGGCATTTTCTTTCAACCGGGTGCAATTCCAACCTAGATCCCCGCAATACGGGTGAAGTTATTAAGCCTATTTTGTTAAATAGACTTTCACACTTTCTCGGGATGTATTAACTCGCGTCTCACTATCAACCTGCTTAAACCGCAACGAGAATTCCTCTGCCCTCTCCAATGAAGCCCTAGATGCTGAAACGGACTTGTACCCACGCGCGTCACGCCCCGGACCGTGTCCAAAATCCATAAAGCCTTTCACATATCCTTCTTTGGGATGGTTAAATCCAGAAAGCACATTGTTCACGAACTGGCGCAAAGCGCTGTAGAATGAGGCGGTTTGCTTCGCGTGAGGTATCCAACCATCAATCTTCTTGCTACGCGACCGCAGAAATCACGTCCCGAGCTCCGAGCAATTGGGGAACACGGATCGATCCTTACGGCCTGCGTTGGCTTGCATTTATTGGGTCGATAGTGGTACAATCTCTTGGTGCCTTTATCATATATTCAAGTTAGGTTGGTTCGCGCCAAAGGCGAGCCAATATGATGACTCATTCCAGTTTTCTTGGATAAGGGAGGCGACGTCGGCCAGGAGCACCATGGCACCCCTGGACTTTCGCACATAGTGCGCCAGGCGCGGATTAACTCCACCTCAAACACAGTCCTTAGGAAAACCTGGCGGCCGCCAATTCCAACTCTCGCTGTAATGATGGTGTCATCATATGATTTCGTCGTAAGTAACACCCCCCCCGAGCCGACGGCACCTCCCCTTCCCGGGCATTTTCTCTCAGATCACCACTTCCCGTACCAGCTCGCTTGTACAACGTATGTCACCTAGTCCCTTTTTCCGTGTTATTCGTTCCTCTCGAGTGCACCCAAGCGTCCCGATCGACAACTTTTGACGGCAGAGCTGGAGTATACCACGTAACGCAGCATCATTATTGTTCCGACTCTATCTGAAAATCTATTCAGCTGATTTTCCTAGCAGGTCACAATTTTAACGCAACAAAGAGACATATTATATAACTACCGAATCCCTCTAGACCCATTCCAACCCCACGCGCTGTATCTCTGGGACAATGCCCCCTCTCCGAGCTGAACCGTGCTTCTTTGCCCTGTTATCCTCGCGGCAAAGCTCGAACACGTTATTGTATTCATATTTCGGAGCAAGTATAGCCCACACAACGTTGAAGAATCATTCGACATGCACCCCATTCGCTGAAACCTTATATCAAGAAGACTACTATGACACAATCCTATCTGATCAGCTGGCTGAAATCCAGCCAAGCATGGAAAGACTGCCTGAAGTCGGAGCTCCACCCAAACCCGAACACAAAAAGAGAACAAGGGATTGAAGTTTCATCCATCAGATTCGAGAGAATAGATGCCTGCAGCACCTATGGCATGTGTCCAACCCGTGGCTCAATGCATACGTCAGCCCAAGTTGGTATCAGGGAGCTCAAGACCTGAGGGAAACACAAGCGGCCTTCCACTCTCATCATCAATATGGCATCAAGCTTTGACAATAGTACCACTAGTCATGACTGATGTCAGATCCCTGGATCGGTACTCGACTGATTATCCTTCGTCATATCCTCACAATCTCCCTTGCCGCTGCTTCTTCGAACTTTCTCATTGTTATTTTTGATGCTGACTCTACTAGGGACACTCGACGCTATTCCCCGAACCACGGACAGTCAGTAATCCGAGCCGTACTTCCCAAGCTCTTAGCACAACCTCAAAGTTACCATTCGTTTCATATCGAATGCGATATGAACTGTCAAGGCTGAAAATGCAGGAGACCACTGCCGCAATCAACCCGTCCAGTCTGTCCCACATTCCACAGACACCAGAAGCCAGGGAAGCTCAAAGTGAGAATCCTGAACTAGGTTTTAGATCTCCGGATCTGTTCCCCAAAACGTATGTTTAGGCACCCATTACTTACCCATAACAGTCCAATTGGTTCTACGACTGGCGCTAGCCACCACGTATAGCAGACTTCTCAATGTCCATGATTCCGTACCCCCAGCCTTGGGCGTTATTTCCTCCGCGCAACGCGCACTAACTGGCCACTCGCACGTAGCCTTAGCCTGTGTGCATTTCATACCTGTTCCATCCCGGAACCCGGAACCAGCCACGTGGAATTCTCTTCCTTGTATATACACTCTTTAAGAAGAGCGCAACTTCGAGGGGGGAAAAAAAAGCAAAGACGGGAGTGCGAGTAGCTCGGGGATTCAATATACTCAAGAGGTTCTAACTTCTGGGCTCCCACACGCAATGGCGGTCGTCATTTTAGTCAACAGTGGATTTACGGTACTCCGTAAGCCCTCGGAATATTCCTTAAACTGTCGATAACGTATGGTATCGAGTGCCATATCGATGCCACTCTCCCATCTACCAGTCTCCTGTTCATATTCCTCGAACCATTTGTAGCTTCATATTCCCTCTTAGCAACCTCGGCATGATCAGCTCTTCTCCAGAAGAGCTTACCGCCACGTCGAATTTACGAATTGGTATCAGAAGCCTCGAACCTGACGAAACATGTCGTACTCGCTCGAACCTAATGAATATCTCTCCGAGACTGTCCATCTCCATACCGACGGATCGAGACATCAAGAATTGCTGACTACTGACTACTGACGCATTATTCAAAGGTCCGTCCTAAGGACGACACTTCATTTTGGTTTTGGGAAACAATTTTGATTACCCCGAGTTACAAGTGCGACCAATCTTTTACAATGCATCGTCGATCTTGGACTCTATAAGACATTTAATGTGTTATTTTCGTGCCTTCCCGAGGCCTGTGGAATGCCTTTGAAGAAAGCACTGAACAGCGCGTCCAGTGGAGCGCCTGATTCAGAACTCGTCAGCCATCGCATCTTCTTTCCCAAATTTGAATTCCCTATACGTCGGAAATCATCGAAACCTTCGCCGGAACCAATACCATCGACTGCTTCATCAAAACCGGATGTACCAATCGACGCAAAAACCCGTGTCCGATCCTCAAGAAGTACGAATCATTGCCATCAAGTCACCAGTGGGTCGATGGCAGGTACTAAGCGGCCTCATCGGGTGGAATCACTTCAACAATACATCGTCAGACGCAATGTCGAATCAGAGTGGTATGATGCGAACAGTGGCTGTCATGAATCTGAAGAGACATCGGAACAGAAAAACCAAGACATCGGATGGCAAGTCCCAGTGCTATTCACGGGACAACTTACTCACATAATCAGTCACAGGTGCCACCTTGATTTAGCGAAATCCATGTGAGACTGCTCGTCTCCCATCCTGGTAGTAAACGAGCCAGTTCATAATTTGTCTGGTTGATCCAGAGGCCAAAGGGTAACTCCTGCATGGTAGCTGGTAAATCGTATAGTCTCTTGCCCAGGATGGAAGCCTTCCTGACTTTTCGGACGACGTTCAACTTTGCAAGGCACTATACCGCCTATGTATCCTGTCTTCCTAAGCTCAGAAGCTTATATCACGACGCCAGCTCCTCAAATGAATGAAAAAAAAACCCACCGCAAATGATTTTTCACCAGAAGACCGCCGCCCAATATGGCCTTCCACCAAATGGTCTAACGGAGATTACAGTCAACAAACGCAAGTTTCATAAGTGTCATGCATAGTAACCAGGCGGCTCTCCTCATAGCGCCCACGGTGTGAGCGTGTCAAGACGCTAGCGTAAGAAAGCATAAGTTTCACCATTACGAACGTATAATCAGTGAAAGCTACCAATAGTTCTATGAACATGTATACAGAAGTGGTTGTAGTAATGATGTAGAAACTGGGTTGAAGCGAAATAGCGAAGACGTGTTCCGAAATCCGACGATGGCAAAAAAATGAGCAAGACTAGTAGTATATGAAAGAAGATCCAGAATTAATATGATTGCTGAGAAGAAAAAATTGATACATGAACCCCTTGAAGTAACCCGGTCGAAACGGAATGTAGAATGGAAACTCGAACAAGAAATCAGACTACCGTAGTGTAGTCGTGGTGTAGTGTAGTGTTGGCGCCATGCATGATCGCCGAAGGATGGGTGGGATAGAACGTTGGCATAGAATGCATAAACATACGGTATTGGGGAATGGGCAGCATGGTGTGGCCTGTTAAAAGTGTAAAAGGGAGAGGGAAGGCAACGGCGAGCGTGGACGAGAAATGAGCAGAAACCGAATAACGTTAGATGGATAAATAAATCGGAGAGACAACACAGCGTCGGTCAACGATAGTCTGCTCCGACGGTGATGGTCAGCCCAAATACCGTACAGCTTCAGGTCTGCACTCACCATAGGTCTCATAAGTTCCAGGGGGAATATACATGCCAGATACATTAGCCAGGTTAGTATGCTGTGGGTGAGGCAGCATGTGTGGCTGGAGAGACGGCTGGGAATCTTGAAGAGACAAATCAATCTCATTTACGCCGCCAACGTTCATCCCGAAGGTGCTAAACCCACCAACATCAGTTGATCCAAGCTGCGAGAAGGTCGAACAATCGCTCCAATATTGGGGCTGGGCATGACCCTGCGCGTGGGGAGTCATCTTGGACAGGTGAGAATATGGTTGGTGATACTGAGGATGGGAATGGACATGTTGGGCCCCTGTTTGACCGTGGTGGGAAGAGGTGGTGAGAGGATGTTGAAAAGTGTGCTCATCGACTAGACCGGTGGAATATAACTGGGGTAGGACACTCGTCGACAAAGGGCCACTGGGTTCTGGCTCCTCCTCTGGATGAAGTTGACGACCCACAATCCCCGCATTGCTATCCTCGCCAATCAGAGGTTGAGATCCGCTGGAAGTAGGAGGGGCAGTTCGGTTGTCAGTCCATTGGTAACCAGATGTCGGTAGGAGAGTGGGTGGCTGAATCGCATAGGTCTCTGCAACGCCGTGATATTGTTGGTGGTTGATTGGCCGGTACTGCACTGCTTGGCCAAGCTCTCGCGATGCTTGGCGGCGAACGGCAGGATACACCTGTGCCGTCACCGATCGGATCGGGGTTACATATTCTTCAGGGCGGTTGAGTGCACCATTGGTTGTAGGTGTTGCAAGAATATCTGGCGCGTCCTCCTCGGGGTGGGGTTTCCTCTTATGACTGTTAATGCCCGAAGTGACCATGGTTCTTCGAAGCATCGAATTGCTACTTGTGACGGCAGAGGTACTAGCGCCAGGGCCGATATTCAGGTTCGTTTTGGCTCCAATGAGTAGCTCCAAGGCTCTTCCCGCACTAGGCCAAACGTCACGCATTGCGGTCAGGGCTTCCAGGCACCGGCGAAGGTTGATATGGGCCTGGGGATGCTCTGGGTAGGCGTTAACTAGAAAAGGAAAATGGGCAAGCTTGTTGCAAAATCGAGTACAAAGGCTCTTACGGCTGATGACGTGCATGATGCTCGCGGTGAATACATAGTAGCACAAGAATACCGAGCATCTGCTGAGTGAATACCGTTCACGATAGGTGGTCACTGTTTCAGGTTTCATCAACAAGCTCCTGGAGATACAAGGACAAGGACTCACCAGTAGTAGTAATGTGATTGGCGGCCCTGGCACAAAGCTCGTAACTTTTCCTTGACTTGATCAATTCGAGATCTTCAGGATCGGGCTGGTCATCCGAACCACACCTGCGGCTGTGGTTCAAAGCCCGTCGAATGCTGTCAACTCGTATTGAGACCCTCTGCTTAGCAACGGGGGACAAGAAAGCGACTCACAAGGGGCGATGTAGGAGTAAAACCGCACACCAATATTGCATATGGAGGGTCAGGATGTGGGGGAGAAGTAAACTGGACGATGTGTCGCGATCGACATTGACTGCAGGGTCATATCTAAGATGTTCAGGTAAATCGAAGTACCACTTGTCTAGTGCGCCGTCCAGAGTGGCCGTCTGCTTCGTTGTTTCTGCTTGACGATTGACAGGGCGGGAAATAGGTGAAGTGAGGTTGGCCGGAGAATCAGGAAATGGTCGAACCGCATAGATCGCTTGAATGATTGCGCTGAGAATTCCAGCTAAGAAAGATCATTGATAGATATTAGGACTGATGGATGAGATGCTCGGCGAGAGATCATACAGAGCTCGGCACATTTATTGAAGCAAGAGATCACACGTCCAGGAACAGGCGAAGTCCACTTGCCATCGGCACCAAGAGACTTCCAATCTTCCATTTCCTCCGACTATGATGATGAAGGAATTGGTGTCAGTAAACAAAATCAACCAGTCCACACGACTGACTCACCTCGTCGAGCCCAGGGACTTCTGTATCAAAATCCCTCTCACAAATCATGAGTGGCCTTCCGATATACGCTGAAACGTATTTGTCCATAACGATGCAACCGAACCAGATACGCCTGCGTTCACCGAGCTCCCAGTCACCGAAAATACGGCCCTCCTCCGCATGCGCGGACGCTTCAGTCGACTTCGTGGAGCTGAAGCTTGGCCGTCGCCAGCCCTCTGCGTTCCTATGCATTCCGAGATCCTGAGCCATCCTTATTGCCATTCCGATATATGTCCAAGCGAGTGCCATAGCGCCGATTCCAATTTCCCGATAACCCATGAGTAAGAGGGCTTGACATGTACTAGGACGAGACAAGGCGTAAGAAGTGTCGAGTAAGCTCTTGGCAGAGCTAAAGTATTCCTCGCCCGCAGTCCACATGGAAACTCCGTCCGTGGGTAGAGGTGTCGTTGCGGTGGGCGATGGTGAAGTCTCGATTATTGAAGAGGAGGATGACGAAGGCGAACCTGCTGTGGGTGCCGGAACATCGTAGCGAGCAGCCAGGGCGAACATTGTCAGTAAGAGGAGGGGTGCGATACGTCGCTTTCGTTTTATGTAAGGTTTATTATCGACGCTGAGGAGGAACGATCAGATACGTTTGTGGAAGAAAAGGTTCTGTGCACATACCCGTTTCTCCATGCCTCCCAGAATCCCTTTTTATGAACGACCGGGAAGGAGGGTTGGACATACGTGAAATACAACTCCAGTAATCTCTCCTGCTCGCCTCTTGGCGGTAGAAGCTGTTCGCCACTATTATCAGCCTTCGGTAAGAGGGGGGATAATTCGACACTTCTAGTGCGTTCGGCGGTGAACCCAGATCGCGAAGACGACGCGCCTTCCAACACCGGATGTTCGTCGGACTTTTCACCGTCCTGCGATTCAATAACCGAGGGGAGAGGTGGCCAAACGCGGGCACCCGGGAACCTCCTATGAGAATGAGGAAGTAGGTTAAAACTCGATACTTGAAACGTATCATAAAACCATACCAAATGCCACCCTCGTTTCTCTTGTCAACTCGCTCCTGGTGCCCCAAAAGGTAGAGACCACTGGCCTGACCGTGATACCTGACTTCCTCATCCTCATTGAGGCTGAGTTCCCCAACCGCCTCGACGAGCTGCTTCTGCTCATCTTCGCCTTCCTGTAAAACGGCTTCGTTATCTCGGGTCCTTGAGCTTGCGGAATTGGGAGTAGAGGCGGATGAGTTAGTGGGACTGGGGAGAGCCGTGTCGTCATAAACATAATCATCATCGAGGCGTCGTCGTTGTCGCTCTCGCCCATCTCCCGAGCGGGCGTTATCGTCACTCGAATATGTGGCGACGCGAAGCGATGGTTTGCCGTTTGTCCGAGTAACTCGCAGATAGGATGGCTCGCTGGTCCTTCCGGCACCGAGCATGTCAACAACCCTATCCTGCCACTCATTGGAAGGACTGATGGAACGTCAGTTGTGATGATCAGCGACAACAACAATTGGCATGGATACATACTGGGTCGAAGTCAGGTCCAATGGCCCGCCTTCTTTCTCCTTTGGGGAATCCGTGGAGGTCGATTCGACTGGCTTCTTGTTGGCTGATGTGGATGATTCTGCAACACGTTTGCGACCTTTGACGCCGTAGGGGGAGTTGTCAACCCGAGTAATAATCTCCTTGGCCAATGGGTCCTAAAAATACGCCGATATATATATTAGCGGAATGTGTCTCAATAGATGCGCATACGAGACGTACCTGAGCGATATCCCTGAAAAGCGACTGGGCTCTCGAGTCCTTGCTAGCAAGCATGATGCCAACGAGGGCTTCGGTCTGGTGGAGACGCGCCTCGATGGCATCTATGTACCCCTTGGGTGGACCACGCTTCCTAGACGGCCCCAGAAAGGTACAGGCTGAATGTATGCGCATTTAGGGCGCATATAATCACTATGTGAGAGAGATGACGCACGGGTTCCGAGCACTATGCAGCTCTTGCATGGTTCGCTGGTACCAGAACGCTCGCACTTGCACTTTGACTTGCGGCACTGATCACATGCTGAAGCGAATAAGAGATCAACGGGGGATCAAAAAGATAGACGAAAGCGTACCTTTGCTGCTTCTACGGCGGACGGTGCGGTCTGGAGACGCCTGAGGAAGCTGACTAAGGTAGCCGTGGACGGGGATGTCGTCGTAGTCGTCCGAGTAGGACATGTGGAGATGGTGGTGGGAGGAAGGAGAGGCGGGGGTGGACCAGGGCTGGGTGTTGTTTGTATTGTTTGTCTGTGAACCGAAGCGGTAGAGGGGCGTGGGTGGGTCGGAGGGGGTACGGGACTGATCGTGGGACGGGGCAAACTTGAAGTGGAAGTGGTGAAGAGGGGACAGATCGGGCGAGGCAGAAGCCTCTGACTTGATTTGTGGGTAGAACATACCGTCCAGAACCCAGCAGCCGTGCAGTTATATCTTCCTGCCCCCTGGCTCGTCTCGCGAACGAACCACCCGATCTCTCCTCGATCGCAGATCCCAACTCAATTTTCACCCTGCCATACCGTGCCGGCCCGCCTCGAACCCATGCGTGTTCGCATTAAATGCATCACCTAACCGATCTCACGCACACAATCTCCGTATACCACTCCAGAAGAACCTCTTGTTGCTACCCACCCTAGCCCAGAAATTTGCAATTCGACACCTTAATTTCTTCCCGATCACCACCTCTACAGACGAACCACTTCCCCACAAGTCCCTTCTTGACACCTTCAATCACATCAGACCTCTGGCAAAGGGCACTTCAGCCCGACACGGATCGGCACCCTTAACTTAGCTAGAAACTGTACCTATTGGCTGTTACTATTTGTCAAGTCCAGACACACGAGAACTTCTCCAGAGTGTTTCTGCTCCGTGCTCGGACGTACATCATTATCCCCCGTGCTGTTCACTGTTCATCACCACACTGAGTCCGAGGACACAGACATCCCTGACACGACCCTGATCCAATCGTATTCTGAATCAAAAAAAAACTACCCAGGTACCGCATCATCCCACCAACCCACCAATCGTAAATGGCTTAGGCACCGTTTCGTCTTGACTTTCAACGATACAATGTTTGAGCTCTCCCGAAGGCTGCGCTCAGATAATGTATACTTCCGAGGCTGTTGGCTACATCACATCGACACCGGTTTCCGCCATCTCAATGAACCATCTGAAAAAAGATTTCGTGACAGAGCGCTTGAAAGTTGACATGCGCTCGCTGTAAATTTTCAGATCCTCTTCCCCGGACACGTGCCATAGCCTCGAGCGACATACATCTATCTCCAAAATCCCTCGATGCCCCTTCAAACTCAAATTCAAAATTTCGGAACATAATTCACACAAATACTTCACAAGTTATGATCCACGGAGCGGAACTACACAATTCGTGACATCATTACCTCTGACCCTCCGTTCTCTCCGTTCCAATTCCCTTCGCTTCATCCCACCAAGTATAAACCTCCAAATCACTATTTCGCTCCTCATGACACCACTTTAGTATCCCACTCTCTGCGCTGGTGACTAACACATTCGGGAGACCCTCGGTCTCATGGTGTCCCCGGGTCAACCCTCACGGAACCGACGACTCGGAAGAGGAATTCCCTCTCACGCCGGGAAAACTATGAACCTCAGCCTGAACACGGGTCTCCGTTTTCAATATACCGTGGTCTATTTCACGTACACCAAGAGATTGGCCAAGTATCAGTCAGACGAAGCCTATCTGAACTGTGTGAGATACAAGGCCAAGGCTCACTGGGCACAGACAGGAGTCTAAAGCTCCGGAATTCTTCAGAGAGAGACAGGACAACAAAAGACCTGAGACAACCTCACCTCGCTTAGGCACGAACGTTCGAAAATCCGGGGGCTGAAAGAGAAGGTTACCCAAGACACGAACCTCTTGAGTTTTGCTCTCTCGTGACCTCTACCTCCTCCGACGCTGATCCTCAAACCATATGCACGGCAACAAAGAAAACACCCTCAGAATCAATACGCGATACCATACTATAGCTTCTATCTCTATTAACACCGCCGAATCATCCTAACCACGAAATGTGCGGAAAGGAAAATCTACGCCATATGGCTTTGAGTTGGTTGTTTTCTCATCGAACGTCCCAAAATCCCGAACTTCAGCACGACTTCTCACACATGACGTAGTCATACTTTTTGCTCTGCACAACGCCACCGTCGCTGTCCAGTTATTAATATCACCCTCACAACATTGGAATCGAGACTCGCCTACAGAAATTCTAACAAAGGTCCAGACCTCCTAATAATTCATTGCAACCTCATGGACCAAAAAATATTACAGGGTTTGTTACATATAAAGCCCAGCACCACGCTGCCCAGCGACAGAATGACACCGGGGAAAAGCGCAATAAATGGACAAGTGAGGGTCCCGTCGTGAAGGGTGGAGCTTATTCACCTCTCCTCATGACCTTCCGTTCGGCCATCAATTCCGCAGCCTGAAACAAGCCATAATTTCCATTTCTTTGACTAAGCTATAAGGCTATCTTTGACCAGGCTCTGGATGACCGCCCCTCCCAAGCTACCAGGTCAAGTTGTGGATGCACACGCTTCGGGTAACCTGACCAGAAAGGCAGGTCCGCCCAGCACCTTGGCACTCGACCAATCAATAGCGAGGTTGAAAGCTCAAATCGATCGAGGACTATGGCCCAACCCTGGAGTCCTGGACTGATCAGGTGTCGTTTCACCCTCGGATCACTGCTGGTTCCTTGTTTTTGGCAAGTAATTAAGTTACCCGTCTTGGACTATTTCCTTGTGGTTATGTACATCCTGGTACATCTCACTTTAGTCGTATGCGCACCGTTATAATCACCATTCCATATGAATGGGGAGATGAAATACATATATCGTGCCTGAAATGACAAGTACACACGAGCATTGCAGAAGAGGAAGAAAAACAAAGAATAGGATGGAAGACAGTGTAGATTGTAAGAAAGTCGACAACATGAAACGAACATTCCAGACTCGATAGTATTGATAGAGGCTAACAAGTGCCTCAAGTCGGGGAATAAACAAGAGTCCGATACGAGAACATTGGAGAGAGTCAAGGTCCGTCAACCATCTGAGGGAGGCTCATTTTTGAAGGTGGGGGTAATGTCACAGGAGAGCTCGTAGCTGCACTCGCGTTTGGGCTGGATAACAAAGACGTAGCGGGTGCAGGTACTCCAAGACCAGCGATTGCCTTGGGCTCCTCCAGCACTCTGTCCTTCGCCTTGTCTACTTCTCTCTCCCTCTCCCCTCCCTCAGTACCACCCGTAACACCATTGGCACTCCTCGCTGAAGGAGAAGTAAAGGGGTCTCTCCTTTCAGATCCGACTGGCGTCCCAGCTCTCCCAGGTCCCGCAAGGACAATCCTTGGGCTTACGAGGGGTTGATTAATCGAATTCTTTCCAATTTGACCAACCGGTGATACAGCTCGCAGCTTGGATCCGACCGAAGACGTCCTCCCAGTTACACCTGACGATCCTGCTGGTCCAATTGGTCCCGAGGTCATAGCACTGGGACCCGGGGGCGGCGGAGGTGGAGGTCCGAATTTCACAGTTCCTGGTGATCTCTGTCTTGGTAGCCTTGGACTTGGGCTCTGCATTACACCACAGCCATTGCTGTTCCCCCTTCCATCCGGGTTGGTTATTCCGCCAATGCCGCCTAATGATCCCAAGTCCCTTTCGCTTTCCCGCTCATGTAGTAGTGTGGGGCTCTGCGGTGGAGGTAATCTTCGGGGGGGCGACATTGCGGAGCCGTCCCTGTTTCCACTACTCGTCGATGAGGGGACTGAGGGAGGAGGTCCAGCTGAAGGTGTAGAGGGACCTGCGGTGGGAGGCACACTGCGACTTATACTTGAAAACCTGTGTTCCGGCGACCTAATATGTCCATCATATCCTGATGGAACTGAATAAGGTTTGAGTTGAGATCAAGGAATGTTACTTACCCCGGGGAGACGAAGTTCCATTCATAGATGTAGCTTGCATAGTCTGCGTCGAGGCCATGGCAAAAGGTGTTGGGATCGGCCTGTCACTCTCCAAGAGCGACGGCGGAGGCCCCACGATCGTAGGTCCTTGACTTTGAGACTGGGATTGAGGCTGAGATGACGGCCCAGGTACCGGCGATGACTTCCTTGAAATCCTCGCTCTCTCCTTCTCTCGATCCCTCTCTCGATCCCTGAAGTCCATATCTCGACTCATGGAGTGATCGTCACGATGTGTAGGTGGTGGCCCATGTTTTGAAGAGAGATTGATAACTTCCGTTGGGTACTGTCCATGTCCTGAGCCTGGTCGGATCTCTCCATACTCTTTTGGTGCTCTTGGACTGTGCATCACAGATCCAGGCGGGGGAGGCCCTCCAGGGCCTGGTGGTGCATGGTGATGATGTACAACATGGTGGTGGTGTGCGCGAGGGTGATGGTGTCCCCCTACAATGTGGTGATGTTGGCCAGACATTCCATGTACATGGGGGTGCATCGGAGGTGGAGGTGGCGGTCCAGAGACGGGGTTTCCAGGAGGTACTTGTCGGTGCTGTGCCATCATCTGCATATGTCGTTCTCTGTCCACGTCCATTAACATCCCATCCCGCTCTCTTTCTCTCTCTCTTAATTCCCTCTGCTTGTCTCTTTCTCTGTCAGCGATTTCTCTCTTTTCCTCCCTCTGCTCTCGGTCTCTCATCAGCCTCTCCCTCTCCTCTTCTTCCACCCCCATAGGATAATCTCGTCTCCGATCATCGCCTGCAACCCACTCTCCTTTCGGTCTTACCTGTCCTGGGCCAGGATAGCCACCAGACGCGAGAGGCGCAGGTCCGGCGCCAGGTGGTAGTCCTGGACCAATCCACCCGGAATGAGGCTGCTTCCCGTTTGCCACGCCGTTCATTGGCGAAGGCGACCTTCGTCCATGGTGGCTAGGTGGCCCAGCCATTGGAGGACCAGGCGGCGGCACTCCCTCAGGATACGTCCCGCCATTCACCTGCGATCCATAGTAGTGATGTGGAGGTACAGAATGTGGTATAGCGCCTATCATATCATCCATTGGATACATGCCCGGCACGGGGGGTCCTCCGTGAGGTGGTGGATGACCATGTCCAGGGGGCGGTGGTGGTACTCTCCCACCACCCTGATTCGAATAAGAGTAGGCTAATGGGGGCTGCACTTGGTGTGCGAAGGGAGGTGCGTGTTGTGGCGGTATTCGACCTGGCGGAACCACAGAGTTCCCGGTATGATCTGAATATGCGTCATAGCCAGGAAATCCCAATGGTGGTGCAATTTGCGCTGGGAAGCCAATAACCGGATTGCCGCGAAAATCATAACCTCGGCGATTGGAAAAGAAGACCTCAAGATCTGCGTTAATCTCGCTTGCCGTAAGACCTGTAAGCTCGGGGTAGACGCCTTGTTTTGGTGTTGATTGGGAGTTGCGAGGTTTTTGTTTGTCTGCAAGTGGAAAAGATTTCACGATTCTACGTAGAGAGGGCGCAGGAGGTACTTCGGAGGGTGGCATAGGTACACGTCGGACTAAAAACAAGATATAAACAAGACTGAATAACTCATAGTAATGAGAAAGATACACACTCGGTTGGGGTCTTTCGACAGCTCTTCGTTCTCTTTCTAGTCGCCGTCTCTTTCTGCTCGTCTCTGCAATCATATCTGTTTGCAGTTCATCACGAGCGAGCTGGCAGGATGGTATTCAGATTTTATTCACAAAGTCAAGGACAAACATACCTTCCACCAGCTCCATGTCGAGTCCTCATTTGTGCGCCTTTTCTTCGAGATATTCGCAAGCTCGTATTCCCGTTTCCTGGAAGCCAACTCTAGGCGCTTGTCGCGACGCTTTAGAAGCTCTTTCTGTATGTGTATGAGTTCTGGATGTGACCCTACGGAGGATGAAACGACGCCAACGTCAGTGCTGAGGTTCATGATCAATCCGGCTGAAACTCTCACCTTCATTGACAAGTTTCTCTTCCCAAGCTAATCCTTCCATCTTCTCGACATAAACCCGTTCTCTCAGCAGCGCAAACTTGAGCTCAATGGTCGCAAGTACATCCAAGGCTTCGGCCCTATGCGCAGGCTGCAAGTCACTTTCCAATTCCACCTCTAGATCATCATCTGGCGATGGTTCCTCAGCCTCAGCCTCGACCTCGTTCTCGACCTCAGCCTCTTGTTCTTGTTCATTCTCAAGTTCATCCGCATCTGCTTCTAGGGATGGCTGGTGGTCTCCGTCACCTTCCACTTCGGGAGGATCAACATCCATGTCCGGGGGTGCAGGAGCGTGTTTGGTGGATTTGTCCTTCTTTTCCATTTTCACGCCGGCTGGCGTATCGTCACGGACTTCGTCCTTGGGTTTGGTGGCCTTCTTCTTTGGAGGCTCTATTACATCTTGAATAGCCGCTGGGTCAGGAGAATTCAGTCGAGATGAGGTGGAGGTTCCGGGAGAGGGTGGATCGATGACTTCAGAGCCTGCCATGATGGACGAAGCAGCGGCAGCGGCGGCGATGGGCGCAATAGCCTCCACCAGAGGCCCGGTGTGATCAACGACGCGAATCGGAGCTTTGGGCGGCGAAGCTGCAGCCTTGAGCGTTGCGCTACTGATGATGGTCGGGGTACAGTCCTCGACCCCCGGAATGGTCCCGGATGGATTGTCAACGGGGGGGTCCACAACGTTACCATCGCCATCGCCATCACCTTCTTCTTTCTCGTTGTCGTTCTCGCTGCCTTCTTCACCCTCCGTGACCTCTTCGTCTGAATCTTTTGACGAAGCGGAGTCATCCTCTGGGTCAGACCAGCGCGGCCCGGGGGCATATGCCCCAGCGTATTTCCGGGCCACTTTTTGCCTCCTGGATGGCCACCCCCCCCTTGGTCTCGCGATTTGTATTGCCTCCTTCCTCTTTCCTCGGCGCTGGTCCCCGTCCGACTCGCTTTGAGTCTGTTCCCCAAAGTCAGTTCCAGGTATACTGCGCAACTCTTGTAGGTGGTAGACACTTACATTTTTCTCCTCCTCGCTCTCAGCCTCCTCACTTTCCGCCTCCTCTTCCTCCTGATCACTACCCCCGTCTGAACCAGACGCAGCGTTGTGCGGTGAAGCAACGCTACCATTGAGTGCATTGCCAGATCCATGAGACATGTACACATCCCTAGCATCGTCGATATCACCATCCTCATTACGGCTAACAAGCCTCCTCCCCCTCGGTTTCCTGACTGACGATGTGGATGCGGGGTGATTTACACCTGCACTTCCATCCTCATCCCCTTCCTCTCCCTCTTCTTCTTCCTCTTTCATAGCTTCCGGAGGACCCGAGACCTCCTCTTCCTCCTCTTCCTCGTGTGCATTGCTCGCCTTGCTCTCTGCCCACCCCCACATGGGTGCGGGGACGAGACTACTTCTCTTCTTCCGTCCTCCCCCTCTCTTCCCACCGGTGGATGAAGCTTTCTGGGTAGCACGTCTGGACGCGCTCCCTGATGTGCCAGTAGAAGCACCGCCGCCTACCGAGGTACCCCCAGCAGACTCATCGTCACCTGTCGCGGGACGACCACCATCGGATGCATTCGGGGCATTGGTCCGCTTTTCAGCACCATCTTGCTCCTCTTCCGTGAGTTCTGAAAGCTCTGAGTCACTCCCTAGGCCATGAGGGGGTGCGGGCTGTTTATTGTTGGTGTGTGCTGCCTGTGATTTGTGCGTGGTTGATCCCTTTGCTCTCGGGGGAGGTGGAGAGGGCGTTGGGGATGGACTACTAAGAGAGTCGAGAGAGATTGAGGAGGCCGGCATCGTTGGCGACGACGGCGAAGGCGTTTACTATGGCAGCAGAGGAATTGTGTGATGGGAGGGTTGAGAGGTGGTGCGTGCGCGAGAAAGACACCGATTAAGCCCGTTTCCTTTTTTGGTGCACCAAAATATTTGTATTTCTATCTAATCTTATCTACCTCAAGTGACATGGATATTATTGGTGAGGGCACTATATCATATGGTGAATGGCGATAGTCGCAGAAATACCACCCCCCCCCCCCCCCCGTATACTCAATATGGATCATTGTAGACTATTCGACAAGGTACAGGTACTAGACTCGGGTCTCCTTTACCTGTCAGTTGTTTGGAATGAGTGGCTGAATGTGATTTGTTTCGTGCTCATTAAATTGGAAGTGGAACAAATACTCGTAAGCTCCTAAACAGTATGTTCATATTTTACCCGGACCAGTATTTAAGGTTCTCTTCGACCCATCGGACAACTAGACTGGGTGGACCTGGACTCCCAGCAAGGCAACGGCGACACATTGGATTAGCTGCACAAGCGACATCACTAACCGGCCTCTCTACCACAACTCGCCGCAATGTCCACATAGCATCAACGAAACTTTGCTATGTCTCCAAACCCCGTGTATCCGGGATCAGCTGAGAGTCTCTGGCAAGTTTGCAGTATCCTCCCATCCCACTCACTCGCTTTTCCAATCCCGCAGTACCACGCCGCTTACCCAAGCCTACCCAACGGTGCACAGCGATGTTTCTATATTAACATACTCTGATATGTAGTCCATGTTGTCGTAGATAATACCCTGTCGGCGTACATTTGCTGTGTATGAAGAATCATTCTTGTGGAGAAGATCATCCGAACGACAGCAAAGAGGCTAAACAACGCATTCATTCAGTTCTTCAGCTACTAAACAAGCGTGTTAAACTCACGATGGCATCAAAAGTACATAATTCTCCTGCAACTGGGTCAGCACACTGTCCATGCAGACGAGAGAATCCAGGTAACCCACAGACAGGATAATCACACCCATGCAGAGAGCCGTGAATGCTTTTCAACGCTTGAGTATTAAGGTGCGCACTTGCGGAAGGGACCTGCCACACTGATAGGTATAGAACAGCACACCTAGGATAGAAAGTGAGAAAACATTGCAGAAAATCCCAACTAATAATATCTTCACGGTGCACTTGGGTCTTTCCCCCCAGATAAGTCTTCGCACCAACATATAAGGGAACTGGCCACTTGCACGTCTTCAAAGCTGGGATCAAAGCCAATACGAGCACTGCTACCACTGAATCAGATCGAACATTATTTCATAAGGTGGAGCTGGCTTACCGAAATCGGGAAACAAATTAATAAAATACGCCACCAACCACCCATTCTTAACACGGGAGCTGAAAATACAGCCTGAAAAAGATGGCAGGGTGTCGAAAGCATCTTTGGCAGGGAACTTGAGCTCTCCCAAAAATTAAGAGGGAAGGGAAGGCTAGGCTCACAGTCATGCAAGATAAAGTGCATAAAGGCATAATATGATTGAATGATCGTCGTCCCAAGGAACATGACCAGCAGTCCAATCAGGATTCTCTTACCATTCCCCAACATCACCCACAGGCGCAGGCCAAGAATCGCTTAGTATTTGGAGAAATATCAACAGACATCAGACCAACCAAGAAGTGAGATGGCCTACTTTCAGAAAGGAGTACTTCAATGAGGGATAAGGCTGTGGTATTCGAATTAGTACAATCAAAGAAAAGTCACCTCATCTCGTTCGAATATATCTCACCACCAACTGTTTCCGCTAGGGCCCGGCAGCTAATCGACTGACCCGACCCAAAGTTGTCTACAACTTCTTTTTATCATTCAGCAGGCGTAATAGGCGGGGTTGATGGTAACAGACATACAGAACTGTTGTACCACTAATGCCGGTATGGCAAGGTACCGATCTACCAGAAAGACACCTTTGATGAAGGTCCATCTTGATGCCCAGATGAGCTCCATTTCCAAGGATAGGTTGAGACAGTAGTCATAAATCTACAGGAAAGATATCTCAGCGAAAGCAATATTGAAGTTAGCAGAGCACTTGACCAACATATATGACTACCGCAATGGCTTCAGCAAATTAGTGTCAGTTTTCCTTCTATCTTGCCGCGACAGAGGTTCGTACCGTTGACATACTAAGGTTGTGGACGCAGGTCAGTCTCCGGATAATCACCATGCAGATGGATCGTTCTCGCCTTGTACAACCGGAGTTCATACAATCCCTCGGGTGGTTGCATGGCAAGGTCGGTCATCGGACGAGTCAGATGTACTACGCTCGGAAGGGGATCACCCCATATTAATTATCAAGGGTTTTTAAGAGCTCGGGTACATACCTCACGTAGGTGAATCTCTTGTTCTCATAACATCAACCGCAGAGTACTGCAATCATGTTCAATGTCCTCTCTTGGATTCTGATGGATATCAATATGCCATCAGGGCGTCAATGGATGCAAATGCATATGGTGTGTGATACCTTGCTTGTGACCCCGAACGGATTGTTTTGATCCTAGGACCTCTACCGGGACCATGTGGAACTTGAGAAAGTAATGGCAGACTGTGGTGTAAGGTCGAGGAGTCTACTGCATCAGGGCATCATGATGACATCGAAGGTGCACAGTTTTTGAATCCGGATCATTGAAGATTGAATATTGAAGTCCCGTCTCGAACGATGTATCAATAAAGACCATCGTATCCTTGTAGTTGCATATCTAGACCCGTATGAGGCGGCCCGCAGATCTACGTGACGATTTCCTGGTGTTCCGGCGTGCCCAAATAGATCTGTTCAGTACACAATACAATATATCGCTGGTGTCTGCTCCCAGCCTCCTCCCTTACTCAGTTGCGTGTTTTTCCTTTATAGGACTTCGACGATGAACCGAATACCTTGATGGTTGAATGAAAACTAATTAGAAACAGTGGGACGGGGCGAGGAGGTGATCAGGGGATAGAAGGACAGGACGGGTAATGTCGGGGTAGGCAGTGGACATAAGTGAAAGACCATCCAGGGCGATGAAATGAAAACTAATCATCGGACAGTGCCAGCTACCACTCGTCGCGGTGGAATATCTGATGAGCTGGAAATCTCTGCGTTCATGGTGGGCAAACAACATAAGCCTCGGGCATACAACTGTTGCCGACCCTAATACATGCAGCCCCGTACGCGGAACAGTAGTAGGCAACATTGATAGAATCCACTGCCCTGTGAAGATTGATCCGGGCGTTCAATCATCTCTGTTGGGATCTTATTCATGGTCGTTCGCCAAGAGATCTCCGCATCCAGCAGTATTTCACTTCGCATACCTTACCAGCCCAATCGCGATCTAAATTATTCCAGTCGTACCATCCACACGAGTAAACCGTTGACTGTCCTGGAAAATATCATCACCTATCTAACTAGCCTCTGAGGGGAATTCGCTGAGGTTCAAGGCAGTCAAGGGCCTCTCAGTGACTCCCACGGTAATCATCAGATTATGTAAGTCCTACAGCTGCAGGAGTCACCAGTACAGCACTTCAACTCACAAACCATGTCCTACTTCCTCCCCCATCTCCCCTCTGGCTGGCACGTCGACGAAGCAATCAAATCCGAAGAAGACCGCGTAGTCGTCATTCGCTTTGGCCACGACTGGGATAGCCAATGCATGACAATGGACGAAACCTTATATTCCGTCGCAGAGAAGGTCCAGAATTTCGCTGTCATCTACTTGGTAGATATCACAGAAGTTCCTGACTTTAACAAGGTATGTCTTTATACTTGTTGTTTTCTCAGTGCTGATGGGGATGTAAATGTGTGTGCACAGATGTACGAGTTGTATGATCCTTGTACCGTCATGTTCTTCTATAGGTACGGTCATTCCTCCCTCCTGGACTTTTCTCAATCAACGAAACTAATATATGCGACCTGTACTCTAGAAATAAGCACATCATGATCGATCTTGGTACCGGAAATAACAATAAGATGTACGTCTATCCTCTTACTCCCTTTGCCACCCGATGTTGACCTTTTGACATCTTCACCACGTTCATGTCGATAGTAATTGGGCAATGGATAGTAAACAGGAGGTACATCTCTCTCTATCCTTTCTGCCTACGCCTGTTCAATGAATGTCGTTAAACAGCTAATTGATATCATCGAAACCGTCTACCGTGGTGCTTCCAAGGGACGTGGCTTGGTCGTCTCTCCCAAAGGTTCGTAGCTACATTCGTCTCATTCCCTCGTATACTCAATATGGACCGTTGTAGACTATTCGACAAGGTACAGGTACTAGACTTGGGTCTCCTTTACCTGTCAGTCGTTCGCTACTTCTCTCGGCCCTAAACACGACGTGTCGATGTGAGTGGGCTCTCGCACTAGTGACTAGTTTGTTCTTTTGGAATGCATATCTGAATGTGATTTGTTTCGTGCTCATTGATCTGAAAGTAGAACAAATGCTCGTAAGCTCTTGGGCGATAAGTTCATATTTATCTCAACTGGTATTTCGTTTCGATCCATCAGACAGGTGGGCCCGGACTTCCAGCGGCAACGACACACTGGATTAATTGCACAAGCGACATCACTAACCAGTCTCACCCCACATCATCTTCCAGCCATATGCAAAGGACCAGTGTATTGATGACAATAAATATGATAAAAGCAAAATCCCCTTCTCCACTCTACGCAAAGGTATGTGTGTACGTATAAGCAAGCATTCCAAACCACGAAAAGAAACACCATAAAAAGAACCTAGAAATCCCCGAGATCAACGTCAACCGCATCAATAACAGACGCCTCGAACGTCTTAGTACCACCATTCGCCCTTCCAGATAACGCAGAAGGCGGTAGTGGTGACACTCCAACAGGTTGAGGTGTTCCACCCGGTGTTCCCGGTCTAACACAACCCAAAGAGTCAACAGATAGAACAATAAACCAAAAGGACAAAGACAAACCTCGACGTTGTGGGCGTAGCCGAATTAAACATCCTCGGCACAGTCTTCAATCTCGCACTCGGATCAAGTATCGTTACAGGAGTTCCAGCAGCAGCCAACTTTCTTTCCCTCCTCTTTCTTTCCGATTCAGCCAACTCTGCCTTTCTCACTGCTTCCATATTCGCTTTTCTATTCCTCTCATTGACTTTAGCTAATAGATCTGTGGGTTCTTCGGAATGACGAGATCGTGCTGGAGCGAGTGTAGCTAGTTGAGCATCGATTTGTTCGACTTCTTCGAGCTCGTTGCGTCGAAGGGCGAGTGCGCGTGCAGCGTTGAGTCGTGAACGTTCGAATGTAGTTACTCCTGCGGACTTGTTGCCAGATTGGAGTTGCGATTTACGCGCGAGCATGGCGCTGATGTCACTCTGTAGGGTTATTGGAATATGAGATAAGGATAATAATGTGAGTCGACCGGTATGGTGTACCTCTGTGACAGGTTGTGTTGGCAGTTTATGTAGCTGTACGGTCTTGTGTTCGATATCGCGCCTTGTTGGTAATTTTACTTCCTCAGTGCCACAAGTTCGCTTCCAACGTTCAAACTCTTTCTGAACCGAGGTTCATTAACATAATTCCGTGTGTCCTGGTGGTCGTGGCCAACGTACCGACGTGAAAGCGCCATTGGAAACCTTGTCCATTGGAAAGACACGTATAGATTTGCCGTGCTTGAGTTCGAGAGCTTGATTGATCATTTTTTCATTAATCTTGTAGGGCTTGACAAAGTCGGCGGCAAGATCTTGGAAAACAGGAATGGGATGAGATGGGCAGATGAGGTTTATTAAACGCGCACTGTGTATTTCACAAATCCGGTATACGGGTCCCTCTGGTTCTTGCCCAATCAGATACCGCACCCATGCACCTATGATCCTATGAGCAAGGTGATAGATGATCAGATAGGAGGCAAGCGAACCTTTGACATAATCTTCAAACCAAGGTGCAAGTGCGTGTTTAGCCAACAAGTCTCTTGTTAACCGACATTTCTCGAGGTCCTCGAGCCTAATGGGTTGGAGTTCTGACGAAGGTTTGTTGAAGATCCGCCCGACCTTTTCTTCTTCTTGCTCGAACTTGGTGATTTGACCGTCCTCTGATTCACCGTCCGAGATCTCCATATCCATAGGTGATGACGAGCGGTCTCGTTTTGGTGATGAGTGCTGAAGGCCAGGATGGTAAGCGCATGGTTAATGGATGTGTTACTGGAGCATACCCGTTTCCTCTCGTCCTTGGCTTTCCGCTTCGCCTTGAGCTCTGCGAGTTTACTCGACTTCTCCTTCGTCGCGCCTCTCGCTGTATGCTGGCCTATAGAATGATTTCAGAATCCGTCCGGAGGGGGAAAGGGCGCCTCACGTTTAGCAGCCTTTGCGACACTTTCCTCGCCCCCACCACCTCGCTGTTGCTGTACCATCTGCGAAAGCAACCGTTTATCCAACAACTGTTGCTTCTCTTCCAGGCGCTGCGAGATAATATCTTCCCTCTCTACTTCTGGCATCTGCAGAAGCCTATTTGCGAGAGGAATTGGGTTAGACGTTGCAGCCAGTGTCGAATTCAGACACGCACTGTTGCCTATCATATTCATCTTTATATTTCCCGTCTAGGGGGTATGGATCCGTTTCCCCGACCTCGTTTTCCGGGATATTCTCTGAGTCGCTTGTGGCCAATGGGCTGTACGCAAGGGTCAGTTACGCTGGATATAGGATCAAGCAGAGAGCTCACTCCTCCTTGCGTCGTTTGTTGGACTTGGAGACATGAGACTTTTTGCGTTTCTTCTCCCCGGCACCTGCAAGCTCGAGAATTTCGTCGTCAAGGTCTGACATGGTGGTGGTGGTGGACTGAGGTGAGGTGGAAAGGCAGGGGCGATGCCAACAGTGGCGGAGGACAAGTTGTCCGGAATTCCCACGATGGCCGTGCCTCACTCTAATCGCTGTCTCCACCATGTTCGGCTGTTGTGTCGCTGGTCGCCTCCTCCAGACTAACCTCCAGCAGATTGACGAGACCCATGCACTGTTCGAAATTGCCCAGCCAAGCGCCATCAACCACGTCTGCGTCTTCCTCCTAGGAACTGGTGCGGCTGCTGCGACATCACCCACTCCGCCGCTGATTTCATATCCGTTCCATCTGCAGTCCCCTTCCCTGATGGCTACGGCGCCACCGTACACTTCTTCTTGCCTGGAAAAGGCTCCCACCTACTCGGAATGCGAGTTCTTTTATAATATCGTCGCCCATCTCCTCACAGACCTCCCATCCAGGCTCTCCAACGAAAAGCCTTCCGCCATCTTCCGTCTCCGGGGCACATTCACTTCATCCACCCAAACACATAGCGCATTCACAACCACGCAAAGTTCCGGTCCTGATACCACCGCAGTCCTCGGTCTCTCAATCGAACCACTCGACCAAATTCAAGCTCAAATATCCACCCTCAACTCAGCTCTAGTCAAAACCACATCAGACCTTACGAAAGATCCATCCATCCTTGCAGATCGCATCGTCAAACACCTCTTCAACTACGTCTCCAGTTTCATCAATAGCTCGGGGAACGTTACGCCGGACGTTATGGTGCCAATGAGTATTATTGGCAAATGGTACGATAGCTTTTTGAGCAAAGTGAAGGCTGGGGGCACCGGGTTTTTAGAGAGGGGCGATTGAACACAAATTACTTATAATAATTTAATTCCCCTATCAATCAATTGAATATGTTTACTTTCCAGCTTACCATAGGCGCGGCCGCCTGGCGAAATGGCATCGCGTCTGACTACGATATGTAATCAGGAGATTGCAGGTTCGACCCCTGCGGTGGTCATTTTTGTCTGGCATTCTATGCCTTTAGGTAAGTTATCCATTATCTACACAACGCCCGAGGGTCAGAACATTCAGGAGTTCAAGCTCTACTCACTGCCCAGGGATGTTGATTCTTTAAACCCCGGGGACACACTTGAGCGTGGACCGACATATTCTGGGTCTTCTGCACCCGTAACAATGACAGTATCTCTACTCTCATACAGACATCCTCAGCTTCTCCTTCGAACCACCCCATCTGCTAGAAAACCAAAATATATTGTTATCGAAAACAATATCTGCCAGTGTACCGTTGGGTATACTCGACCAAGCAAAGCGTGGCACCACAAAGTCGAAACAGGTTTGCGTATGAACTTCAAAAATATTTTTTAAAAAGCAAAATGTCTGCATCAGATTTTTTGCTTTTTCCGAGTATTTGCAGTGCACTTTTCGATTGAGTAAGGAATAAGCAGCATCTGAACAAATTGCATTCACCAACTCACTTCTCTCAACCACGAGCTCGAGATACAGATCATGAGTCCAATACGAGCGTGTTTATTGAATGCGACTTCAATCAAAGGCGGCTGGCTCAACACACATGCGAACAAGCAATGTGGAAGTTCCTTAGTCCCACTGATCTAAAATATGTCACCTATCAGTACGGCCGCCTGGCGAAATGGCATCGCGTCTGACTACGATGTGTAATCAGGAGATTGCAGGTTCGACCCCTGCGGTGGTCATCTCAACTTTTGACAGAAATTTTTTTCTTCATTTGGATTCGTCATGGACCTGCAGAAGTTTGGCTATACAAATTCCCTCTAGAGTCACTTGAAATATGCCTTATAACTTGACTTTTCCAGGATTTGCCTTGCACAGCTCTCACGTGAATATTAAGTGGTATATGTAGTTGATGCTAATTTACAAAAATAACGCCCCGTACCGCAGTTTGTTATTCCACGAATTGAGGCTAGCACAGTGTATAAACAGGTGTTGTAATACTTAATCAGATAACGGGTATGGCACAAGCAGGTAAGATCGAAACCATCCGTGTTCCTCAAGCAGAAACGGACACAGATACCCCCCACAATCAAAAGTTTTCTACAAGGTAATGATCGGTGAGCTCTCCCGCTACTACAAGGATGACCAAAATAGCGCGACATACCTTTACCAAAGAAAAATCGCGTTCCCTTGGGATCAGACCATTTGTTAGACATCTGGTGCAAAGTCCTGGACAGTGCGGCGGGACCACAGAAGAACTATGTAACAAAGAACACATTAGACAGATCAGATCCAACGCCATAAAGCTCCAAAGAGGGGTGAAAAAACACGTACCACTCCAGCATCAGAGTCAGGATGCTTCTCACCAATCGAACTGAAGACCTTATCCCAATTAGGACGACCAAAGTGAGTGGGAGCACGGAGGGATGTGATGGCATCCTTCTCAGCACCAACATCTTGAACAATGATGTTGTTCATCTCATCCTCTTTGAGTTTGGCAGTGAGGTAAATGTTAATCTCGATACGGTTCTGGGTGTCTTCTTCTTCAATAGCGTGGAGGAGAGAGTGGAACCACTCGGCAGCGCCAAAGTCACGGATAACCCAAGTGAAGTAGACCTAGATTACGTTCTTAGCATCGGTAAGGGACGGAATACAGTGTACTCACCTTGGAGAGACGAGTCGGCTTCGAGTTGTTGAGATTGTTCATGCGGTACCAGATGGACTTGAGAATCCTTGAGCATGAATGGGTCAGTACCAAGCCTTATTGGTAATGTAGAACGGAACCCACGAAGCGAAGGGTGTAACACCAATACCGGCACCAACCAACAGGATAGTCTCAAACTTGGAAAAGTCCTCACTAGCACTACCGAAGGGACCATCGACCATGACACGGGGTAGAGTCACGTTGAGAGGTGGGTTGGTATTAGTACCAACAACTTTACCACCTCCAGCCGAATCCCTCTCTCCCTTACCACCCTTACCCTTAGAGAAATTGCAGCCGCAGGCCTGGGCAAGAGCCTTGGTGAAGTCACCCTTAACAGAGATATGGACAGATAAGTAGTCTTCCTCAGGAGCGCTGTATGTAGCGGCATCAGTCGAGCGACTATGAGAAAGCCGTGTGTGGACGCACCTAGTAAGGGTGAAAGGGTGCCATTGGAAGTACGAGACTTCGGGGCAGCAGATGAAGATATACTGTCCAGCACGAGCCTTTGTCTTCTCCTTCTTGATCTGGAGCTCCATAACATTTGATGGGTGCTGGACGACCTTGGAGATGTAGGTGTAGTGACGGGACCGGACCTCACGAAGGATACGTTCAAAGATCCAGATAACGCCACCAACAAGCCAGTACCTCTGTCAGGTCGTCAGAACGGCCAAACTACGCAACAAGTAGTGTAGTACTCACCCAGAACACTCCAATAGTGTTGAAGGAACAGTACGGAGGACGATCAGGTTGGATCATGCAGAACATGCCATGAAGTTGCCAGCAAACGAAGAAGACGATAAAGAGGTGATGAGAGTACCAGAAACGCTCAAAATGAGCACGGCGGTTTTTCTCAAGCGCAAAGAAAACCATGATGGCCAAGGCCGCTGTCATGATCCAGCCGGTGACACCAGGGCCCGTGGTGAAGTTGGCGGCGAGGAACGCGAGGACCTTCTGGCCGGTGGTAACGGCGGAGGCGTCTGCTGCCGCCAGCCTCGCAAAATTCACCATGTGAGCAAGAATGTGCACGACGGTACCAACTACAATAGACCATGCAGTCGCCTTGTGGAAGGTGATATTCTTGTCAAAGGGAATAATGTCGTTCAAGGGAGAGCGGCGGAGGAGCGAGATGAAGTTACGACAGACGGGAAGAAGGATGAAAATGACATCGACGTGAAGGACCAACGCAGCCATACGAGCGATCACTAAGGCTGGGATCAGAGAACAAGCCGAATTGAAAAGAAAGAGAGCAATACCGAAGGTAATACCAAACTTAGCCCGCGCCCCTACCATGTTGTCTTTGAGGTCATAGTGTATAAAACCGAAGATCGCGACTAGCAAATGCAGGAAGACCCAAACACCGAAGAACAGCTGACGCCCTCCTTCGTTAATCATCCACACGTCGAACCGTTGCTTCAGAGTTTTGGCTTGAGCGGGTGCCTGACGGGTGATCGAACCGGTTGTGTTGGAACGTTGAAGACCTTGCAACCTCCTCCTCTCCGTTTTGTTGCGCTGAAGATGGCTCGGTTGCACACCACCTGCATACGTATTATCGAGGTCAGGATGCTGCTGGAGTTGTACCATAGCATTCCTGCCATCCGAAAAGTCTAAGCCTGATGAGCGTTTTGCCGCCATGAAAGTATCGAAAAGACGTCCTGCGTGAACACGAAAGGAAAGGAATGGTACCGGCCAGCTGGTAAGGATGATAGAAGAAGGAAGGAAAAGAGATAAAAGCGATGCGCTGTTGATTCAGCGTTTGAGTATGGGCCGTAACTGATGGCAAGCTGACGGCCGGTGTTCCGGCGTTGCTATAGTGCTCGTCACTATTATTACGATCACACTTGGTGAATAACACTTCTGAATCTCGTGTAGTCTGCAAGCCGTGCCGAAAGTCCCATGGTTCACAAGGAAACTTGCTGGGACCAACAGTTCCTCACAACAATATCATCTAAATATGATATTTTATTCGTAACCAGTGACATGCATTCGCAACTACTTCTTATGATCAACATCGTCAACAACACCAGAAGGGGCCTCAACGATACAGGAAAAAAAATGGTAAGGCAAAAATGCATTCCTGGGTCCCCAAACTTCATCGCTGCTGGTTATCATGCCGGCCGTCCAGTGGCATTGCAAGGAGCTGATGGCAACATTTGTATCAGGACCCCACTCTGTTCAAACACAAAACTTGATGTACAGACCATTCAAACCTGTCAACCCACTGACATTCTGACAGATCAATCGTGCCCCTTCGCCAGCAGGAACAGCGACATCAAAATCTTGGAAAGTTATGTTCCTGCATCCCGAGATAGGACTACACTGAATGTCCACAACTGCCGATGGTATTTTTAGTCAATAGAAAATTACGAATATCAATGTCTATACCCACGTGTACTTTGGAGAACATTTCCAGACCAGTTGATGAAGTTGAGATCGCTGAAATTGAGAGACGAAGATATGTCTTGTCTGCGTTGGAGGTATAAAGAATGCTAAACGAATAATAGGACATTCCCCACTCACGAGTGGCCGCCATTAGTTTGATAAATGTGGAGCGGAAGGTTGACTCTGTCCAAGCGGACGTTCTTCGCGGTGACATTTCTGACCATGCCTGATAACCGCTCGTTTCAACAATATCATCGAGTCAAATTTAGCGAGAAGCACAACCTGGACCGCCACCGCCGCCAGTGGGAGGAACACCATTAACAGATCCATCCCAGGTCTTGAGATACACCTGAAAACAAGGAAATGTCGTCAAATCATTGCCAGGAATATCCCATAAAATCACATACCCCATTCTGCATATTAGGTTGTACATTCGGGTCAATCCTCGTCATCTGTAATGCTCACTCAGTTGCGGTATCCATGACGATGCATCACTCATAAAATATTCACCAGCAGATCCTCCAACAGTATATTCTCCACGAGGTCACTCTGAGTTATAAGTAAAATGAATAAATTTAAAATTTCACATTCCACCTACCATGTTTGAATATTGGCCAAGTGAACCAAAAGCAATGCCATTCCCACCGCGACAAGTGATGTTACGGGCGACGATGTTCGATGAATTCTGATTTCATCATCAGCAAATCATACCACTTTCTGATAGTAATTGCCGACGGCAACGACGTACCCCTTTAATAGCAAGACAGTCATCTCCACAGGTCACATCCCAATTAACCATAGTAATATTGTCGCTCCGATACGTATTGATGCCTGTCCAGGTATAAATACCAGTAATCATCCTGGACCATCCCAGAAAGCCTACCATCAGTATTTGGCACCACACTGTGTTAACTATCAGCCGCTTATTCTTCAGAATAACTAACAGTAACTCACTTCTTGCCAGAAAACTGCGGGTCCATGTTAGTAGCATTTACCAACATCCCATCATACAAAACATCCTGTGATTCTGCCGCAGTATTCGACCAGAATGGTGGAGACTCGACACGAAAGTTCCGGACAATAGCCCTTGTTGCTCGCCAGAGTGTCAGGGAGATAGGTCTGCCATCCCCATCTTCTCTAGTGTGAGTAGTGAAGAACGACCACCAAGGCTATTGAAAAATTGTTATAGAAACACGGGATGGCTTGGAATGCCCAGTTTACCTGTCCGTTCCCTTGGATGCCTCCAGTGTTGTGGCCATCAATAACGAAATCTGATCCAGTCACAACGAACCACGATGCCTGACTCTATTTCACACCTAATCAGTGTTGGGAAACGTATCAAGAGCTGAGTGTTTACCTGAATGAAAACGACTCGGAAAGTGTTCGCCGGGTCCAGCCAAAACTGTACATCAGGATTAAACTGTACATATTGCGTCGAAATCGAACTTTGCGTATAATTGAGATAAAGGCATACACTCAAAAACCCATGCAAGTCCACCGTTGCATTCTTCAAATTCCACATCATTTTCCTACGCTGCGAATAAGAATGACGGTACAGACTCCTCAAGACGTGGATCACATGCCTTGTAATGTTGTAGGAGCCGCCCTCGAAGACCGTTGTTCCAGAATGGCCACAAGTCGCAATAGCTTGCTCAATCTAGGATTGTGTGTTAGCCGGCAAAACTGACGATGTCTAGAGATATACAAACTTGAGTTGTATCATCTTTCCCCTCGCCCAAAGGCCTCAGTTGGCAGAGTGCAGCACAGGCTTGTCTGATGAGGACAAGGCAGAAGAATATACGCGCGATACCTATCATGTTTTGCAACTGGCAGGGGAAGCAGTGTTCGTCATGGAAAACGCAACCACGAGCAACATATATCACTTTCAAATCAATTTAAATTGTTCGAGAAGTAGAAAAGAAGCGAAAGCCATGGTCACAAACACTGTCATGAGAACATTCAGAGGTTCCGCACGGCCCGGCGCTAAGCGCTAAGCCCCGGTCTGCGAAATGTAATGTCCGAAAATAGATCTGATTCTCTTAAGAATAATTAGTTACAGGGAGCTGGTAGATAGTGTTCAGTCATCTTGGTGAGAGGGTAAAATTTCTCAAAACGCACCATTTAACCCTGTTACATTCTGAGCATTTTCACAGTGGAATACGTCATTTCCGTTTGGGCCATGAACGTCGAAATTACTGAACCTCAAGTTTGCACAACCAACTGCTGAACTGCACTCAAGATTGATAACTGTATTCGTCATCAATACCACATATAATGATAGAAAGGAGAGAGATCATACGGGTGCTGGTATTGGTAGTACCACTTATATTTTCAAATCGCATGTCCTCAAACTTAAACTGGGAAGGTATGGCTCCACTGGCGAACGATGAGCGATATTTGGGACCTGAGATAGATGTGTGATACTCACCCGCCCCCAAAGTTCTGCAGTATCTGAACGACTGTTTCGACTTGGTCCATCTCAAAGTTGCGGAAAACAGCGCCTTTTACTAAGCCTGAGAAAGGGCGTAAGGTCCATCATAGTATCCAGAAGTAGACTCCCGACCTGGTCCTCCTCCCCCTCCGGTGGGCGGTTCACCATTGATTCCTCCATCCCAAGATTTGAAATAAATCTAAGGGGTGGTGTTGAGCAAGGCAAGGCGTATATTGCGAAGTTACCACTCACGCCATGGACCATGTTCGGTTGTTGGCTCTCGGGGAGGCGTAGGACCTAGGTAGGCGGAAATGGTATAGAGAATTGACTAACAAATAACACGACACTACCTTTACATTCTCCACGAGCACATCAGACACAAGTTCGCTCTTCATAACAATCTCAGAGTAACACTTGTAAATAGTGCATTGAACCCACCATATTGGCGTATTGTCCAAGAGAACCGAAAGCAAAACCTTCTCCCCCGCGACAAACGAAGTTCCGAGCCACTATATTCGAGGAATTCTGGAGTACTTTCAATGGCCAAGAACAGAAGGAACCATTGTCAAACTTACACCCTTGATGGCAACACAATCATCTCCGCTGGTCACATCCCAGTTGAGCATTGTTATGCGATCACTCCTGTAGGTGTCGATACCTAGAAACCGGTAAACATGACAGAAGAAAGCACATTCATGGTCTGGCCCTTACCATCGGTGTTCCACACAATACTTTAAGGGGATGAGGTCTTATCTGGTTCGACAAGTGGATGTCTCGTACTTTTGACCAAAGAACGTAGGATCAGAGTTGGTTGCATTAACCAACATACCGTCATAAACCACATCTGTCGACTCGGCAACCGCGTTTGCCCAGAACGGAGGGTTCACAATACTGAAGTTGCGGACTACACCCCTCGTTACTCGCCAAAGGGTCAAAGCGATAGGCCGACCATCACCATCTAGGCGGGGCACCTTGGTGAAAAAATTCCACCAAGTCTATTGCAGCTGTCAGCTAAACTGGTTCTCAGACGCCAGCATCCTTACCTGGCCATTTCCATCGATGCCGCCGGTGTTATGAGCATCAATCACAAAATCTTTGCCGGTCACAACAAACCACGAGGATTGGCTCTAATCCCCTGTCAGCGTCGAACACAGGAAGAGGTATATGGACTGACCTGGATGAAAACAACTTGGAAGGTATTTTCCATATTCAACCAAAAATCCACATCGGGATTAAACTGACAGGACGATGAGAAACGAAGGAATTTGAGCCCGAGATAACTCACGCTCAAAGTTCCTTTGAGATCAATATGTGCGTTGTCCAGGTCCCATGTCATTTTCCTGGGACCGGAATCAGTCCATGTTTGATACCATTCTGATAGGGCCAACCTGGTAATATTGTAGGCCCCAAGTTCGAAGACTGTGGTGCCAGATTGTCCACAAGCAGCGATAGCCGCTTCAACCTACTCCGCCCGCTTAGGTCTGTAGGGCAGATATTAACGGGACTCCCACAAACCTGGTCAGTGTCGTCCATGCCCAGGCCTAAAGGATTGAGCGTGCAATTCTTCCCCTCCCCTTCAGTTGCTGCGAAAAGTAGTGTCCCAAACGCCAATACAACCCACTTCATGAGCGCCATGCTGGTCGATAGGATGACCCTGTATGAGAATGACTTTACGGGGCTTCCCAGCTCGACATCAAAGGGTACTGGCGAGTATATGAATCATGGAGAGGTCCCGAGAAGTTCAGAATGACACGCGCGAAGCCTCGGTATCATTACTCGTGTGAAGCCACAGAAAAGTTCACCACCCGGAACGCCCATCTTCAGGCATTCAGGACGCGCATGTGGCTGGGCGAGGGTGACGATCCATTGCACACCAGATGAGTGAAAAAGGCGGCACGGTGATACGTGGACTATAAAATGGGTGGTCATGAATGGGCTTGGTGGATAGGGCAGAAGTCAGGGGCGTGTGCTGCTGCCACAGACTTGGTGCATTTACACACGGGTTGGAGCTTGATGACTCTCATGCACACTCTCAAGTCCTCAAACCATGGGATAGTTCCTCAGAAACGTCATATCCAGTGACAGTGACGGTCCACCGTCGATCGATATTAATAGCGCCCTGAGCATCTAACTTCGGACTTGGTATTCTGTTTTCTGCCACTCTCTCCCTTGCATTCGGTTGCCAGTTGGTTGCGGACCAGACCCTGGCTTGTACTATACGAACACGTGTAATGAAATGGGAAAGTGGGAGGACGTAAGTCCGGGTATGTGTACAATATGGTGATTTAGTGGCAGACAAATAAGCGGCGTTTGGTCACTGATCAGGCCTAAGGATTGCCGATTAGTCCTTCTGCGAAGACTATTTCCCGGTGACGCTCTCAAAACCATGCCTAATCACATTTGCAATCTCCCTGTCTTTCGCCTGTTCGATCACTGACTCGTTTTTCTGCTGTCCCTCCTTCAGGAAGTGCTCCTGGACGAAATCAATTGCTATATATCAACAATTAGTACATTTAAATCATATACCATCCACTTGGCACGAACCTTTGTCCAACTGTCCTTCCCTTGCTTCACCACGAGAGCCACCACCTAATGCATTGTTCACCTCGTCCTCAATTTTGTCTCCGAAAGTTTTTGGCTTCGGAGGTTCCTCGTGTTTGCCGTGTAACACATCCGAGATCTTATCAAAGATTCCCTCGGGCTTCGGAGGCGGGGGTGGAGGGGCCTCCTCACCCTTCAGCACATCACCAATCTTTTCGAGGATATTCTCTGGCTGGGTGGGGGGAGGGGGAGGAGGGGTTGTCTTGCCGTTGAGAGTATCGACAGCGTCACCAAGCTTTTCAAAGATGGATTTGGGCTCGGGTGGGGGAGGTGGAGGAGGTGGGGACGCTTCTGATATATTCAGCTTATCAGCCAACTCCTCAAACAGATTATTTCCCGATTCTCCATGCCTCTGCGGAGGAGCAGGTGTTGGATCCTGAGAGTTCTGTTCCGCTTTATGATGGCTGCCGTGTGTGAGGCCTTCGATGAAATCCATGGTGAGAGAGGATGGGGAGTTGGACGCTAGATCGTTGTCGCGATACCATGATGGATCCTGATTTATACAGTTGTCCCATGACCATCACCGTTAATGACGGACTCCAGATTGGAATCTGCTTTAATGTCCTGTGCCTTGACGGTACCTTAATAGGGCATAAACAAAACGAAAACACAGCATTGGCCGAACTTTACAGGATTGCGGCAGAGTAACTCTGAATATGACGGTCAGTAGTGAGGATCTGCAGGAGGACATAGGAAAGAGAGGGGAGAGTATTGTCCAATCGGAGGTACCACTTTCCAGATTCAAATTTCTTTTTGAGGGTAATGAATGGATCACGGTATGCCAAGGACAACGCGATAGCATTTAGGGGTCTGGGGTCTGGGTTCTGGGGTTGGCGACCCGCATATTGTGCCTAGGAATGGAGAATCCATCAACGGAAGAGGTCTCGTCCCGGGCTAATGTTGTTTTAATCCTTTGTCTAGAAACCGGGCGATGAGGCTAAACAAGACAGTGGAAGAGGGAATTAGTGGCTTTGGTATCGCAGGCAGGATGTTTATGGCTGATCTAACGCAACGTCCCCATCCCAAATTTCGACTGGCCCAGAGGTAGGATGGCGAGATTGGAGAGCGGAAAGTGTTCATGCACCATCCTACGCAATCCCAGCTCGCGACCAGGGGAAGCACACTAAACCGGGGGAACAAAAAGTATACCAAGGCTGAGGTGTCATTTATTATGTGATGTGATAACAAGTTCATGGCGAGTATGCAAGTATATGCTGGTCGAAAGCGAAAAGAACGAAGGACAAATCAAAGCGATAACCAAATGCTAGTATCTTACCCAAATAAATGCGAGTGAAGGAGTACCGCTGATGAACACTCCCTTAGCGAAAACCATTAACATATAGTGGAACCAGCCTCAACAGATCTTATTCTGGTGCCAGCTCGGAGTAGACTTGTCCGCGGTAGCTTTAATTAACGGCGCACCAGTAGCCTCCGACGACCGAATCACAGTGATCATTGCGCCACCATTGGTCTTGCCCACAGGAATTGCAGGAGGCTTCCTTCTCTTCGGTGGGGCAGGGGGAGGCCTCCGGCGCGGCTGCGACTGTACTTGGTCAGATGCAGAAGAAGTGGTAGAGGTAGGAGATGGTGCGGATGTGAGTGGCGGTGTTATACGAGTCTGGAGTGGAGCTGGCAGTCGGCTGCGGATATTAGTATCCGGTTGCAGTTGTGTAGGACTTGCAGGTGCAAGGAGCTGGTGGTGGTGGGTATGAAAGTCGTGTTCTGCGCCATGCGAACCTGCCCATTCATGGTGCTTGTGTGCATGCGTTCCTCCAACGATTGCTGAACCAGCAGTACCCCTTCGTCTGGGCGTACCGGGCCCTGAATCTGCCACAGCAGGTAGGCTGGCGGAACTTGAGTTACTGGTCCTCATCCGGTCGAGCGATGGCAGTGTTGGCCTGGGTTCGTTACGTCGGATCTTGAGGTTTTCCACACTTTTGCTCGATTTCAGCGCCTTGCCTTTAGAGTTGGAGCGTTCCAGTGTGGTCGCCGTCGTGACCTGCTGCTGGGGGCTGACTACGGAGGCGGATGTCTCGCTGTTGTTATCTGAACAGTGGCTCTCTTCATTCCTGCGTGCTCGTAGTTGCACACACCAGTCGCCAGATAGACAGCGTTCTACCAAGCGCTTGGTCGTAGGACTAATGTCTCGAATTTTGGAATTGCCCATCAATGATTCCAAGGTGTAGAGGATCTGGGGCCGTTTATAGGGATAATCACGGAGCTGAGTTTTGGTGAGGAGGGGGTGGAGAACCCGAAGGTAGTTATGGCGGAGCTGTTTTCTGGCGTCAGGTTGAGTATTAAGAAGTTGAGGAGAAATCATACCGATTCACTATCATGGTCGAGGTCTGCCAATTCGCGCAAAAACACGTCAACAAGCACACAAAGGTCATTGGTATAGAAATATTCCGATGTGCCTTTGGTTGTGAAGATGAGATATAGTATCTTGAGGATGAGTAATTGCGTGCACAGGTCTTCCGATGTCTGTTCTGCAGAAGGATTGAGAACAAGGTTCGATAGTGAGTTGGTGGAAGTAGCACTAACTTGCGCGATTGAGTATGAAAATCATGTTCTCTCCAAACGTTTTACTAAATCCGAGGCGGCGCATCAACACCCGGAAGACACGATTTTTAGTCTCCGCTGAATGGACATCGACATGATGGGGGGAATCTGGAGGGATTGAGGCGACCATAAATTGCTCGTTTAGCGAGACCTAGAGGATGTCAACTGTGTTCCCGGATCGACGAGCCGAAGACTCACAATCAGCTTGATAACCGAGTAGTTAAAAGCGTCATCTTGCATATTTCTAGTCTGTTCTACGAGATCGAACAATTGGTCTATGAACGTATCGTCGAAGACTCCTGTGGTAGATGATAAGTTGGATGTTGGGGATGACGACTATCATAAACATACGAAGATCCTGGAGAGAAAATTTCTGCATCCTGCAAACTTCGTACAACAACTTTACAGCTATTGTTCGTAACCTCGCCTCAATGGGAACAGGGATCGATGGTATTCCATTCGATGTACCTACAGTCCCTGTGTAGGTGTCTTCAACATCGGGATCGACATCGACCATAATGTGGTCCATGAGCAAGGGGAGGAGCAGCTGCCAGCGTTTCTGTGACCTGAAGAAATCCGACTTCCGTTTGCCATACCAAAAGAGGACGTTGTAAGAGATGAACTGCGAATGTGGGTCTGTGTTCTGCATACAAAAATAGCATCAGAGGAGACTGCGGACACAGAGAGTGGAAGTGGCTGGGAGAGTCGCAAATATAGATGCGGGGGTTGGGGGACTCACGGAGTAAACATTATCGACAATTATTTCACACATTCGCTCAGAGTGAAATTCAAAGAGCTCTGAGTCGAGTAACATCTTGAAGGCATGCTCCAATTGTAGAGGGCTCTGCAAATATTGTTCTGTGGGTCTATCAGATTCCCCTGGCAAATTTCATCTGAACAGAGTGCACGTGCCATGATACGCCGTGCAAAGGGCTAGAAATCTTCTGAGGGCAGCATCGAGCAGTGTAAGCGTCTGATACTCATTGCTAGGCAATTTGAGGACGTCCTCAAGTTCTGGAAACAAGTCTCAAATCAGTGAACTCAAGGTCAGTGATTGACTGGCTGGAACTCACCGGACCAGAACTGCTGAGCAGTTTCAATAAGATATATGATGCCGAGGCCATCATCCATAACGACTGCGGGAACTAGGTTTGTCTCTATATGTTCCATGCTGCGGCGCCCGGACTAGCTAGCTCGACAGAGCAGCGAGGTCAAGAATTCGATGTGGAGTACTAAATGACCAAGACCCTAACCCCAGCTCTCCGCGTCTCATTAAATGCGGGGAGCCCAAGCGGTGCCAAACAGAGCAGTTCAAATCAAGATTTCGTAAGCGGCTGCTCAGACTCTCCATTAAGCGACGAATCACTTGGGAGCAGGCCTTCGAAATTTGGCTGAAACAGACCAGCTTGATCTACTGTTCGGGTGGCCATGGTCACCGGAGAGATTTGGTTCAACCCCTCAAACGAGCCTCTGGAAATTCGCTCCCTCAGCAGCGAGTTTAGAGGCTTGCGTCGGGTATAACCTTGGCCCAGTTGGGTGATCCGCGCGGATTCAGCACCCAGGAACAGCTGACAGAACTGAGGATAGCGTAACGAACGTTAAAGTCACCCGAGCCTCAGGCCTCAGGCCTCAGGACTCGACCGGGCAAGGAAGTCATTACCTGCCGTCACAGTGGTCCCTCGAACTCCGGGCGCTGTAAGGCTGTCCACAACAACTCTCACGAAAAAACTCATAAATATACGAGGGAAAGGGGTGCTTGAAAAAGTTCTACGACATTTATATGGGGCCAGGAGTGGAACATCTAAAAGGTTCTCTTTGTCATCAACCGTTACATCCCATTTGTCGAAGTTCTCTAATCCTGCTGTTAACGTCTTCCTCCAGTCACCTCAATTAGGTGTTTCGTTTTCGAGTATTTCATCGTGAGGCTATCAGGAGCGAGCTCCCTGACCTCTGCTAACCTCTCTGTATTTTAGCAGGATGATGTTTTTATGGTTCTCTAGTGAGTAAAACACAGTTTTTCGTGAACATACGCACACTGAGTCTCGGTTGTAGCCTCTCCCGAGTGATGAGATCGGTTCTTGCTAGCCGCATGGTGCTAAACATACGGGAGAGTATGCGTGAGAGTTGATGACTTTGTTTGCGCAGGCTTTCTTCGGAAAATCTGAGCAGGCAACCCAATGGCCACTCCTCCACAGTTAGGGCCACCTCCTACAATAATAACTATCTTCGGTATACAACTCTCTCTGCAGCTTTAATAGCCAGGGGCTCTCCCCGCGCCTCGAGGCGATAATCCCCATCCCTGTATATCTATACGCCAAAAAAAATTCGCATTGGACCTTGTTTCCTTTCTCTCGATTCACTCTACGGTAAAGGCAGTCTGGAAGCATGGAATCAGACATGTTTGACAACATTCCAGCTCCTGCCATAAAAAAAGCGCGTAAATCCAAATATAGCGCGTAATTTGATAGTCGATAACCAGTCGGGCTGTGATTATTATCTAGTGGTACGAACTATAATACGAAGCGGAACTACTCCCTATAAAAGGCTGATCGGTTGTATATAACTGACGAATGTGAAGTATCATCCTGGTGGAGAGAATTACCCGGATGACACGCACCACGCTAGAGGATACAGCATGACATGAAGGCTTCGTCTGACGGTCTAGTCAACTTTGACTTACGGGACAAACATAAATCCATTGTTGGGCTTTGGTAAAATAAATCCTATTCAGTAAGTGCAGAAGGTGGCGGATGACAAAAGTACTTACGTTTCGAACGACCAAAGGCAAGATGATGACCGAGAAGGCTAGTGGACATCATGATCAGAGGATGGTGAAGCTCAGTAACCTGACTTACTCAGAAGATACACGTAGAATAAAACACCTGTCAGTGATTTTGAGGTTAGCATCCATCCGATAGGTAACCATAAATTGTCCTCAACCTTCATTGTATACTTTTTCCATCAGACTACGGCGTAGTGAGGACTGGGAATCTCCTGACGAAAATACCACAAACAACATATGAGAAACCAAGGTGTTTGAGTGGATTATTACAAAACATACTGATTCGAATCGTTGGAATGAGAGCGAGCACAAACATAACTTTATCGGTTTTGTCAGGATGGGCTTGCTGGCATGACGAACCTAATACCATACCAAGATCATAGCACAAGACAACAAGAGGATCGAGATACGTGTTGTTGTCTGAAGTACTCAACATGCAACCGTTGAATCCCGTCGAGGGGTGAATAGCTAGGTCATGGATTTTTTCAGTTCCATTATAACGTCAAACAGGTGAAACCGAGAAATCCTACCCTTTCCCCCTTCCATGACATCCTCAGCCTTGCGGGTAAGGAAAATTACAGTCGTTAAGCACACGACTGACGTTCCAAGGACAAACCTCTTGTCATTTCCCCACATGATCCACAAGCGAACGAAAAGGATCACTGGACAAGTGAGGACTCATTGAGAAACACACACTTCACAACCGTAGAACAGCGCACTTTCGGACAAGTATAACCCAAATATCTCTATAACTAGGATAGGAGCTTAGGTCCGCAATAGCGTCAGCTCGTTAGAAATCACTCACAGAGCTGAGCCTGCTCGAGCTTTCGACAGTCCAAGGAACCGTTCCATTTGATATTTCCCAACACTTCCAGCCATGGTCAGGTCAAATTTTATGAAGAAAAATGTGCGCACAGGATTCTTGGAGAATTATGTTCACGATAATGAGGTATCGGTTTAGAAAAAATCCCGCTTTCAAAAATGTCCATCTTGAAAACCAGACCAGAGCAACCTCCTGGTTGAATGTCAGGAGATAGTCATACACCTATAATCGAAACCCCTGTCAAGGGATAGGGAAAATGTGAAAGTACCATCACCTACAAATACCGATAATGTAGCAGCTGTCGGACAGTGTCAGGTAAATTGGATTTGCTGGTGTATGTGCCAACACACCATCCACAAACTAGATTATTTGGTCAGTCTTGGGCGATGTCTTTAGCAATGGACACTCGCCTTGTAATTTCGGAGTTGTTGCGCACCATGGATGGCTTGATCAGCTAAGGTCATTCTTGGATAAGTGTGAAGGATTAATGTTACTCGTTCAGTTCCGTCAGGTTATCGTTCGGTTTATGTACCCCCGACACATCAGCCTACACAACCACCAACTGCACCTTTTACAAATATCATCTCAGCTGAGGCGTAATGAGACCCCCAAATGCCTATGATGGGCAAAATTTTGAACGCGACAGGCCTGTGGTTGCAACTAATCAGCGCGGTCAAGTTGTTTGCCGCTGCCCGCCCAAGCTATTCTTTGACAGTGTTTCGTTTTGGTCGCGGTTGAGGCCTAAAATTGCGTAATGAAGCGGGTGGATTATCTGGGCGACTGGAGATAGATCATCGTGAACAGGTGCAGATGGAGAGTTGAAAATATCCTGCAAAGCTAGAAGGCAAGCGCCACCAAGTGGGCACACTACAGCAGTCCATGGCATATGGTGGCATCTGTCAGATAATGAAGGGTGGAATCTGTCATCAGATCTAGAGTGGTAATTATCGTGAGATCCGCAGGTAGGTTTATTTTGGCGTTTAATTTGGCACTGGACTTGGGACCGTTGTTCGAATGATCAAATGTTCAAGCGCGTGCGGAGCTCTTCTGGCCAAGCGGCCGAACATTTAGGGTAGCACTGAAATTGGATCGTCAGACTAAGAGCTATCTCTTGTATCGTACTCCAGCTTGAGTCCGAAAAGACTGTGTTTCGGTGCCCTAGGCCTCTGAGTTCTCTCAAACCCAAGTGCAGCAACAGACTCATCTAAGGATCACCTCGCATGTGCAATTAGCTGGGTTGATGGAATTGTCATATATGGAGTATCATGTAGTAGTATCATCCTGGTAGAAAGAGCTTGCAGAAGCAGGCTTGAAAGGCGGAATGGGTTGAATTAGGTCCATCTCTCCTGATCGTTGAGTAAAAAGGAACTCACAGGATCATACAACTTAATGCATGATTTCCCTGCCATCTACGGTTCGAACAACGAACTTTCCCATTAAAGCAACTCTTCGGGACCAAGAACAGACCAAAGGTCAAGCTTTCAAGACTCCAGCTCCGTGCCTTGAAGACAGAGAAAGGGATCATCCCGCGGTGATATCGTTTAGCGGCCCGAGAACAGGGAAGGTGGGTGTGATCATCAAGAAGCAAGGATGGTTCTACACATCATTTTGGTTTTGTTGGGACATTTACCGTCCATTGTTTGTGTCGATCAGCCGGGGCGGAGCTTGTAGAAACACTAGTCCAGTGCAAATGCGGAGCTATAGTCGAACCTAGTCTGCGAGGTGAGATCGCCAACGTTTGAGGCGCCAATCTTTGGGCTTGTGCTATGCAATGTGAGCGGGGACATCCGAGTTGTATTTCAACCCCTGACCAAGTTCTACAAGCAAACTTGAAGGCAGTGCCGAGCCTGCTTGCAAACAGATTTGCGTGACATACCCCGACTCTTCATAGGATTACTTATGCGTCCTCCGGCATGAATTCCTCCCGGTTTTCTAAACTGGTTGGCAAACACGTCTGTTAGTTCGGAACACTTCATGTGTCATGGTCAGGTTTCGAGGAGTGTTATACATGTCACCTGAGCCTTTGTAGGAGCGTAGTCAACTTTATTTATGTCATTGCATGTTATAAGCCCGAGAAGCCTCCGATCCGAACATGAGATCTCTTCAAGCCCGCGGTTTTCTCGCTCATATCCCGGCTAAAATCAAGTGCATGGAATCCGTCCTACCCTTGAAGGAACGGATTCGGAAGAGACGGTCTTTGTCTCTTCCCTCCTTCATGTTCTCCTTCGGAAACTTCCTTCTCCTGGCCGCCAGCACCCTCAGTGTCAGTGTTGCGGCTGGTTCTCTTCAGCAAAAAACTGGGGACTGGGGTTCCAACCCGACGAATGTCCGCTTCTTCTACTACAAGCCTTCAAAGATCCAAGCCAATGCCGCCCTCATAGTCGCCATGCATTACTGTACTGGCACCGCTCAAGCATACTTTTCTGGCACCCAATATGCCGACCTCGCCGATCAATATGGCTACATTGTGATTTACCCTGAGGCTCCTGATAGCGGAGGATGCTGGGATGTACACAGCACTGCGACCTTAACACATGATGTCGGCGGTGATTCATTGGCTATTGCCAACATGGTCCGCTACGCGGTCTCTAACTGGAATGTTGATGCGTCGCGCGTATTCATGACCGGAACCTCTTCTGGTGCTATGATGACTAACGTGCTTGCTGGCGCGTACCCAGACATCTTCAGAGCCGGTGCAGCCTTTGCTGGTGTTCCCTATGGCTGCTTCGCCAGCCCGGATATGTGGCAAAGTCAATGTGCAGAGGGACAGCTCACGAAAACCCCTCAGGAATGGGTTAGTCCGTACGACTTGTTTCGCATTTGAACAGTTCTGACTGTTCTCGCCAGGGCGACCAGGTTCGCAGCGGCTACCCGGGTTACACTGGCTCCCGTCCCAAAATGCAGATTTGGCATGGTACTAAGTAAGTAGGCTTACAACCCTTGTTACGAGGCAGCTTATTACTTGACTGGAACGTAGTGATACTATCCTCGATTATAATAACTTCGACGAGGCAGTCAAGCAGTGGACTAATGTTTTCGAATACGACCAGGTTTCTGCCTCTGTTCAACAAAACTCGCCACTTCCAGGCTGGACTCGTTTTACGTATGGCCCCAGCTTCCAGGCCATCAGTGGCCAGGATGTAAGCCACAGCATTCCTGTTCAGGAGAAAGATGTTCTGGTGTGGTTCGGCATTGTCGGCACCACTACCCCTACCGTCACAAGCACGAGTACGAAATTGATTCCCGGTGGTACTGGTGCAGCTCAATTTGGTAAATGCGGAGAGTGAGTTGCTTTGCAGTGATGTCGCCAAACTGAGAACTCGCTGAACTAGCTCTGCTTTACCTCGATAGTGCTTCTAAATGTCCTCAGCCGAAGAATTGCAAATGTAAGTCGCAGGTTGCAAGGGATGTCGCCAGAGACGAGCTATAATAACGCGTCGAGATTCATTGCTACACTTCATATGCATCTGAGTGTTGAGTACAATAAATATGGTGACATCAGATTCACAGAGTGAGGACTGACCCTGGGTAAACCGGTTACCTTGTTGCCGAAAAATGCATGTCAAGGCTCCGACTGTCTTGTTCAATGTCATTTTCCCAGTCATTCGGGCGCATCAACACAGACCCCTCTTGGGGTAGCTAGATCATAAATAAAAGTCAGTATTGGTTATCCAGGCAACCCTGTTTTCGGCTTGTTCGGGCGGTCCTTGCGGAAGCTGGGCAGCACATTTAGGCCAGTTCCAACCATGGCCCCTCAGCGACGCCTGAACCAGATTCTGAACGAGCTCAAGCCGACTCTTCCTCGTGTAGGAACATTAAGGCTTGGTGACATTACGTACGAGGTCCCGACGGCGCTTGTGCCAACAAGACTCCCCCGAAGTCTCAAGCTCCTCGAACCCAAGGATGGTGTCAACTTGGACAGTCTACATTTCATGCTGCAGAAGCACCTACTCGGACAAGATATATTCCTGGTTTCTCAACCGGGTCCATATGCCAGGAGGTTGGCGTTGACATTTGCGGGGTGAGTACAAGTGCTAGCCTGACGATTATTTCGGTTGCTCATCCAGGAAACAGTGTCATCAATGCTGAATATGAATACATCGCCTTACATAGAGATGTTGGAGAAACGGAACTGAAGCAGGTCCGTTTGTGTGTTCGCTATCTTAATTAGACCACCAGAGACTAATAGACATGTACATAGGGGCGCGAGATCCGGAAGGGTGGGAACCTTGTCTACGTCGATAGTCCAGCAGTCAGTGCAGTTAAACATGGTAGGATCCTGATTTTAGAGGGCATAGAGAAGGCAGAGCGAGGTATTATGCCGGTGCGCCTGTATTTCCCCGTCACCCCAGTGGCGATCCAACATGATTGTAGGTCTTGAACAATCTGCTCGAGAACCGTGAAATGCAAGTCTTTTGTTATTTTTTTCTCTGGGAAATCTGACACATATACAGGAACCTTGACGATGGAACACATATCATCCACCCTCACCGATACGCACAACTAGAGGCTGCTGGTACTACAAAGTCCGAGCAAGGGAATGTCTTCGTTCCGGCGCACAAGAACTTCCGCGTTATCGCCATCGCGGCCCCTGTGCCACCCTATCCTGGGTATCCTTTAGACCCGCCATTCCGCAGTCGCTTTCAGGCCCGCTTCGTTGATCCGGTCGGAGCCCTCTTATCTCTTGACACCCCCACACAGCGAGCAGTCACCCAGCCTCCTTTCTACAACAAACTTCGCGACTTGATTTTGACGACCCAGTATGCGAGCGAATGTAGGCATGCACTGGAAGCAATTTCAAAGACAGCTCTCCCGCCCTTCCCCCAAACTGCGCTCACAAAGCTTCGTGCTCTCGTCCAACTCTTTCCCCCTCCCCTTGAACTCACACCTTCCCAACTCGCCCGACTGTTTCTCACTCTCCATCCCGCCCTTACCTATTCTGCTTTCGAAGCCTGGGCCATACTCAGTCGTCACACTCAGGAAGCCGAGCTTGGCGAGCTCGGAAGCCCTTCAATGTCCGCTCCTGACGAGCGTATTGGATTCTTTGGCTACACCATAAGCAGTATTGTGCGCACT